>JAGIQG010000002.1:74017336-74618381 GCA_024679065.1 Sphyrna mokarran | reverse complement strand
GGCACTGGGGTAAGAGTGATTGGCCTACCGGGGGAAGATGGGTGGGTGCTGTGGGGAGATTGGGACTGCCTGGGGGGAGAGGTAAAGGGAGATTGAGGTGGGGCTGAGGCTAGCCCAGGCACATTTAAGGGCTTGCGATCAGAATTTAAGGATTGAAATAAAAACAAGGGAAAGTCTAAGAAGGAATTAGAGTCAAAATGCAAAAAAAAATAGAGGAAAAAAATGTCTAGATTAGAGAAAAATTGAAAAGGATGGAAAAATAAGAAAAAAATCTTACTTAAAACTCCAATTTTAAAAAAAAGAATCACTAACAACAATTTACTAGCTGTGGGAATGAGGTTCCACAGTTCAAGTTTTTCCTTTCCTGGGCTGTAATGATAGTGATATAGTGGTTAGCACTGCTGCCTCATAGGGAACTCAGTAAGAATTTAGCAACACCAATTTTAAATCCAACCGATTTATTTGATGTTGCTAAATTGGTGTTGCTAAATTCTTACTGAGTTCTTACCACCCCAGTCCAACGCCGGCATCTTTACATCAAGCCTCATAGGGATCCAGGTTCAATTTCAGCCTTGATTCACTCGCTGTGTTGACTTTGTACTTTCTCCCCATGTTTGCATGGATTTCCTCTGAGTGCTCAGGCTTCCTCCCATATTCCAAAGATGTGTGGTTTAGGTTGATTGGCCATGATGAATTGACCCTTGTGTCAGGAGATTAGCAGAGTAAATATGTGGGGTTATGGGAATAGGGCCTGGTCAGTGGTCGGTGTAAACTTGATAGGCCGAATGGCCTCCTTTTGCACCGCAGGGGGATTCTACAAATTCTGTGATTGATTGTAATTGCATGACCAAGAAAAATAAAATGTACTTTGTTGCATAGGAGATCTAACATTCTAACAAATTAAACTCATAATTGGTGTGCAAATATGGACACTTTGGAGAGGCTGAAAGTGAGCAATCTTTTGTAAAGCAAAATAAAACATTTGATAATTTGCAATCTGAGATTATTCTTCACCAATACAAATTATTGGATGATTTACATATTAATAGCAGCAAATACCATTAAACTCATTTTTATTTTAACTGTAAAATCTGACCCAGTGTTACTTAATAAAATAAAGGTTGTGAAGGCTGTTCAGTGCATCATTGTAATTAAACATCTTAACTACATTAATAGAGTTTCAATTATACTGGAGATCAGTGTCTAGACCGCTGTTCATTAGTGAGACTACTTTAGGAATAAACTGCTTAGATAGCAAAATAACTAATAGTTCTGGACAGACAGTCCATTAGCCAGATTAGAGACTATTAAGATGAGCCATGAACCAAAAGAACTAAATTTACCAAATCAGACCCAAATGAAGAAATATGAGCTGCAATTCTCCCATCATGACCTGCCACTTTTCTGACAGGTCCTACCAGGAGATACAGGTATCGGCCATTTCACAGGTTCCTTGCCAGCTTTTACAACCCACTTGCGTCTCTCAGCTGGAGAAAAATGGTGCCGCTGGAAACCCTTTGAAAATTGGCAGGCTGCTGATTAGCATGAGTTTACATACCATTATCAGGATCCACAGGGCAACCTCCACACACGTCTGCTTCTCCCATCTCTTTGGCATAATGTAATTTTGGCGCGAATCAGACTAGGTATTGAAAAGTTGTAACTTGGCGTGGCAGCCTTGAACTTGGCTGAGGAGGTAAGTGTTGCTAGCAGAGCGTGGGGTATGTTACAGGCAGGCCCTAGAGATGTCTGGTGGCCTTCCTGCTGCTGCCTTCATGTGTTGGCTCATTGATCAGTGATATCAGTTGGGGGGGGGGGGGGTGAAGGTGGTATGGGGAGATGTTATTTCCTCACAGCTCTCCGGATGAGGTTCCAGCAGGTTCTTCCACCACCCCTGCCACCAACCCCCCCCACCCCAACCATACCACTCCACTAGGCAGCGTTGTCATGCACTGTGTGAAGCAGCCTTGAGATCTCCTGCTTCCCCACCCCTCCCCCTCCTGGGCAGTGCTGAAACTCAGTGTGGGAGACAGCCTCAAGGGATCCTGTTCACCCTCCCTATCTAGGACTCTTTGCAGTTGCATTGTTTTGCCGCAGGATGTGGTCAGGGACTCGATTAAGTGCTGGTATTCCGGGGTGGGGGAGGAGTACACCATGTGCTGACTAACCAGGCCAGGGTGCAGAGGTTCAGACATGGACTGCAAGGATTGTTGGCAATGGGCACACATTTGGTACTGATTTGCACTCTGCCCCTTCCCTGTGACACAGGCGAGCAACACATGCCTGTAACGGAAGCTGCAATTGCACACATAACATTGGCTCAAATGTGCGCTTTGCCCACGTCTGCACACCGACCTGCATAATATGTGCCAGCATTTGTCGTGATGAGAATCTCACACAATGCTAATCGGGTCCACACATGGCACCGTGGATTGTTTGGGTTTGCCAGCTCGTACAAGGAGGGGTACTGGCCCAAGTGAGGGATTGGGGTAGTGCTAGGTCTATGCAGCCAATGATAGTAATCCGTCATTCTATGCTCTTCCCAAACCCCATGTGCAGATGGATCTCAGTTTGCTCGATTTGGAGCTGGCCATTATGGTGGGAGCATGAGCTGAGAAGGAGGAGGAGGAGGCGGAGGAGGCAGCGGCTCTGGAGGTGGCAGGCATGGAGAGACCACCGCAAGGGCAACCATTACCAGATCCTCATGAAAGTGCCAGGGGGTGGGTGAACAGCTCCCAAGTGGGTGCACAGAAGGCAGAGAGTACCATGGCCAAGAAGGTACGGGCCCCGCGATTCCTCCGAGGCCCTCTCAGAGGAGATGTGTCATTTGCAATGATTGCGAGTCTTGGTTGAAGGCTGGAGGATGATGATGATTTGCTGTTGTGCACACAGGGATCTTGCCCCGGTACCACTCAAGTCTGACTCCTACCTATGCTCCGAATGTACTCTGTCACCCTGGCCCATGTAGCTGTAAGGATTGGGTACACATGTTTTTGGCCAAGTGGGGTGGTGGGGCGGCATGGGGGACACTTGCATCAAGAATCTAGTGGGTGTGGGGAAGGATGGGCAGACACTCTGTAATATGTGGCTAAGCAAACAGCACCTCTATATTTGGAACACTGAGCTGTGGGTTAGTAGCGGCGGGGAGGGCAGGGAGCGGGGGTGGAAGAGAGTCAGAGACACATTCGTCACAGCATGATGTGCAATTAACAGTTTATTGTTCTCTTAACATAAATGATTACCAAACTCTGACTAATGCTGACCTTCACCCGTGCCTTCTTAGTGAACTATAACTTTTAACTTTTAACTTTGTGTTGTCTACTGCTTCTTCTTAGTACTACTAGCACAGTGGACATGGAGGTGTCCAGCTGTGACGCACATCCCATTGGCTGTGATGCCCTTGGCTGGTGTCTGCTGGGTAGCTGGGACCCAGAGGGCCCCAGCTGACTGGTGGATGGCACTGTTTTGATGCCAACCTGTTCATCTTACTGGCCCTGAGATCCCCTGTGTGAGGAAGGGTTGAAACGGATGGTCTCAGGATTTCCGGGATCCACTGAGTGGAAAGCCCCGGTAAGGGTTTAAGACCTTCCTCCTTCCTTGAGGTGCCCAGAAGCCCTGGGGGCACTTCATGGGACACTAGGATAGCTGGACTGAGCTCCAGAAACTCCGGTGTCACCTGGCTCCACCTGTCCTGGAAGCCTAGATGCATCAAACCCCTTGATCTGTGATCCCTCAGCCCTGGCCTTCTGAGACTCGCCCAAGCACCGGAGCCCCTCCTCTACACCATTCTGTGGGTGCCAGGCTCTGGAGTCCCTCAGCAGTAGCCCTCTGAGCCTGGACTAAGTTATGGAGGCTCACAGCCATGGCCTGCTGTGTCTTCATAATGCCAGTGAGAGCCCCAACCATGGCCGACAGTGTCTCCCACATGCGCTCAACACACAGGGCCATCGAACACTGTGGCCACTGGATGCTGGAAACATACTCGCCTACGGCCCATAGTGTCTCCAGGATGGCCTGGACCCTGTCACTCCTAAGCCAGACTTTCCACTATGGTTGCCATCCTTTGCAGTGGATTTCACAATGTGTTGGCACCCACTTCAGCAATAGCACTCTGTTGGACTCTCCTAAACAGCCTTGCAGTTGCAGCATGGTCGCTGACAGCCCTTCTACAAATCCCCAGGTTTCATGATGCATCTCCACCAGCCTTGGGAGGAACAAACCCAGAGACCCAGCGGCTGGCTTGGGGACAGCTGAATCCTGTTCTCTGGAAGACCTCTGTGTGCCTGAACCCTCGGATGTGCATCAGTGTCTGTGATTTGATCACCAGTTCGTGACCGAGAACACTAAAGATACTCACTGTGGTGATCATCTCTGTGTTGGTGAGTTGTGGGGTACATGAAAGTGCTGCTTCAGTGCTGCTGCCCTCGGAGAATTCCTCAGTGCCTCCTCTGAGGTGTCATCCAGGGAATCATGGGCAGTTCGCTCCAGAGCAGGGGGCCAGCAGTAACACATGAAGGGCCGGGTTCCTCTGGGTCCAGAGCTAGTAAAACGAATGCACATTAGAGGGGAGAGGGAGACAAAACATTCCGAACAGCATCGCACGACAAGGAGTACCAATGTTGAGGATGCGCTTTTGCTCATTTGCATGCTGTACACTGACCTGGCTGTCGGTGACCATTCGGAATAGCCCATCACCCTCTGCCAGCTCCACGGCATGCTTCTCCCTGCTACCCAGCTGTGACAGGACAGGCGCACCACCAGCAGTCTATGACGTGTCCCGTGCATTGTAGTTTTTCTTTTCCCGTGGGAACATAAGGTGGATAGCCAGTATTAATATATTGCAGTGCATGGTGTGCAATGCGTGCCTGTGTCTCAGGCATTGATCTGATAGTTTTGGGGAAAGCAGTCACCTGTTTGCTGAGAGGTCAGGGATGGGGTTAGATTCTGTTCCTGGGGAAAGGGTAACTTGTTGCTTGTCCTTCAGGTGTCTAAGCAGGATTGAAGATGTGCAGGGTTCCAAATGGGATGCTCACTCACCCTTGCTGCTCGCGGAAGGTCGTACATTTTTTCAACATTGCTCGCCAGAGTATGGTGTCAGGCTCCTGGCATTCACTGCTTCTGTCACCTCCTCCCACAATGCCGTGACTGATGCACCCCTTTGGTTAGGGCCCTGTTCAGGGAACAGACAATCACGCCTCTCCTTGACAGCATTTAGCAGTGTTCCTGGTCAGCCTCGGAAAATCTGGGAGCCAGTATACAAGCAGCCATCTTTGTGGCATGACTGGCTGTGTGTCCATTCTTGCAATTTATATACAGCCCTGGCTTATTAGAGGAGAACACAGTAAGAAGTCTCACAACACCTAGTGGTGAACCTAGCTAGGAAGAAAAAGAAGGTATATAAGAGGTTCAGAGAGCTAGGGGATGTTAGGGATCCAGAGAAGTATAAGGTGTGTAGAAGGGAACTTAAAAAGGAAATTAGGAGAGCCAGAAGGGATCATGAAGAGGCCTTGGCAGGTAAGATTAAGGAGAATCCAAGGCCTTCTACAAATATGTGAAAAGTAAAAGGATGAGAAGAGAAGGGATAGGGCCTATAAAAGATGAAGGAGGAAAAGTCTGTGTGAATCCGGAAGAAATGGCAGAGGTGCTTAACGAGTACTTTGCCTCGGTATTCATGGTGGAAAGTGAACTGGGAGATTGCACTGCAGGTTTGAGGCATACGGAAAAGATTGAGTACGTGGATGTTAGGAAAGAGGATGTGTTAGACCTGTTAAATCCTATCAAGACAGACAAGTCACCAGGACCGGATGGGATGCACCCCAGGTTATTGTGGGAGGAGAGGGAAGTGCTTGCAGAGCCCCTGGCGATGATCTTTGCGTCGTCCATGGAAACGGGAGAGGTTCCGGAGGATTGGAGGATTGCCGATGTGGTTCCTATCTTTAAGAAAGGGAACAGGGATAGTCCAGGAAATTACCGACTGGTGAGTTTGACTTCAGTGGTTGGTAAACTGATGGAAAGGCTTCTGAGGGATAAGATATATGAACATTTGGAGAAGTTTGGACTGATTAGAAATAGTCAGCATGGTTTTGTCAAGGACAGGTCATACCTTACGAGCCCAGTTGAGTTCTTCGAAAATGTGACTGAACACATTGACGAAGGAAGGGCGGTGGACGTAGTGTACATGGACTTTAGTAAGGCGTTTGATAAGGTCCCCCATGCAAGGCTTCTGGAGAAGGTGAGAGGGCATGGGTTCCAAGGGGCTTTGGCCTCATGGATCCAGAACTGGCTTGCCGGCAGGAGGCAGAGAGTGGTTGTGGATGGGTCTTGTTCTGCATGGAGGTCGGTAACCAGTGGAGTGCCCAGGGATCTGTTCTGGGACCCCTGCTGTTTGTCATTTTCATAAATGACCTGGATGAGGAAGTGGAGGGATGGGTTAGCAAGTTCACCGACAATACAAAGATCGGTGGTATTATGGATGGTCTGGAGGGAAGCCAAAAGTTGCAGCGGGACATAGACAGGATGCAAGACTGGGCGGAGAAGTGGCAGATGGACTTCAATGCAGATAAATGTGTAGTGGCCCATTTTGGCAGGAATAATGGGATGAAGGAGTACAATATAAGGGGTAGGAGTCTTAGCTGTGTTGTAGAGCAGAAGGATCTCGGGGTCCGGGTCATAGGACTCTTAAATCGGCCTCGCAGGTGGAGGAAGTGGTCAAGAAGGCGTACGGTGTACTGGCCTTCATTAATCGAGGAATAGAGTTTAGGAGTCAGGAGATAATGATGCAACTCTGTAAGACTCTTGTCAGACCCCAGTTGGAGTATTATGCGCAGTTCTGGTCACCTCATTATAGGAAGGACGTAGAGGCTATTGAGAGAGTTCAGAGGAGATTTACAAGGATGCTGCCTGGATTGGGAGGCAGGCCTTATGAAGATAGGTTGAGGGAGCTGGGACTCTTCTCACTGGAGAGTCGTAGGTTGAGAGGCGACCTGATAGAGGTTTATAAAATGGTGAGAGGGATAGATAGGGTGGACTCTCAGAGACTATTTCCCCGAGCTGAAATGATCACTACGAGAGGACACAGATTTAAGGTGCAGGGAAGCAAATACAAAGGAGATGTCAGGGGTAGGTTTTTCACTCAGAGGATGGTGAGTGAATGGAACCGACTGCCATCGGAGGTTGTTGAGGCAAACTCACTGAGGTCTTTTAAGAGACTTCTGGATGAGTATATGGAAAAGAATAGGATAAGGGGTTATAGATAGATCTGTGGATTGGTAGATGTGATCGGCACAACTCGTGGGCCGAAGGGCCTGTTTGTGCTGTATTGTTCTATGTTCTATGTTCTAACACCAGGTTAATGTCATGCAGTGTAGAACCCAGTGTAACCTTTATGGGCAAGTCATAAAAGCAACTCCCCACCCCACTGCCGGAAAATCAGTCTATCTCCACTGGGAATAACTGATCACAGAATCAACTTTTTCAAACCCTCTGACAATTTTAATCTCATTTCGTCTAATTTGTCTGCAGGAGAAGATTGAGCATAACAGGGAAGGATGCCAGTGGCAGATTTTGAAGAAGGTATTTTGTTACTAATAAACAAAAGCCACTAGTGTTTATTTGGTAACAAAAGCCACTAGCATTCAGAGAGCTTGCTTCTACTTCATCAGGTAAAGAACGAAGAACAAAGAACAAAACAGCACGGGAAACAGGCCCTTTGGCCCAACGAGCCCGCACCGCCACCCCGATGTTCCCACCTCTACCCGCAATCCCTGTCCATGTTTATAGAACATGGGAGTAAGTGGGAGTTCTGTTCACAAACATGTGCACAGGTGCGGATTCCCGCTCATCCCTCCAATTTCTGGCTCTTTGGTGTGAATAGGCCCTACCCCCTTGGGTTTTAATGATATTCATAAGTAGGATCTCTGCATGCACAGAGTGGGGAGATTCACATGAGAATTTGATCTGAGAGAAATTCCAACGGGATTTAGAATAGTTTTCCCAACAATTCAGCGCTTTTGGGAGAATCGCCAATAACATTTCACTTTTTTGTAACTTTTACTTTAACACAAATCAGCAGCAATGTAAATTAAACATGATTTACACATTTTACATCAAATAAAGAGATAAGTTTTACTTTAAACAGTTGATACAACAGTTGATACAAAAGTTGATATGCTTTAAGCAACTATAAGTATCCAAATCACTCCCTGGAGACATTTGACACCATATGCCATTCTAAAATTCTTTAATTCAGCCTCTGGTACATAGCTTCCTCACTTGCCCATTCATTTGATTCAGCCCCCATCAGCAACTGTATTCTAACCAAGCTTCCCAGACTGCTTCAGTATCTAAGGAGTCGTATTTGCACGTGAATGAACATTGTGCAATCATCAATGAACTTACTGACCTACTTCCAGGACAAAGATCATCATACTATGTGCAGACAGTTAGCAGTCTTTCCAGTGCAAGTACAGACTTGTTCCCATGAATAACGTTGTGAGTCAATCTTCTATCCCCTGGGATAGTACTATTAAATCCTGGTGCTGGTTCAACTAAGTTAACCAGACATAAATCCATGCTGACTCTCTGCAACACTTAACCAAGTGTTCTTCCACTCTATCTCAGATAACATGCCACATTTAATGCTTGGGTTGGCAGATCTGCAGCTGACACAAAATTGGAATCACAAAATTTCTGGATGCTGGAAATCTGAAATAAAGCAGAAAATACTAGAAATACTCAGCAAACCTAGTAATATCTGTGGAAAGAAAAACAAAGTTAACTTTTCAGGTTGCCAACCTTTTATCAAGTTAGTAGCGACGTTGCATTTTCCCTCAAATGCTCGAAAGGCCAAATGGCCTATTCATGCTTTTAGTTTCTGTGTGGCTCTCTTCATAAATAAATAAGTTATGTATGCAACAAACCCTGAATTAGGTTTTTGATATCAACATCACTGGCTTCCTCAATATTGATACTACTAATAATCTGAACCATACCCTCTTCAAAATCTGCCACTGGCATTCTCTCCTGTTATGCTCAATTTTCTCCTGCAGACAAATTAGAGGAGACGAGATTAAAATTGTCAGAGGGTTTGAAGAAGTTGATTCTGTGAGATAGAGTGGAGATAGAGAGATAGAGACTGATTTTCCAGCAGTGGGGTGGGGAGTTGCTTTTACGACTCCCCATAAAGGTTACACTGGGTTCAACAGGTGCTGCTGCCTCACATCCATTATTATAGCATAGGGTGAAGTGCCTGTTGCACTGCTGCCTCGCTTTGCAACCAGCAGAGGGTCAAGCAGTATTTGGTCATCCTTCCTGGTATAGCCAGCCTTCTGAAAGGAATCTCTTCCTCTTAAAGAGTAATTGCATTGAAAAGTGCAGCCACTCGCCATCCTGATGTGGAACTATATCACCATTCTTTCACTGTCACTGAGTCAAGGTTTTGAAACTCCCACCCAAACAGAACTGTGGATATATCTAAACCTCATGGACTGCAGCAGTTCTCAAGAATATTTAGGATGGGCAATAAAAGCTGCCTTAGTCAATGTAACTAACATCCCATTTATGAAAAAGAAAAAAATAGGATTGCTGTAATTCTAAACAAGGAAAATGGGAAACTTGGGCAGAAAGAAGATTCTAAGATTCATGAATGTAATGTTGGAGATTATAATAATGGAGGTAGACTTGAGGACAGATATCATGGTTCCATTGGAGAATCAAGGGAGCAGGAGGAATGTCACCCTAAGAAGGAAATGGCAGGAGGTGGTGAGGGGGTAAAATCCTGGTTCTTGGACCTGAAGACTTGGTAGCAGAACCACAAAAGGTCTAATGACCTCACATAAGTGGTTGATGTCAAACATATCCTACTAAATGTGACACTAGAGTACTTAAAAAAAAATTAAATCAGGTTCTCTGCACCTTTCACAGCCTCAGTTTTCTTCATTCTTACCAGTTATCTGGAGAGGTCCTTGTATTGCTATTTCAATGGCTTAAGTGGGGTTTTATTTATTTTTATTCTGGGAGTTTTTATGACAATGCATTTTGAAGGGGGAGATTGATTGACAAGTCAAAGTCTGGTGATTCCTCCCCAGGAAAAAAATCTAAAGATTAATTTTCAGTTTTGGTTTAGAGTGGGAAGTGGACATCAAGCTGGAAAGCAGTGTTTCTCTCTCTCTCTCTCTCTCTCTCTCCCCTTAGTTTTGGAAATTCTGCTGTTAGCTAGAAGAAAGGTTCCTGGTCTTCCTGGAACAGAAAATGTGCTATTGGTGGTTGGCTTGACTAGAGTCTTCCTAGTGTTTTGGGAAGCTGTTCTGACTCCAAATTTGTCAGTGTGTGCCTCAAGAGAACTGCAACATTCAACCAAAGGACTAAATCCAGCATCAAATGAGCATTCATATTTATGTATTAAACCTGTAGCAAAGGTTTTGTAAATGGAATTTGTTTCTTTGGAATGGTGTTTAATTATTAAAGATTATACTACATCATGATTATTTGTTTTTCTTGTCTGTAATTGATAAAAGTTATTGTTAATTGTCTTTATGTACATGTTAACTGTACACTTAAATAAACTTTGTTGATAAAAGCTCCCTTGTGGATCAGATGAACCATAACTGAAATGAAATATCTCACGCTCATCCTAGCCAAATTCAAAGTGCAAAGCTTATAATCCAGGCAGACTTCATAAAACACTTTGGAGTTTCACACCTGAATTATAACACCACCACCAAACTCTTGTACTATTCAATGCACCCCACACCCTCATCATTCACACAGTAACACTCATTAGTGCTCAGGACTCACAGAAAAATTCTTCACCTCGCATATTATCGATGTTGCTGAACTCATAGCACTTCTCACTGACTCTATATGTATAAGACAAAAAAAATCACAAGAATTAGGAGCTGGAGTAGACCATTCAGCCCCTCGAGTCTGCTCTACCATACGATAATTCATGGCTGATCTGATCGTGGTGTCAACACTCTTTCCTGTCTGACCCCATAACTCTTAACTCTCTTGTCCAGCGATAATCTGTCTGAGTCACCCTTGAATATATTTAATGACCCAGCCTCTCTGGGGAATAGAATTCCAGAAACTAATGACTGTCAGAGAGACAATAATTCTCCTCTTCTCTATCTAAAATGGAAGACACCTAATTTTTTAGACTGTAACCTAAGTCTTAGATTTCCCCATTAGGGGAAACACTCTTAGCATCCACCCTGTCAAATCTCCTCATGATCTTACATGTTTCCGTAAAATTTCCATGTTTCCATCGATCATTTTCCCAAACTCTAATGAATATAAGCAAACTCTCCTCACAAGATAACCTCTTCAGCCCAGGAATCAGTCGAATTAACCTTCTAAACTGAATCTAATGCAATTATGTTCTGTAATCTGTCTCAAATGAAACAATATGCTGTTTTTTTAATTCTTCCTGCCAAAGTAGACAAGTTCTCATTTTCTCACATTATACTCCATTATCTCCTGAATCTCCAGCTTTCCAGCTGTGGCAGGCACATCACCCACACACAGTGCAGCACAATCACTGACAGTCTGCTCTCTCTCTTGCAGGGCAATAGAGGGGAACAGAGCAAAATCTGTAGTAGAAAGATACATTTGCGTCCTCTCAGCCTGAAGATGGTCGAGGAGATGGTGCAGTGCGTCATGGAGTGAGCTGCAGAAGAATCCAATGCACCTTGCATTATTAACAGCATTCAAGATAACGACATTTCACTGCTTTCTGTCTTTTCTTATCCACTTCGCCATCATCCTGCTACCTAGTATGATGAGCAAACTCGAACAAACCAGCACGTCTGTGTGGTAGTGATGACAGAGAGATGGCAGAGGAATTCCACTTCAGTGCTCATCAAGGCACCCTTTAAAGATGGCACCAAGGTTTCCCTACCGACCCCACCCCGCCAGAGTATAAATTCCACTCACTCATTTTTTTTTTACTCGGAGAGCATCAAGATCTGGAAAGAAAACTGGCCTGTGCAGCTGGAAAGCTACACGCTGGTTTTTAGTTTGCGTGTGGCACTTTCAAAAACATGATAAAATTCCATCCTTTATCTTGATCGTGCACTTGCCTGGTGCAAAGTTGGAAAATGGGAGTCCTACTATTCCTAGGGACCTACAACATTAAGATATTTTCACTTCAACTGTTTCATAGAAAACACTCATATCAGTGTCCTTCTCAAAGATGGTATGCCATGCAGGCCATATTGGAAGCAGCTGGCAGAGCAATGTAAACATGAGGAGGACAGTAAGTTTATGCAGTGTTACTGCCCAGATTTCTCACCTAGGGACTGGAGATTGGGAAATTAAGAAAGCACAGCTAATTAGTCACCAGGTTGGTAGTCAGAATGTGGCTGATTTAATGTGAGAAGTAAACCTATTGAATATCTATTTCCAGACACATAGAATGCAGCTCTCAGCAACTTTTAACACTATCACCGGCAAACAAAATGAACAGTTTTGGTCCAGAGAAGCTCAATCTAGTGTGAGGAGTGGTGCAATTCTGATATCAAATACCAGCACCTTACCTCAACTTCCCAGGATGTACCCTGGCCCCCATCTCCATTTGCATATTCAGGTTAAGTGTTTGACATAGATGGATAAACCAAACGCAATTTGTTGGAATACTGAAAGTAGATTTTCCAACTGTGCAATATGCTGGAATCAAACACAAATCTAATTAGAATGATCTTGCCAAACACCATTTGTTCACTGAGATAAGAGCAAAATCACTTTGTATTCAACTTTTGCCCTGTTTGCTAAACCATTACAATAACATTTGGAAAATGCAAGAAAAAATCTCTTTATAATTTACCCCAGAAAGCTTACTTTTCAACGGAGGACAATAAGTTCAAAATAAATTCTCCATCATGCACAATGGCTCTAATACAGCCAGTGTAATCAAAGAGAAACAGCATAGCAGAAACAATGGCTTAACTGGGATAATACCATTGATCAGGAGTTACAGTTATGGAGAAGTGAGAAATTTTTTCCCTATATCTGAGGAGGTTAAGAACTTACTAAGTTAATAGAACTTACTAAGTTAATGAATAATTATGATAATATAACTAGCAATAGATTGTTTTTTAAACAAGGACACACATTTAAGATAATGAGGTTGAATTGAATCCCCAACAGGTTTTAGATAAACAAATGGCAGGGTTTGTATGAAACACATTTACTGGACGCTGGATCTTTTAACTCCAGGGTCACATGTGTAGGTCATTGGTTAGTTGTTCACGAAGTTATTCACAAAGTTGCAGCTGACCAGTGGATGGGAGTGGAGTTTTGGGCATCAGGAGGCTGACATTTGGCACAAAGGAGAGGCAAATCAGAAGAGGCACAGTGGGCAGCACAGTAGCACAGTGGTCAGCACTGCTGCCTCATAGCACCAGAGATCCAGGTTCAATTACAGCCTTAGGCCACTGTGTGTGTGTGTGTGTGTGTGTGTGTGTGTGTGTGTGTGTGTGTGTGTGTGTGTGTGTGGAATTTGTACATTCTCCCCATGTCTGCATGGGTTTCCTTTGGGTGCTGTGGTTTCCTCCCACAGTCCAAAGATGTGCATGTTAGATTGATTGGTCATACTAAATTGACCCTAGTGTTAACAAATGAGCAGAGTAAATACGTGGGATTCTGAGATAGAGCCAGGGTGGGATTGTGGTCAGTGCAGATTTGATGGACCAAATGGCCTCCTTCTGCACTCTATGGATTCTATGAAAAATCAAATGGTAAGTAGGATGTTCTGAGTTCAAGGGAGGCCATTAACTTTTAAAATGAAATTCAACATTCCAGATATTAACTGAAAGAATCACACCATAACAGTTTATGTTTTGCTTTTACTATACAAGAGTTTAATGAAGCACATACGACTAATTTAATACAATAGGCAGCTTTTTTCAGTTCTTCCCACCAGTGAGATCCTCTGGTCCAGTCAAAGATGACACCCCCCTCCCCCGCACCTCCCCACCCACACCGCAGCAAGTTCCCTGGTGCTGGGATGAACAAACAATGTAAACTGCCATAGACATCAAAAGAACCAGAAGATCCTGCTGCCTGCCAGTGGAAAGCTGCCTCAAACATCAGAACATCACAAAATTCCATCCTACATTTCATAAGTTCTTATTATTCAAAGCCAAAAATCTCAATGGGCTACTGCCAGTGCTGTTTCTAATTTTACCCAAATTTCCTCCATTTCCCAATCTGGCACTTTGACTTCCAGAGTAAACCAGGCCAGGATCTCCCTGCCATTTCCTCCCTAAGATTGGAGAATTCCTCCCAAAATCAATGGACCTTTTGCATGGGCTGTCCCCACCTGCTGTGATTCCCATCTTGGGCAGGGTGAGAATCTGCCCCCAGTGTTTATAAGTTGCTTTTTGCTTCTTTGTTCTGGGGAACTGATATGAAGAATTGAAACCTCGCCAGTTTACACTTAATTATCAAACCTTTTTTTGACGTTCCATTCCCTGGGGACGTGTAACCCAGAGGTATCCCAGATGGTGTGCTAGAAGATCTCTGACAATGCATATGCAAGGACTGCACGGGATTAGCCAAGAAAGTTTAAACTACCATGGGCACTTGGCACCATCCAAAACTCCAAGTTTTCCAAGATTTCGGATTGCTCCAACTCTCTTAGTGGAAAAGTTAGCCAGGAAAAGTCAGAAGAGTTCTAAACCTGAGTAATTATGGCATTGATCTCTCTCCCTGAACCACATCTCAATCCCTGACTATCCGACTGAATGCCCAACTTCTGTCTCAGGCCCCCAACGTCCCTCACCCCATGACAAGCTCCCCACCCACCTGACCCTCTGACAACACTCCACCCTCTGAACTACCCTTCATTTTCAATCACCAATCCATCCCTAGCTACCCCCTCAAATCCACCACTATCCTCCTGACATCCGAACCTCCAAATCCTCTCCCATTCCCTAAATATCCGCAGTCCTGCCCACTTCATACTCTCCCCAACAACACCACACCCAACTACACCGCACCTGCTCCAACTACCAGGGCACTCCCAACCATCCAGCACCAAAACAGTTCCACTCTATGATCTCTTCCCATTCAATATCCCAAACTTACCTCCTCCACTCCGTTGATTGATAATATATCCATCCTGAGGCCTATCCATAGTCTCAACAGCACCAATTATTGATTCCTGGGACTTTAAGAGCTGCCAGCCAATCTGATTGGCTGGAAGCTCTCATAGAGGAGATTTTCTCCGACTGAAGGTTGGAAATTTCACTCGCACCTTGTTCACTCCCCCCACATCAGTTTATTGCTGCTGTGCCTCCCAGTTTACCATCAGTCAGAATAGCACCAACTTTCCTTTTGTGGGAAGGGTTGAGAAGTGCACCCTCTCTCCCTATAAAATTCAGCCTCAATATTTGTGTCCATAGATATCTGTTCTGGGCAATTTCAATAATTGGCAGTCCATCCCAATTGCCATTTCATATCCAATTGTTAAATTGTAAATTGATCCCCAAATTGTATTCTTTATTACAAGCTTATATTGGAAACATCATCAACAACATTTAGAATTTCATATATAGTCGACATGTAGGGAGAGCATGTCAAAATATGTTACAGAATAATAGATAAAGCACAAGACAAAAGGAAAAAGTAAGAGAATATGCATTGAAAATGTAGGGGGACCTTTGAAGATAAAATGTTTGAGTTATTGGAAGAGATATGACCATTTGATGGGACACATACTTGTGGGTGCAACCACCGGTACTAGCATGCTGGGAATGGGGACTGAAGGATTATTGAGGATTTATAGTGGATGAGGAAACTGAGGGATGGGAAAGATGATGCCAGGGTGAATTTTCAAATGTGAGAAGAGGGTTTTGATGTCGACTCATTGCAGGGAATGGAGGTCCCAGGTGTAAACCAATGATAACTTAGTAAAGACAAGGCTGATGGAGGAGCATTATGGAAGTGATGAATCAGGATGTGGTTAGTTGACTGAAATAAGGTTGAAGGCTCATGGTGCGGAAATCATGGCAAAAAATAGGCAAAAACTGAGTCATATTGTTACAAGTGTGAAAGAAAGTAGGAATTGTGATTTTCAAGTGATGCTTGGAATCAAGCAATAAATCAGGTTGCAGCATTCTAGACTTAGAAACAGCTTGACATTTACCTTTCACCAACTGCTGATTTACTTCAAATGCAAGTTACTATTACCTGAATTTTCTTATCCAGAATAGGCCTGAAATATGCAGAGCTCATTGGCAGCTAACCTGATCATAAATCACATGAGAAATGGTAGGGGAAAACTCCATTAGTCTGTTTGCAAAGAGCAATCTGTGGTCTGGTTATTTTTAATAGTAATGTAATAATTGTTGTTCATGATGAGATTTCAGAGAAATTAATTCTTGGCATTTTCAGCAGGAGTTAGCTAACTGTCCCATGACATCAAAAAGGTTAATAATGTTAAAAAACAACATTAAAAGGATGTCCCATGCCTATAGGTTTATACACCAATTAAGAATAGTGCAAACTCTTCAAGCAACTAAGATCGAAGAGATTCACAAAATGCTTTACATTAGAAGATAATTTCACAGATTGGATTATTCCAGTGTAAGATAAATCATCATTATGCAACGATGACCTTAAAAATGTCTTTGGTTCACAAATATACTTCCAGCTGTGTTCTGGTGGTACTTTCTGAGATACACTTAAAGCCTTTGATACATTCTCCACAAAAGTCACCATGAAAAATGCAACCAATGTGTAATTTGGAAAATAGGCAACTAAAAGAATTGCTTATTAATTGTCCAAAGCGAAGATTTTGCAATGAACAACTTTATCCACTTTATAAATGCTGCCAACATGTCAAGGCAGTTTTAAGTACCTGTGACCAAACAAATAATCAATTTTCAAAGTTTATGCTTTTGTCAACATTTTCAGCATCACCAAGATCAATAATTATAGTTCTCACTCAGTAATCCAAATATCTTAAACAATGTTTTCCAAATTTTTGCTGTTTCTGGGTTTCTGATTAATTCAAAATCTGTATCTATGAATAAATCATTATTCTAATCCAGAAAGCCAGCTGTGAATAATACAACAGGAGCTAATCTTTACACACTTCTTTTATTTAGAGGTTAACATTACAAGCATTCACCTCCTAACTCAACAACCACTGTTTTTACCTATATCTTTGTCTTTAGTGCCATAACTGAATCCCCACCATGTGCATAGAATTAAAGACAAAATGTAACTAACAGATTCTATTCTATTTCTTTAAAAAATCAAAATTTTTATGCAAGACAAAATTCCATAGGTCATGAAAAATAGAGTAGACCATTTGGCCCCTCAACCCTGTTCCACTATTCAATTACATCATGACTGATCTGATTGTGGCCTCAACTCCATCTTCCTGCCTATCCCCTATATCTCTTAACTCCTTTGTAAGCAAAAATTTTGTAATAATTTCAAAATAAATTATCCTGCAGATACTCTGTATAAAACATTTCATTTCTTATCTGGTATCTCAGAATAAATGTGAAACTCCCTTCAGTCATTTAATAATGATCCTCTCATTGATTTATCCATAAGTTCATTGCCAACAACCACTTTGCTTCTAATACTTTTCTAAGACTTCTTTATGTCCTTTGTTTCATTATTTCCCCTCTTCAAGCTACTGGAAGTTGTATGTATTTTTGGGACTAATACTTCAAGATTGCCTTTGTGCAGTATTGGAGGGTCTTTGTCCATAACATGGTTGTTTTCTGACATAAAAATCACTTCTGGTCCAGCTATCAGTATTTCACAGTACCCTCTGACTTCACAGTTCCTCAACCCCTTCTTCCAATCCATGGACCTTGTTTCCTGTCAATAATCAGGACCATTACACTAATACTTAAACTTGTTTCCTGTACGTCCCACAATAATCACGTTCCTCTATTCACAGCTTTTTTGAACTAAATGTCAGTTGTTGAAACCATTTTGCATAATCGGTCTTGGTATGAAAGCTCAGTCCTGTGTGCCATGATCATTACCCTTGATTTGTCATATTCTGCCCTTCGGGGATTTCATCACAACACTCATCAGAATTTGAGGTACAAAATTAATAAGAACAAAATAAGGAAGATGCTGGAAATCTGAACTAGAAACTGAAAGTGCTGGAAAAACTCAGTAGGTCTGGCAGCATTTGTTGAGAGACTATGTTGGAACCTAAACATTAACTGCTTTTCTCTCCACAAGTGCTGCGGGAGCAGTTGTGTCCTCCTGCGCTTTCTGTTTTTATTTGAGGTACGAAGTGCCTCGTTTATTAGGCGCTCAGAATCTGAGATTTTGTAACTTATTTCATTTAATCATGAAATAGGAACCTTAACAGTTTGATTGCCATGTTTGATAAATACCATTTCACTATGTTGTCTTAGCAGGGTCTTTGACCCTTTCAATTACAATGTACCAAATTTCCAAAATTAAATTCAGTCTCAGGTGATATTAGGATGACTTAGCACTTTTCAAATTTTCTGCAAGATCTCAGCCTTGATGAAAGCTCATTTCCCCACATGTGAAGCATTCAAATGTGCAGGGAAACATTGGACCATTTCCAGTTCCTTCAGGAGCAGGATAACTATTACACAGCGCAGAGGACGGTTTGGGATTTCAACACAGAGTAATTGATAATAACTATAGCCAGCAACCAACTAGAGTGGAATCTCTGAAATGAGCTGCCCATGTCAGGATAGTTGTTAACTTGCAGTCTGATTAGTCAGTGAAAATTATAGGTAGCATTCCATTGACCTCTATATGATTCCTTTCACAAAGTCCATTGTTGAAAAGACCTTCAGCTGCAGAATGATCATAATGTTTATGTTTTTACACATGTCTCTGAATTCATCATGGGCAAATTGTCACCTTTTATTAATCAGAAACTTTGCTGATGGCCCAGTCTGGGCCCTATCTATTTCTTAAAGATTTTGTCTAGAATAATCCTTTTTCTCTTATTAAGTGTTGCTGTAGAAAGCTTAAATCGCTCATACAAGCATAAGAAATAGGATAAGGAGTAGGCCATTGGACTTTTGAGCCTGCTCCATCATTCCATAAGATCATGGCTGATCCAATTGCAAGCTTAACTCCACTTTCCAGCCTGCCCCATAACCCTTGACTTTCTTGTCAAAAATCCAATTCAACCCTGAATAAATTCATTGGCTCAATCTTCACTTCTCGTTAGGGAAAGAATTCTATGCACTAACAATCCTTTAACAGAAGAAATAGTTCCTCACTGCAGTCTTAAATGAGACACCACTTATTTTTAAATTATGTCTCCTAGTTCTAGGTTCTCCCATGAAAGAAAATATGCCCTTAGCATCTACCCTACCAAATCTCCTCAGATTCTTAGATGTTTGAATAAGATCGCCTCTCATTCTTCTGAGCTCTTGATATTTCTCGGAACTATTTCCAAAGCAAGCATTTTAGTTCTTAAGCGAAGTGACCAAAATTGCACATGATCATCTAGGTATGGCCTCTCTCATGCCCTGAACTGTCGCAGAAAGACTTATTATCTAGTTCATCCCCCTTGTAATTAAGGCCAATATTCCATTTGCCTGCCGAATTATTTGCTGAAAACATATGCTACCTTTTTGTAATTCATTCACAAGGACATTCAAATCCCTCTGTCATTGAGTTTTACAGCACATAAATAAGCTTTCAGCCCATCATGTCTATGCCAGTCATCAAGCACCAATCTGTTTTAATCGCATTTTCCAGCACTGCCTTGTATGCTATGGTATTTCAGCTGCTTATCTAAATGTTTATGAAATGTAAGGGTTCCCGCCTCTACCATCCTTTCTAGTGAATTCCAGATTCCCACCTTCTTCTGGGTGAAAACATTTTTCGTCAAATCCCCTCAGAATCTCCTGTCCTTATCTTAAATCTTCACACTGATACTCTTCCATGGGTTACAATTTGTCAACCTGAAAATAAGCCACTTATCCTGGGTCTCTGTTCTCTGTTAGTTATCCTTAATAATACATCACTCCAAATATCATAAGCTATTATCTTGTGTAATAAATTATTCTTATTCTTTCATTGAATCTAAAATTGGTGGCTTGTTCAGCATCTTCATTGCATATCCCTAATTGCCTTTGGAAAGATGGTGGTAAGCTGCTTTATTGAACCATTGCAGTCCATCCAGGTATACCCAATGCTCTTAGAGAAGGTATTCCTGGATTTTAACCCAGCAACAGTGAAGGAATGGCAATATAGTTCCAAGTCAGGATAGTGATTGGCTTGAAGAGAATTTGCAGGCAGTAACTTTCTTATGCAACTGCTTTCCTTATTCTATAAGCAGTATTGGATAAACAGGAATTTTCTCCAGTTAAATATTGAGAAGACAATAATTGTCTTTATAATTTTTGACTCCCTAGTTGCTCAAAAATCTACCTAGTTCAGTCAGGTTAATTCAATGATTCAATGATTCAGCCTGGGGTGGAGAATTCCAAAGAATAAAAAGTTATGAAAGAGAAAGTTCCTCCTTATCTCTCTCGTAAATAGGAGACACTCCATTCTGATTTAGTTCCAGAATCACAAGGAGAAAAGTGTTTCCCCGTCAAACACCTCAGAATCTCTGATAACAATGATGAAGGGTCATCCTGATTTGAAACACTGGCTATATTCTCTCTCTACAGATGCTGTCAGATCTACAGAACTTTCTCAGCATTTTCTGTTTTCTTTGAGATTCCAACATCCACTGTATTTTATCTTTACTCTCAGAATCTTATATGTTTCAATCAGATCATTTCCTTTCATTCTAAACTCCAATGAGTGTAGGCCTAACATGTGCACCCCTTGTTCATGAGACAACTCCTTCATACCAACAATGAGTCTCACAAACCTTTTTTGAACAACCTCCACTGCAAGTATTACCCTAGGGACTATTCCCTGGAACAGAGAAGAGAGACAGTCTGTCAATTTTCAAATATAAAAAGGCTGTACTATTGTTTTAATTGTAACAGAAAGAAATGAAGATTTATAAAGCTCCTTAAAGAACTTCAAACCATCACAAAGCATTTCATAGACAATGAAAGTCTTTTAAAGGATAATCACTGTTGCAACATGGGAAATACAATAGCCAATTTGCCTCCAGCAATTTGCTTCCAATTTATTTGTAACAAAGAAGGCTAATGGGTGACATGATTGAGGTAAGTAAATTGTCTGGGGTACAGGGGGAACCTGTTTCCCTTGGCAGAAAATTCAAAAATAATGGGTCATAGATTCAAGCCAAGTGGATTAGAGGAAACATGCAGAAAAACCTTTTTAAACAGAGGGTGGTGAGTGTCTGGAATTCGTTCCCTCAGTTGGTAATGGAGGTAGAGATCCTAAATTCTTTTAGAAAGTATCTGGATCTGTGCCTTGGATGCAGGAAGATGGATTACAAAGTGCAGCTGAGCATCTTTGGGTCAACACAGTAAGAGGTCTGACAACACCAGTTTTAAATCCAACCGATTTATTTGATAGTAAACTCGCAAGCTTTCGGCTATTATAGCCTTCTTCAGGCGAATGAGGTGTTCTGGTCTGCAATAGCACACATATTAGCACAGACAGTTTACAGATTGCTGATTGGAATGCGAATCTTTACACCTAACCTGCTATTCAAGTGTTAAAGTGGCTAACAATGTGAGTGGAAGGCTTCATGTCACACTATCTGTAACCCCCATGACTTGCCTGGGTTAGTAAAAAACCTCTTACAGTACTATCTGGAGACAATACACATCTCTCTAACCAGTGCTCAGTGCTCCTTCCACTCAGATTGTTAGCCACTTTAACACTTGAATAGCAGGTTAGGTATAAGGATTCGCATTCTAATCAGCAATCTGTAAACTGTGCTGATATGTGTGCTATTGCAGACCAGAACACCTCATTCGCCTGAAGAAGGCTATAATAGCCGAAAGCTTGCGAGTTTACTATCAAATAAATTGGTTGGATTTAAAACTGGTGTTATCAGACCTCTTACTGTGTTTACCCCAGTCCAATGCCGGCATCTCTATGTCATATCTTTGGGTCTGCATAGACAAGATTGGATGAAGGGTACCCTTCTGTGCTGTATCGCTTCTGTGGTTCCAAGGCTCCACAAAGAACTATAATATATAATCTTCTATCTAGATAATCTGTTTTCAGGTTAATGTAAAATACCCCAGATGCTTGCTTTCTGAAATAAAAATAATGGAAAATGTTTGGCTGCATTCTTGGAGAGAAAAACAGTGTTAACGTTTTAAGATCATACAATTCTTCTTGTAGGTGTTGCCAACCCTGCTGAATTGTTCCAGCATTTTCATGTTTTGATGTCTGCTTTCCGGAAATGCTGTTTGAGGGATAGATAATGGCAGGAATTTGGAGGGAACTCCTTTGTCCTTCTTCAAAACCGTACCATGGGACCTTTTGTGTCTATCTAAGAGCCTCACCTGTAGGCTGGCACCTCTCTCAGTACAGCACCTTCAGTTCTGTACTGAAGTATCAGCAGATTTTGATTCAGAGAAAAGGTGCTACCACTGAGCCACAGAGTACTTCTTCAGTTTACGTCAGTAGTTTTTTATTTGCTTATTTAGCCAAAAAACAGTCTGAAAATGTCAAGAGGTTGATATTGCTGAACTAAAGGGAGGTGAGATCATTTTATCTTTAGGTGAGAAAGTAAACAGGAAGATGATGGTTTAGCCGCTGGTTGTATATCTCTCCTGATTTTCATTTCCATTAAATTCAAAGACTTCAAAAAGATCAATAATTTCAAAATCTAGAGTTTTGGAGATTAATTATAAAATTATCAAGATTGTTTCCCCAAAAGGTGAAAGACAAAATTCACCTGAGTACAAATATTATAATTTAAAGACAATTTATTTCCTGCCATCCTCAAAATGAATGCACATTGCTAAAACTGTACAGGGAGCAGTATTTATTTTATCATGTTACAGGTTTTCAGGTGGAAAATTTGGAAAGAAATTTGCCGCCTTCTATTTTGAAATTTGTTTGTAGTTCATGTAGGTAAAGTTACAGTAGATGAAACTTTATAGTTAAGTACAGATTGCTAGCAGAGTTCAATACTAATTAGGTCAATTGTGTTTTTGTAAATGATGGTAAAGGTTTTATTCTGAATTATCTGAATGCTCAGACAATTCTGTTTAAATAAAAGCAGGGCAATAGGAACCATGGCACAACATGTAAAATAATAATTTGGTGCAATAATTAAATGTATAACAGAGTTTAAAGAGAAGAGCACTATTATGTATAATTTTGAGACATAGACAATGGGCTGAAGAGGACGTGCCATCTGAAGAGAAAGCAGCTGAGTAGACTTGGAAATTAAGGTGCCTATTACTGTTGGCATACAGGTCCGCCCGCACCCAATCACAGTTTTGCAGGTAGCCAGGCGGCATTGCGTGGGCCACCTTGCCAATTAAAGGCCTTAATTGGACAATTGATGTCCAATTGATGTCCTTACCCATGACTGCCCCCCATCCCTTCCCCACTCTGATGTAATGGGTGACAGGAGAGACTTGAGCCTAATGTGTAGCTGGGCACATTTAATGGTGTTGTGCTGATCAGTTAAATAAAGGGGTATGCCTTCTTCTGAGCTCCAGTCTTAAATGGAAGATCCCTCCGACAGTCCAACTTCCCTCCCATGCCCTGTCCAACAAGCCCCTCCTCCACCCTTACCATCCCACCACCACATCTCTTTGCTATAGCCTGATTCCAGTGGGAACAGCTAGGTCCACCACTCCTGCCTGGCACTAGTCTTGTATAGAACTGCCAGCTTTCATTTGGCCAGCAGCTCTATAAAGTGGGCCATCCTCCTGGAGATAGTTGGAAGTTCCTCCTCATACTAATTAAAGGGCCATCACCAGAGGTGAGCAGACTCCCAAAATTAAGGCTGGAGTGCAAAGAGCTTACCCTCAGCATAAATTTCAGCCCCATTACTCCGAAGAATCACTGTTATAGAATGTCACCATCCTAGTTAATTTCTTGCAGGCCATTAGGAGGGTGAATTTGAGGTATTTCTGGGAACCCTATTAATCAACACACATCACTTAAAAAATAAAGTGCATCTTGCTGAAGTACCATCCCAGTGGTCAAGTAGTTTGCATAATTATTTTACAAATGATTTTCAATCAGAATGAAACGAGCTGTAGTTGGATTTTTTATTCCCATTCTTGGCTAATAATGTGAGATTTTATCCTGCATGTGTTACTTTTTGCTCTTTTATTAAATGCTATTGAAGCAACTAGCTACTGTTGGTTTTAAAACAAAACATTTTTTAAATCCTTTCCTATCCACATTGCTGTTGTTAAACACTCCTGCTTCTATTTGCTATGTTTCTATGGCAGTTTGAGAAAATTGACTTGCCAAAAATGAGGAGGGCAGAGAGGGAAATATCAGAGCAGCACTTGATCTTGCTGTTAGCTAGCATCTGCACATGTATGCTGATTCCAGCTGGAGTTCCTGGATGGGCATAGCGCTGGAAACTATGTCTAACTGTTCCTCAGTCCATTCTGCCCCAGCCCAGAGGCATGGAGGCCAATAAAAGTAGCATTGCCTAAAGATTGATCGACACATGTGAGGGCCAACACCAATACCGTATTCAAATGGAATAGGGGCAAAGAGAGTTGTAAATTGAAAGAGAAAGAACTACACCAATTTCTTTATAGGCTGTCGTTTACTGTTGGTCACTAATGGTGAGCTGTTGTGCGGCCATTTCATATGTGAGCCTCATTTTAGCTCCATGTAAATGAATATAAATTAATGCCCTTCACAACTGCTCAGTTCTTATGCTAGGTTTCACCTTGTTTTTGTATATCCATCTGGAATGGATACAAAGGAATCTCAATGGGTGTAGATCTTTAACCAGTCTTTACAAGTCTTTTTTTACAGTACAGTTATAGGGCAGTTTTTTTGATGAGATAGTCTTTGCCATATTTTAAAAATTTGTAGTGAAACTAATAACCCAGAAAAGAAATGGCCACCATCAATCGTTAGTGGAAGTGTTCTTCTGAAGCATTCCAGTTTCATGGTAGAGGTGATACGATATGAAAGAAAGTGTACCAGGAAAGTCATCAAACCTCAAACCCTGTGACACTCCTGTTACCAATTGGATGCAGCAAGCTCAGCTGGATCCATGCCAACAGCTCTGAACTTAGCCAAACACTGCAAGGATTGTTGCAGGAAATCTGAAATATAGGAATAGTACTATCAGTTATTGTAAAAAATTAATGCTGCCTCCAGTTTTTAGGCTGAAGGCTCATTTTTAGCAAATCTTGCAGCATGAGGTTCTGTGCTATGCGCAAAAACATTCAAATGGTGCCTTTTGCTAAGGTCAGAATGAGTAATATCTTTATCTATTTCTCAGCATTGATACATTTCCCAAAGGATGGGGGGAGGCACTGAATCTGCCATTCAGGACCAACCTGAACCTCCTTGAAAATGCAAATGTGACAAACATTTATTCTATCTTGCATGTTGACTGTGCGCCTCGCTAAAATGTATGCATGTAGCAGATGTATTGAAAGAACTGTTCGATTGTATAAAAGCTTAATCCCTCACCTTCCTTCTCCTCTGCCAATTCCTTCCCCCGCCCCACTCCCAAAGCTCTTGGAAAAGCTGACAAATTATTAATCTTTTTTTTCTAAATGCAGCAAAAGATCCTCCGTGGCATGAAAGATTCCTTAACGCATTTTTTTGACATTGTCAGTGTATCCTCCTCCATGTTCAAGTAGACTTCTGTTTACTTCTATCATTAGTTTCTAGATTATTGTCCTAAACTTTTGGATAAGTTTTGAGCTTGCACTCTCTCTTCTCAGGAATGGCAGCAAGTGTTCAAAATTTGGAGAGAGTCAGAAAGCATGATTCATCCTGGCAAGTTTCCGAGTTCTGATCTTCCGGCCTCCACACTGACAAAGTGGAGGGAAACATATGTGGGATCTCAGGAAATTTATATTGATACATTAGCATGTCCATTAGCAAGTGCTCTTTCCAAGACTTCCTCCATTATTAGATATTCAATGGGTGCCAGTGTGACATTACACCACCACCATTTAGAACAGGCTTACCTGCAGCTTTTGCAAGATGTAGGCTTCACAGCTCCTCAGAGGAATCAACAGTCACAGGAGTTAGGAAAAAAGATCAGACGTTCTGCAGAATTCCATTGAACCACAGAAATGACACAGCATAGAAAGGAGTCATTCAGCCCATCTTATCCATCGCAACCCAAAGGTATCCAGGTGCCCTTTCGAATGCCACTCTCCTGTACCATGCCTTTTTGCCCTGCAGCTTACAGCTCAGATGTAGATCCAGATGCTTCTTAACAGAGTTTAATTATCTCTGCCTCCGCATCAGGCAGTGAATTCCCACCACCTATCACCCTCTGCATAAGAAGATTTTTCCGTATGTCCCCTCTACACCTAATGCCACTTAATTTCAATATATGTCTGCTGGATTTTGAACTTTCTGCCAGGAGAAACGGATTTTTTCTTTCAAATATTAAATGGCTGAGTCTTCTATATCATTTTGAAATGTTCATGGCATCTCCATTACTTTGAAGAAAATACAGCCCATTACATCAACTCCATATCCCTTAATCTTGTTCAAGTAAACACACCGGCCGCGAAAAACCTCTTCAAAGAAAACTCAGGTTACTATAATAAGAACAGTTTGAGCAGCTGGTCAGGCATCTGTTCTACACACGATCTCATCATGAATGCTTGGCTGAGCCCAAAACTAACTACTGGAATCAGCCCAGTCACTGACTGCAAAGGTGAACTCTAGCTTTGTTTGATTGACAGCTTTATTACCTTGTGATTACCTGAAAAAACCTCTTCAATGGTTAAAATTTAGAGAGACAAAGTGAATTCAAGGTTTCTTCAATGTGACCTTCATTGCTTATGATTGATTGATAGTTATGAGAAGGTAAAAGGTTTTTCAAAGGGAATGTGGAGTGTTGTTTTTATTTTGAGCATTTCAAAGTAGGCACGGCTCATTGATTATGTACGTTGTGCATGGTGAATGAGTGAACTTTGGAAGTTGCATGCAAAGGAAGTAAGGGATTTGAAGGAGCATGGAACATAGACTTGAGAGGTATGAGGGAGCATGATGGGGACGAGGACAAAGGAACTAACGGATAAGGGCTATTGTCCTAAGAATCATGATTACAAGTGAGTTAAGGTCCCAGCGAATGAAGACAGGCATTCTTATCTACCAGTCTTGCCAACCCTGCCATCTCCAGAGGTGTTAGTGCCATTTGTATTCCTTGCCCACTTTCCCAACCCAAAATAGAGTGGGATGGTCTCCTCCAAGCTGGAGATGGGATTACAATGTAGGGAAAATTCCTGACTTTTGATACCCTTCTCCTTGACAACAATCCAGGCCGAGGAGTTAAGTTTACAAAGTGACCCAGAAGGCGCAATTGAGGTTACAATGGTAGAGCATTAAATTTCTGGTTAGTGAATTCATGAGATTGAAAATGATATTGAGTGCTATTCAAATTCACAGATCTTTGTTGAACGTGTTCCTGAATAATATAACCTGGCTGTGAGATAGATTACAATGTAGCACCAAAAAAGTACCTAATCAGACAACGAAGAAAACTCTCAGTACGCGTGGTACACTAAAAAACCACATCACCCGTTGGTCAAACATAGCAAGACACTAACAAAAGATGAATTTAATCAATGCAGTTCATTGTCACCTAATCTCATTGTAAAACTGAGGTCTGCTAGAAACAGATATAAGGAAAATTATGCAAAAAATATCAAAACAAATCATCAGCATTTGAAGATTGGTGTTAATAACTGCAGTGGCAATGAGAACTTCTCCTGCATACAGTTGGGAATCAGCTGAAAAAAATTCCCATTCCTGAATCCTTTCTTGGCTCATATGGAGGAGCAATTCAATATCTTCATACGCCTGTGCTAAACAGATGAGTGTTCAAATTCCTACAGGCCCAGAGCACATTTGTTGTGAAGACAAGCATATAACGAAGAAGACATGGTTCAATTTACAAACAATTAATCAGAACCTGATCCTTTCAATACATTTAAATTGAACATTCAGAGGCCTGTGAAAAATCCAGAAGGCAAACAGTCACAACCAAGCTCTGCAAGTATTTACACAGACGAGTCTTTTTCTCCTCAGAAATGAATGTCTTTATTGCCTGCTGCTGATTCACAGCATTCTGTCACCCCTTGTCAGCTCTAGGAAGTTAATCAATGGAGTAATTATTCTTCTCTTTTGATCTGGTAATGGTATCAGTGTGGTCTAAGAAGGCCTGAGTGCTTGATAAGTTGCCTGTGAACTCCTTGGGAGTTGTTTGAATTAAATACCACCTAGTACAGGAAAAGAAATCAATACAGCTGTTAAAATGGTTTCACAGGGACCTTTCAAGTGATTGAATATTACTCCTCTTATGAGACCAATAGCTGCCTTTCTGTCAGACATTTAGTAGCTAAATACTGTTATTAAATTTTCATAGTTTGTATTCCAGCTCAAAGCTAGCATTTTCATCAAATACATTGAACATATCATTGATTTTGACAGCGTCATCCAAATGGACGGTACACAGATTCATTAGAATTTATCATTTCAGATGTATTATTTGCTTGATAGTTACAAAGTAATTTATAGATGATTTCTCATGAGGCAATATAACTAGATTTGATTGAAAGTTTTAATAACAGTTGAAAAATAAAATATACATACAAATGTATTTGAATCAGATGTCTCAGACCCATCTTAGAGTTCTCTCCAGAATTAAACTATTTGTCATGAGAGAATATTGAAGCTATCATATGCAAAAATGAACCACAGGTACTAAATCAGAATGTATTGACAAAACAAATAAATGTCATAACCATATTCAACATCAGTTTGATGTTGCATAGCAAGAGAGAGGCAAAAATGTCAAAGGGAAGTGGCTGAGGCATACATTCTGTAACTGGGATGGTGGATTTTGGAAGAGCTTGGGGAGTTGAATTGCTTGCATTTGGTGAGTGAGGTACTTTGGAGCTCAGTGCAGGCAGGGTTGATGAGGAGGACTTAGACACTGAACAAAACGCAGGCAGCTGATTTCTGCAAGAATTGGAATTTATCTGGTGTTGTGCTTGGAAGGCTGGTGAGAAACAAGCTAGATATGAAAGTAAGAACTTTAGTAATGAGGCTTGAAGTGAAGATGGAGGCAAGACACGATATGAGGATGGAATAATGCGGCTTAACGATGGACTTAGATAACAGATTTCAATGGAAATTCAGAGTTGAAAAGAATACAATCTTCACAAAAACAACATTGGTGTTGAGCTCAATTTTGATTCCTATATTAATATCTGGTGCATTGGAGTGGGAGGATTTCATATTGATTTACGAGACTTTTCCTCTGTATTATTGCTAGCAGCTATAATGGAAATAAAAGAAAATAGCACAGCGACGATGGGAATTTCTTTGAGTTTCCTGTTGCAGAAAATCATGGGCAGCACATTGACCATAGACCATAGAACCCTTCAGTGCAGAAAGAGGCCCTTTGGCCCATCGAGTCTGCACCGAACACAATCCAATCCAGCCCTACATCCATATCCCTACATATTACACCCACTAATCCATCTAACCTACGCATCCCTGGACACTAAGAGGCAATTTCACAACTCCTCGCAGTACCAGGGATATACGTTCGAATCCCAGCTTGGGACACCATCCAAATGGAGTCTGCATGCTCTCCCCGTGTCTGCATGGATTTCCTCCAGGTGCTCCGGTTTCCTCCTATAGTCCAAAAATGTGTGAGTTAGGTTGATTGGCCTTGCTAAATTGCCCCTAGTTTTGGATGCAGACAATTTAGCAAAGCCGATCAACCTAGCGTAAGAACATAAGAAATAGGAGCAGGACTAGGCCTTCTAGCCCTTCGAGCCTGTCTTGCCATTCAATAAGATCATGGTTGATCTGAAGTGGATCAGTTCCACTTTCCTGCTTCCTCCCCATAACCCTTAATTCCCTTGTCTATCAGAAATCTATCTACCCCTGACTAAAATATATTCAACGAGGTAGCCTCCACCACTTCAATGGGCAGAAAATTCCAGAGATTCACCACCCTTCCAGAAATTCACCAGACATTCAGTGGTAAATATGTGGGGTTATGGAAAAAAAGTGGATTGTTGTTAGTGCAGGATCAATGGGCGAATGTATTCTAGGGATTCTATGATTCCATGTGAAACTGGGCTGCAATGACATCTGAAGAACTATATCTATGCTGGTCATTTCCTCTGTTTCTTCATTTCCAGATCCATGCAATTTGATACAGATATATCAAAAGAATCCTATCATTTCACCATTCCCTTCCCCGGAGAGGATGTCATAAGCTACACCATTTGCCACTAGTTAACCAGCAGACAAGGATTGCTCCTCCCATACCTGTAAAAACAACTATATCGTTGAGGATAGCCATGAATCCTTCCGGGTCCCTGCAGGGAACATCTGTCAAATTGACTTTCCATAAAATTCATCAAACAATGCCTGAAAGAGGAAACACTTCATCAGCTGGAAGAAAAGAATGAGCTGGATGAGACACAGATATTTACCCAGAGGGATGTTGAAAAGCACAATCTATGACAGATTGAACCCAGGTAGTAAAGCTTGTTCCCAACTTCTGAAAATTCATTCAAATGCAGTCTGTATGACAAGCAGAGCTTTGTACTTGAGTTTTTACATTATTTGTTTATTTTGAAATATGTTTCAAGTGGTTCAGGTTGTTCAATTTCCTTCATTCATTTGTTTTGACATGTACGATGCTAAGAACATCAAAGGCAGAGAAAGGGCTAACATAAAGGGAAATCCTGTACAGACTTTACCACCATTAAAGTAAGCAAGGAAGATATGCTTTTAAAATATGGCATTTAGACATGGCATGTAAACCAAAGCTCTTGAAAAGTAATGCCAGCTTAAGTAACGGGATTGACCTAATACTGAGCCGACACTGCCAAATCTTTCAGCATTAGAGTAAGGCCTGTTCCTTTAAATAACTGTGTCAGCATCACGTCACTTGCATTTACAATGTCTCCCAGTTTAAGCATATTGGAAAGTATAGCAGAAATGCTGATGAAGTACCACATCATTGATCTGTAACAAAACTGAAACTCATGGACACAAAATTTGCAAAGGGGTAAAAAGCAGAGAGTTATAGCGAACGATTGTTTTTCTGAATGAAGTGTCCAGTGGTATTCCATAGGAGCTAGTTAGTATTAGGAATGAAAATATAAAAGGCATAAAAGATCGGTGAAATGGGCAAACACATGATACCTGAAACTTAACACGGGAAAGTGAGATGCATTACATTCCTCCTAGTCTGCCTGGAAGAGATTTTGAAAAACTACATGAAGAACATCCTGGTATAATCTGGATGATAGAATTAGCTCATAGTTATTTTTGGTGGCCGGATCCGGATGCTCAGATTGAAGATAAAGTGGGACAGTGTCAGTCCTGTGCATAAATAAGAAATGCACGACCTTTGTCTCCTTTACATCCTCTGAAGTAGCCTAAAATGGCATGGCATTGATTACGTGTAGATTTTGCTGGTCCATTTGAGGGTTACATATTCTTTGTGATAATTGATGCACATTCAAAGTGGCCAGAATCTGTTATCATGGAAGCTATCACATTTGAACAAACCATTAAAAAACTTAATGAAATTTTTGCAAGATTTGGTAAACTGGAACAGAAGATTATCTCAAAGTAAATGGAAGTCAGCATGTAAAATCCATACTTATTATCCATCAACCAATTGTTAGCTGAAAGATTCAAATAATCCTTGAAACATTCTTTAAAAGTTTTAATAGAGCAACGTTCAATATCACATCATGTGAATAGCTTTTTGGCAACTTGTGGAAACACAAATCATGTCACTAACAAAAGTTCACCTGCATTACTACTCTTAAAGAGAAAGTTGAGAAGTACTTTTGATTTGTTATTCCAGAAACTTCAGTGATAGTAGAGCATCAAAGACAATCTCAATTTGCTAGATGTGACGTGAGGGCAAAACAATGTTCGCTTCATCAAGGAGATTGAGTGTTAGTGCGTAATTATGCCATGAGTGCGAAATAGGTACCAACTCTAGTTAGATCAAAAACAGGTCCAGTTTCTTACATGGTTCAAACTGAAGATAAACCAGTTTGGCAATGCCATGCTAATTAATTGTTGTCTTCTCGAAGTGATTTCTCAAAATCATCTCCAGAGGTATCAACTTTTTTAATCTGTGATGTTGTAAATGCTACTACAGAAGACTTAGTTTAATTTGAGTTGCTAGATGATTGTGTCTTAGCTACTTGACCATTTGAGAATGATACAGAATTAGTTCCAAGAGAATTTTCTACTGAGGTTCAAAATCATACTTCCAGGATCAGAAATTCCAGAACATTGTATACAACCAAAGGAGAATAGACCTCTTCCTGATTGACTTCCTTGTTGACTGTATATAATGATTAATGGTGCTTGGTGCTATATTTAGAGTATTATTGATGCTGTATGTAACAAAAGTCTGAGATCACGTACCAATTGACTCAAGAATAGTTTCTTCCTCGCTGCTGGCAAATTTTTGAATGGATTTACCTTGTATAAAGTTGATCTTTCTTTATACCTTATCAATGACTGTAGCACTACATTCTGCACTCTTTCATTTCCTTTTCTATGAACGTTATGTTTTGTCTGTAGAGTGCATAAGAAACAATATTTTTCACTGTATGTTAATACATATGACAATAATAAATCAAATCAAATCAAATTATTGCAGTAATTTGTTGCCATAACTAGAGAAATAAAGGGGGAGAGGTGATATCTATTTCAATGATTGCATGCTTGCTTTAAGAGCCAATCACGTGATTTGATAGTGATGTCATTGGGGTACTTCACAACCTCCTGCCTTCGTTTCATTTTCTACTCCGACAATAAACTTGCTGTTGTTGGTTTGAATCTACATGTCCAAACCACCTCTTTTTTCTTTTCATTTAAAATCCACTACCCTAACAGAGTTAGGGCATTACATGTCCCCCCTCCTCTTCACTAATGGGACTGTGTTTCCCAACATCAACATTGAGAATATCATTATAATAAAGTTACATGTCATTATCAGGTCTGGACAATGAAATCATCTCCCTCTCTAACCAAGAAATCCACCCACAGTGGTGTGATAGTAGAATAATATGAAGCATGGCTAATCTCCAAAGGCATGCACCTGGTGAGTAGATCTCCCAGGAGAGTTCAGGTGAATGCAGCATTCAGTGGTTGAGGGCCACTGCCAGGTACTGCCGGGGCACTCCTTGGCACTACTCTGGCACCCCCAGTACTATGCTAAACGACTGTTGGTGGGAAGGCTTCGTAAACACCAAGTGTAGACCTTAAACCATGACTGTGGAGCCACTGGGCACTAGTTCCTGTCCAGCCAGTACCCATGTAGTGCCCACTTGATGCCTGGCCATTGCCTGAGTGCCCACTTAATGCATGGGCAGTGCCAGGGTAGTGTTAGTTTGATACAGGACAGGGCTTGGATAGTTCTGGGGGGGTGCGATGAGGGTGCCAGGGGAGAACTTAACGATTTGGTTTCCTTACAGTGCGCTGCGGTGGCCTTGAAGAATGGTACACTGAATCATTGAGTGCCAAAGTTGATAGTGGAGTAGGAGAATCAGAGGCTGATTTGTTCAGACCTGATTTGTAATCTGACCTGTGACTTAAAGTTTTATTTTCAAAGTTCCGCACTATAAGATGGAGAAAGCTGCTGTTGACATTAGCAGCTTCAAGACAACTTGTCTGCACAATATTTGGGAACAGTTTAGCTGCAGAGTATCTGTGGTGTTTAATTGTTGAATCATTCTCTGTTAGATCATGTAATTCTGTTTACTCTTCATGCTCACTTTGCTTGATTTAATTAAGTCTTAATGCAGACTCAGTGAGAATAAAACAATCTATTGAATTTGCTGTAAGTGAGAGTTGCCAGCATGGAGCAGAAATTTAAAACACAATGAATAAACCTTATTACACATCTACAAACTGGTGTCATTTCTGCATGGCTCTGAGATACAAAATATACATTGTGATGTATATGACATTTTGATTTGGGCTCCAGCCCCACTTCTTTCTTTGCCAGGAGATGTAACCATGCCATGGATCGATCGATTTTGGGATTGAAGATCTACTTGCTCACCACAGGGATGGTCAGTCTGGATTAGCAGCAATTCACCAAAAGGCAATGCCTTCTTGTTTGTTGTTTAGGATGGGATAATTTAAAAAAAAATCTTTAGTTTTACAAGACATGGGGCGGAATTTTCCCACCCCATCCATCATGGGAATCATAGCAGACAAGGATGGACAAAGCAAAGGTTTGTTGACCTCGGGTGGGAATTTCTGGCCTTGGGGTGAGCGTGTCTAGAAAATCCGCCCCCTGGTATTGAATTGTTGAATTGTTCAGTGTTTGATTATGTCAGCCTGTCAACTATTTAAGCTCACAACTTGATTTGTTCAGCCTGAATGTGGACTCAGAGAAAAGGGAACACAATGGAAACTAAATCTGTCAGTATGGGCCATGTATTTTAAAGCAGTTGAATACAAAGAACTGAATGTCACCTCTGCACAACTCTGAGATATAAAATATATAACAGTATCAAAGCAAGGAAATAATGTTCAATCTCTTTAAATTAGCTGGAGGTTTGCATTCAACATTGGGCAATATAGGAAAATATCAAAATCATGGAGAGGAAATTTGCTGGAATGCCACCAGAGAAGAGGGATCCCAGATCCACAATGAGACTAGAGAAACTAGAACTGTTCTCTTTCAGATCTGAAGACTAAGAGGAGGTTTAACAGAGGTGTCCAAGATCATGAACCGAGTAAAGAAAGATAGCTTGTTTCTCATAGCATAGTCATTCACAAAGGTTATTGATCAGGAGCATAAATTTCAGGTAAGTGTGGAAGAGCCAGAGGGGAGTTAAGGAAAATTTATTTTACACAGCGAGTTATTATGATCTGAAACACATTGCCTGAAATGGAAGTGGAAACAAATTAAATGGTAATTTTCAAAAGGAAACTGAATAAATATCTGAACGGGAATAACTTGCAGGGCTATGTGGAAAGAACAAGGAAGTGGGACGAACTGGATAGTATTTCCAAAAAGATGACATGGTATGATACCTCCTTCTATGCTGGAAGTTCTACCGCTATGCAATGCCAAGCAATGCTTAAGAATTGGGTTTTGTGACAGCCTGTTGTAAGCAAAGCCCACTGTAATGTGATCCATAAGCTCCCTCTGTAAAAGGAGCAAAACAAAAATTCAAAAGCTTCAGATTCCGGAGTATAATCTAAGCTTGTATCCTATTTGTGTACTATTTGCACCTCAGCAGTAGCTAGTGTCTCCTTCTGCTAATTATACAAGTGCGATGCAAGATGTTTAGTGAAATCCTCCCAAAAAAATTTCAGGTGTTGCCTCCAGCGGGAAATCAGTGAAATTCCAATTTGGAGGGTTGGTGTGATTCAATTCTCAATTCAACCACTCTTAAGAAATGTTTTTAGAGCCTGGGGAGATTCTCAATGAATTCTCCCACACTTGGAATTTTCTTTTTGAAGTGGGAACCTAAAGCCAAGGCCAGTCCTCAGAGATTGCAGAACCCTTTAAAAAGGGCACCCCGATCTCCAGGAAAACATATGCACCTCTTCTATTCACCAACTATAAGATCCCCCCTTCACACTCCACTCCCCCCCGCCGCCACCTCACACTTTTTGGCATCATGGCATGCTCCAACTTGCTGGTCCCAGCATCCTCTATTTGGCACTGCCAACCTGGCACCATGGCAGTGCCAAATTGGCAGTGCCAATATGACAGGGTAATAGGAGCAGTGCCAGTGTACTAGCCAGCCATTTCCCCAATCACCCAGAGGCCTCAGTGCCACCCAGTGTTGGCGTCATAACTGGTCTCAGTAATTGGAAACCAGTAGGGATAGATGTTGAGTTCCCACCATCCCCAAGAGCTGGAGAATCCTGAGAACAGTCTCAGTCTCATTCTCTTACCCAGAGGGAAGAGGACATCTCTTTTTCTCTAAAGTTCATATAATCTCCTCATAGAACCTGCTCTAATCACTGCTTTGGTGTTACAGGATCCAGCATCACTGGCAATCTCCATCCCAAACTCCAGAGGGATCCTCAGGCCTTCTTCAGGCAGGTCCAGACATCTGAACTGGCAGGTCACAGAAAATCAGACATGGGGGAAGATTCCATTAGTGACCACACTTGCAATTCATTAGCAGGATCAAATTTGCTTCATGCCATAATCCAACCCACCACGGTGGGCAACATTGGAAGATTCCACTGATTTTTGTGCTAAGCTTCTTTGGAGTGCAACCAGTCAGATCCAATCCACTGCCTTCCCTTTTCTCGCAGCAGAAACTCGAGTCTTTTCAGAAAATTTAATCCAAAGTACCTGTTTCTATTTCTAACGTGAATCATAGAATCCCTCTACTACAAAAGGAAGCTTTTTGCCCATTGAGCCTGTACCGACCACAATCTCACTCAGGCCCTATTCCCACAACCCTACATGTTTACTCTGTTATCCCCCTGACATTAAGGTCAATTAAGCATGGCCAATCAACATGTAGTTTCTGGTGGTAATATTAGTTTTGTTTATATTTGTCCAATAAGATTTAAAAGATTAACACTTTCCACTTTCCTCAATATTTTGCTGCTGGTGTGGCTGAGCTTCATCCTCCTCTGTTGCTTTATGATGCTCCTTTGTAAGGTAAGCTTGCATTTTATATGATGGATTATTATAACGCTTGACACTGAGGGAATGGGGGGGAGGGGCAGCTAGTGATGGAAGCACACACTTGGAATACCTGTTTACAATGTCTTTATTTTTATTTTATTTAATAGGTCGCCAGTAGGCTTACATTAGCACTGCAATGAAGTTACCGTGAAAATCTCCTAGTCTGCACAGTCCAGCGCCTATTCAGGTACACCGAGGAGAAATTTAACATGGCAATGCACCACTTCTTTTGGAGTATGGGAGGAAACCAGAGCACCTAGAAGAAATACTTGCAGACTGGGGAGAATGTGCAAACTCTGCACAGAAGTGACCCAAGCCAGGAATCGAACTTGAGTCCCAACGCTGTGAGTCAGCAGCGCTAACCACTGTGCTACCATGTCACCCTACCACCCTCCCGGCCATATTTCTCATGAAATCAAGGGTTATGAAAATTGGGAGATGTATAATGGGTCACTAAATTACTTTATCAGCCAAAGTTCAAAGATACCAATTTACAAATTTAACACGTGTTTTGAATTAATTTGAAGATCTTCAATATTGGAACTTGTTTTCAAAACATGTCTTTACCACACATAGTTAGAGAATCATTTGGTTCTGCTTGTCCTTGTCTGGCTCACTGTCAATTAAACAACTGCTAATGTGATAAAATCAGGTGAGCTACTTTGAAGGTAATTTTAAGAATTATACACTCAATTATGATGATGATGCAATCTACTGAGTCACATTGTGGAACACCGGAAAATGACATAAATGTAGCTCACTGCCCATAAAAAAAAATCCACAAGGTTAAAAGCAAAGGAATGCTTTAGAAACATCCTCTGTGGCTCAGTGATCTCTTCAGACATGTGGAGATCTTAAAGCTAAAAAGCATTTAAGCTGCATTGTGCCTGTAAAACTAAGATTTGCATTTCATCATATAACCATTTTACAAAAAGGCTATTTTGTGCAATCTTATGATAGCAATGACCAAACATCTAAATTATTGGCAAATGCTGTTAAAAGCACAGTCATTGGTTTATCCCTTTAGCTTCACCCCCCCCCCTCAAGCCAAATGCTTAATACTCCGAGGAAGTAAATATCCACTTTATAGAATGTTACAGGAGATTATATACTTCAAAGTATTCAGTGATGTAGAGGCTTCTTTTCCCAAGATTTGAACCTCCCTTCACTCTCTAATGATCAAAGGGATTTGCTGGATAGACCACTGCAGATTAGAAAGTATCAGGTTTTATCTGTTTGATTCCTGCAAGCAAATCTCCATGCCCAACTGGGTCTGTAAGCAGTTCTTATATAAGGCATGTTCAGGAGAGCTTTTTTACCCTGTGCTGCTTCAAGTGCGTGGCACACAGAGTGAAATCATTATGAAAAAGATCACAGTTGAGTTTTCTCCCCCAAAGCGGTTTTATTAGTTATGGTCTGAAATAGCTCATGAATGTAGCTTGTATAACTTTAGCAAATGTACTGGTCTGTTATTCAGGCAAGTTAATACTTCCCTCAATACCATGCATACACCAGGTGATAGTTATAAAGAAAAGGCTCACCTCAAATAAAACTCAAAGGTTCTTAAACCTGTTGGTTGTGCGCAGGTTGATGGATCCTGTAAAGGTTACAATGCCTTAAGCTGAGGATTATTTTCATATGGCATAGTCAAATCTTTCATACAGATTTAATTATGTTAATTCTAGATTGGAGAAATGCTCTTTAAGTGGCTCTCTGTATGATTGTGTGATGTTCAGAGCTGTGAGTAATGGGTTATGCTGAACTTCATGACAAGGATGTGCCTGTTTCTCTTTCTGATCAAACTTGACTCATTAATAGCATATTATGATTTCTAGAAGTGAAGGACTTAAATTTTGTTGAAAGATCAAACTCGTGGAGCAGGGTTTCTTATGTCAGGTATGTTGTCACTGGGATTCCTTTCAGCAGTAGCGCTGCTGCAAGTTAATTGAGACTGAGGCCTATAATCGGCAGTGTTGAGGAATAAATCAACAGCAGAAGAGAGCATCAGTCAGCCCTTTCTCTTCATCGTAACACCTTTGGGCCTTCTGAACATAGTAATGACTTCTCCATGGAGCAGTAGGGTAAGCCATGGATTTTTTTATTTCTTTATTATTTCATGGATGTGGCTATTACTGGCAAGGCTAGCATTTGTTGCCTTTCCTTAAATGGAACAGTGAGTTGGAACATTTCAATGGGAAGTTAAGAGTAAGCCTCATTGCTAAGGGTCTGGAGTCACATGTTATACAAACCAGATAAGGACAGCAGTTTTCCTTCCCTAAAGAACATTTGTGAACCAAATAGTTTCTTTCAGCAAAATGTGATGATAGTTGTCAAGGTCAGCATTACAGAGAGTACCTTTATATTCCAGTCTTCATCATTGAATTTAAATTCCACCACCTGTCAGAGTGAGATCAGAGCATTAGGCTGAACTCTGGCTAATTAATCCAATGATATTACTACTAAACCAGTTGAATTAACCTGAAAGTATTGAAAAATAGCCAGAACAAGGATCTAGGCAAATCTCTAGGAAACAGAAGGTAAATTAAAATTTTACATCTGAGAATAGCTGAAGCTGAGGAGAATTCTCCAACAGTTACACAGGGCGGCCCCTGTGTAATTAAATACTTTTTAAGATTGATGCATTTTATAAGAGAATTCTTGGGGCCAGAAAGAAATAAACCTGAGTGTATAAATACATAGTTGTAAGTGAGAGTGTTAACCTCACTGTTACTTAATTTGTTCTGTATACATTAAAGATTGTGTTTTGTCAATCAAAAGTAAAATCTTGCAGCGTAGCTCTATTGGTTATGACAAAGGGCTCAGATTTCTATATAAATGTTAATGGTCTTTAAACAAATCCTAACAGTGGGATTAAGAATTATTTCAGCATTATATGAGTGACTTGAAAACCAGTAAAAATGACTAATCCCACAAAGATTGCAAATTTCCGAGACTGGTGAGTAGTCTAAGGATTAAGAAATTACTGTGCGTGGAACAGATGTATTTATTCATTCAGCTGTATGCAGAGTGAAGCCTCCTGAAACTGCTCTAATTTTATCTATTGTTAAGCTTGATTGGAGCATGAGATCTGGCCTGCCATACAGATTAATAACATGTTGTCAATGTCTCAGTGAAGAGCATTAGCACTTTGTCTGAACCTAATGAAGAAAAGGTCAGGATCTTTTCCACAGGAGCTGAATTGTGAAGCTGAGATACTGCAATTAAAATAATAATGAAGGATTTCAATGTTCAGATCAGAATCAATGACAAGAGATAACTAAAAGCACAAGCAACTTTATGAGCAGCGCCTTGAATGCAGCAGAGAAACAGGATAGAAGGATGAATGCTAGAAATATTCCTGGAATGTCCATGCAGTTTCTCAAGGGGAGATCAGTTGAATTCTCAGGAAAGTGGCATTAGCAGCCATTTCAAATGTTGAAGTCCTTCAGTTAGGAATCCCACCAATCTCCAGCAGGAGACTCAGGGATTTTGAAAGAAATTCAAGTCTCTAGTTTCCAAAAATCTAGTACATTTGATGACTAAAGTTTTTGATAATTTACACAAAATGGGCATACGAGGCCCAGCAAGTTCTCTGTTGCCATAATCAGCTGAGGGAGAATGAACTGACTCCCCTTTAGCCCACTCGATTGGTACAACAAAGATTTTTTAAATGTCCAATGTAGCTGTCTTTTCCAATCTAAATGTATTTACTTTTTAATGAGGAATTAATTTAGTCAGGTTTTCTCAAGTTAAAGAAAGACTAAACCCACAAATTTTATTCTTTAAACATAATGCTATACACAGGTATACAGACCTAGAGTCCAAATAAAAGTTAAAAGGATATACAATTAGGTCCTTTGCTTGTCTTTGAAATATAAATTGTTGAATATCGTGGCAATTTGATTTTTTTTGTATTCATTCATTGGACATGGGCATCACTGGCTGGACTAGCATTTATTGCCCAGCCCTAGTCGCCTGAGGACTGTTGAGAGTCAACCACATTGCTCTGAAGTCAAACATAGGCCAGACCAGGTAAGGACGGCAGATTTCCTTACTTAAAGGACATTAGTGAACCAAATAGATTTTTCCGATATTCGATAATGGTTTCATGTCATTGGTAGATTCTTAATTTCAGATTTTTTTTATTGAATTCAAATTCCACAACCTGCTGTGGTGGGATTCAAACCCAGGTCTCCAGAACATTAGCTACGTTTCTGGATTAATAGTCAGATAATGGTGTCACTAGGTCATCACCTCCCCTATGGTTTCCTTTAAAATCCTGGAGTTGAATTAAAGTTCAGGTACTGTTCTTTGCTGGAGACAGTCTTAGTTTTGGATGGTGTGTGTGAGAGAGAATCCTTACTGCTTCCTTCAGCAGATTTTACAGATTATTTTGGTGACTTCTTTCTGCTTCTAGCTTGGCAAACCTAGTTCTTAAACTTCATGTCCGTGTCTTCCATGAAATGAATTTGATTAACACGTCTTGCAGTTATTGGTGTAGAACATGTCATCTCATTTTTGATCTTTCATCTCAGAAAACTTTGGATACTTCAAGAAAATAGAAGCCACCAGGAGTTGGGATAATTTTGTTCACCACTGTAGCTTTTGAGTGTCAGTTAGATGTATCTGACTGGTCAGCAGTTCTGAATGGCTACACTATTGATTGAAATTCAGCACTTTGCATTTTTAATGCCTCTCTTTCAAGAGTATCATTTTGAAATAGACTTCTCCCAGGAAGACTTCACAGTCCCTTAAAAACAGTTTCAATGCGCTAGGTGGCAGTGTGGGGGTCACAAATTGAAGAAATAGATGCTCTTGAAGGGTGGATATATGTGTTAAAGTATCATTTAATGAAGTCCTTTAAATTTCTTTCTCTTTAAATATGTGAAAGAACAAGCTGAAGCTGTTAACAAGGGTTAAAAACAAAAGGTCTGATGGACTGCTTTGATTGGCAGGTCATTTGATGCAGGTTAGGATAAAAACTATCTTTTTATGCAGTTTTAGTAGAATTCTTTGTTAATGCCTGCCAACAGCTATTCCTTATCATTATGAATATTTGATTGAGTTTCAAAACCTTATATTATCTCAGCAGGAGATTCACAGGTCACAGTTTGACTGACAATTTACAGAGGCTACTGAAGAATCAGCTGTGTCTGATGTGATGTCTAAATAGAAGTTTGCTTTTATATGAAATTAAACACGTGAATTCATTTAAAATCTTTGAATGGATTTCATAAATGTGAGTTTTTTTAATAGCATCAAGTGTGTATGGATGAGAGCTGTGTTAGAAATTTTTTTCATCTCTACATAGCTCCTGAGGTCTGCCCATGATGCGGTACTTTGTAAGTGACTATGGAGAGGGTATGGGGTATGAGGGGTCATGAGAATTGATGATGATGAGTTGCCATGGAGAGACCTTGCAGGTAGGTTGGCGGAGATATGAGCTGGTTGTAGGGACCATGAGGATGGTTTTTTTTGTGCTAACACTGATACTCCTATTCCATGAGCTACAAATTTTGATAACCAGCTTTTTGTGACACTTCGTAGTGTTTTTTCAAACATTTTCTTAAAATTCACTGCATTCCCTTCAGCAGCTTTCTCAGTTCCTTCATCAAAAATGTCAATTAGATTAGTGAGGCATGATTTGGCTTCTACAAGTTGATGCTGGCTCTCCTTAATTCATGCAAAAACCTCTCCAACTCTGAAGAATGCTTTTATATCCATTGTTGAATAAGGGTTCCATGTCCCGCTCTTTTGGCATTTCTCTTATATCTAGGGAAGATTGGAAGTTTATAGAAAGCACTTTCATTTTTTTCACTTGCACTTCCTTCAGCAACCTGGGACCTGAATCGGGTGATTGATCCACTCCAGCATATCCATTCTTTCCAATTCCCCTTGTCACTCAATTTGCATACTGTACATTAACTCTACCATTTCTACTTCTACTGATATATATTCAGCTTAATTTTCCTTAGTTAACACTGACACAAAATACTCAAATGTTTGAGACAGAAATGCAGTTAACATTTCAAGTCATGGAACCTTCATGGAACTCCTTTCAGTTTCAATGAAGGGTCCATGACTTGAAACCCAGGGCCCAATTCTTCTATTGCAACCCACAACATTATTGGCGGGTCAAGTCAGGTCAGGAGGTGCATGTGTTGGCCATTTTGCAGGTTCACCGCGAGCTTTCACGACCTATGTGCATCTCCCAACCTGAAGAAAATGGAGCGCTGGGAATGCATGGAAAGTGAGCTAAGTCATTTGAATATGTTTTACATATATTTTAAATATATTTTAAATGTGATTATCGAGCCTGGCATGGAATTTGCCGGGCCCGATAGCATCAACCACCTGAACAGGATTACTTTATCCGGTGGCATTTAGAATAGCCACGTTCAGGGGTTTAGCAGGATGTAAAAAACAAAACAGCACGGAAAACAGGCCCTTCGGCCCAACGAGCCCATGCCGCCACCTCGATGTTCCCACTTCTAGCCGTGATCCCTGTCTATGTTTAAAGATCTATGAATTGAAACCAAATTTGAGACAATTTAGGGAGAATTTGTTTCGCCAATTAGCCTAAGAGCACATCTTTGGGATGTGGGAGGAAACCGAAGCACCCGAGAAAACGCACGCAAGCACGGGGAGAATGTGCAAACTCCCACAGACACAAGCCCAAATCTATGTATCTGCACAGCACAGGGATAGTCACTGAGCTGTCGTGTTGCCCATCAAATGGTCCAGGTTAAGCATACACTAACTATGTGAAGCACTAGGATACTCTCGAGAAAAGATCCAAGAGCAGACCTCTCACGACCCATCACGTCTCTGCCCCTTGTTAGACAACAAGGTGGGCCAAAGTGCCTGTAGGATAAAAACAAACACATCAATATCATTGCCTATTTACACACTTCCCAGGGAACTCCCAAGGCTCATGATCCCTATTTTAAATCAGTTTTCTATATCTCTCCATTCCTATTCTGTTCATGCACCCATCTAAGTATCTCTTAAATAACTCCAGAGTACCTGCCTCCACCCCTTTACTTGGCAGTGCATTCCATACCCCCATCACTCTCTGTGTGAAAAAACTCCCTCTAACATCCAGATTATACCTTACCCCCTCACCCTAAGCCCGTGACCCCTTGTGCTATTCGAGTCCATCCTAGGAAAAAGCTTAACCCTGTTTACTCTATCTGTACCCCTCATAATCTTGTACACCTCTATTAGATCTCCTCTAAAGACATAAGACAAATTCCTTATGTCTTTCTAAGGAAAACAGTTCCAATTTGCCTAACCTCTCCTCGTAACTCAGATCTTCCATACCAGGCAGCATCCTGGTAAACCTCCTCTGCACTCTCTCCAGAGTCTCCACGTCCTTTCAGTAGTAAGGCGACCAGAACTGGACGCAGTATTCCAAATGAGGTCTAACCAATGTTCTATACAACTGCAACATTAAAGACCAGCTCTTGTACTCTAAAGCCTTTCCCATAAAGGCTACCATACCATTTGCTTTCTACACAATCTTCTCTACCTGCTCTGCCACCTTCAGAGACTTGTGCACCTGCAGCCCCAGGTCCCTCTGCATTTCTATACTCTTAAAGGTCTACTCTTTATCATATACCTCCCCCTTACATTCTTTCTCCTGAAATGCATCACCTCACATTTATCAGGATTGAATTCCATCTGCCATCTATCTGCCCAAGCTACCAGCCTATCTATGTCCTGCTGTATTGCCTGACAATACTCCTCACTATCCGCAAGTCCAGCCATCTTTGTATCATCCGCAAACTTGCTGATCACTCCACTTACTCCCTCTTCCAAGTCATTTATGTATATTACAAATAGAAGAAGTCCCAGTACCGAGTCCTGCGGCACACCACTAGTGACCGACCTCCAGCTAGAAAAACACCCTTCCACTATTACTGTCTGTCTCCTATTATCAAGCCAGTTACTTATCCATCTAGCTACCTGTCCTTGTATCCCATTAGCCTTGACCTTTTCAACTAACCTCCCATGAGGGATTTGTCAAACGCCTTACTGAAATCCATATAGACAACATCAACAGCTCGCCCTTCGTCGACTGTTTTCATCACCTCCTCAAAAAATTCTACCAGTTTCGTAATGCACGACCTTCCTTTAACAAAGTCATGCTGCGTATCCCTAATCAGATCGTAACGTTCTAAGTGCCTATACATCCTGTCTCTAAGAATCCCCTCCAACAGCTTCCCTAACATTGACGTCAAACTCACCGGCCTATAATTTCTAGGGTTATCCCTACTACCCTTTTTAAACAATAGTACAACATTAGCTATTCTCCAGTCCTCTAGGACCTCACCTGTGTCCAAAGAAGAGACAAAGATTTGCATCAGAGGCCCAGCAATTTCACCTCGCACCCCCCTAAGCAGCCTGGGATAAATGCCATCAAGCCCCGGAGATTTATCAGTTTTAATGCTACCTAGAAGCTCTAACACTTCCTCCCTCGATATGGATATTTCCCTTAACTGGTCCACAGCTTCCTCAGAGACAGGACCGGTCAACAAGCCCCTCTCCTTCATGAAACCAACGCGAAGCATTCATTCAGTATCTCCCCCATTCCCTTGGGCTCTAAGCACAATTCCCCTCCTCTGTTCCTAAAAGGTCCGATTTTTCCTCTAACCACCCTTTTATTCCTAACATAGGAGTAAAAAGCCTTTGGATTTTCCTTAATCCTAACTGTCAAAATCATTTCATGCCCCCTTTCTGCCCTTCTAACTCCCTGTTTCACCATAGTCTCTATTTCCCTCACATCCAAGGAGCCATGACTTTGGTTCCACAATTTTAGATTCGTATTGGAATGTTTTTGGCTTTTACATGAAACTTCTTTTTAAAGATCACCCATTGGTCTGTTAGAGTTTCTCATTAGCCTTTGGTTCCATTTACACTGGTTAGATGTAACCAGTGTAATTCAAACTCATCCCATTTGAATTCTACCTTAAATATCCTATATTAAATTATTCCTTGTTCTTCTCCATTACTAATCGAAAGCTCATGATACAATGGTTGCTCTTACCCAAGTGTTGCCTTAAAGACCATTTGGCTCATCTTATTTCCCAGTACTTGTTGCAGCAGAACATCCTATTCAATTGAATTAATAATATACTGGTCAAGGGAATTCTCCTAAACACATTTCATGAATGTGTACCCTTTCTTATTTTTAATGCTAACTCTATACCAGTTGATGTTTGGAGAATTAAAATTATCCAAAACAATCTCCCTACAGTTTTTTGGCATTAAGTCACTGGGAATGACCATTAAATCATTTGACAGAGGAAAACAAAGAATAAAAAAAGTATAGCATAGGAAGAGGTTCTTCAGCCCTCCATGAGGCATTAACTAAACAAAATAAAAATCTTTCTGCCCTTACTCAAGCCATATTCCCTCTCTATTCATGTACCCATCCAAGTTCCTCTCAAATGTTGTTAATGTGCCTGCATCCACCACTTCCTCTGGCAGAACATTCCCACACCCAGCACTCTCTTTGTGAAAAACGTCCCCTGCACATCTCCCTTAAACTTTCTCCATGTCACCTTGAACCTTTGTCCTCTTGCAATTGACATTTCCACCCTGGGAAAAAAGCTATCTGGCTATCCACCCTATCTACGCTTCTCATAATCATATAGACATCTATCAGGTCTCCCCTTAGCCTCAGTCTTTCCAGTAAAAACAATCCTAATTGATTCAACCTCTCCTCATAATCAATGCCCTCAAGACCAGACACATCCTGGCGAACCTTTTTTGCATTCTTTTTAAAGCTTCTAAGTCCTTCTGGTAGTGTGGTGACCAGAATGCATGTAATACGCCAAATGTGGCCTAACCAAGTTTTATGTAGCTGCAAATTTAAATTTCCAAACTCTTGTACTCAATGCCCCAGAGGACGTCACTCTAGTCGGCATCCTATCTGATTGTGTGTCTTATCTCAAAGATCTATTTTAGTATATGTCAAGAATATAGATTGATTAACGGAGTCTATGCAAATGCGGTTTCATTTTGCAAAATATCAAGTACACAAGTGAGCAGAAGAATACACTTAATAATAGTCAAAATGGGGAAAAGAGTAGAAGAGGTGGTTAAGCGAAAGGATAGGGGCCACAGGGATATAAGCCACAAAAAAGCTAGCTCATAAATTAGTGAATGTTGGGATTTTTTTCTGACTTGCAATTTGTTCCTTGGTGTGTTCCTGACCTATTCAGCATAACTTTGCATATGTTACAAAGTATGGTGCCTTCAAGTGTGACATTTTAATGTGATAGATATATGTTAGCTGCAAACAGTTCCTCAAGATACATAATGTATGACTATTAAAGCAGATTTGTACTTTAAAAGATAATGCTTGATAGAAATAATAAGGATGATTAGGAAATGGCAGATGTGTCAAATTAATTCTTCACATCACTCTTGACTAATAAAGATAGTGTGACAAGTACTAAATCCAGTCAAATTAGTACAGCTATGTGTAACAGAAATGTAAGTGTTGACAAGTGACTCAAGTATTTACCTGCACATTGTGATATATTCTTGAATCTTCAAGAAAATAAGTGACAAATAGATGCCTAGTTTATACTGTTGGGAGTCATGGGGTCTGTATCATAGCATGAAGATAGGCAATATTATTCCAGTACCCAAGAAAAGGAATATGATATGAAACTGTCAATTACAAACCAGTTAGCTGAACACTGGAAAATTGTTCAAGAACATTTGCCAGGAAGCGGGTAATGCCCATTATAAGAGTACAGAAGCCATACGGCATCATCATGATCAATTTAGAAGCAATAGGTCATGCCTCTAAAATAAAATTAATTGCTGTGGTAACTAAATTAGTGGATGGGATTGTAATGTACTTGCATTTTCAGAAGACATTTGACATAACTGCCACAAGAGAATTTTAAAGGCAGTTAGGGTTTAATGGCAATAGGAAATAGACTAACTAAATTGAAAAGCAACTTGGTAGAAGATTATGGAAAATGTGTTAAGTTTCCACTCCTTCCCAGAGGACAGTAGGTTCTGAAGTCCTACTTGCTTTTTCTTATGGGTCCTGTAATGTTGTGATTGATCAGACAAAGAGCCAGGGAGGATTCTTCCAATGATAACATTTCTTAACCATTCCAAACTTTGGCACTGAAGACAATTACTAGTGGAAAGAATTCAGATCCAATTATTTGTCTTTTTGTCATCAGAATCGAGTTAACATACAACTGTTGTCAACAAGGCAACTGCTTGAATAGATCTCAACCTTATTTAGCTTTAGGGTAAATAAGTTATTTTGACTTATTGATAAGACCCCATTTGGAGTACCAGGTCTTGTTTTCAGTGCCTGATCACCAAAGGACAGCAAAATAAAAGACAGCTCAGAAATACTGAAAAAGATAATGAAACTGGTCTCTCTATTTTGTATGAAGGAAGATTCAGCAAACAAAATTTGATTCCATAGCATGGATAAAGATTAAAAGAATAAGGATATAAATCATGTTTTAAATGTCAATGGGCAAAGATAGGGTAAGTGCAAACAAGATATTTAATTTGGATGATAACCACAGAACTGGAGTACATGACTGCGCAATTAATGAATCTCAAGCAAAAATCAAAGTGGGAAGATATTTTTTCAACGATGCAGTGGTTTCTGGCAAAGTACTTAATGCCAAGTCAATTAACACCAGCAAAAAAGGAACTTAATAAATGGCTGTTTAAGGATGGGATTAAATGGTGTAAGGATAAATATAGAGACAGATGGTCAAATAGCCTGAGTACAATGGTTCCTGCACTACTGGGATCACAAAGGCACCATCTGTGGAATGCAAGGTTGGATTGTGGCTATGGGCTGCTGTGATTGCTCTCAGGCATGGTTTGAAGGAAAATATCAGAGTTTAACTTCTTGGGTGTTTGATTGTGATTGATCACCTCCCTCAGGGCATGAGAATGATATAAATGTTGTAGTGCATAAGGAATTCATTCGGCTCATTGTGCCTGTGCCAGTTCTCTGAAAGAAAAATCTATTTAGTCTCACTTCCCTGCGTCTTCCCCAACCCTTTTAAATATTTCTTTTCAAATATTTATCCACTTAACTTTTTAAAAGCTATCATAAATTCTGCTTCTACCATTGTTTCTGTAAGGCATTGCATGCTCTTCTAACTCATTGCGTGAAAAAGTTCTCCTTTCATTAATTATAGAAAGAGATTGCCAGACACAATACATTATCGCATTTTAAGTACCTGTCATACTTCTTACTCCTTTAGGAGATGCTGCATTGAATACTTCAATATTAAACATATCACAGAGTGTAGTATACACCAGGTACTATTTTATAAAATATTACCCTTCGATTACACAATCTTGTCACCAGATTTGCAGAAATTGCCAAAAATGCATCCTGAAATTGCTTTCATGCCATTTTACTGAGAAAAGGCTAGATCATTAGCCTTTCTAATGATCTAAAACAGGTTTTAAATAAAAGGAAGAGAATCTGCTTCTTACCCAGTTTGGTCTACATGTGGTTCCAGACTTACAGCAGAATGGTTGACGCATAACTGCCCAGAAATAGCCTGGCAAGTCACTCAGCTTCAAGGCTACTTAGGGAAGGGCAACAAATGATGGTCTTGCCAGTGATGCTCACATCCCTCTGAATAAAGAAAGAAATTGAACACAACAGGATTCCACAGTTGGCGATGTGAAACAACTAGGAGATCTGTTTTTGTGATGCTTCTTAAGAATGAAACATTGATCAGAATACTGGGAAAACTCACTTGATTTTCTTCAAAATAGTCAATTTGAGTCAAAAGAAATTTATTTATTAGTCATAAGTAAGGCTTACATTAACACTGCAATGAAGTTGTTGAGAAAGTCCCTAGTTGCCACACTCCAGCACCTTTACAGATCAATGCACCTAACCAACATGTCCTTCACACTGTGGGAGGAAACTGGAACAACCGGAGGAAATCCACGCAGAGAGCAAAAGTACAGACTCCATACAGGCAGTGACCCAAGGCTGGAATTAAACCCAAGTCTATGGTGCTATGAGGAAGAGGTGCTAACCACTGTGTCATCATGCTGCCCATTACTCCTGATTCCCTCCATCCTTCCAGAGGTTTTTGAAATCAATTGAGTGTTACACATGTGAACCACGTTATCAGATAGGAAGAATTGTATTTTTATGTGAACGTTGATAGAACATAGAACATAGAACATTACAGCGCAGAACAGGCCCTTCGGCCTTCGATGTTGCACCAACCAATTATGAAAAAAGCAATGACCCTCCAAACTAAACCATTCCTTTCTCTTCCATAAACTTATCAACTAACCTCTTAAACGCCACCAAACTTGGCGCATCTACAACTGCCACAGGCAGGGCATCCCACTCCCTAACCACCCTCTGGGTAAAGAACCTACCTCTGATATCCGTCCTATAACTATCACCCCTTAATTTAAAGCTGTGTCCCCTCGTGCTAGCTTTCTCCATCCTAGGAAAAAGGCTATCACTATTGGACTAGTAAAAAGATTTTACATTGAAATGATAAGACATTGATTAATTCCGCCACTAGAATTAATCAGGTCACTGAACAGATTTCCTAAAGATAGAGGACTGCCAAACAGATAATAACCAGTTTCTTCTTTACTGATCACCAGCTATTCATGATCCAAACATTTTAGCCTCAAGGTAATCATAAATACATTTTCCATTTGATCTTTTCTCTTTTTCCACACTTGAAGCATAATCAGACTATTGAGGATGTTTGTTTTTTTAAAAAATACAGTTTTCCTATATAAAGAGCATAAATATTTGCATTTTAGAAATTGTTTCTTGTTAATTGGGAAAATAGATGACAAAGTTGGAAGACAAAGTAATCTTCAAGGCTTTGTGATTCTTGTTAATAAGAAATTCCTCTCAGCAGCCATAAACAGTCCATATGTCTACCGGTGTGAGTATTACATTTTGCAGAACGTGGTTGCAACTACAAAACATAATGCCAAAAAATGCATGGACCTGGTACAGTCAATACCTATCTTTCGCACAGGGTTCTGTCCAGCCAAAGCTCACAAACAATGAACTTGCACGCACACAGAGCTGGTACATGTGCAGTGCATGCTTCCTACATGTAAAAGAATTAGGAAAGGGTCTAATAGTTTAACATGAGAATCTGAATCATGAATGAATGAAACTTTGATGTCACAAACTGCGATGTGGTGTAATACACGTTGGTGTAGGCAAACAAATTTTTGATAAATGGGTTTGCAAATGACTAAAGTTGACTATATAAAATGATAGATCCCTTTTGACGTAGACTATTTTCACTATTCTGGATCAAAACCATTTAAGTCCTTAAGCTAGAGATTAGTCCCATTTTTTGGATGTGCAGGTCATGATTTGCAACCTACTCACACCAACATGTAAAATTTATGTAATCTCCTCATCACCATGTGATTCTAAGTGGCCCCCATGCTTACCCACTCTCCATACTATCGGCATTCTCTATACATCACAAGGGTATGAGTAACATTTTGAGCCGATGCAGTTTTTCCTTTTTAAAAGCAGTCATTCGATGAGATTTTTGACCCCTTCTGCTGATGGGATATTCTGATCCAGCCAAAGCCAATCCCTGCTGTAGGTTCCTTGATGGAGTTACAGGAGAGCCATGCAAATTGCCGTTGACTTCAACAGGACCAGAAGATCCCACCAGCAAGCTGCTTCCATTGCAGGAAAAGCTGCTGTAGGGACACTTAAAAATTCCAGCTGACTGATTCTGCGAAAGGGGAGCTGCAACATTGCAGTGCAGGATGCTTGATAATCATGTAGTAATTCTTAGGGGCACAGCCCAAAAAGTAAAGGTCCTCCCACTTCAGTGAAACCAGACTAGAGGGGACTAATCACACAGGAAGAGGCCAGGAAATAGACTATGTTCCTGCTGGGGGGTGGGGAAGGGAAACAGAGGACCTTATTTAACCATTTTGATTCTAAGTTGCTGGGCAGATTTGAAATTAGCAGTGTTTCAGATCCATCTTTTAGACCTGTTCGCAGGCACCCTCATGCGCACTCTGACTGAGGAAATATCAACGATTCCGAATTGCACTGCACAAGCCTGTGGATGGGCCTTATCGCACCCAAAACACTGCAGCTCCAATCGGTGCCTCCAACTGCGCATGTGCAGGAAAAAAATGGAAAATTGCTCCCTGTCACATTGCTCCAGGGCCAGATAATGTCTCCCCCCAGCCCTGACAGACATTGCCCCACCTCCACAACATTACTGACCTCCTTATTCATCTACCCTCCCCCCTCCCACTACCCCTCAGTTCCAGCCCCATGGTTACATGCAGAATGGCAGCGGACCATCCTTCCCCCAATCAATCACGCGCAGAATGGCAGTGGACTGCCCCCTTTCCCCCCCACCAATCACACACAAAGTGGCAGCAGACCCTCCCTCCCTCACCCCTGCCATTACCAGACAGTCATTGGATCTGCCTCCCTCCTTTACCAGAGAGCCATCTAACCCATCTCCTTCATCTCCCCACCACCAATCTGAGTCAGAGAGCTGCTGGAAGCTCTGAACTTACCTCTTCAGAAGCTGGAGTGCCCACATCAGACTTTTGTGGATCATGTCTATTTCGTGCCGATTCTGGATGGGTGAATGCAGTGGTAAAAGGGGAAATGCTGGAAGTTTGGGCATGCAGCCCATTAAGACAATTTAAATGCATGTGGATTGCGCTACTCGCTTCATGTCTGACTTTACTGAGATTTTGCACCCAAAAACAGGCGCAACTTGATAACAAAATCAGGCACAGAGTTTCACATTGGAATAGGAGTAAGTGATAAGGGCAGTTAGTGCCCAGAATGTCACAGCCAGTAGTGCCAAAAGATATCTAATGGCTCGCTCAAATGGTCAAGATGAGTGAATGCATAGAACAATTCAGACCCACTAAAACACCTACCTCTCAGACTGCTCAGTACACCACACTTGCATCACCCAACCAACAGTATTTCCAGGCATTCAGGACTTATGTTACACCTCAGCCATACACATCTTCCAATTGGCAGCACACACCTCTGCAGGTGAAAATTATTTAGCTATGGTAAGCACATCAACACTCATTTATTGCTATTCTATCCTCTCTCTTGCAGCAGGTAGGAAAGGCTGAACACTGACTTCCCTTCAATTCCCTCAAGAAAGTGGTCGAACAAATTGTCAGGATCAATGCAGTTAGTCAGTGGCACCTGGCACTGCAAAGCCATCGAGGATAATAGTAAAGATATTGTGTAAAAGAGCCTTTGCCAATCTCCTCTCTCCACATCTTGTAAGGTGAAATAAAATAGAAACTGCTGTGATGTATGAGGAACTCCTGTTTTCACTGACATCCCAACTTTCCTCACCTATCTCCACCCCCACCCTCCACCATTCTTTTATGCCTTTTTTTCAAATAGTTAAGAGCTGCTTACTGCCACCTTGCAAAGAGCTAAGAAATGAAAATAGTAATCTCATGAGAGTGAAGAAGGATTACTGCTCTTGGAATTTCTTTTATGGCTAAGGCATCGGAAGAGAAATTCTCTCACCTCCTTTCTTTTGGAGTTTCCCCTCTCTGATACCTCCTTTTCATGTCCTGCTCACTTGCAAGAACAGGTGGCAACGTAATTATTGCCCCCGTGCAAATGCAAGGCATTGGTCTATTCTCCTTTCCCATAGAACATAGAACATTACAGCGCAGAACAGGCCCTTCGGCCCTCGATACCAGGCAACATCCTGGTAAACCTCCTCTGCACCCTTTCCAATGCCTCCACATCTTTCTTATAATGTGGCGACCAAAACTGTACACAATACTCCAAGTGCGGCCGCACCAGAGTTTTATACAGTTGCAACATGACATCTTGGCTCCGAAATTCAATCCCTCTACCAATAAATACTAACACGCTATACGCCTTCTTAACAACCTTATCAACTTGAGTACCAACTTTCAGGGATCTATGCACTTGTACACCGAGATCTCTCTGCTCGTCTACACTACCAAGAGTCCTACCATTAGCCCTATATTCTGCACACATATTACTCTTACCAAAATGATTAATGTTTTCCATATTAAACTCCATTTGCCACTTCTCAGCCCAGTTCTGCAACTTATCTATGTCCCTCTGCAAATTGTAACATCCATCCTCACTCTCTACGACTCCTCCGACTTTGGTGTCGTCAGCAAATTTACTAACCCGTCACTCTACACCCTCATCCAGGTCATTTATAAAAATAACAAACAACAATGGCCCCAAAACAGAACCCTGAGGTACACCACTCATAACTAAACTCCAGGTTGAATATATCCCATCAACCACCACCTTCTGTCTTCTATCAGCTAGCCAATTCCTAATCCAAATTGCTAAATCTCCCTCAATCCCATGCATCTGCATTTTCTGCAGTAGTCTTCCATGGGGAACCTTATCAAACACTTTGCTAAAATCCATATACACCACATCAACTGCCTTACCCTTATCCACCTCTTTGGTCACCTTTTCAAAAACCTCAATAAGATTTGTGACGTACGACCTTCCCTTCACAAATCCATGTTGACTATCCCTAATCAATTCATTTCTTTCTAAATGACTATAAATCCTATCCCTTATAATTCTTTCCAAAACTTTCCCCACAACAGATGTAAGGCTCACTGGTCTCTAATTTGCAGGATGGTCTCTACTCCCCTTCTTAAACAAGGGGACAGCATTTGCCATCCTCCAGTCTTCCGACACTACACCTGTAGCCAACGATGACTTGAAGATCAAAGCCAAAGGCTCTGCAATCTCCTCTCTAGCCTCCCAGAGTAACCTGGGATAAATCCCATCTGGCCCAGTGGATTTATCTATTTTCATACTCTTAAGAATAGCTAACACCTCCTCCTTATGTACCTCTATCCTGTCTAGTCTACAACCCTGTATCCCAGTATTCTCCCCAACTCCACTGACATTTTCCCGTGTGAAGACTGACGAAAAATATTCATTCAGTGCCTCACCAATCTCTACAGGCCCCACGCACAGCAATAACCTGTTTCACGGTGTTGCCTCAACAGAAATGAAAGAATTACACTTCTGCTGTCATTTAAACAAATCCAGGAGCAGACTCAACTTGGTTCATAACGTTTATTGTTTTAAGAATGATTAATGACAGCACAGTTTGTACATACATTTACCACAATTGGTATCCTGGTAATACATTAGCCTATTCAGATCACTGATGCCATGATAAGGTCTGTTCAATGTCTTTGGGTACACACAGGGAATGCATCTGCCAGACTCACTCTACTTTATAAATATCTTATGGATAAGGGAAGTGACCAATGGGCTCTCTCACACATGGTGATCTCTGGCGCTACACAACAGAATTTTGCGCTTTTGAATACTTTTAATTAAACAAAAACTTTACTGGACTACAGACCAGAATAAGGAGAACGCTTTTTCTAAACAAACAGAGTATTGCAAGTGTGTTCAGTTATAATTCAGTGTTTTACTGCATAATAAGTGGAAATAACCCATATGGCAGGCTCTTTAAATACTACATTGCCCATCCTGTACAACTAAATGGTGTATAGAAAACATTCAGAGTGCCTCCATAAACAAAGTTATTTTTTCCTCAGACAAACCAGTTTAATTAACTTTTCTTAATGAAATTGCTGGAATAATAGATAAATTAGAAACACTAGGTTGGATTTGCAACTTATCATCCAGGCATAAAACTGGCCTTAACAATTGGCTGCACAAGATATTCAATTATTTATAAAGAATGGCTAATCCACAATGCTAGTTTATTCACACTATAAACCAGGCAATGATCCATTATCATCAGCTGTATGGACCTCAATTATTTATGATCTATATTAATGACTTGGATGAAGAGACCAACCACGTGATAGCCAATTTTGCTGGAGATACAAAAATAGGTAGGAAAGCAAGTTGTGAGGAGGATACTGTAAGGCATGTTAGAGAGGTTAAGTGAGTGGGCAAAAATTTGGCAGATGGAATATAATGTGGGAAAATATGAAGTTGTCCATTTCAGCAGAAATAATGGAAAAGCAGAATATTATTTTAATGTTACAGTACAGAGGGCTCTGGGTGTCCTTGTACCAGAATCACAAAACATCAGAATGTCAGTAGAGCAAGTGATTGAGAAAACAAATGAAATGTTAGCCTTTGTTGCAACAGGACAAAAGAATAAAAGTCAGCCGAACAGAACATTGGCTAGACCATACCTGATATACAATTTGTCTTAGATATAGAACATTACAGCACAGAACAGGCCCTTCGGCCTTTGATGTTGTGCCGACCAAAATAAAAAGCAATGCCCCTCCAAACTAAACCATTCCCTTCTCTTCCATATACTTATCAATTAACGTCTTAAACGCCACCAAACTTGGCGCATCTACAACAGCTGCAGGCAGGGCATTCCACTCCCTAATCACTCTTTGAGTAAAGAACCTACCTCTGATATCCGTCCTATAACTCATACCACTTAATTTAAAGCTGTGTCCCCTCGTGCTAGCTTTCTCCATCCTAGGAAAAAGGCTATCACTGTCAACCCTATCTAAACCTCTAATCATCTTATATGCTTCAATAAGATCCCCTCTTAGCCGCCTCCTTTCTAACGAAACAACCTCAAATCCTTCAACCTCTCTTCATAGGACCTGCCCTCCATACCAGGCAACATCCTGGTAAACCTCCTCTGTACCCTCTCCAATGCCTCCACATCTTTCTTATAATGTGGGGACCAGAACTGCACACAATACTCCAAGTGCGGCCGAACTAGAGTTTTGTACAGTTGCAACATGATGCTGCGGCTCCTAAATTCAATCCCCCTACCAATAAAAGCTAAGACTCCCTATGCCTTCTTAACAACTTTATCCACTTGACTGCCTACTTTCAGGGATCTATTGACACATACACCAAGATCCTTCTGTTCATCAACACTATTAAGAGCCCTACCATTAGCCCTATACTCTACACATTTATTGTGCCTGCCAAAGTGCATTACCTCACACTTTTCCACATTAAACTCCATTTGCCACCTCTCGGCCCAGCTCTGCAACTTGTCCAAGTCACTCTGTAAACTATAACACCCCTCTTCACTATCTACCACTCCACCGACTTTAGTGTCATCTGCAAATTTACTGATCCATACTGATCTTCTTACTTGCTTGCAATGAAATCAGTTCAGAGAAGGTTCACTAGGTTGATTTCTGGGTTGAAAGAATTGTCTTATGTGGAAAGGTTAAGCAGAATGTCTATTGGAGTTTAGAAGAAAAAACTTATTGAAACAAATTAGATACTGAAGAGTCTTGATAGGGTAATGGACAGAGAATGAGGAAATGGGGGAATCTAGAAGTATGGGGCATAGTTTAAAAGTAAAGAACACCCCATTTAAGACAGAGGTGAGGAGGAATTTCTTCTTTTAGTTGTTAGCATTTAGAATTTTCTTCTCCGGAGAGCAGTGAAGTTGAATCATTGAATATTTTCGGAGCTGAGTTAGACAAATTTTGATTGACACTGGGTTAAAGAATTATAGATAATGGATGGAAAATGAAGTTAAGGCCATAATTAAATCAGCTTGATTGAATGGTGAACAGTTTGAGGGTCAAATGGCCTACTTCTGCTTATGGTTCTTACTATCTTTTCATCGTTTGATTTTGGTTTCTGTAGCTGCAGGAACACTAGGTTAGCCCTTGCACCATGCTGGTGATGTACACTAAGCCACTAGTTGTTTCAGGCATGGCCCATGTAGAATAGCTTCTGAGCATGCGGCAGAAGGTTGGCCCTATGCTACAATTATAGTTATGAGGTGACAGCACCAAATTTACATATTGCCCACCTCCAATGCAACTGGACTGAATAGGTCAGGAGTCATGCGCACTGCGCCTTAGAAATAAGGGTTATTTAACCCTAAATGTCTTTCATTCACATTTCTAAATTGGTATATGCAGTGGGTCAAACAAAGAATCTTTAATATTTGTTACATTCTAGTGATTTTCTCTGTTAACTTTTGGTCCTAAATATTGTATAAAAAGAAAGGAACTTAGTGGGAAGAGAGGTCATTTATCTCAGTAATAACTTTAAAATCATGCAGCAGTCAAGGTTGGTTTTCTAGGCAGCATTGTGAGTATTATAAATAGATGGAGCACAAATTACAACGAGATACTAATAGATTGTGTGAATGGGCGAAATAGTGGCAAATGGATATCAATCTAGGGAAATGTGAGGTCATTCACTTCAAACTTAAAAAGGATAGAACAGTGTATTTTCTAAATGATGAAAATGTAGAATAGCTAGAGGTCCACATAGAACATAAGGTCCAGGTACAGAGATGATTGAAATGTCATGAACAAGTACAGAAAATAATCAAGAAGTCTCATGAAGCACTGTTCTTTATATCTAGAGGACAATGAAGTAGAAGTTTTGCTACAGCATTACAAAGCCTTGGTCAGGTAAAACCTGGAAATTTTTGAATGCCAGATTTTTCACAGTGATCCTCCACCATCACAATCTTTGACTTCATTAAGAGTGGACAATACTAATTAATTGCATTATGATGGGGATATAATATGGTGAAAGAACGTGCATTTATGTAAAGGTTTATAGCAGTGATTCCCCAATCCAGCACTGCCAGAAGGGAGACCTGCAGGGTCAAGGAACCTCCCTAATAAATGATATGGGTCACTTACTGAGTGTGCGTACCCAATGGGGAGCTTCTTTCACCAGAGGGGCTGATTGGAAAGTTGGACACAGATGGCACAAGATTCTCAAACACAATTCATGCAGTGAGCACTTGAATTTTCAATGCACTCTCCAACTGAGCAAGACTTACTGCAGCTTGAAAAGTCAGAAACATTATCTCTTCTTGTCATTTCACACGCCAAGACAATACTTGAATCATAAAAAAAGTCTGTTGTCTCAGACGGCTGGCAGTTTCTGACTATAAATTTATTTTGATCAGGTTGCTGTCTGCAAAATTCATTCCGATTCCTGTACAGTTCGTGACTGGTGGAATTCTCCAGCACTTTCAACCATTTTTTTACAACAAGGAAAGTTTTGGGATCTAAGAATGGTTGAACAGATGGTTGGCTTGTTGTGTGGGTGGCAACAAAATCTGAGGTGACAGATGGCTGTTATTGGATGAGAGATATGATAAACATATCCAGTATCTCAAATAGTTTACATTTTTAGTTCAGAATATGGAATCAGTTAAACTTGTGTTAGCGTGAAAGTAAATCAGGGTGAAATTTTCCTCTCTGTTAAAGATAAAATGCAGGGCAAAAATATATCAATGCGTAATTGGGTTTACCATTATTCATCAGATACTGATTTGGAAAGAAGGGATATCCCAATAAAAAGTAGGAATAATGCATTGGGATTCTAATTCAGAGAATCTGATTAGAAGTGTCCCATAATGCTTTTGTTGGGGCCTCAACTATTTATCAAATTTATTGATGGCATAGATGGGTTAGAAAAGCACATGTCCAAATTTGCAGCAAAGATAGGCTGCACTGTGAGTATTATAAATAAATGTGAGCCTCAATTAAAAAGAGATACGAATAGATTGTATGAATGGGCAAAATTGTAGCAAATGGTTATCAGTTCAGGGTAATATGATGGCATTCACTTCAAACCTAAGAAGGATAGAACATGTATTTTCTACACAGTGAAAATGTATTTTCTATATAGTGAAAAGCTAGGGGTCTACACAGACCACAAGGCCCAGGTACAGAGATGATTGAAATGTCATGAACAAGTACAAAACATAATCAAAAAGTCTCATGAAGTGTTGGTCTTTATATTTAGAGGACAAGGAATTGAAGTTCTACTACAGCACTACAAAATCTTGGTCAAATCACACCTAGAGATCACCATTTTTGAGTATTCCAAACTTCCATCATCCTTTGAATGCTTTTTCAACTATGTCTCCTAGCCTTAAATTCCCCCAAGCAAAGAAAATGTTTGTTTCCTATTTACCCATCTGTTCCTTTTATTAGCACCATGCGTCCGAACCAAGACTTTATAATGCTGTCATAACTTCCACATACTTGTGGGTGGTACTGTAGCATAATGGTTAGCACAGTGCCAGAGACCTGGATTCAATTCCTGACTTGGGTCACCATCTATGTGGAGTTTACATGTTCTTTTTGAATCTGTGTGGGTTTCTTCCAGGTGCTCTGGTTTACTCCCATATTCTGAAAGATGTGCTGGTTAGGTACATTGGCCTAAACAAGTGCTGGATTGCGGCGACTAAGGGAATTTCACAGGAACTTCATTGCAGTGTTAATGTAAACCTTACTTGTGGCTGATAATGAAAGTATTTTTTCCCCTCACTGGCTATGAAGACCAGCATTTCATTAACCTTTTTGAATACTGATTAAGAGGTAAAGATAGGGTATGTGGATCATGGCCAGAATTCTCCAGCTATTCATGCCAGTGGGATTTTCTGGTCCTGCCAGCAGCGCTTCCCTGCCTGTGGATTTCCCAGTGGCATGGAGTGGCTTCATTGGGAAATCCCATTGACAGCATTAGGGTCAAAGAATCCCGCTGCCAGCGAATATCACTCCGGTTCCCACCACTGAGAAACATGTGGCTTGGAGACCGGAGAATCTCACCCATAGTATCTTTGACGACAGGCAACTGAAGACAAAGTGGATTAAAGAATGAGCGGTTTATTTGAGGTGTATAACAATTGATGGACAGTGATAGAAAAGCTGCCTTAATCCATTACACTTAACTCCAGGAAAAACCCACGATCAGCCTCAGGATTCACGTAACTCTGCTTCGATTAGCTGAATGGACCACATAAACCTTTGAAATCCACCATTTAAAGGGGCACTTTACTACAATAAAGAAATATTTTCTTTCATCAGGAAGTTTAGGAGGCATAGTCTAAAAAATAGAATGAGACTTTTCAGGAGTGAATTTAGAAGGCACCTGTACACAGAAAGGATGATAGAAGTTTGAGATACTCAAAAATAATAATTCATTGCTAAATGGCTAGCTCCTATTCCATATTCTAGCATTTAATCATGTCATATCAAAAATTCACAAATGCCCCTATATACTTTAGATTGGTTGAATTACCTTCAAGAGTAGTCACAGTCATTCTGTAAGGAAACATGTTCTAATTTTCTTAAATCGTTGTAATGTACTGGATTTGTCTCTTTGGCCTGGCCTCTGCCTTTAGTAATGGTGATTTTGTATAATACTGCAGTTCATTGCTTAACAGGCTGGCTTGCTTCAGTTCTGGAATATATATAACAAGAGAAAAGACATATAATAATATTCAACGCTGGCACAGAGAACAAGAGACACATTTTATAGCATTCAACATTCATTGCTAACTTCTCCTGAAGTTAATTACAGTTGTGGAATTTCCAACAGTGTAATACAGAAGCATATACTCTCTATCCTAAGTATCACCCACAATGTAGAGTCTCCTCTATTTGTGTTCAAAGGCTTTTGCTGTACAATAGTTGGTTTTCTGTAAAGAGGAAACAAATACATAATAAAAAGTGAATATCTTATGCTATATATATATGTAAGAATGCAGCATATTTTTAAGGCTATATGTATTGTTCATAGTAAAGGATGGCTGAGAATAATGGACATATGGCAGGAAGCAGTATGAGTGAATAATTATAATCAGCCTTTAACGTTTCTCAATTCCATCTTGCTAAATTACCCTTTTTTGACCTTTGGCACCAGTTCTCAAACATGCTTTATTATTTGGCTTTGTGTTTCTATTTTGGCAGATTACTAAATCAATCAAGTTAACTATAATAAAGTACTCAAATAAATACACCTGGTAACTGTAATCTCCTTTTGATTGGCATCAATTCTGTAAAGATGGCAGTTGCTGATGATTTTCTCATGAGTATCCTCTTATCTCAAATGTCTAAAAATTATTTTGTGTTGTATTAGTTTGTAAGCTTTCCAATTTAGCAGTGCAAAGTCCTGCACCAGGTGAATCATAGAACCGTAGAATCCCAAGGGTGCAGGAGGAGGCCATTCAGCTCATCCAGCCTGCATCAACTCTCTGACAGAACATCTTATCCAAGCCTTTTCCCTTAGACCTGTGTATTTCATAATTCAGCATTTGGAAGGCAGTGGTATAATCAGACAGAGTCAGCATGGATTTACAAAAGGGAAATCATGCTTGAATCTATTGGAATTTTTTGAGGATATAACTATTAGAATTGATTGAAAAAAACCAGTGGATGCAGTTTACTTAGGCTTTCGGAAGACTTTTGACAAAGTCTCATATAACAGACTACTATGTAAAGTTAAAGTGCAAGTAATGTCTTGAGATAAATAGAAAGCTTGTTAGGAGAAAGGAAGCAAAGTGTTGGGCATAAATGGGTCTTTTGCTGATGGGCAGTCAGTGACTAGAGGGATTCTGCAAGGATCTCTGCCAAGATCTAACGGTTCACATTATATATTAATGATTTAGAACAGGGAACTGAATATTTTCTCCATTTTTGCCGACAATATGCAGTTGGGTGGAGGGTAAACTGTGAGGAGGATGCAGAGATGCTTTAGCATGATTAGCATAGGCTAAGTGTGTGGGCTGATGCAATATAATGGGGACAATTGAGAGTTTATCCACTTTGGTAGCAATAATAGAAAGACAGATTATTACCTGAATTGATATAAATTGAGAGAAGTAGATATTCAGCGTGAGGTTGGTATCCTTGGGAATCATTTGCTGAAAGTAAGCGCACAGATATAACATGGCAAATGGTATGTTGGTCTTCATAGTGAGAGGATTTGAATATAGGGATAGGGATGTTTTTCTGCTATTGTGAAGGGCATTGGTGAGACTGCACTAGAGCATTGTGTGCAGTTCTGATGCTCTTATCTGAGAAAGCATGTCTTTGCTACAGAGAGAGTACAGCAAAGTTTATCAGGCTGATTTCTGGGATGGCAGGTCTGTAGTATGAGGATAGGTAAAATCGGTTGGGATTATATTTACTGGAGTTTAGAAATCTAAGAGAGGATCTCATTGAAAATTATAAAATTCTGACGGTAGATTCAGAAAGAATTTTCTCAATGCTGGGGGAATCCAGAACTAAAGGTCTTAGTTTGAGGATAAAGGGAAAACCTTTTAGAACTGAGATGAGGAAAAATTTCTTCACTCAGCGAAAAAGTGGTGAAAGTATGGAATTCACTACCACAGAGTGTAATTGAGGCCAAAACACTATTTGATTTCAGGAAGAAATTAGATATAGAAGCTAAAGGAGATCAGGAAATTGAATTTGATGATCAGCCATAACCAAATGTTTATGTTTCTATTTATCCTGCTAATGCCCTAACCTATGCATTTTGGGTCCCTAAGGGCAATTTAGCATGGCCAATGCACCTAACCTGCACATTTTTGGGCTGTGAGAAGAAACCGGAGCACCTGCAGGAAACCCACGCAGACACAGGAAGAACATGCAAACTCCACACAGATAAACATCCAAAGCCTCATTCAAACCTGGGTCTGTGACATTGTGAGGCGTAGTGCTAACCAGCGTGCTATGATGCCACCCATGAATGCCTGATTGCTAAATATATAAGCAAAACAGGCATTAATCTTCTTGAATATGGAAATGAAATGCCTGAAATTTGATAAGGATCTTCTATGGATTTGTCAGTGAGGCAAATATTGGAGCTCTGATTCATTCAAGAATCTTTAGTGGCTGCCAGATAGACTTTTTAAAATTTTAATTTAAAAATCAGTTGAAAAATATATTCCTTTGAAGTTTCCCTATTACTCTTGCCTCCATCGTGCCCCTCCCCCAACTCACCCACCCATCCCAACACACACACACACACACACACATCATCCCCTCCCCTGACCTGCTCTAACAACACCAGGCCAGCCTTCTTCAATAATCACCCCCGCTTCCCCTCCCACCCTCCATTGTGGCCAGCTCATCCGCTATCCCATCCTGCACCTGCTCCAACAAGCACCACCTCTTCCGCCCCCCCCATGCCATGACCAGCACCCCAAGTCTGATCTAACCACTATACCTCCAATATTCTGCATACAATCCCCTGCCTCCAGTCCCAGAACTTGCATGGCCCATTCTAATACTCCCTCTTCACCATGGCCTGTTACCTCTTATTGTTCTCTCCAAATACCCTCTACCCCATGCTCTACTCTAATTGTTCTTTCACCCACCTGATTTCCTAATTTACTCCTACCGTCTTCCCATCGACAGTTCCAAACTGCACTCCCCCATCTCTTTCCCCTCCACTCCCCCCCTTCCCCCTCCACAGAACCAGCATGTGGACTACTGTTTGTAAGGAACGTGACCTTAACTTGGTGTCTACGCTCAAGTGAGCTGTCTGCAGACCGAGTCTAATCATAAAACCAGAACATGAATTTTCATTGATCCACATGTTCCTTGACTCAGGCACACGCTAATTCACAAAAAATGGGTGCAGATTAATTTGTATCCTAGGTCTTTTCAAGTCAGACATCATCTCCCAGATACTCCTTCAAACTCTGTATGAACATTTGCTACATTTTCACCCACACTAAACAACCAGCTACCACTCCCACCCATTTGGCCTGCTCATTATTTTTGCAGAGCAGTTCCCTTTGTCTGCATAATAGCAACTGTGAGCTGCAGATTTCAAACTAGAAATTGTAGTTTCTAACATGATTTGGCTCATGTTACATTGGCTAATTGGTTGATCTTTTTGTAAGCATGTAACTTCTTCCAGATTGGTTATTCCAATATGTATTTGTTTTTACAGAAATAATTGAGAGAAAATAAATTAACAAAACTGGTAGAAAACAGGTGATGACTTTCAGTCCATTATTTCTACTACTTTAACTGATGTTCACATGTTAAAGTTGATTTAAGGATAGTATTGGTACATAAGTGCTACTTCCTTGAACTGCAAATTACTTTCCATTGTACAATTGACAAAGGCCCAGATTTTCACTCGCAGTCCCTCTGCTCAGAGACAGGACAATGCCGAGTCCTCGGAACCTGACATGAAAAATACCATCCACAGTTCTGATTTTTCACACTGGAGAAGCAGCTGGATTAGAGATCAGGCTCCCACCCCTAAAGGGGTATGGAGTTGCTTGATGCAGAGGTGGAGTGGGAAAAAGGTCTGCCTCTGTGTTCTGGTACTTGGTTGACTTTTAAAAAAAGATTGAAGCAAAAAAAAATTCAACCATCACCTCCTGGCACACTCCTTATGTTCCTTTCATGCCAACCTATCCCACCTCATGCTCTTTATTCTACCCCATACCCCCATGCCAACCCAATGGCCCCACATATCCCCTATATCCTCCGCATCCCCACCAGCCTTTATAGCCTCTTTGCCAACATAGCGGCAAATCATGTCCCCCATTTACCAATGCTTTTTCCTCAATACCAATTCCCCCGGTATCCTTTGACAGTTCTTTGACAGTTAAACAGCTCTTTGACAGCTTTCACAGTCTCTCACAGTCTTTACAGTTCTTTGACAGTTTGACAGTTTGACAGTTGCAACACGTTTATGCATTTTTTACCCACCTTCATGTTTACTTTTAACAATCCCACAATCCCAAAGGATGTCCTATTTATCTAAAAGGGTGTCTTACTTATCTAAAACATCCAAAGAGTAACTGTACCTCTGCAAAAGGGTATTCTGGTTATCCAAATGAATCCATGAAGTTCAAACTACCTCTTATTTTGTTTAACCTGCACACACAAAGTGCCACATTCCTGGTCCTAACAAAATCCCACCATATTGAAGGCAACTAGTAATTAAAAAGGCTCTGTAAACTATACATGTGCAAAGTGCATCCCAACTTCATCCCTGCCCCCGTGAAAATAGGAAGTGCTATATTTGACAGCAAGATTTAAGGTTTCTGGGTTCATCCATCTTTTTTGCTACCACGGACACATTCACCATCATGGAAAAAATCAGGCCTGACATGTTGAAACATTTCATTATTACATTATACATCCTTAACATGTAAAAAATTTAGGTAGCTTAATATAGAAGTAAAATAGAGCAGAATTGTACCAGTTTGCCACACCTATTATTGGGCAGAGTGAACCAGTAAAATCACTTAGAGCCAAGGGCGTCACAGTGGCACAGTGATTAGCACTGCTGCCTCACAGTGCTAGAGACCTGGGTTCGATTCCCAGCTTGGATTACAGTCTGTGTGCAGTTTGCATGTTCTCCCTGTGTCTATATGGTCCAGGTGCTCCAGTTTCCTCCCACTGTCCAACGATGAGCAGATTAGTTAGGTTGGCTATGACAAATTGACCCTAGTTTTGGGGAGATTAGCAGGGTAAATATATGAGATTACAGAAACAGGGTAGAATTGTTGTCGGTGCAGCTTGATGAGTTGAATGGCCTCGCCCTTCGTCCCCCCCAGCTACCATGGGGTTTCTGTGATGATTCTCGAGTTCTTACCAGAACTCCGGTGAGGTCAGCCACTCGCTCATTTCCAGCGAAAGGCTGAATAATTTATTCAAATGTATGGATATTCTAATTTTCATCTGTCTAGCAAGCCTGGTGCTCAATTGTTTGAGATCTCTTGCCTTTATGGCCTTGGTTGGAGAGAATTTTTCAGCATGGAAAACATCTGTTCTCCATGAACAGTTTGCCATTGCCAGGAGAACCAGAAGCCAGTGAGTGGCCTCCAATGAGGTCAAGGGCAAGGGGTGGTGTCCCTTGGGCAGTTACCTGGCACTGCCAGCCTGGCACCTTGGGCCTGTCAGCTTGGCATCTTAGCAATGCACACTGGGTATATTGGCATTGCCAACTGAGCAATTCCAAGGACTGGGGCCTACAGGCTGAGGAATATGGGAACATGACCTGGAGACAGAAGGCCCAGGGCTGGGGAGGAAGAGGGTGCTGATGTGCACTCTACATCATAATCAGTATGGGGAGCAGTGGGGACCCACTATGCACTTTGCATGCAGTTACTATGAGGAAGGGGGGGAGTGCTGAGCACTCTGCAGCTGTAATTGTCATGAAGCAGAGGTAGGATGCGGGACTATATTTTCAGGTGGTGTGAAGCTTGTGATCAGCCACAGGCTCCCATGATTCTCATTGGGGGTTGGTTCAAGCTGGCTCCAGCAGCAAAGTCCTGACAGCTCTCTCTCAAATTGTCAGGCCTCTGCTGTTGGAATTGTGCATGTGGTCTGCACATGCATAGTAGTTTCTTCTGCTGCTGTCTGGCAAATTAAGCCTTCCTCACTGTCTGTAGTAACTAGAGACAATCTAATCCATTTGTTCATACATAAATTAAACAAGATTGAGTATAAAAACTCATTCCAAAAATGGATCTGCCACTCTACCACTTTCAGCCTAGCTGGACACTTAGAATTGTTCTTGTAAAATTCTGCCCGTAGTGTCTTTTAGAAATGTAATTAATAAATTAATTGTTATGAAATTTAGTTGGATTGATTGTAAGATTTCTACCATATTTCTTGTTAAATTTTCAGACTTAAGATTTAACACTCATTAAGAATTCAAAAGAGATGTCTTATATTGGGTGAATTCTTAAGCTAATCAGATTTTTGAGCCTGTTGTAGCCAGTGTTTAACAGAATGTTCAAGCAGTTGTATAAGTGGTGCCCACTATCAGTTCTATTTCTAAAACTTGTACTTTTCAGTGTTTCTCAATTATAAATGAAGGCAGGCAATACTGATCATATAATACATGGTGTAGAATTAGAAGTTGCTATTCTTACAACTTTAAAATGCTCCAACTGTGATTCAAGTTGGTTTAATTGGAAATATAAAAATATGTTTCTGATCACTGTGCAATATGAATTCTTGCTGTTTCAATGTGTCTCCTGGGACCATTCCGTCGAGTGGTTCTCAGATCCTTTCCCATTAAATGTAAGCTCATGGCATCTGCTGCGGTAGATTTCAATTATTATAGAACTATAAAATCTGCATCATTGCATTCATTGCATTTTCTCTGTTCAACAGCCAAAATGTATCTTGTTACCTATGTATTTACTTCAATTGGAAGAACATATTAATTTGCATTTGCCATGGTAAGTCAATTCTAAATAATTAAGAACTGGTGCAACTCTTGCCAGTAATGCGCTAATACCAATTAAAGTTTATGGGTCAGTTCACTTGCATAATGATTAACAGATTCATTTGAAGAACTTGTTCAGGGAGCACACTTGAAAATCCTACGTGGATGGAATCTTAGTGGATATGGACAAGGCAAAGGAAGCGGAGTTGTGGGAGGGGGAAAGTGCTTCAGTATTAGGAAGGTTTCAGAAACCAACACAACCATATAGCAACATTTACCAAGTTCTCAGAGGGCTAATAGGTTACAAAGGAAATGAAATACAGCTCAGCAGATAAAGAATAGAGTAGTCTAATACATACCCATTTCTGAAGTGGAGATGCTGCTGCAGGAGATGACTACAAGCTAAATAACCCTGTTTGCCAATTCAGGGCACTAACCTCATAGGTCAGTAGAGCTGCATGCCTGGCAAGAAATGAAGGCAGGTTACAGGTCCCAACTGACCCTTGACTGTGTTAGCCTTGTTTTTTTTTCATGTTAACAGCATGTGTCCTTGCAGCAATGGCACAGCTCAGCTTCCAGCTCTCTGCTGACTCCAATTCTAAGATAACAGCTTTTCTGCAGAAAAGTGTAACATCTTTAAATTGTTGTCATTGGCCAATTTTTTTGTCATTCGTGTCTTCCAAATTCAACAATGGAAAAAATTGTACACAGACATGATGTTGATTGGAAACTATTAAAAATGCTTTTAAGCATTGAGTTAGTAAATCTTTTCTGTAAAAGAAAAGTGGCACCCGGTTCTCCCATTGCGACCCGCAACTTTTCTGGCAGGTCAGGTCAAGAAATGTACACGTTTGGCCATTTCGATGTTCTCGGTAAGTGGATCTCCTGACTGGAAGAATATGGTGCTGCCGGGAATACACAGAAAACCAGCAGGAAGTGAGGCAAGTCATTTAAATATGTTTTACATATATTTTATATGTAGAAAAGTTTATACATTTAAAAGTTTAAATGTTTATATATTTAAATGTTCTGTGCTGGGCTCGATAGCATCTGCCACCCTGCCAGGAGTAATTCATTCTGACAAGGTTTAGACTAGCTTTCCACATTCGGGGAACTAATGGGAGATCCTGCCGGAGTGAAGGGAGGAGGTAATCAGGTCTCCCCAGGGGTTTGGATGGTGGGGATGGTGCCCTTGGTCATCGGCACTCTGGTAGTGCCAGCCCATACCCCCTACCACTGCCAAAGGGACAAAGTACCCATGCCCAGGGGATACGTTGGCACAGTCCGTCAAGCATTGGGCAATGTCAAGGGGGCGAGGCCTATGGTGGATGTGGTTTAGGGGCGATTGGTGGGGTTGGGAGGCCCTACTGCTATTCTGCATTGGGATCGGTCTGGGTTGGAGGGAGGCCAGCGATCCGGGCGGGCTGCAGTGGGGTTATGGTAATCTGCCGGGGAGAGCCTGCCTTCTGGGGGGGAAATCTGACCCCGAGGGTATCAGTGGTGGGGGGGGAGGGGGAGGTTCTGCAGGGGTGATGGGGTTGGAGGTATCGCTACTTTCTGGGGGAGTGTGGGCTGGACATTGGGGTGCTCCAGGGTATGGGGGTTAGGACTGGCCCAGGAATTGTTGCGGAAGCCATGATCAGGCTGTGGGGGATGCTGGAGGGGCAGCACTGTGTGTCCTGAGCTGGCCAGCGATTGGGTTGGCCAACAAACGGGGAGACTGACAGATTGGGGCCGCTGCGCACGTGCGGAGTTCCAGAACTGTCCGACTCTGGTGCGAATAGGCCCCATTCCCTGGGTTTTTAATGATATCCATGACTGGGGCCTCTGCAGTGCGCAGAGTGGGGAGATTCAGGTCTGAAACTGCACTGAAGAAACAGACATGATCTAGAACAGTTTTCCCAAAAATCTTTGGGAGAATTGCCTCTATGATGTTCCCAGGAATCTGAGGAATACCTCATTTTGCAACAGGACTCTTTCTTCTTCCATTCACAAATGGAGATTTTCTTTAGCAAATGCTTCCTGTCCCCATCATACTCACCTTGCAGTGATCAGTGATGTGAGCTATTTTAAGATCAGATATTCCAAAAACATTGGAGGCAAGAAATATTAAAGAGGATACTTGCAACTGTAGATAATATGAAAGAGAAAGATTGCTTAACATTCTAATGGAGCTTTTGATATTGGCTCTGAAGGGAAACATTAGCTTCTTTCTGATGCTGTGCATTTACACCATTTTCATTTTTATTTCAGATTATTTGCAGTTGGAAACATCCTTTTTGTTTTTACTTCAGGCAGGAAAAATAGTGAACAAGTGGTGCAGTAATTCATAGTTTGGGAAACATTAAGCAGTGGAGTTCTTTTACAGAGCTTTACTGTAGTATGTTCAAAAATTGCCCAGAGTTATGGTTTATGAGTATGCACTTTGGAACAGTTACAGAATGGAAAAAATGCCTGTTTTTTTTAAATGATCATGGAACAGCAGCCTGTCTGAGAATCATATCCCAGGAGACATTGAACAATAACCTGAGACTGAGTTCAAACATGGCCTCTCCTGATGCCCCCCAGCCAACTTCAGATACGGCACAAGGGTAGTCCACAAATCCTATTAATGCCTCCATTCCAACAAAAGCCCAGTAACAGACAGTCCCATCAAACCATCTACATAAAATTATAGGATCCCTACAGTACAGAAAGAAGCCATTCAGCCCATTGAGTCTGCACCAACTACAATACCACCTAGGCCATATTCCTGTAATTCCACATATTTACCCAGCTAATCTCCCTGACACCAGGGTCAATTTATCATGGCCAATCAACCTAACCCGCGCATCTTGGAGTGTAGGAGAAAACTGGAGCACGTGGAGGAAACTCACACAGACATGGGGAGAATGTGCAAACAGTGACCCAAGGTTGGAATTGAACAAAGGTCCTTGGCACTGGGAGGCAGCAGTGTTAGCTACTGTGCCACAGTGCCATTCTATAGCTTATCATAGCTTACCCACAGCATCAAGACAATGGGCCAAACAATCAACAGTTAATCAACCCAAAAGAAATTACCACATGGCTAAGATGGAATTACATAGATAAGATGAATATAGAGAGGTATGGGCCAAATGCCAGCAATTGGACTAGTTTAGGCGTTTAAAAAAAGAGGATATGGACATGTTGGACTGAAGAGCTTGTTTTCCATACCTGAAACCTTATGAATCTATGAATCTAAACTCAGTCAAGATTGGGCACACAGATAAGCCACCCTAGCAACTATAATAAATGGAAGAATACAAGAATTTAGTTTTGTTATTATGAAATGAAAGGGGTGCAGTCTAGTTCCAATAGTCCAGCAAGACTCAAGCTTAGCTACCCAGGTGCATCGAGATCAAGCCTGAGAAACAAGGAACTGACATCAGCAATGGAAACCTCAGTAGAAAAACACAAACACCCCAAATGACCTGGAACACAGCCGAGAGCTACTTCCAATCAGCAAAGCCAAGGGGGAATCAAAACACATTTTGAAAGCATCTGTCCTAATCACGTTGATGAGCATAGATCCTGTCACCCTTATCCCCAATGTAATCAGTCAATAGAGGGAAGTGAGAGATTGGTGTTGGGTTTTTTTTGCTTATGGTAGATTGTATTTGCATGTTTCCTTCTTTGTCTCTCGCTAGTTTGTGTTATTGTAGTGTAGGTTTGGTGACTTTATCTTGTTTGAAATAAATCTATTTTTGATTTCACATCAGAAGCTTTGCCTTCCTTTCTGTTCATACTCTGCTAATAAGTCCTGAATACAGAACTTAGGAATAAGCTATAGGAATGCAGACTCTCGTAACAGAACCCCAACAATACAGAATTGTATGCCAAATTTCAGCAGTATACCTCTATTAAAAAGTTAATATTTCTTTATCTGAGACATAATCAGAATTGTGTGGTAAATCAAGTTATTTACAGCCTTTTTAATATATATGTAGCTTCATATTTTGAGAGGATGTATTTTTATTTGTCCTATCACATGTTATTATTGTTCATTTGTTCTCTCAATTACCCAAGTGATTATTAACAATACATTTTGTCTTTCCAATAACTCACAGATGAATATTAAATCAGTGACACAAAGAAATATTTACAGAAATGTTCCTTTATAATAATACTTAATGATCTGAATGGGTTGTCAAGTAGTAAATAATTTAGATTAATCAGGTTGTTAAGGCAAGTGAACCTGGGCGATTGCATACTAAGCTCACTAATAATATTTAAATCATTATTTAAATAGATTTAAATATTATAATCTGTCCCATGCCCTTCCCAAGCACGAGACTGATCTCGCCAGAAATTCAGACCGGTAAGATGGTGTGAACCTGATTTTTTTGCCTCTCACACAATCTTACTGGGAACTGATTTAAATTTGTAGGTGAAAAGTGTACAAGCTTTTAATAAAGAGCACAATGGTACCCATGTTGTTGATTTATAGTAACTTCATTGAATGTTAATGTAAGCCTACTCATGACACTAATAAATAAACTTTAAAGTAGGTCTTTGACAGAGCTGACATGGACAGGATGGACCAAATAGACCTCTATGCTCTATAATTCTTCATTCTAATGGTTTATTGCTTGGCACTGAAAAATGTATTTGGTTCAATGCATTGTGGTCACAGCACACTATTTGGGTACATCTTTATATCAGAGACAAAAAGTAATGTTAGGCTAACACAGCTTCTACTAGAAGACCTGGAATCAGGCTATTGGTATCTGACTGATGAAAAGCTTCTGAAGGATATGCATCAACCTTTACCTCTGTGTCAGAAGCCCCTCAACATGGATTAAAGCTTACAATCTTTTTACAATCCATTTGAGGGACATGGACATCACCGATTGGCCAACATTTATTGTCCATCCCTAGGTGACCAAGGACAGTTAAGAGTCAATCACATTGACGTGGCTCCAGAGTAACATGTAAGTCAGACCAGGTAAGGATAGCAGGTTTCCTTCCCTAACCGGATGGCTTTTTCTGATAATTGACAACTGTCTCATGGTCTTTAATAGATTCTTAATTCCAGATTTTTTTAATGAATACAAATTCAACCATCTGCACTGTCAGGATTTGAACCCTGGGCCCCAGATCATTAACAGAGTTTCTGGATTAATAGCCTAGCGATAATATCACTAGGCCATTGCATCCCTAGAGACGTAATCTAGAATGATGTATCAACATTATCACTGAGAGAGTGTTTAAGTTCATCTGGTTAAAATGCTAAAACCAGGTCATCTGTTTATTAGGTTGATTTTTGTTTCAAATATTATGCCACTATTCAAAGAATAGTTCAATTCTCCAGTGCTGAGATAACAATTATCCTTCAATTAACATTGTCATTCATATCATTTGTCTCATTGCTATTTGTGAAATTGTGATGTATGCAATATACCTGACATGTTGTGACATAACAACACTCACACAATCTAAAATAAGTCACCATCAGTGAGGCATTTTGAAACTTTTTGAAATCTTAGCGATATTAAAATACAAGCCTTTCCAGACATGCTAAGGGAAATAAAGATTCACAGCTCTTGATCCTTTTTAAAAAGGCTTTTGTACATAAAACAAAATGGATATGGCATCAGAACTGTTTTGTCACTTGTGATCAAAAAAGCAAAATCAACGTTGGAATGTTTGAAATATATACTTTGAAAGGCTCTGCTTTAATATTACATTGACAGATGAAGTGGGGTTTTCTAGTTGTGATGAATTTCTCTGGCTGTTATAGAATCCCTACATTGCAGAAGTAGGCCATTTGGCCCATCGAGTTTGCACCAAGCACAATCCCACCCAGGCCCTATACAGTGACCTGAGGCTGGAATTGAACCTGGGTCCCTAGCACTGTGTCAGTGTGCTGCCCAGTGTTACTGCAATTCATCAAGAAAAATAATGGAACCAGTTTTCCTGAAGTGTGCCACCATTGCCAGAAAAATCCCTCGCTCACATTCTCTCTTTCTTCAGAACAAAATAACATATGATGCAAGGTGGAGAGGAAAGACGCCCAACATTGTTGTCCTTATTCTAATAGATTGGGCCCAGGCAGAAACATGACCATCACCATAGATAAGGATGGCCACTTACCTGAATAGGATACATCACATTAAGAAAACCCTTTGGTCAGATCAGGAAATATTCCACAAGCTTCACAATCTTAAAACTATGTTTTCAAGGCAATCAACTACAAATGTCCAGCTACTCATTGCCATCTTAAATCTTAAATGGTTGGGGCACATACTGTCAATGAAGAGGTAATTTTAGGGCCAACATCAGATTCAGCTCAATTTGTATCCATTATTTTCTTTGTATCACTATGGATAAATCACTATTATTTTTCCCAGTGTCAACATTCTGCTGTACATCTACAGGGACATTCACTGAGATTTAATTACCACTTTTGTAAAACTTAGCATCTTTTCATTTATCACAGGCATATGCTTACACAGTTTAACAATTACTTATATTCCTTTATTATACATGGACTCGGACAATTACCACCAAATTTATTTTTAAGGGGAAAGAAAATCTTGCATTTATACAACACATTTAACATCACCCCAAAGCAATTTGCAGCTCACAAATTACTGTCATTATTGTAATATAGGAAATATGGCAGCCAATCTCTGCATAACAGACTCCCACAAACAGCAATGTGACAATGACAAGATAATCTGCTTTTAGCAATTGTTGATTGAGGGATTTCTTTTTCATTCATGGGATGTGAGCTTCATTGGCTAGGCGACAAATTGCTCACCCTTAATTGCTCACAAGAAGGTGGTGGTGAGCTGCCTTCTTGAAGTGTTGCAGTTCCTGAAGCGTAGATATACTCACAGTGCTGTTAGGAAGGGAGTTCCAGGATTTTGACCCAGTGACAGTGAAAGATTGGTGAAAATATTTCCATGTCAGGATGGTGAGTGACTTGCAGGGGAACCTCCTGCTGGTTATGTTCCCTGATAGCTGCACTTATCCTTCTAGATAGTGGTGCTCATAGATTTGGAAGGTGTTGCCTAAGGAACCTTGGTGAGTTCCTGCAATGCATCTTGCAGATGCTACACATTGCTGCCACTGTTTGTTAGTGATAGAGGGAGTGAATGTTTATGGAAGGGGTATCAAGCAAATGCGTTGCTTTATCCTGGATGATGTCAAGCTTCCTGAGTGTTGTTGGAGCTGCATCCATTTAGGCAAGTGGAAAGTATTCCAGCACATTCTTGACTTGTGACTTGGAGATGGTGGACAGGTTTTTGGAGTCAGGAGCTGAGCTACTCACTGCAGGATTCCTTTCCTTTGACTTTCCATTGTACCCACAGTATTTACATGGCCAGTCCAGTTCAGTTTCTGACCAATGATAAATTTCAGGATGTTAATAGTGGGGCATTCAGCAATGGTAATGCCACTGAATACAAAGAACAAAGAGAACAAAGAAAATTACAGCACAGAAACCAGACGTTAGTAAGGCTACATTTGGAATATTATGTTCAGTTATTGTCATCTCATTATAGGAAGATGTGGAAGCATTGGAGAGAGTGCAGAGGAGATTTACCAGGATGCTGTCTTGTTTAGAGGGTATGTCTTATGTGGAAAGGTTGAGGGAGCTGGGGCTTTTCTCTTTGATGCGGAGGAGGATGAGAGGCAATTTAATAGAGGTTTATAAGATGTTGAGAGGGATTGATAGAGTGGACGTGCAGAGACTATTTCCTCGGGTGGATGTCGCTGTTACTAGGGGGCATAACTATAAGGTTCATGGTGGGACATGTAGGGGCGATGTTCAGGATAGATTTTTTATTCAGAGAGTGATTGGGGTGTGGAATTATCTGCCTGCTGTGATAGTGGAGTCGGATACTTTAGGAACTTTCAAGCGGTTATTGGACAGACACATGGAGGGATAGCTTGATCTTGGGATTGGACATAACTAGGCACAACACTGAGGGCTGAAGGGCCTATATTGTGCTGTACTGTTCTATGTTCTATGTTCTAAACAGCCCTTCAACTCTCCAAGTCTGCACTGACTATGCTGCATGACTGAACTCACACTCCCTACCCTTCCAGGGACCAAATGCCTCCATTCCCATCCCATTCATATATTCCCATCCTATTCATATATTCATCCAGATGCCCCTTAAACGTCACTATCATATCTGCTTTCACTTCCTCCCCTAGCAGCGAGTTCCAGGTACCCACCATCCTCTGTGTAAAAAAGTTGCCTTACACATCTCCTTTAAAACTTGCCCTTCACACCTTAAACCTCTGCTCTTAGGAATTAACTCTTCCACCCTGGGAAAAAGCTTCTGACTATCCACTCTGCCCACACCCCTCAAAATCTTGTAATGCCAAGAGGCGATGGTTCGATCCTGTCTTGTTAGAGATGATCATAGCTTGGCACTTACATGGCATGAATGTTACTTACTACTTGTCAACCCAAGCCTCAATATCTCCCAGGTCTTTCTGCATTTGGATATGGACTACTTCAGTAACTGAGGAGTGACAAATGCAATCGTCCCTACTTCTAACCTTATTGAGGGAAGGTCACTGATGAAGCAGCTGAAGGTAGTTGGTCCTAGGGACTACCCTAAGGAACTCCTGCAGTGATGTCCAGGTGCTGAGATGATTAACTTCCAACAACACAATCATCTTCCTTTATGCCGGATTTGATTTCAACCAGTGGAGGGTTTGGCCCCTGATTCCCATTGACTCCATTTTTACTCAGGCTCCTTGATACCACATTTGGTGAAATACTGCCCTAATGTCAATTGAAGTCACTCTCGCCTCACTTTTTGGTTTAGCATGTCTGAACCACAATTTCACTGAGATCAGGGGTCCTTACAGAATCAAAACTGAGCATCAGTGAGCATGTTATTGTTGAGTAAGTGCCACTTGATCTCGCTGTTGATGACCACTTCCATCACTTTACTGATGATCAAGAGCAGGCTGATGAAGCAAATGCTGACCGGGTTGGATTTGTCCTGCTTCTTGTGTACAGAAGATACCTGAGCAATTTCCCCATTGCTGGGTACATGTCTTTAGAACATAGAACATAGAACAATACAGCACAGAACAGGCCCTTCGGCCTTCGATGTTGTGCCGACCAAAATAAAAAGCAATGCCCCTCCTAACTAAACCATTCCCTTCTCATCCATATACTTATCAACTAACCTCTTAAACGCCACCAAACTTGGCGCATCTACAACAGCTGCAGGCAGGGCATTCCACTCCCTAATCACTCTTTGAGTAAAGAACCTACCTCTGATATCCGTCCTATAACTCATACCCCTTAATTTAAAGTTGTGTCCCCTCGTGCTAGCTTTCTCCATCCTAGGAAAAAGGCTATCACTGTCCACCCTATCCAAACCTCTAATTATCTTATATGTTTCAATAAGATCCCCTCTTAGCCGCCTCCTTTCTAACGAAAACAACCTCAAATCCTTCAACCTCTCTTCATAGGACCTGCCCTCCATACCAGGCAACATCCTGGTAAACCTCCTCTGTACCCTCTCCAATGCCTCCACATCTTTCTTATAATGTGGGGACCAGAACTGCACACAATACTCCAAGTGCGGCCGCACTAGAGTTTTGTACAGTTGCAACATGATGCTGCGGCTCCTAAATTCAATCCCCCTACCAATAAAAGCTAAGACTCCATATGCCTTCTTAACAACTTTATCCACGTGACTGCCTACTTTCAGGGATCTATTGACACATACACCAAGATCCTTCTGTTCCTCAACACTATTAAGAGCCCTACCATTAGCCCTATACTCTACACATTTATTGTTCCTGCCAAAGTGCATTACCTCACACTTTTCCACATTAAACTCCATTTGCCACCTCTCGGCCCAGCTCTGCAACTTGTCCAAGTCACTCTGTAAACTAAAACACCCCTCTTCACTATCTACCACACCACCAACTTTAGTATCATCTGCAAATTTACTGATCCATCCCTCAATACCCTCATCCAGATCATTTATAAAAATTACAAACAGCAGGGGCCCCAAAACAGACCCCTGAGGCACACCACTCGTCACCGAACTCCACGATGAATATCTCCCATCAACCACCACCCTCTGTCTTCTATCTGCCAGCCAATTTCTAATCCAATTAGCTAAATCACCCTCTATTCCACACATCTGCATTTTCTGTAGAAGTCTTCCATGGGCCACCTTATCAAAAGCCTTACTAAAGTCCATAGTAGCTGTACTGGAACAGCTGATCTCGGGGCATGACAAGACCTGGAGGCCAAGTCTTTAGTATTATTGTCAGGTCCCACTGCCTCTGCAGTATCCAGAGCCTTCAGCCATTCCTTGATGTTATGTCATGTGAATCTAGTTGGCTGAAACCTGACATTTGTGATGTTGAGGACCTTCAGAGGAGATCAAAATGGATCATCCACTCGACACAGTTGCAAATGCTTAAGCTTTATCTTTTGCACTGATGTGCTGGTCTCCTCCATCATTGGGGACGGGGTATTTGCAAAGCCACCCTCTCGTGAGTGGTGGTGAACAATTAAACAACTAACAGGAGAAAATATGGCAGGACTGCAGAGCTTAGATCAAGTCATATCCTGAATAGAGCACATGCCATTGAGTTTGGACTCCTCAAGTCGTGGGCCCCAGTGCTGAAAACTGGTGTTATCTTCTTTGCGAGATGACTTACCTTTAGCTATTAGGTTGTGGACGTGTTGGAGATAGGTCTCGTGAAGACAGGCCAGCTGGGATGAGTGATATGAGTGCCCTGGACATGTTTTTAAATACTGCTGCAGGCCATTTGAACCCACCAGCTGATGGCAGGTAGACGAATCAGCTGCTGATCTGCCAGATAGTTTGGAGGGGAATACATCTGTGCATAACTAATGACATTCCAAGTGCAGAATCTGGCAGAGGTGCTGCTATCCTGCCTAGCAGAAAAGGCACCACTGGAGTTGCCCACCACCACTCTCCCTCAAAATAGGAGAATTCCATTCTGTGTTTTTCTACTGTAGGTAGAGAGAGTTGTTGAGACTTATGTGTTATAGGCTTGTCCTCCATTGTGCTCATTTCAATCTTTAGATAAAAGCCAATTTCAACACTATATTTTCAATAAATCCAAGAGGGAGATGGATAACGTTTTTTTTAAAATTAAGATAATATGGTTTCATATCAAATTGATACAAAACTGCAGATTAGTGGTTGTTTCAAGTCACACATTTGAGGGCATGTAGACTAGGTGCTTTCACACAGGTTGAGTTTCACATCAGTTGCAATATAACTGAAAACAGTGCAAAACAAATTTTAAAATACATTTTAGGCTTTGGCTTTTTGGGCAGAATAATATGTAATCATTCCAAAAGATAAGATAGGTCAAGAAGTCATGCTCAGTTGATGCCAAGATTTAATTGCACAAGTTTGCATGTTGTAGGGAAGAAAGTTATCCCACAGTCTTGAGCAGCCAGGAGTGGAAAAGATGTCTTAAACCCATTCAAAACTCAAATAGATGAGGAGTGCTGAAGCAACTTTCAACTGGAACGCATTGGGAGGGGTAGTGGACAAGGTAGGGACTATACTTGCCCACTAGCTCCAATAAGAGATCTAAACCGTTTTTACAATCAAACCTTCACCTAATATTTTTTGAGTTTGCTACCAGTGCTCAGTAATTATACTGAGGCAGCTTGATGCTGGGTGAGGAGAAGGTTAAAACTAATCCATTCTCTCTAGACTTAGAAGCTATAAGGAGTGGAAGCAATCAGCTGAGGAGTGGGAGAATCCACTCTACAACTAGCAGCAGGTCTGACGATTTTTTATTCTTTCTAGCCCTACAAAAATCACTGTAAAAATCTTTTTCGACTATTTTCAAAGCTGCCACCAGCAGCTGACAGTCACCTCCATTATGTAGGGCAACCGTATAATTTCTTTCTAAAGCAGATTTATGTGAGGCATACTACAATTCGATGCATGCATTAGCGGTGTCCGCACTAAGGGTTGAGAACTCATTAAAAAGTTTACATAAGCACGATATTCCTTCTTGTGTGTGATGCACGATAAGAAAGGAAATCCATTTAAACTTTCCCCTACCATTTTTCTCTCCCACTGATTCATTAGCTTTTCCATAACAAGATTTTCATTTTATTTATTTATTTTTGTGCATCTTGTGACAGATGTTCACATTGGGAGTATGCCAGGGAGAAGGAAAAATGTAAAATGATAATTATTTGAAGCATTATTGTCATCAATAAACATGCCACACATCTGTGCAAATCTTTAAAAAAATGTATGCTGAAAGCTGTTCAGGATTGATGTAAGATTTTAACATACTACTTATTTTTGAATACACTTTCTATTGGCCTTTGGACTAATCATTTATGAAATAAATCTTATTAAGTAGTCATGATTTCTGCTCAAAATCGACAACCAGTGGGCATGGGCTCAGGCTCAGGCTCATAGGAGAGAAGGTTAAACGCTCTGCATATAGACTGATGAGTATGTCGAACAGATTCTCCGGGGCAGTAAGCTTAGTGACAAAGGATGAATCTAGATTTCAACAGGTGTGTGCTGTGGGCTTGTAATGCATTGGCAGCTTGTCATCCATTGTGCTCATTTCTATCTTCAGATAAAAGCCAATATCAACCCCATATTTTCAATAAATCCAAGAGGGAGATGGATAAAGTTTTTCTTTCTGGAGAAAGAAATGACCATTCATACAGTAGAAGAGATAAGGTTGAAGGGATTATTATTAGGAGGGTACAAATTTAATGTGATTGGCAAAGGAAGCAATGTTGGCATGAAGAGTATTTTTTTGAGTGATTTGGAATGTGCTAGTGATAAACTGGTTGACACAGGCTCGATCACAACTTTCAGAAGGAGGAACGAGCAGGTGATTGGAATTGAATAGGTTGCTCTTTGAATCAGCCAATACAGACGCAATGGGCGAAATAACTGCTTTTTGTGCTGCATTATATTCTCTGGTTCAATGATATGTGGATTGAAATTCCATTGGGATCTCCTCCTCATCTGCTGTAATTCTGGTGGTAGAACAACAAACCCCAGGGGAACAATATTTGTTCTTACATTCCTGTGATTCCTGGAGGTCTAATTTTGCCAGCATCAGTTTCTGTAGATATTCTCTCTATTACAAAAATGGTCTATGATCTCATGAAGACTCACAATTCCTGGCGATGCAATATTTGTGCATGTGATTCTATGGTGGTCTAAAGTGACTCTTCTTACCAGACGTCACAACATTTTAACCCAACAATTGAATCAACTTTCAGTTGCTCTCACAATCAAAGAGAATTCTGTCTCATTCAAATATCTGCATTTTATTAATACTCAATTATTCAATAATAAGCTACATTTCATACATCAGTTACAATGTACCATGCAACAATAGGAAGGAGAACAGAGAAATGCAGTAATTGCATTTCCTGATGTCACTTTGATAAATGTAGTATCTAGTAACTGCATGTGGGTGATAAATACAATTTTGCAATCTAGTCCAAGACTTAATGCAAGGCATCATCCATTAAAAATATGTGGAGCAAATTGTTGTTTCAGCTTATGCAAGGGGCAGTCTCAATATTACTGTTCACTCTTGATATCATCATGCCTTCTGTGTCAAAAATTTTACATGTGTGTAAAGTTAATTGTTTTTACATGAAGATCTTCAGCATCGCATCAGCAGCACGGTGGCACAGCAGTTAGCACTGCTGTCTCACAGCATCAGGGACTCAGATTTAATTCCAGCCTTGAGTGACTGTGTGGAGTTTGCACATTCTGTGTGGGTTTCCTCTAGATGCGCCTGAATCCTCCCATACTCCAAAGATGTGCAGGATTGGTCATGCTAAATTTTCTAGGATGACCCAGGATGCATAGGTTAGGAGATTGGTGGGGTGAATGTATGAGTTGGGGGATGTGGGGTGTGAGTGCTGTGTCAGGGGTTAGTGTGATCTCAGTGGGCCAAGTGGGGTCACCTTCTGCACTGTAGGGGTTCTATGATTAACTCACCAAGAACAATCTTGGACATTTCAAACGCAGAAACAGCCTCTTTGTTGGACTATCAGGATACTAGGCAGCCAAATTCTCTCACTCATGTACCATCATTTTTATTGAGAATCTGGGTTTTAATGCCTCTTCTGCTAAAGTTCGTCCCATTCCCACAGTGATATTCCTCATGCTCAAACAATAGCATTCCTAAGATTCCCAGAGTGATATTCCTCCAGTGTCACAGTGATATTCCTCCCATTCCGGCAGTGATATTCCTCCATTTTCAGTGACATTCCTCCCATTCCCACAGTGACATTCCTCCCATTCCCACAGTGACATTCCTACCATTACCACAGCAACATTCCTCCCATTCCCACAGTGACATTCCTCCCATTCCCACAGCAACATTCCTCCCATTCCCACAGTGACATTCCTACCATTCCCACAGCAACATTCCTCCCATTCCCACAGTGACATTCCTCCCATTCCCACAGTGACATTCCTCCCTTCCCACAGTGACATTCCTACCATGCACACAGTGACACTCCCCCCATTCCCACAGTGACATTCCTCCCATTCCCACAGGACATTCCTCCCATTCCACAGTGACATTCCTCCCATTCCCACAGCACATTCCTCCCATTCCCACAGTGACATTCCTACCATCCACAGCAACATTCCTCCCATTCCCACAGCACATTCCTCCCATTCCCACAGCAACATTCCTCCCATTCCCACAGTGACATTCCTCCCATTCCCACAGTGACATTCCTCCCATTCCCACAGTAACATTCCTCCCATTCCCACAGTGACATTCCTCCCATTCCCACAGTGACACTTCCCCCATTCCCACAGTGACATTCCCCCCATTCCCGCAGTGACATTCCTCCCATTCCCACAGCAACATTCCTCCCATTCCCACAGTCACATTCCTCCCATTCCCACAGTGACACTCCCCATTCCCACAGTGACATTCCTCCCATTCCCACGTGACACTCCTCCCATTCCCACAGTGACATTCTCCATTTGGCAGTCACATTCCTCCATTCCACAGTACATCTCCCATTCCACAGTGACACTTCCCCATTCCCACAGCACATTCCTCCCATTCCCACAGCAACATTCCTCCCATTCCCACAGCGACATTCCTCCCATTCCCACAGTGACATTCCTCCCATTCCCACAGTGACCTTCCTCCCATTCCCACAGTGACATTCCACCATTCCCACAGCGACATTCCTACCATTCCCACAGTGACATTCCCCCCATTCCCATAATGACATTCCTCCCATTTCTGCAGTCACATCCCTCCCATTCCCACAGCAACATTCCTCCCATTCCCACAGCAACATTCCTCCCATTCCCACAGTGACATTCCTCCCATTCCCAAAGTGACCTTCCTCCCATTCCCACAGTGACATTCCTCCCATTCCCACAGTGCCATTCCTCCCATTCCCAATGTGACCTTCCTCCCATTCCCACAGCAACATTCCTCCCATTCCCAGAGCAACATTCCTCCCATTCCCACAGTGACATTCCCCCCATTCCCACAGTGACATTCCTCCCATTCCCACAGCGACATTCCTCCCATTCCCACAGTGACATTCCTCCCATTCCCACAGTGACCTTCCTCCCATTCCCACAGTGACATTCCTACCATTCCCACAGCGACATTCCTCCCATTCCCACAGTGACATTCCCCCCATTCCCATAATGACATTCCTCCCATTTCTGCAGTCACATCCCTCCCATTCCCACAGCAACATTCCTCCCATTCCCACAGCAACATTCCTCCCATTCCCACAGTGACATTCCTCCCATTCCCAAAGTGACCTTCCTCCCATTCCCACAGTGACATTCCTCCCATTCCCACAGTGCCATTCCTCCCATTCCCAATGTGACCTTCCTCCCATTCCCACAGCAACATTCCTCCCATTCCCAGAGCAACATTCCTCCCATTCCCACAGTGACACTCCCCCCATTCCCACAGTGACATTCCTACCATGCACACAGTGACACTCCCCCCATTCCCACAGTGACATTCCTCCCATTCCCACAGTGCCATTCCTCCCATTCCCACAGCAACATTCCTCCCATTCCCACAGCAACATTCCTCCCATTCCCACAGTGACATTCCTCCCATTCCCACAGCAACATTCCTCCCATTCCCACAGTGACATTCCTACCATGCACACAGTGACACTCCCCCCATTCCCACAATGACATCCCTCCCATTTCTGCAGTCACATTCCTCCCATTCCCACAGCAACATTCCTCCCATTCCCACAGTGACATTCCTACTATTCCCACAGCAACATTCCTCCCATTCCCACAGTGACATTCCTCCCATTCCCACAGCAACATTCCTCCCATTCCCACAGTGACATTCCTACCATGCACACAGTGACACTCCCCCCATTCCCACAGTGACATTCCTCCCATTCCCACAGTGCCATTCCTCCCATTCCCACAGCAACATTCCTCCCATTCCCACAGCAACATTCCTCCCATTCCCACAGTGACATTCCTCCCATTCCCACAGCAACATTCCTCCCATTCCCACAGTGACATTCCTACCATGCACACAGTGACACTCCCCCCATTCCCACAGTGACATTCCTCCCATTCCCACAGTGCCATTCCTCCCATTCCCACAGCAACATTCCTCCCATTCCCACAGCAACATTCCTCCCATTCCCACAGTGACATTCCTCCCATTCCCACAGCAACATTCCTCCCATTCCCACAGTGACATTCCTACCATGCACACAGTGACACTCCCCCCATTCCCACAATGACATTCCTCCCATTTCTGCAGTCACATTCCTCCCATTCCCACAGCAACATTCCTCCCATTCCCACAGTGACATTCCTACTATTCCCACAGCAACATTCCTACCATTCCCACAGTGACATTCCTCCCATTCCCACAGCAACATTCCTCCCATTCCCACAGTGACATTCCTACCATGCACACAGTGACACTCCCCCCATTCCCACAGTGACATTCCTCCCATTCCCACAGTGCCATTCCTCCCATTCCCACAGCAACATTCCTCCCATTCCCACAGCAACATTCCTCCCATTCCCACAGTGACATTCCTCCCATTCCCACAGCAACATTCCTCCCATTCCCACAGTGACATTCCTACCATGCACACAGTGACACTCCCCCCATTCCCACAGTGACATTCCTCCCATTCCCACAGTGACATTCCTCCCATTCCCAAAGTGACATTCTTCCCATTCCCACAGTGACATTCCTTATATTTCTCCAGTGACACTCCTAACAGCCCCATTCTTCAAATTCACAGTGATTTTCCTCACAATGCACCCCCCTTCCCCCACCTCTGTAACATCCCTTACACACTCCTATGACATAAAGAAAGGGCATTTTTCATTCTGTACTTTCATTTAATTGTGTTTTTTTTTGCAGAAAAATGAAGCCCTACCTGGAGACAAGATGAGCACTCTAAGAAGACTCATCAATGGTCTCTCAGAGCAATGTCCTGGAATTGACACTTTTTAACATCTATGCAATTGGCTTGGCCATCACATTTTCACAAAAATGGATTGCATTGACAATATTGCTTTATTAACTCCAATAAATTCTTTTCAGGATACGGAAGCCATGCTAAATCTGACCTGTCAATAATGGGTGAATATTTCTATAAATGAAGATTGTAATGAAACCTGGCCAAATTTACTGTCTCTTCATTCTATCCTGAAAGTCACAATGGATACAACACATGTAATATCACCTGTGGAGAAAAAGTACAACATGGTCTGACTTTCACCTATCTGTGAGTGACTTTTGTCCACTCTCTAACTTACCATCATCATCGCTGAGTGCCAAGAAGACAAGGACTTGAGTGAATATCATGCATAAGTTCACCAGCACAAACTGTGTTGCAAAACCACCATCCCTCATTCTTCTGCCATAGCTCTGGTCTTTCGACAGTGAGGACTATGCATCCATATAAATGTCAAGTCATCACACCAAACTCATTGACATACAACTTCAGTCAGTAATAGAAATAACCTCAGGATCTCTGGAGATCAACTCCAGTTTCATTGCTATCAGTCTTCTCAAAAAGTGCTCCTCCCTCCATTCAACAGAAATGCAACAACACACAGCAAAGCATCTCATTTCAGCAGTAACTTGCACTTCCCTATTCACAGCGACCTTCAAAGACACCCTCAACTTGCCACACGAATCTACAAAATCTCTTCTGGACTTGAAGCAAATATCCCCAATTCCGTAACACTGGTGAAACATGGACCTCTGAAACAAACACATTTGCCTCCGACCCGATATTACAACTAGCTTTAATCTTCACAGGAGCATATGGACTCAATAGAACATGGGCTGATCATGGCCAATATATAAGAGGCACCTCAAGTCTTCTCTGAGCTGTGATCTCAGAAATTACACTTGCTCTCCAGCAGGGCACTAGGCTGGTTAGGAAACTTGATGTTAAAAATATGATGTCAGCTTTCGTTTCTAAAGGCATCTGAAAGAAGAAGATTGTGCATTTAATATACTATCCGAAATATACACCCAGTCCCACACATCTATGTTTTTTTTAAGGGGGGTTAATACATTGTTATAATCTGGTATCGACATCAAGGAAAGTGGATGGAATGAAAGTCTTTACTTGTCTATAAAGGTCTGGTAGGAAGTGAGTTTGGACATTCAATGACATGCAGAAAATCCACACCTAACTGGAACAAAGTTAGTAGCTCTCTCCAGCAGTGCCGTGAAAATGGTTGTTTGGTGAAATAGAAAAGCTTGCAAGTTTACTGTCAAATAAATCGGTTGGACTTAAACCTGGTGTTGTCAGACTTCTTACTGTGTTTACCCCAGTCCAACGTCTATATCTCCACATCATGAAATAGAAATGCGACAGATCTGCAGAGTGCTCTTCTGACTAATGGACTAAGATTCAGTGGAGAAAAGTAAATACGGTTGATTTTCCATCCAGACAATGCTATAACTTACTCTGAGAGAGCTTAATCTTGTCTAAAATCAAAAGTACAAAATAACAGCCCTCATCATGATAAGCATCAAAAAAAATCCAACAAAGCATAAATAAAACTTCCCAATGCAATATGATGAAGGTTTATCTTTTTTTGCAGCATTTGATAGTGAAAGTGATTTATAGCATTCTGGCGGAAATTGATAATTTTACAAAGAAAATCAAAAGCGGCAAAAGTAATAACTTTATGGATAATATGAACCTAAAACAAATATGCATTCTCTCAATTTATTTTTGGTTGATGAAATATTGCTTAAAAGTTAGATTAGATTTGCACATTTCATCAATGCATCTGGCGAAACATTAAAAAGTCACTCACAGGTACAGAACAGATTGTACTTCAACAAAATTAATGAAGCTTAAAAAGTCACCAGATAATGGCACACCTCCCACCATTGCAGCAATTTAATCTTTTCAGCACATACAATACAGAACAGAATATTTCATTACCAGCAGAATCTGACTTATTATTCATTTTAAGAAAATGTTATTTGCTTTTCCTAAGCACAGTGTGAGCTGGATATTCAATATTAATTATATAAAGTGAATTAATATATAACCAGCCAAAAAAACTTGCTCCAATTCTTCAATCTCATTTCCCTGCACAGTAGTTAAACATGAATTCCACAAGTTAAGGTTGTGCTTTAGAGCAATATCCTATTCAAAGCATTGTGCACACTCACTTTCTCTTTCATTACCACTACAATGCCATTTTTTAATTATTAGTAATTTTTATTTCAGATGCTAAATTCAAACACGGGGGTTATTAAATTCTATCATTACTGAGTAGGTAGTACACTTGCTCACAAGTCAGAAACAAGTGAGTTCATGCATATTCTGGACGTGCAACTAAATGTTCAAGTTTGTGGCCCAGACTGAAACTCCATCCTCAGGTGAGTGACATTTGCAATTTTCCAATCATCAGCATGCCTCCTTTCATTTAGTGTACTAGTCAGCATTCCAGGAAACAGCAGTCCTTTGCCCAAACTCAATCACCTTATATGAGGAACTATTTTTGGATTGGATTGAGATTCCATCCCCAACAAAACCATCTGGAGACTGAACAAAAATGTCAGGAACCAAGCCTGTTTGTTGGCCTTTCTATTTCACTATCCACTCTGTTCTGGACAGGAGAGGAGAGATCAGCTGAAACATCTAATTCCCTTCCTTTCTATCCCTAATCCATGTAGTTTCTTTTTGAAAAGCTTGATGTGTGTTTCTAAAGTTTTAACATGTTGTCAATTTCAAATACTAGCTTTTGTGCTCATTTTCATGGGTTTAAACAAAGAGGATTGCTTACTTTTACTTCAGTCCAAAAGGTCTGTGCTATATCAATCACACATCATACACTCAAGAAGGATACAATTAAAGGAGATAGAGAACTTTTACAAATATTAAAACAAATATTTAACAATTCATGTGCCTTTGTGAATCTAGTGAAGGAGGAAACCTTGCACACTCTTGAATTATCAATCAGGTGAGGTCAGATTGGAAATAATGATTACTTTAAAGAAAAAAATAGTCTACAAGTCACAAAGTCAGACATGTATGTCTCTGGATCCAATTTCTTTGCAGGAGAATGTAAAGCTTTGGAATCACTTTGAAAGACATTTAAAATACTTTTTAAGTCTTTTGGTTCATACAAGGATAGGTGTCACAGCTTCTCTCTGTACCAATAATTAAAACAAAATTCTGTGAATGATGGAGATCTGAAATAAAAGAAGAAAATGCTGGAAAAACTCAGCAATTCTGTCAACAGTTATGAAGAGAGAAACAGCTTTAGTGCTTCAAGTCCAATATGACTCATCTTTAGATCTGCAGTTCACTGCACCCATTGTCTTGTTGGTCTCATTCTGCTAACAAGCTCAAGCCTCCTTTGAGTTTCGAGATGAAAGGATCTCAGTATCAGAGAATCAGGGGACAATGATCCCATCTTGCTGCTAGTTTTGTAGCATGGCGGACTGGGAGTATCGCGTATCGGCCAATTTGCAGGACTCATGAATGTGTTCCCACCACATGCACATCTTCCAGTATCAGATATCCGGGGTGGGTTGCGAGGGGGATAGTCAGTGATGCCATTACCAACATCTGACAATGGTGAAACAGAGTACAAAAGGAAAAACCGAGCAAAAGGAGATTGAGGAAGGCAGGGAAGGGAACTATCCAAAGCAGAACACAGGCAAACAGTGCAGCACTAGTATTCAACGCACAAGGATGCGCATCAAAATGGTGTGGCAGATGATGAAAGAGTTTCCTGCTTTCAGGGCTTCTGAACAATTTATTATCACCAGACATGGGTGCACTTGTAGGCCTTCCTTTGGAATACAGCATGATTTGGAGAATAAACAGATCAAACCCAAAGTAGGGCAAGTGCATAGAAAGGATCTCTCAGCACAGAAGATATATCTGTCCAGGAGTTCAGAGAATCTCAGAGAGGAAGAATGGATGAGATATTGGCTCTGCACTAAGAAGGAACTTACTGAAATCTGCTAGCTGCAGCAGCCACAGCTGTAATCTCAGAGGCAGAACCCTATTGCCAGTGCATGTGAAGGTAATGGTGACTGTTGTGGTACTGCTTTAATGGAATATGTAAATTGTAAGCATGGATCATCTCTGCAGGGAATCATATCATTCAGCATGTGATACAGCACTGGAGGCTGTGTTTCTTCCCTCGTAGAATGTGCATGTAGAGCTCTCCTGGAACTTGCATCTAGTCTCATGGGACCTCAATAAATGTTTCTGTTATTATTCACCGGTGTATGATTGGTAAATAACACTGGGAGCGTACTATCCTACTATCTTAGTGCAGAGCCAATATCTCATCCATTCTTCCTCTCTCAGATTCTCCGAACTCCTGGACATATATCTTCTGTGCTGAGAGATCCTTTCTATGCACTTGCCCTACTTTGGGTTTGATCTGTTTATTCTCCAAATCATGCTGTATTCCAAGGGAAGGCCTACAAGTGCACCCATGTCTGGTGATAATAGATTGTTCAGTGGGATGGTTCTCGGGACTAGGCTGTAACAAACTCCCTGAAAAAAACCCCATCCTCATAGGAGTAAAGTAGGCCAAAGGACGGGGATGCCTTGGACAAGAGCAATATTGCCTCTCCAAAATATTGCAGTAATTAAAAAAATGGAGCGTTATGTCAATCATTCACTGCTTTTTTTAAAAATTGCTAACTTGTTTTTCCATCTGCGACTGATTATCCTGTTTATTCTAAACAAATGACCATAAATTGTAGGAGCAAATAGAGGTCATTTGGGCCATCATGTCTGCTCCGCCATTCAATGAAATTAGGATAATCCTTAGCTCTACTTTCCCACTTTATCACTATAATCGTTGATACCCTTACTGATTAAAAATCTGTCTATCTCAGCCCTGAACACAGTTAACAACCCAATCTTTATAGCTGCCTATGGTAAAGAATTTCATAGATTCACTATGCTCTGAGAGAAAATATATTTTTTTGAGTTGAATTAATCAGGCTCTCTCATCCCAAAACTGTAAAATCCTGCCTGAGGTCAACAGACCTTTCCATGGTCTGTTCCTCACCTGGTCAGATTCCCATGGCAGGCGGGGCTGTAAAATTCCAGCCTTCATCTCTGTTTTAAGTGGGTGAGCCCTTGCTCTGAGATTATGCCCTCTGGCCATAAACTCTCCCAGAAGGGGAAACAACATCTTAACAGCTTTCCTGTCAATGCTCCAGTGAATCCTTTACATCTCAAACAGATCACCTTTCATTCTTCTAAACTCCACAGAGTACAACCAACCGAATCAACATCTCCTCATAAGAAAACCCCTACATACCTGGGATCAACTTAATGAAACTTCTCTGAACTGCCTCCAATGCCAATATAACTATTGTTAGATAAGGGAACCAAAACTGTTCACAGTATTCCAGGTTTAGTCTAACTAGTGCCTTGTATAGTTTTAGCAAAACTTGCCTATTTTTATACTCCATTCCCTTTGAAATAAAAGGCAACATTCCATTTGCCTTCCTTGTGAGCTGTTGAGTTTGTGCACTAGTTTTTTTTGTGTGGTTTATACACACAAAATCCCAAATCTTTCTGTGCTGCAGTTCCCTGCAGTCAGTGATTAATTCTAGACTTCTCAATTTCAAGAAGCGAATGATCGCCAATTCTTTAATCTAGGTGCAGTTTCTTCATTTGCTATAAAAGTCACTGAGCGGTTGCCTCTCAGTGAAGAGAGAAAGCAGAATAAATTCTTTAATTCATTACAACAATGTAAGGCCATGATATTGATATCTTACTAAAAGACAGTAGTATGTATGAAACCATTGTGATAGGAAGGCAATACTTGCAACATTGGCTGTGGCTACAATGATTGACAAAGTGGCCAGTTGTGCCCAAACAAAATAAATCTGCGGATGGTGCAGTCTCTTCTTACAGTCTGATATTCCAGGACTATTGCAGAGTGAGAGATTGAAAGATCAGTGAGCATAATGGCGCAGGAAGTCTGGCTATATCAGCGTAGTCAAAGGCAATAATCATCTTCGGTCAAATAAAAAGTGTGAGCAGTTTACTGGCAGCCGCAACAGAAAGTATGCCAGAAGTCAATGCAAGCACAGACACATTCATGAGGCTGGCAACAGAACAGACCAGGTGAAAGATGCCAAGAAGAAAGCTCTCCAACTTGAAAGTGAGCAGGCTTTCAGCACTGCAAATGTGGCACAACGTGTGGGTGTGATCACACAGCCAGAAGCTTTTGCTACAATCTATGTTATAGACCCAAACAAGAATGACAAACACATGCTTGAAAACAAGATAAGACACTGGATTTGGTGCCAACATTCTGTCATTCATTATCTTGAAAGGCATGAATTTTGATTGATGGCAGTCAATGGTATAGCCTACGACAACTAGTTTGACAACTTTCATTGAACTTGTACACTGAAGTTAAAATGTAGTTATGGTAAGAGACTTTGTGATTAACGTACATTTTCTACTTGGTAAAAACAAATGCTCTGGCAGTATCAGGATTACCAGCCTGTAGGGAATGAAAAATTCTGAGCACACATAGAACCACCAATGCAGCACTGGCAGAACTAAACGGTAAAAAATATCTAATTGGGTTAGTCTACGAACAACAGTATGTAGTTTTAATACTGACAAAAGTTTCCATTATTGTGCATTTAGGAGAAGATGTAATTCCATCAATTTACCCAAAGAGGAATTGCAGCGTACACACCCAGGACAAACTGTTAGAGTTAGAGGATGTGGAGTGAAATGGCATTATCTATTGTGTACATCAACACAATGACTGGTTCAGTTCTATTCTGAAGAAAGATGGTGCAATTTAGACATGCCTGATGTTTGATTCATATGCTTATACCCACATAGATTCTTACATTCGAAAAATTTATCTCAAGACTTGCTGGAGCAAAGATTTTCTCCAAATTAAATATCATTGATAGTTATTAGTCTGCCCATTTATCAGAAGGATTGCAAGAAACAATCATGTTTAGAGTGCCATTTTATTTCCAGAAATTATCATTTAGCTTATCTATAAAACAAAATTTATTCCAGCAACAGATGGCTAGAGTCATCAAAAATATTCCTGATTATGTATGAATAGCTTGTGTTAATGGGAATAGTTAGAAGAGAAGGTCTTATTTTAATAGCAACAAGTGCAAAATTAATGTAGCCAACAATTGTTTTTGGTTTTCTCTATTCCAACACTGGGACATGCATCTAGGCAAATTAAAGTAAAAGATGACAGCTCAAGACCAAGAATATTTGCAACAAGTCTTGGCTTATTCAATTTTTTAGCATCCAATGTACCCAGATTTACCAAGAATGCATCATCAGTGAAAGAATTTCTTGCAAAATTGTAATAATTCCACAGAGGTGAAAGTCCCATCACCAAATTACTTCATCTATACCATACATCTGAACACAGCCAGCTCCCCAGTTGCTTCCTGCCGAATGCAGACTGGGAGTCTGATACATCTGCTTTAAATAGGGAGCATGAGGTGCCTTAATTTAATCATCAATGAGGCAGGTAGTTCATACTCTGGCAAGCCAACGTCATTAGCCTGGCTGAAATCATCACAAAAATATAGATCAAAAACTGCTGAAAAAAATCAGCAGGTCCAACGGTGACTGTGAAGAAGAAATAGAGTTAATATTTCAAGTCCAATATGAGTCTACTTTGGAACCGTCACTATTCAGAAGAGTTAGTATTTGTTAATATGTGATTGGTGGGTTTGAACAATCAAACACAGAACGGTGCAATGAATATTTAATGCTTGGCTCCCTCCAGCCTGACCTGAAAGATATTCACAATCAGAGCTCACTGATGTTCTCTATAGAATTAGTGCTTTCATTCTTTCTTGGGCAGATATGAACATGCAGAACAGAATACACAGCTTTACTAGGGTTGCAGGTTTCCCTATGGTTCAGTTTGCCATTGCTTACATACAACCCTGCTGTATACCAGAACTGAAAGAGATGATATTCCCTCAGTATCCAGTATCTTTGTGACCATCGACAGTGAATCATGCAGGTCAGTGTCTGGTATTTTAGCAGAAGTTATGATGCTATTCCAGCTGCATTTGAGCCACCATGGCAAATTAAATAGTGGCTTCTGATTGACGTGGCTCATCACTCTAGTATGTAGCATTCCTGTACACAGATGCACAGCATGTATACACAGAAAGACATGTTGCCACATGAAATGAGGTGGGGCAGACCATTGAAATGCTGGAACAACAACTGGCACTTCCTCGACCACTCTGAAGGAAACCTACCATATTCAGCATAATACATGCAAGGCACATAGTGGTATGCTATATGTTGCACAACCTTTACATCATGACTGGGTTCTTCACCATTGTCTATAGTGTCTGCAATGGAGGAGTAGAAGCTTGAATAAGAGATAGAGAAAGGGAGACAGCAACGTATGCAGCAACTTTCTGGTCAAACTGTAATGAATATGTCTAGTGTCATACTGATCCCATAGGATCCCGTAATCTGCATTGATCATAATTCCACCCGGGTCCTATCCTCATAACTCCACTTATTTATCCTGCTAGTTCCCCTGACACTAAGAAGCAATTTACCATGGCCAATTAATCTAACCAGCACATTTTTGGACTATGGGAGGAAACCGGAGCACCCGGAGAAAACCCACACTGACAGGGGAAGAATGGGCAAACACTACACAGACAGTCACCTAAGGCCAGAATTGAACATAGGTCCCTGGTGCTGTAAGGCAGCAATGCTAACCACAGTGCCACCATGCCACCCTATTCAAAGTACCAATGCAAATTGAAAGCCACAAAAAATAACCAGTCAAACCAAATTTATACAAGCATTCATCTTATATTACATACAAAAGTCAACTAATCAATCTTGTATGTTCCCTTAGTGACTGCCTTATTGTGGCACCCCTCTTCATGTGTTCCTCTGCCATGTAACCCATGAAAGCTGCACTGTGGCTGGTGGAAAGTTGTTGAGTTTCTGTGGCTGTCACAATTGAATAGCTACATGCAAGCTGTGAAATGTAGATGTGAGCCTTGCAGAGAAGTGTGTGAGGGTGAGGAGATGCAAATGCATGTTCAATGTAAAGTTTGGTTGACAGAGATTGTTGGTATATGAGTGTGGGGATGTGATGATTTCAGTTATAGTTGAGGTTTTTGATGTAGTTGGTGAAATGTGGGGCAGATTCTCCAGTCTCCCAGCTGTATGTTTCTTGATGGTGGGAGTTAGTGTGCTGTTGGTTGGTGGTGGGATTCAATGGTCCTGCCGCTGTCAATGCAATTTTCTGACGTAGCCACCCCACACCATTAGGAAACCCAAAGGCCAGGGTGTGCTACCAGCGGGACCACTGGAGCCTGCTGATGTGAATGGCCGAAGAATTCTGGCCATGACTTCTGAAATTGCATTCACTGACCTTGACAACTCATCTGAATTCATTGAACTTTGTGCCATTGCTACCAGGTTTCTCAGGACTTTACTCATGGCATTGATCTTCATAGCTATCTGTCCCCACTGCTTTTTGACTGGAGGGCATTTCCCCTGAAGATACGGAACTTTGAATCATACAGCACAGCAAGAGGTCATTGATCCATCATGTCTGTATTGGCTTTCTGAAGGAGAAATTCACCTCACAACATTCCCCTGCCTTTTTCCCATACCCCTGTCAACCTTTCCTTTTCAGATAATGACCCGATTCCCTTTTTCCTCAATTGACCTCCCTCCATCATAATCTCAGGCAGTGCATTCCACCCTTTGCACCAAAGCCTCCAGTTCAGCATCTGAAAACCATCACATTTTTCCTGTATTCCATTGCTTACCCTTTCTCAGATAGAGTTGCTTCACTCCTAGCATCTGCTCCAGCCACACTGCACCTTACTTTTAAAAGACTCAGGGTACATTTAAGTGATGCACGCAGCCAATCAACAGTTGAGTTACTGGTGTCTGAACGCAGAGCTTCCAAATGATCGGGCAGCGCAGTGTTGCTGTGCTGCCTGTGGTGCCATCAATGGTGTGAGTTAATTGTGCATTGCGATCCCTGTGCTAATTTCAAGGGCTACCATGGAGTCTAAACCAGGAAGTACAAAGTGGATGGTATAAATTCAATTCATGTATAAAAAGTGAAATAAAAATTGGGAAAGCCAAATGGGATTGAAAGAAGATAAAAGAAATAGAGAGAAGAATTATTAAATAAAAAATCCCAAAAGCTATTAACTTCTGATGGAACAATCTCCACACCTGTAAAATTAATTTTTCAGGACCACCGATGGTGGTTGGCAATAATTATCACTTTTCACACCATTAGTATTTCACTGACTGACTGAATACAACTTCTTCTGGTGTTTTTATTGAAGAATCTGTAGGCAAGTGCCCATTGCATTGACTTTAGTGCCATGTCTATTGGCAAGAACTGCAACAGAACATCTTGTGTATCAGTAGGGTGATTCCATATTTCCGCATTTAACTGCAAATGAGTGAAAGGTGATATCCAATGTATTTCCTTTGTAACAGTGAGTGCGGTTAGTCTCACCATTATTATTAAGGCAAAATCAGGGCCATTATTTCACAGTATCACAACATAGTAATGGAGCATTCAGCTGAACAGGTTCATGCTTCTCTCGAACCTCTTGCTACTCTATATCAAATAACTTCATTTACGTAACCTTTTGCTGCTTTCTTCCTCATGTTTTATCTATCTTCCCCTTAAGCATTCTGTCTATAAAAGTCACATCAAATATTCACTGTGGTAGTGAGTTCCACATTCTAACTAATCTCAGGTAAAGAAATTTCTTCGGACTCCCTATTGTATTTATTAGTGATTATTTTATATTTATGATATCCGGAGGCAGGAATTTCCTAGCCCTCGCACTGGTGGGATCTTCTGTGCTGATGAGAGATAACTGAGAAAGAGCTTCTTCATTCAGAGAGTTGTGAACCTGTGGAACTCTCTACCAGAGAAAGTTATTGGGGCCAGTTTATTGAATACATGCAAGAGGAAACTGGACATAGCCCTTGCAGCTGAAGAGATCAAGAGGTACTAGGGAAATTGGGAGTGAGATATTGAATGCATATGATGAGCCATAATCATACTGATTTGTGGTGCAGGCTTGAAGGGCCGAATGACATATTCCACTATTATCTACCTTTTTATGTTTCTATAGCCTAATACGGCATGAGTGGAGTTTCTGAACACAATAAGAGAGAGTCTGAAGAAATCTAAATTTAACTCTGTAATCTCTACACATCTCTCTGGAACAGTATGGTGGCACAATGGTTAGCACTGCTGTCTCACCATGTCAGGCACTTGGGTTCAATTCTCGGCATGGGTTACTGTCTATGTGGAGTTTGCACATTCTCCCCATGCCTGCGTGGGTTTCTCCTGGGTGCTCTGGTTTCCTCCCACAGTCCAAAGATGTTTGGATTAGCTCGATTGGCCATGCTAAATTGACCCTTAGTGTCAGGAGGACTAGCTAGGATAAATGCATGGGAATAGAGCTTGGGTGGGATTGTGATTGATGCAGATTTGATGTACTGAATGGCCTCCATCTGTGCTGAGGGAATTCTATGATTTATAGCTGCCAGACATGCTGAGTCTTTCTAGCACTTTCTATATCTATTTCATCATTACCTCTTTGCTATCACTTTCAATGCTTCTATTTATAAAACCTAGGATCCTACATTCTTGTTTAACCAATTTCTCAACCTGCTATGCCATCTTCAATGATTTATACACATATGCTCCCAGATTTTGCTGTTCCTGCACAACCTTTGGATTGTCCTAGCCCCAACTATCTCCAGTTGTTATAGCAATGACCTTTCTTATGTTATAATGTCAGAAGTTGAGATGTTCGCTGAAGACTATGTAATGATCAGTATCATTCACATGTCCTCAAATACTGAAGCAGTCCATGTCCAAATACAGCAAAACTTGGACAATATCCAGGCTTGGGCTGACAAATAGCAAGTATCAGGAAATGACCATCTCTAAATAGCAGGAATCTGACCATGTTTCCTTGACATGCAATGGCATTGCCATCACTGAATACCCCACTATCAACATCGTGGTGTTATTATTAACCAAAACAGATGTATAAATGCTGTGGCAAAGGGAAGGTCAGATACTAGGAATTTTTGCAGTAAAAGATCCATCTCTTGACTTCATTATTGCTTATCCACCATCCACAAAGCTAAAGTCAGGACACTCTCCACTTGCCTGGATGACCCCAGCTCCAACAATACTTAAGAAGCTCCAACATAATCCGGGTCAAAGCATTCCATTTGATTGGTACGCCATCCACTACCTTCAACAGACATTCTTTCCACCACCAATGCATGATAGCAGCAATGTGGACATCTACAAGGCTCCTTTGAGAGCATCATCCAAACGCACAATCTCTATCATCTTGGATAAGGACACCAGATGCATGGGAAAATTACCATCTTTGTGTTCCCCTCCAAGCCACACACCATTGGCATGGTGGCATAGTGATTTGCACTGTTGCATCACAGCGCCAGGAACCTAGGTTCAATACTGGTCTGGGTTGACTGTCTGTGTGAGCTTGCACATTCTCCTCATATCTGCAAGGTTTTCTTCCAGTTGCTCCACTTTCCTCCCACAGCGCAAAGATGTGCACGTTAGGTAGAATGACCATGCTAAATTGCCCTTAGTATCTCAGGTGTGTAGCTGAGATGGATGGTAAATATTTAAGATTACAAGTAGAGCAGGAGACAGGACTTGGATAAGAAACTCTGTCAGAAAGTTGGTGTAGACTAGACAGACTGAGTGGCCCCTAGCACTACAGGGATTCTATAATTCTGTGATCCTTACTCAGAAATACATCACCATTCCTTCATTATCACAGGATCAGAATCCTGAAACGCCCTCCCTAACAGCGCTGTGGGTGTATTAACATTGCATGGACCACAGCAATTCAAAAAAGTTTAAAGTTCAAAGTTTATTTATTAGTGTCACAAGTAAGGCTTATATTAACATAGAAGTCACTGTGAAATTCTCCAGTCACCACATTCCAGCACCTGTTCTTTTCAATTCATCTAACCAGGAATTAACATTAAATGCTGGCCTAGCCAGCAATACCCACATCCTGTGAAGTCACTAATATTAATCAAGAAAAGGGGTGATCATAATACTGACCCTGAGGAAACCCACATATACCTTCCTATGGTCCCAGAAACAACCTTTTACCATTATTCTCTGTTTCCTGTCACTTTGCCAATTCCACATCCAGGCTATCACATACATTGTATTCAAATTTGCTGACATTATATGGCACTTTATTAAATGCCTTTAGGAAGCACATATTCACTACATCAACCACATTACCCTTGTCAACCCATTCCTTTACATGATTAAGTTCAAGTTGCATAAACATGATTTGCTTCTAACAAATCCATGCCTGCTTTCTTTATTTAAGATGTAGGGGTGCCGGTGTTGAACTGGGGTAGTAAGAACTCAGTAAGAATTTAGCAACACCAATTTTAAATCCAACCAATTTATTTGATAGTAAATTTGCGAGCTTTCGACACTCTGTGTCTTTGTCAGGGAAATACATTCTGCATTTGCCTGACAAAGGCACAGAGTGTTGAAAGCTCGCAAATTTACTATCAAATAAATTGGTTGGATTTAAAATTGGTGTTGCTAAATTCTTACTGAGTTCTTTATTTAATCCATATTTGTCCAAGTGATTGTAATTTCATCCTAATTATCATTTCTATAAGCTTTCCCAGTGCTGAGCTTTAAATCAATCTGGATATGCTGTATTTTATTGGAGAAGGGCACAGCATTTTGAATTCCTGGGTTTTCTGGCACCATTACAATATCTGAGGATGATTGGGAGAAAGTGATCATCACCTCCAAAATTTTCACCCTTATTTTTGTCTGTATTGTTAGATATAACTGGTGACTTATCAACTTTAATACAGCCAACCTCTCTAATTCCTCCTCTTTATCAACACTTAGCCACCTCAACAATTTACATGTTCACTTTGATTCTGTCAGCATCATCTTTGGTAACAAGCTGCTAGGTGTTAATTTAGCATTTCAGCCATGCATCCTGCCTCCATATATGAATCTCCATTTTTTTCCCTAATTTGCTCCACTTTTTCTATTGCAATTTTTTCACCATTTTATATGCCTATAGTAGACTTTTTGGATTCCCTTTATGTTAGCTGCCACCACTACCTATATTTTCTCTTTGCTGCACTTATTTCCTTTTGAACTTTCTCCTGAACATTTTATACGTTCTGGTTCTCACTTGTATCATCCATCTGACATCTGTCATAAACAATGTTTTGCTCTTTCATCTTACTTTCTGACTCTTATGTCATGCAGGGAGATCTGCCTTTATTTGTTCCACAATCCCCCTTCATGGAAATGTACCTTAACTGTAATCAAACAATTTTTCTTCAAAGACAGTCCTTTCTGTGATTATGCTTTTTCCTGCCAATCTCTCATTCCCATTTAGAGATTTGTTCTCAACCCAGTGAATCGACAGATAAAGGCAAATTACTATGGATGCTGAAATCTGAAACAAAAACAGAAAATGTTGGAAAAGCTCAGCAAGTCTGACAGCATCTGTGGAAAGAAAATAAAGCTAACATTGTGTCTGGATGACCTTTCATCAGAGCTGTGAATCCACATATTCGTTGAGTTCTATTTTCAAATGTTGTAAACTTGTCAGAAACAAGACTTCCCACACGCATGGCAATGCTTCTCTGCTGAAGATCCCAACATTGGTTTCATTAATCAGAATTCTAAGGCAGTCAGTAAAATATTGATTATATTTATTAAGTTTTCTAAAGATCAAGTAAAGTTGGCTCATTAGAGATCCCAATCACTATGAAGCCTGTTGAATATAAATCAAGCTCCAGAATGGTATTGACATACACACTCTTTATCAAGCCTAATAAGTGGGCAGTCACATGGAATGATGTCCTTTTCTGCCGAACATTATCCTTTCAGTGGACAATTAAGTCAGAGCTTGGGTATTTTTCAACAGTTCGGCATTCAAGTGAAACAGTTTTGCTTTCTTCACGTCTTGAAATCAGACAATTGAGAGTCAAAACACCCTTTGGGTCAATTGTGGATGTTGTGAGGTAGAGCTGCATGGCACTGCAGACATCTGGAAGTTAATATTATGCTTCCAGATGTTATCATGAAAGGATAATCTATAGATTATGTTGAAGAGAAAGTAAGGAAAGACCTTTGGTGAACGCCAAAGGCAGAAATGCAAGTAGTGGAAGAGCATCTATTCAAATGCAATGCCTGTGTTGATTCGAGGTGAGAGAGACAATATCCTAGAGATGAACTGCAGATGATTGATATTAGAGAAGGATATTAGTCAATACTCTTTGCGTGTCAGCCAAGAAGCTTACAGTTTATATTTGATATAAAGAACAGCTGTCAAAATATAATTCTGTTTGAAAATCAGACCAAAAGTAAGAATGGATATTGCTTAATCATGAAGTTAGGTGGAGGAATAGAGGGATCTCAGAGTATACAAATAGAAATAGCTAAAATTAGCAATATGGATTAATTAATAAAGCAGAGCAGAAACTAATGTTTATTCTTAGAGAGGAAGGATGGCTACAATGGGCCCTGGGGATCAGTTTGGCAGGCAGTGGGTGGAGTAAAATTGCCACCTTTCGATAGGCATTGTTCCCAAGCTTCCCACCTATCTCCACCCTGAAGCAATTTTACTATTGGCAAGTACGGTGGTGGAGGGCAGGAAGGAATAGAGAGGACCTCCAACCATGGGTCAGTTGAGACCCTTAATTAATGGCTACTTAAAAGCTGATAAGAGTCAGATGATGAAATACATGAGAAGGCTCGAATGGAGCACAAATACCAATATGGACTTGTTGGGCCAAATAGACTGTTTCTCCCTTATATATTCAATGATAATTACAAGCTACATTTTGAAATGGCTGGGCATTTAGTTGGACCTGCCCTTACTTGTGTGGTCAGTTGCCGAAAACACAAGTTCATAACATCACAGTGAGAAAAACAGGACCTCTGGAAGCTGAACGGATCAAACAACTCTGTATCTTATTAACTATTGGATTGATAGATTGTGAAATTAACAACAAGGACTGAGAAGAAATTATAAATTAAATTCAGTCCATCAGATGCAGAAAAAAATACAAAGATAGGGAAATAATAGAGTGGCACAGTGGCAAAATGATTTGCACTGCTGCCTTGCTGTGCCAGGGATCGGGTTCAATTCCCAGCTAAAGTCACTGTCTGTGAGAAGTCTGCACCTTCTTTCCATGTCTGCATGTATTTCCTCCGGATGCTCCAGTTTCCTCCCAAGCCTTCCTCCCAAAGGTTTGTGCATTGGCCTTGCTAAATTCTCCCTCAGCTCTACCTGAAAAGGCACCAGAATGTGGTGACTAGGGGATTATCACAGTAACTTCATTACAATGCTGATGTAAGCCTACTTGTGACACTAACAAACAAATAAATAAAATAATAATTAAGAGAGACAAAATAACTGAAAGGAAAAGTATCGTTTTCAAAACTAACTTAAATTTTACAGTTTTAAAATCTCCAACAACAATTAAAACCTGAAGGATGAAGAGTCTGCACTTGTAATAGTTAACTTTCAATGCCAGAGGGTTCTTTGGATATAATTCAGAACTATCAAGCCATTAGATAACTAGGTGATGACCAATAGAACTTCATCTTTGCATATATTACAAGAATTTATTTGCTGAGATGCAAATACAACCTGCATCTCCTAACCCAAGTTTCATTCCATTCTAATCATCGGAGCAAAATGAATTCCCAGTTAATGCCCATCCTTTGAATATACAATTAACAAGGAGGTCCTTTAAATCTAAAATGATTTGACTCAACTTTCTGTTGTGAGTTGAATTTGCATCCATCATGCAAGCACAGGAACTTCACTCTAGTTATTAGCAAGACAGACAAAAAAAAGTTTCTGTAGAGCTAATGCCAGAGCCATGGGTCTCCAAAAGCACATTTTAGATTTCTGCACTTATCCTTGCATTTGACCTCAACTGATTTTGCTGCCTTGTTTCTATTTAAACATTCAGTAAGCTTTATTAGCATCATCATTATTTTGACAGCAAATTATGGACCATCATGTTATTCTGTTATATTCGAGATTCTAGTTATAGGTATATTAAGCAAATACTTAGGCCCTGTATCCTTTGTGTTGTTGAAAACAAATCATTATTAACTATTATATTCAATGCATCTACAATAGTGTAAATAATATGCTTGCGCCTAATATTAATGCTTATCTAATCGGCTGAATGCTGTGATTTCCTCTTTGATTAATTTGATCACTCGCATGCATGCAGCTTCATTTTGTGCTATGAAGAAATGTGATTTGCAAATGAAAAAGTGCACTATAAAACACAAGGAATTATTATTGCACTGTGCAGAAACAAGAAATTGATCTACAGAACATATTGCATGCAATTTTTACAAAATCCTTTTTTGGCATCAAGAAATTAACTACCCATACGATACAACTTAGGATAATAAATCATCAGGAGATATTTAATTAAATAATATGGCTAAAATCCATTTTGTGTGAATTCATTTGAGTTAGATGACCTTATTGACAGTAATTTAAGCTTCAGTGAACAGCAGTACAGGAGACAAATTTTATATGTCAAATAAAAATAAGTTCAGTACTAGGTCCACATCTTAGAACATTCACCCACTGCCTTCTTTCATTTCGCTACATTTCAAGAAGCCAAAGCTTGCCCATGAACCCTGGACACAAAGTAGTTTTTTACAAGAGATCATCAAATATTTTTAGACAAGCTATTTTGGTCCATTAAAAAAACCTTAATTTTATTTCAATTAATAACTTCATATTTTGAAGAGAGATTATGAGTTGTTTTCCCAAATGAGCATGTGAAAGATTGAATCACAGTATAATTAGTTGGTAATAGTATTTATGTCCTAACCATTCAATTTAAGATATCATTTTAAACATGGTTGTTCTTAATTATATTTATTGTGTGAAGAGGTATGGATAAGAACCCTCTTGAAGCAGTCCTTGCGTTTGGTGCCATAGCTACTACAAAGTGCCTGCTTTGCATTCTGATCTCTAAAAGGCTGATTAATGTGGTCTGGGCAAAGACTGTCAGAAACAGCAGACTGAATCGAGGGATTTTCATTCGACATCCAAATGACACACAGCAGCAAGAGAATTGAATAGACGACTAACCAATGCCCTTTTGCCTGCAGATGAAGATGAGATTGCAAAATTGTAAACCTCGACATGACATTTCACAGGATTAAGTCTCTCTCTGATTCTACTGTAGGTTTTAATCACCCGGCTTCCTTGATCAGAAGTGTTTTAGTCTCTGTGTTTGTTGAAGTCCTCGCTGGAGAATCTCACATGCATATATCCACAGAGGAGCAGCATGCCATCACTGAGTGAGGAGAATTATGGGCTTCCAGGTACTTAATTAAAAAATTAAGGCGAAAAGCTTTAGTGTCAACATTCACAAGCAGTTAGCATAGTGGAGTACCACTATAATTGAGTTTACTTGCAAATGTTTATATGTGGGCTGCAGCAGTCTCAGGTTCATTTTACTTCATGCTGTTAATTTGGGTTCTGAATCTGTGCCGCATGCTGATCTTTCCTATTTTACTGGGCCATCTGGTAGATTCAGTTTTGAACATAAAAGCAGGAGCACCACAGTTGATTTGGCAAGGATCTTAGTAAGGAACATACTGCATCATATTCATGAATTTATACCATTAGCATTGGCCTTTCTTTCTGAAAGTATATCTTTTATTTCTTAGAACAAAAATGCCTGAAGAAATATGGTCACACAATTGGCCCAGATATTCCTGTCAAAGTGACACTGAGGCTAATGATGCTCACTGTTATTTAAGCACAAATGGCATAGCAGCTTAGGCACAAGGGATGTGTATTTAAACAGAAAAATTGAAAAGTTACTGTAGGAATTGCTCTATTCTGAAATTAGCTTCACAAAAATTGCATCTTGTTATCCAGTTCAGAACTAAAATACATTCAATGGTGTAAAATTGTAGCATTTATATGGCAAATATAAATTAAATTTTCTACAGAAGGTTAATCATTTCATTCCTCAATTTAATGATATAAATATTAATTATTGCCAATTAATTTTTTCTGACACTCTTCAATGAACTATTGTTAAATGTGGAGTTTCAGTTTTTAATTGCTGCTGAATATTTTAAAAACACTAATCTTAAAACAACATTTTTTTTAAATTTCCCCTTTCCCTCTTTTCCTCGCTCTGCGAATACACTTTATCTTTCCTTCTCTTTAATCTAAATTTTCACAATGAGGAAGAGCCTCTCCATCATTACAAAAATAGCAGAAGAGTTTGGATTGTGGAAATCCTGTCTCAAAATATGGCACTAACTATTCTTGTGTGTTAGTGCCGTGCTCAACGCTTTTGACTGCAGATCATTCCACAAAGACATATGTAACATTTCAAAGTCCTCAGCACATCAAGGTGACAGATACTTTCTAACAGTAGGGGCCACTATTATGCAAAATTCACACTCGATGAAGATACCAGGCTTTGAGTTTACTGGGGTTTGCAGCTATCTCTGGAGTCCCGAGAGTACAAGATGCAATCGATTGTGCGTCTTTGAGAGCTCCATGGCACCTGGTCCCTGAAATCATCAGAAACATTTCATTCACATTTGTGCCAGGTGCCCCAGGAGTTCCCAAGTCTCTGAAAAGGACAGATACAATGCGGTGAATATGACAACACCATCCATCATCAAGCAAACCAGTGGCATCCTGAAAGTGCTCTTCCGCATTAGCCTCCTCGGTGAGTGTCCTGCATCATTTTGGTCTGTTACATCTTTCACGATCTGGTGCTTCAAATGGAGGAACCTTGCCAGAAGGAAATATGGAGGAGGCTAAGTGCTCCTTAGCTGCTAAAGAACAGGAAGAGCAGGAATCTGCAGGGAGAGATCAAGATCAGCTTCCATGTAGGGATATCATGATGTGGAATAAGTATTCATGCCACAAGATTCTAAGTGGTTTACAGTGCAGGCAACAGGACACAACCACCTTTCTTCTGTGTTTATTGCCATACAGAGCAAATTCAACCTTTGGATTAGCAGTTTCAATCCTCAGAACCAGATTCTAAACTTTGGAAAGGTCAGCAGCAAATTCTATACCCATGCATTCTGGGAAGTGGATGTTGACAAATACTGCACCAGACGATTTAATGCAGGTGTCGCCACCCCAACAAGAAACCTTTAGCAGACACTGAGATGCACAAATTGTTGGAGAGACCATCATGGCTGCAGGTCCTGTGTTTTGACATTTCTAATGAAAGCAATCTTTTCATTTTGTGAAACGATTATAGCTAACCCTCCAACGCTACTGAGCACATATAATTCCATGTCGTCTTGTAAGGAGTTAGCTTGCTAACACATTTTGTAGACACTTTCAATTAAGAATTTGACACATCTCCCTGATATAACACCACATAAGACTAGGTAACTATGGCAAATCAACTACACATACATGAATGTGAGGCTCATAAAGAGAGGCAATTACTAAGTGGGAGCATGGTTCACCCCTGGAAAAAAGGGAAAATAGATGCATATGCAAGATGGTTTCAAATGATGAGACCGTGGTCACGAATAGCAAATATATTTACAAAGGTGCATGAACAGCCACAGCATAGAAATGAGGTCAAAGGTTCTGAATTTTTCTAGTCCTACCCATCAAGTCTTGGTGCCTCCCGCCAACCACAGCAGAGGTGGAGGCAGTTTACTGACTCCTTGCCCTCTTTTCTTTGGTGACTTTGGCAAGTGGCCTCGAGAGGACTGAGACATGGAGGGCTCCAGCCTGCTATGGGTAGCCTGCCATGGGCAGGTGCATCCTCCTCAGCCTGTACAGCTGGGATCAAAGGGTACTGAGCTTCGCTGCCATTCAGCGGGAAACACACCACGAGAGCGCCTTCCACTGCATTTAAAGGGGCAATTCTCCAACCTTCTTAGATAACCGTTAGGAATTCCCCATTGGCCATGAATTGAGATACTCGACAGGTGGGAGGGCTCTCGGAAGTCTCCTCCCACACTTGTCCTGATTGGGGTCCTGCCCAGAGTGGATTGCAACCTGATAATTATACAAACACATTAATTTAACCAGGGGTGAGCTTGAGCTCTTCCAGGGCTAGAAAGAGCAGTCCAGCCAAGACACCATCATTGTGGCAGAGAGTGGCGAAGTCAACCCCTTGCCTCCAGCCCAAACCCACCCAACCTCAGAGCCTGGCAGCAGCACAGGGACAAATGGCCACCGGCCTATCTCCTTGCCTCTCCTCCGGGCCCAAGGCTCCAGACCAGGGTGTCATTGCCAGACTGCCAAGGGCCAGTGCATTGTGGTCACTGCCAATGTACATAACCTGAAGGGGGGGCTGAGTGGGGTGTCTGAAGGAGACAGAGACCTAAATGGGGTTGTCTGAGCAGGAGGGTGGCTGAGGGGGGAGTCTGAAGGGGAAGGAGATATTTGAGAGTGAAGGGGATCTAAGTGGAGTGGCTGGGGGGGGGGGGGCGGTGGGAAACAGAGTGTAAGGGGTCAAGTTGGGTCACCCTCATGCCTACAAGGTGTGGGGAGTGTTACCTGTTATTTGTGGGTGGGGGGGGAGGATAAGATGCTCCTCTTTGGTGAGGGGCTTGGTGGTGCTCCCCTTGTCAGTGAGGGGACACTACTTCATTTTGGGATTTTGGAAGTGGGCGGGGTGGTGGGGAGGTGGGGAGGTATCACCAAGCACGGACATCAGAGAGCCATTTAAAAATGGGACAGCCAGTCTGGCTGGTGGGTTGCTCAATATGAGCTTATTGGCATTTTTCAGATGGGTGAATCCCACATGAAAGATACTGCTGATATCAATGAGAAACAGTCTTGCTTTCCCACCAGCATGAGTGCTTAATCCTCAAGTTTCAAAAATGGAAAGTTCCATCCTTAATGAATCCCAGAAGCATATAGAGCAAGTAAATCATCTCACCAATCAGCAAGTAACAGTATCACACCTAGGGTGGCCCCAAAACCGAAAAATCCCGCCTGTGGTCAACAGACATTTTCATGGTCCACCCCTTGCCTGCTCCAATTCCCATGGTGGGCAGGACAGAAAAGTTCCCACTCCCCACACACAGTCTAAATCATCTTTCAAATAAAATGTCCCTACTTTAACTCGACTCTTTATTTTGTATGAATTTTCGGTCCTATTATTTTCTTAGATACATTTGTTTTAAAAAGTGGACTCTTTCATCTTCACTCATTGTCATAAAAATCTGAAGCACATAAGTATAATAACAATAATAGATGAATAAAAAAATCACAAAGATTTTAAATACGTGGAGGCTCCCATTGAACACAAAGAGATTAAATTAAAGATAATTGATTGGTGATCTTAAGAAATGGGGAGAAGGGCGCGGAATTAACATGCAGGTTGAGGAGTATTTGGAGGTTTAAGTGGACCAGAAACACGTAAAGCTCCAGGGTGTGTGATTTCTCTCCCTGGCCCTGAGTCTAAGACAAAAGGTGATGAGCTTTAAATCAGAACCAGCCACAAAGGAGAGAAGTTAGAATGATAGAAGTATGAAACTCTCAGTGGCAGTGGAGGCTAGTTCATTAATAATTTTAACTCTTGAGTAACTAGACAATGACAGGCAGTGGAATGTAAGAGATATATCAGTCATGATCTAACTGTATGGAGATACAGGCTGTAGTGGTTGAATGTCTTGCTACTCTCTATTCTTACATTCTTCTGTAGGAGATACAAAACTGAAAACACAACTGCTGAATTAAGTATTTTCAATGTCTGCATATTATTTCAATTTCAAAATATTTTTCTTTTAATCTGGCACTTTTTGTTTCTGTTTTTGGTGATTTTTTTTTACCTTCCGTGTATGCTGAGTGCACAAACATGAACAATAGGATTAACTCTGGTGAAGCACAGCAAGGAAGTCATTGACAGCGTTGAACATGGACTTAATGGGTATCGTATCAGGGAGTGCCAAATATGGTGATGAAAGCAAAATCTGCTGGCAATCTGAAATAAATAAATACAGAAAGAGCTGGAAAATCTCAGCTGGTAGCATTGTGGGGAGGCTAAAGTACAGGAAGAAGCTTTACCTTCATATTGTGAGGTTCTGCGTGTTGAGCAGCCACACAAATAGTGAGAGGGGGAGTGCTGAAGTTTGTCTGGAAATAAAAGTGAATAACCACCATCTTTCTGTACCAAGGCTCAAAACCGAAATGACAATGAGTCTGTCAGGAGGAGGCTCTGTGAGTGTGGAAGGAGCGCTGGGCTAAGTAGCACCTTCTGACTGCCAGAGACTGCCCTCTAATATGTTAGTGCCACAAGAGTGACCAGGAATGAACTTAGTCAGAAAAGGAGGAAGGCATCCTTTAAAATAATGTTACTGAAAGGCAATTCTTTCATGCATGCTTGTGAAGGGATAGTCAGAACTCAGTGGCTTACAATCAAAGTTGCTGCATCTCAGGATTTACACATGGAATGTGTATTTTATGAATGCAGGCACAACTGAATCATATGCATCAATCAAGGCCAGTCACATATTCAGCAGAATTGTCATTCATAGCAGGCCATAGGGCATCCACTCATTGACCACAAGCACCTGATTGGTCATTAGTATGTCAAATCAGCAATAAGAGCACAGTTTGGGTCATCTTACTGACATCCCATCATCCCACACAGGGTTCCTGTTGTCACATCTGTGGGATGACACCTTGGTCACTCCAATGAATGTGTCAGCATCTCAGAGTCAAGGCTGCATCAGTTATCATGTAGGTGGGGCAGGAAAAGCTGTGGACCCTTACATCTTCCATCAATTTCACATTCGGAGCTTCACTTTCATAAGCCAATTGGGTCTTCAGTATTTCATTTTGCAGGAAAGGCAAAAGGACAAATGGATCCAGGGTTCAATGCTGCCTTTGTCAGAATTCTAGTGCAATGAAGGAGGCAAAGAAGGGAACACTAACATTCCCATGACTGAGTGCCCCTCTCATGCTCCCCAACCCCGACACAACCCATCCTGCCATTGGAATTTCCTGAAGCAGCCATTACCCCCTCCCTGCTCTGTGTCACCTGGTCTTCCCCAAATAGTGAGCTGAACAATACATGCCGGCACAGCACACAGCCACATACCGGGAAACAGTCAGCATTCAGATCTCTGAGCCAGCTTCTAAAGGTGCCAAATAAAGCAGCCATTGGACCAATTAAGTGCCAGTGGGATGTATCTGGGGCACAGACTGAGTTTCCTGCTAAATCACAATATGGCAGGATATCCACCACTGGAGCTGTGACTGAATCAAGGTCACCACTTGTAATTCAAAGATTTATTTGGCCTCTTCAGCAGCGCAATACAAAAATGGACGTCTCTGCATGAACTCTCAGGTTGTTAAATCATTGATTTCAGTTAACATACATCTACTTCTTCCAAAAAGCACTTCGAGTGAACAGAGAACACTCCACAACCAAAATGTATCTCTGCCTTCAGACAACCTACCAAATACAGCCTGCCTGATGTAGAAACAGGAAACATAGCTGGCATTAATCCCACTCTGAATGTATTTTATTCCATTCTGCACAGACTATGGCGGACAATTGCCCTTTCAGAGAACACAATTAGGCTGTTACCTTCAGTTTGCAATGGAGGCCAGCTCTAGATTTTCAGACCGAGTGACTAACCATATTATCCTAGACTTAAGCAAAGAATCTGGGAATGGAGCCCAACTCCTTTGTGCCCAATAATGCATTGATGCGTATGTGTTTCTGTCCCATTTTTGGAACATATTGCTGATGCCAAGGCATGTAATCCATGTATCCCCATCAAAATCAGGACACACCCTTTAGCATGTTCTTTGTGAGTTTTTAATAATGTTAATTGGCATTGTTAACCAACTGAGTCTCTTCTGCCTTAATGATATTTACTGGCACCAGAATAGCAGCAGTAAATGAGCATGCCAGCCAGTGCCACTATTTTCATTCACTAACCGATTCCCTTCCTCAGTTGACAGAAGCACATGGCAATTTTGTACCCCTCTCTAGAAATTAGGGTCAAGATTTTCCACCATTCACAATGGCAGGATCTTCTGCACCCTCCCCACCCCCACCCCCCACCGCCGAAATTGACATGTCCAGAGCAGGTTTCCCTGGCAGTGCAACAGTAAGTAACACAAATAAACACTCACCCACTGGCAGCCAACAGCAAACCGCCTTTGCTGCCAGAAAACCCGTCATGGGAAGAGACCACAATATTTCAACCTAGCTGTATGGATAAGTTCAGTGTGAGCTTAAAAATCACTGCTACCCTCACAGTTATTAAGCATAGCAACTTTAGGAGATAGGAGGTCTCTATCTGATTCAAGAAGACAACCATCATCCCAGTACCAAAGAAAAACCGAGCAGCGTGCCTTAATGTCTATCAGCTGGTGGCTCTGACATCTATCATAATGAACTGCTTCGAAAGGTCAGTCATGGCACAAATCAATTCCAGTTTCCTGGACTACCTGGATCCACTACGGTCCACAGGTCCATAGCAGATGCCATCTCCCTGGCCCTGCACTCGACCATGAAACATCTCAATAACAAGGACACCTATGTCAGACTCCTATTTATTGACTACAGCTCAGCTTTCAACACCATTATTCCCATGAAACTCATCTCCAAACTTTATGCCTGGGCCTCAGTCTCCAACTGGATCCTGAACTTCCTAACGCACAGACCACAATCAGTAAAGATAGGCAGCAACATCTCCTCCATGATCGTCCTCAGCACTGGTTGTCCCACAAGACTGTGTTCTCAGCCCCTTACTATACTCCTTATACACCTATGACTGTTTGGCCAAACTCACCTCCAATTTGATTTTCAAGTTTACAAACAGCATCACCGTGGTGGATCGAATCTTGAATAGTGATGAGACAGAGTATAGGAATGAGATAGAGGGTCTGGTGGACTGGTGCAGCAATAATAATCTGTTCCTAAATGTCAACAAAACAAAGGAGATTGTCTTTGACTTTAGCAAGTGTAGAGGAGAACACGCCCTGTTTCCATCAATAGGGATGAAGTACAAAGGGTCAAGAATTTCAGGTTTTTAGGTGTCCAGATCACCAAAAACCTGTCCTAGTCCCTCCATGTCGACACTATAGTTAAGAAATCCCGCCACTGCCTCTTTCTCAGAAGACTAAGGAAATCATCCAGCTTTTACAGATACATCATAGAAAGCATTCTTTATTGTTCTATTGCAGCTTGGTATGGCTCCTGCTCTGCCCAAGACCACAAGGAACTACAACAGGTTGTGAATGTACCCCAATCCATCACATAAACCAGCCTCCCAACTATTGACTCTGTCTATTCTTTCCACTGCCTCAGCAAAGCAGCTTGCATAAATGAAGACCCCATGCACTCTTCCACCTTCTTTTGTCGGGAAAAATTTACAAAAGTCTGAGTTCATATACCAACTGACTCAAGAACAGCTTCTTCTCTCCTGCTGTCAGACTTTTGAATGGGCTTTCCTTGCATTAAGTTGATCTTTCTCTGCACCCTAGTGACTGTAACACTACATTCTGTACTCTCTCATTTCCTTCTCTATGAATGGCATGCTTTTTCTGTATAGCACACAAAAAATAATATTTTTCGCTGTACGTTTATATATATGACAATAATAAATTAAATCAAATCAAAGATAGAGAGATCCCTGGGATTCTAAACATTTGACATAACTTGGGCGGAAGATTCCGGTAACTCTGGTGAAATAACATAACCAACCTTCGGTTTTTCTTTGGAAATTCTGGAGGACATTTTTTGGACATTAATGGAGTAATTATGAATAATTGCTGGTTGGGCAAGGTGCCAAAGAGATCAATGCCCTGTTGTATTGTTCCTCAGTCAGGGTCAATATATAGACTGGATGTGAAAAACAGAAGGGAAAAGTTTCTATCAGCAATGTACAAAATTATTTGGATGCTGTCTGAAAATGGGTGCTTTAATGATCAATATATGTTTTAATATTTGGTCGGTTTGAAAGATTAGCAAAGATTTTGCTGAATTGTTGGAATATATAAATGGAAACAAAACATTAGTGTCATTTACAAGCAATTAATAATTAATTGTTTATATTACTCCAGAATGTTTCTTATTTAAGGCTTGGCTTGCTTTTCTTTTGAACATTTAAATAATTTCTCTGGAATAAGGATCTTTTGCATTTCAGAATCTATTGAAGTTTTGCTTTAAAGATCATTAGCTTGCTGCAAATATCCTTATTGTTTTGTGTGCAAATGTTGCTAATATGAAACCCAAATTACAGGTAAAATCTAAAACATCAGTGGACCCTACTACTTACAATCTCTATAGCGATTGTGCTCCCGTGGGAACAATAATGTGATTAAAAAAGACAGCAGTTTAGGTTTTCTTTGGGAAGGACTGCTAATAAAGTGAAACTTGATAGTCAAATATTTTCCTTATTGCAAATATTCTCCCTGGATGGAACACGAGCAGAACTAGATTATGTTTTCATGAACTGCAAAAATTAAAAAGATAATATTATTATGCAAAGAAAAATTGAGCAGTATTATAATTGACTCACACAGGATTTCTGCATCATTTTCCAATTCCCATTTAAATCTTAAAATTAATTTAATCAGTACAACTTATGTGCATGGTGAAAACATTTACTCCTCAACCTTACACAACATGTCTCCTCACAGATGTTGATACTAATTAGCCATAGAGAGATAAATATCAATTACTCATTATATTGCAAACCAGGTTGAGATATTTGAAGACAATTTTGCAAGATAATTATTGGAAATAGATAACCAACATTTTCTCTCAATCAAGAGAACATCTGATAAATATTTTGATGGATTATTTGAAGGATGTTAAATTTAATTTCATCCACATGATTATTGTTACCTCAGGACATGTTCAAAACAAAGCCCTTTACTGCCTCCTGGACCCAACTGCAAATTTCAGATCATCGCCACTACTCTCAGTATTTTGAAAGCAGTTGTGGGCAATGATTCTGCTGTTAATTTAATCACTCCTTATCAAGTTTTTTTTTTTCCCTCCCATTCCACCACCCTGTTAAATATTGAACAAAAAACAAAGAATGGTACAGTGCAGGAACAGACCCTTCCGCCCACCAAGACTGCGCTGATCATGTTGTCCTATCTAGACCAACTGCATGTATCCCTCTATTCCCCATCTGACCATGTATCTATCCAGATAAGTCTTAAGTGTCACTAATATGTTTGCCTCAAGCACTTCACTTGGCAGTGCATTCCAGGCCATAGTGTAAAAAACTTCCCTGCACATCTCAACTAAACCTTTCCCCCTTTACCTTGAATTTGTGCCCCCTTGTAAGTTGTCATTTCCGCCTTGGATAAAAGCTTCCAACTGTTCACCTTATTTATGTTCCTCATAATTTTATAAACTAAAATTATTGAGAGGTATTTGTAAAGAAAGAGACATGCCATGTTCACCTGTTCAATGATATCATTGCAACCTTAAAAGACCTCAAAGTGCACAAAGAATAGTAGCAAGCCTGAGGATTAAGAGTGTTTAAAACTGTTGATAGAAAAGTAAAAAGAAAGAATGAGACCAAACTAGTTAGTGTGACAATGCTGTGCCTTTAGTAAATGTATTTTAGTCATGTTTCTTTACAGATTTTTTAAAGCAGCTCTTCGCATTGTTGGAGCACTGAACTAGCTGAAAACGGTGACCTCTACTTTTTGCTGAAGCAATATAATGTTTGTTTTTATTCTGGCCTAATGCAGTACCCTGGATCTTTTATGATATTTTTGCAATTGCTGGTGAAGAGAGGTTGATAGATCAAGTGATGCCTGGAGGACAATTTTATCCCCCACAATAAAGTCCAAAGCTTTAGTTTCATTTTTTTGTCTCTAAAACTGTTTGGTCTTGAGATGAAAAACATTGATTTTATTTCCTTCTCTCTCTGAAGTTGGAAATGCTATAAGCTGCTAGCTAGAAGCTGGTGGAGGCAGGTAGTGTCCTTGTCTCTCTCTCTCTCTCTCTCTCACACACACCAGATGGGTGCTAAAAGTTCTAGAATTGGAGAGCCACAGAGTTTTAATCTAGCATTTCAAAGGAACAATTCACAATGTGTTAAAAGCTGCAAAATCCAGCATCATGCAAACATACTTGCTTTTTTGTATCAAGTTGAGGAAGGAGTGTATGTTTATGGGGTGTTCTTTGACTTGGAACATCACAGTTGACTGGCTATTAAGGTTTATACTGCATCATACTTGAAACCTGTAACAGGTAAAAGATATACTAAATCTTTTTCTTATATTTTAACTATGTTCTTAAATAAACTTTGTTTGGTAAAAGTTTCCTAGTAAGTCACTTGAATCATACCTGGAGTGAAACACCTTATGCCAACCAGTGCCAAAATCAAAATGCAAAACTTATAGTCTAGGTTGTCTTTATAAAACACCTTGGAGTTTCTGGCCTGGCTCATAACTCTAGAAATATGAAAACAATTGTAAGAGCTTTTACAACTATAAGACAAAGCAAACATTTGTTTCTTAGGAATAAAGTGAGAATAAATTATTATGGGGAATGAAGAAATTGCAAAGATGTTGAACAGATATTTTGTCTGTCTACACAATGGAAGACACAAGTTGCAACCCAGAAATAACAGGTAATCAAAGTGCAAGAGGGAATGAGGAAATTAAGGAAATTAATAACAGCAGAGAAAAAGCACTGAAGAAACTGAGAAGAATAAAATCCAATAAATCCTCAGAGATTGAAGATTTACATCCTAGGGTTTAAAAGGGATAACTCTAGAGGTAGGGGATATTCTGGCCATGATTTCCCAAAATTCCCTAGATTCTGGGTCAGTACTAGCAGACTAGAGACTATCATACATGACAACACTATTCAAGAAAGGAAGAAGAGAAAAAAACAACTACAGACTAGTTAACCTGACATTAGTTATCAGGAAAGCGGTGGAATCGATTATCAAAGAAGCCTAAATAATGCACTTTGAAAACTTAAGATGATCAGATAAAGTAAACGTTGTGTTTGACAAATGTATTAGAACTTTGTGAGAATGTAATTAATAGTGTGGCTAAGGGGAAACTGCCAGATATAATATACCTGCATTTCCAAAAGACATTCAATAAGGCATCACACAAATGGTTCAGAGGCAAAAGATGTTCATGGAGTTTGGCATAAAATATTCACATGAATTGGTTAATAGACAGGTGGCAAAGAGTAGGTATAAATGGGGCATTCTGAGGTTGGTAGGCTGTTACAAATGGAGTGTCCCAGTAATCAGTGCTGGGGTTCAGCTATTTACAAACATAATTAACATTTTTGGCAAAAGGGCAGAAAGTAATGTATTTAGTTTGCTGACAATATAAAGCTGGATAAAAATGGAAGTTGTGAGGAAGACACAAATAGGCTGCAAAGAGAGATACAGACAGATTAAGTGAGTGAGCAACAAGATGGTAGATAGAATTTAACATAGGGTGTGTGAGGTTATTCAGTAATTGTATCAAAAGGGAGATATATTTGCATTGGAGACAGTACAGCCAATGTTCACTAGGTTGGCCTCTGGGATGAGAAGGTCATCTTTGGGATTGAAATGAGAAGAAATTTCTTCACTCAAAAGGTTGAGAATCTTTGGAATTTTTTACCCAAGTGTATTGTGGATGTTCCATCTGTGACTATATTTAAGTCTCACAATACCAGGTTAAAGTCCAAAAGGTTTATTTGGAATTGTAAGCTTTCAGAGTGCTGCTCCTGCTGGACTTTAACCTGGTATTGTGAGACTTTTTAATGTGCCCACCCCAGTCCAATGCCTGCATCTCCACATCATGACTATATTTAAGATTGAGATAGATAGATTGTTGATCTCTTGGGGAATCAAGGGAAATGAGGAGTAGGTAGGAAAGTGGATTTGAAGCTCAATGTCAGTAATAATCATGTTAAATGGTGGAGCAGGTTTACTGAACCGGATGGTCTACCCTTGCTCTTTTCCATGCTCCCCACCCTGCTAAACAAAGTTAGCTAAATCATTTCCTCTTTCACTAACTATAAAATTCAACAGTCAGAAGTAAATAGACAAATTATTGAAAAATGCATGCTAGGCATGATTACAACTGATTCTTTATTTCCTTTAAACCACAAGTAGTAATCAAGTTTAGTAATTGGTTTATGCAGCTTTCCTAATCTCCTTAAAGGCTTTGTTGTAGAATGAAGTTTCTGGACTGATTATCTTTGATTGAGTACTTAGAGAAGATTTGCTTTGCTCAGAAAAAGATACCTCCGGCACTGGACACTCAGAATTGGTTCGAACTCTGGCATGAGATTGTAATCAAGTAGGTTGTGCTCTTTTTTGATTAATCCTTTGATGGAATCATGTGATTGACATCAATACTTATCACTGTAATAATCTTACCATGACCAGAATTCTGTCACCATCACCCTTTATTTACAAGGCGCTCAAAATGCCATTCAACGGTTGCAGTGTACATGTCAATTCCAAATCTTTCAGTTGCCAGCCTGAGAGGAGCCAACTGGTTTTAAACCATATCCCCACCACCCCTGGCCCCTGCTCCTTCTCTTTTGGGTTAGTCTCTAATTGCTTAACAGAGGTGTTCATATTCTACGAGGCCCAGAGGGCAATCTAATGGCAAATCCCCACGGCCATCATAATATCCCTCCTCTCTCCAACGATACTGGAATGCTAGTGGATAATGCATTCCTCAACGTCGAGCTAGCCTTTCTTCATCCAGTAATGTTTCAATTAATCTGAGGGTAGCATGATCCTCTGAATCCCTCATGTGATATCATGCATTCTAATTTAGATAGGATTGCATCTTTTGCAACTAGACTATTGATACTGTTAAAATGCAATTAGTAGAGCAAATGCGTAATGTTGCTGAACAACTCTCTCAACGTTCCTTTTACTTCCCATATTTTCAAAGCCACATTTGGATTACCTGACAACTTCTATTCTTTTCAGCCTCTTTCTTATCCTTTAAGTAATAGCATTAAAAGCTATGGACTGTGCCGTGAAAATAGACTGCAACTTTACCAACTGAGTATTGAACGTTTTTAAGCAAGGCCTGTATTTAAATAAAAATCAGACACAGATGGCTGAAATTGTAATGTGGCCGCTTTCTGGAAAATTCCTACTTGGATTATACTGACAGAACTGTAAGGGAACATGGAATATTGCACCTGAAGAGGCGTCAAGGCCCATGTCAAACATTGAGAAAGTTAAGTATGGAAAATTCAAAAGGCTGTACTTTAATCTTGTGCATGTGCATGTGTTATGTGTCTTTTATTATTTTTCCTTGGGTTTCAATATTTAATAAACTTACCCAAGGAAAGCCCGGTTGAATTAGGTTCTTATTAAAAAGTAAACACATTTAGATTCAGGAAAAGTTTTAAAGTTTATTGGTATTACAAGCAGGCTTACATTAACTCTGTAATGAAATTACCATGAAAATCCCCTAGTTGCCACACTCCAGCACCTGCACAGGTACACTGAGGGAGAATTTAACATGACCGATGCACCCACCCAGCACGGCTTTCAGACTGTGGGAGGAAACTGGAGTACCCGGAGGAAACGCACACAGACACAGGGAAAACGAGCAGTCTCCGCACAATGACCCGAGCTGGGAATTGAACCTGGGTCTCTGGCACTGCAAGGCAGCAATGCTAACTACTCAGTATCCATAGAGAAGGAATTTGAACATTTTTTGGAACAAATCGAAGGAGTTGAATAAAATCAGGAGCCAACTCATTCCCCCTCACCCAATCATAACAATTGTCACTCAGGTTTCTCAATGTTAAAAGAAAGCAGATAAATAAATTTTAGGTACTGGACAAGCAGTCAGAAAATTATTGTTATTTTATTTCCCAATTTTCATTTTACTTAAACAATTTTACTGATTTCTAATTTCAACTAGATTTATGGACTTAGAGGAAACAGTTATTGGAATAAGTATGTATGCTCTTTGTACTTTCCGTTTACAGTGAATTTAAAACATTTTTAAATTTCTCACCAGCTTTTACAGATGTACCATAGAAAGCATTCTTTCTGGTTGTATCACAACTTGGTATGCTTTTGCTCTGCCCAAGATTGCAAGAAACTACAAAAGGTCATGAATGTAGCCCAATTCATCATGCACACCAGCCTCCCACCTATTAACTCTGTCTATACTTGGTGCTGCCTCAGCAAAGCAGCCAGCATAATTAAAGACCCCATATATCCCAGATATTCTGTCTTTCACCTTCTTCCATTGGGAAAAAGATACAAAAGTCTGAGGTCACATCCGACCAACTCAAGAACAACTTCTTCCCTTCTGTCATCAGACTTTTGAATGAACTTACCTCACACTAAGTTGATCTTTCTCTATATACTAACTATGACTGTGCCACTGCATTCAGCACCCTCTTTTCCTTTTCTATGAACAATATGCTCTGTTTGTACAACAACAATAATTTTCACTATATACTAATATATGTGACAACAGTGAATCAAATTAAACCAAAATGAAGGTGTTCTTAATATTTCAATATTGTATGCAGTTTTGAACAGGAAACTACAAGGCCATTGCTCAAGGTATAAGTTTTGTGACATGACAATGGTGCTAACCAAGTATATGGTGGTGTCAAATCCCTGTGCAGATAGTTAGAACAGCCTTTACAACCCAGATGCCTTGAATTGGTATGTATCAACAGTTGCACACATGTACATGCAGACTTGCATGGCCACACAATGAAGAGATGTGTAGAATCCCATGTTGTGAAAAAATAATGTGCATGGAATTAATTTATTACTGATTCTTCCCTTCATTCCGATATAGGCTATGAAGGCTGCTTGATAAGTTGCACTTGTAAAACACTGTCAAATTACCGCAGCTGCTGAATTGACATAAACTGCATTAACAAATCATGACTGTACTCAAGATGTCAGAAAGAAAGATTTCACTGACAGCTTTTCTTTCAATTCTTGACAGATTACTTACTGTGAACTACTACAGGTATGTCATCTATCAAGTGGCACAGTGGAGAGTCTTATTTTAGCTTATGAATATAAAACAACTAGGTTAGGTTATTTTATTTCCTAAACCTTTCTTTCAGTTATCTCTATTGCATTCAGCCTCAAGCTTTTCTCTTCTTGTTTTCTGTTCCTTTTAAACAAGTTTTTGTGATTGTTTTAGGGTATTGCTACTGTTAGGAAATGCTGGCTTGTCACTATTCTCTAAAGTGTCTCTGAATCATAGCTTTAAATATTGATAATTCAGTTTTAGAACATGAAGCTAGGGAAATATGGAATATGATTTATCCATGTTTCTTCAGTGAAAGTAAAAAATTGTATAAAGATTTTTAGGAAAACAAAAAAAAAGCTTTGTTTTCATGATGCAAACCTCTGGATAAAATTCCTATCTTTAGAAAAGCTGCAAATGAAGCAAAAGAAATTCATCTTACAAACAAAAGCATGTTAATCTAGAAACAGTAAAAACCTTTGTGGAAAATGGGACCTTGTATATTTTGTTTTAGCTTTCTTTGTTAAACAATCATAGCAAAAATTGTGTATGACGCCTGTCAGCCCTGTGTGCAAACATAGACTCCTGAAACAGAATGAAAAGACAAGCACTCTCATAGCTGTCATTTTTCAGTTTTCTTTTTATATTCATTCAAGGGATATGGGTGTCATTGGCCAAACCAGCACTTTATGCCCATCCCCTATTGCCCTCAAGGAAGTGGTGATGAGCTGCCTTCTTGAACCAATTGCAATCCATGTGGTGTAGGTACACACATAGTGCTGTTAAGGAGGATGTTCCAGGATTTTGACCCAACGACAGTGAAGAAATGGTGTTATATTTGCAAGATATGGAGATACTGGCTGGGGTAAACACAGTAAGAAGTCTCACAACACCAGGTTAGAATCCAACCAGTTTATTTGAAAGTAATCTTGTTATATTTCCAATTCAGGATGGTGAGCGGTTGGGAGGGGAACAAGTGATATTACTCAATAGTACACTTCCTATTGGCATTTCTTCCAGCAACCGTTCCCCATGCCCTGACATTAGGAAAGAACTGGCAGTTCCAAAATCCATTACCTCTTTGACAGATGGAATATTTTTTACTTTTTTACAATCTAATAAATAATCTGTTCCAGCCATTATAAGACAATCATCATCATTGGAAAATCTATTTCTTGGACATTATGGAACAGAAAACAAGTTTGTGGTTTAAAACCAGAAGCTTTTCTCTTTAATCAAAAATGTTAATCAAGGTGCAAAGTTTTGGTTTATACATCGCTCTTCTGACAGGCATAATATAATGGCAACTATCTGTCATTTGAGGTAAGGCCATGACTGCTTGAGTTACGAAAAGACTATCACAGGAACAAAGTGATGGGCAATTAACATAAGAAAATATTTGTGGGACATGTAAGAATTGAATAATTGGAATAGAAGAGTACAGCAGAGGAAAGTGTTTTTATTAAAAATATATTAAGCAAAAGATAAAACCTGTATCTTCAAAATATGGTCTACTGTACAAAGTAAGTACACAGATGGTTAGTGCATTTTGTTCCATCAAAGTCCATTATATAAATTCAAAATCATGATAAACTAGCAGCATATGTAAATATTCTATTGTACAATAACTAGAAACAAAAGGATTTTATTTAATTTGATCCTGAAGAACGAGAATAAGTATGAATAGTTAGTCTCTCACATTAGTATCCATCCGTTGTACTTAAAATGCTTCGGGAAAAGTTTTCATGAGATACTGTTCCACTTTAAAATACTGAAAATAACAATAAAAAATTTGAATAAATTTGGCTGTTGAAAGAAGAAAATCTGTACTATTTGTGACTTCATTAGAAGTTGTATTTCAATTTAATAAGGCATCCACTAACAGAAAGCAAATGCTATAAATTCCAATACAAACAAAAGTACACTAGTCTTTTTTATATATATATACACCCCAATTCAGTGTTATTACATTGTAACTGTTATGCCACGTGATCAACATACACTTTGGCAAAGGGAAAGTGCTGCCATGCAGTCATCAGTGAATCTATAGTCATTTTCAAATTTCTTAATTTCATACCCCAGCATTAAATTTGACAGGTTATAAGTCTATTTCTGAAAATTATTGGCCATATAGAAAGAATTCTAGTGAAGAAATGATTCACATGTTGAAATTTAGCTTATGTTATATGTAACAGTCTGATGTAGGATCAGAATTTCAAATGTAAAATGAATATCCATAAACTTTAGAAAAGAATCACAAATTCCTTCATATCATCCATAAATCCTTATCTTTGGACATGTTCTCCATTTCAAATCATTAAAAATGGAACAGTGCACTAAACCACATCTATTCTTATCATAGATCAGGAGTAAACCCTGCAAACTGCACAAGGACCTGATTGCCCAGACCCAAATCCCAATTTATGGCAGCTGTGCATTGCATGTGTGTCAGGACAATATGGGGAGTCCCGACGCATGGACATGCATGTTGGAAGTGTGCCGAATTCAAATCCCTTATTTGGTCTTTTTCTACTGGGGTTGCACTGAAGTAGTTGGAGAAAAAATGAATGAGACAGTGCTAACCTGGTCCGCTGGGCCCAGTGTTGGGTAAGTTATAACACTTGATTATTTACACTTCCTTTTCTCCTCCAGAATCAGCGAGCAGAGGCAGGAACATATCAGAGATAAATTTTTAGATGGGTTTATCCTTTATAGTAATGTTTATAACATTTAAAAAGCACAAATGAAAAAAAAATATGGTTTTATTTTTTAAACATTGGTTTGTCATGTGGTTGTAAGGAACAGCAATGTTAGTATGGGTTATGTAATATGCTAAAGATATTGCAACATATTTTAAGCTCTGTTGTTTAAATGTCATGTTGATTCTTACAGCTTCAGTAATTACTTCAAATGATTTAGGGAAGTTTAACACCTTAGTTGATGTATGCAAGCCTTCTGTGAGCTGATATGAGCTATCAATCTGACAGGTGTTGCAGAACCCAGTGCAGATTGAAAACTTGGAGTCATGTTTCACCAACATTGAAATCTCACATTTTAACTTTTCTTCTTAAAATCTCAAATGTTAGGAATGTGTTAACAATCACAGTCACTTAAGTAAAAATTTGGTGTTAATCATTTAATAGAATTCACTGGAATATATAAAGAGGTTAGTGGTGGCACTGGATGTTGGAGGTGTATGTGGAGTTGCATCAGAAAATAAAGTGAGTTTATGAAGGAACAGGACTTGTGTTTCCTTTATTGGACAACAATCATGAAGCTCAAACAGCAGATGCTTTTTTGAGGCTTCAGTTTGGGCACAGGGATCATGGAGAAGAGTCAGGCTACATGTAAAATGTACAATGAATATGACCAAATCTCCTGCCCTTTCTCCCCCCACTTCCTCTCCCCTACCCTCTTCCCCTTCCTCTTCCTCTCCTCCTATCCATCTATTCCATCCTCCCTCCCTTACCTCCTTGTTTACAGAAAGAGAAAAAACTATTGCATTAAAGTGAAAGCTAATATTTTAGTGTGATAAAGGTAAAAAGTATATTTTATTGCAAGACATTTAGAAAAGATGAGGCAATTAAATAAAATGTCAGTGCAGCTGCTCAATTTAAATATTTGGTTAAAAGTGAACATGGAATCAAAATTTTATGTTTATAATATTTTTGTTCATGAATGTTTCCTATTCAACATTACAAAATTCTGTAAATGTTTTATTGAAATATCAACTCATAGCATTTAAATATGATTAATTATACATGAAGTAAAAAAGACAGAAGAATATGGTTTACATTTTCCACAGCCCAAAATATGAACTCTTCTTTGCTCAATCTCAAGTAGTAAGGTACCCAAGTCAGGTCTGAAATGTTCTGAGTTTTCTTGTTTTCAATGACATTTTCAGTTTCTATATTCTAAATTAAAACATCCAAATATTTTTAAGTATGCTACATGAACAGTTTTGATTTGAACAGTTTCACAAATTTGAAGCAATTACAAAACCTAAATTCATTCATGCATATTAAATAATACATACCTTCAATCATAAAAAACAATTAAAAATAGACTTGAAATAAACCAACAATAGGACTAACTGCTTAAAAAAAGCCAAAAAAAATTCAACATACCTTCATAATAGTATGAAATATTCCTGTTATATTTTCAATACCCATGGCTTTCCACTGCTAGTCAGAAGTTATGGGCCAATAAAACTGTTGTCTTGTTTCTTGCAAGATTTCAGCACCTAAGTTTCATATAATTATCTGATAAATCTGCCTCTATATGTTGCCACTGCCATTGATGCAGTTTGCATCTACTCTGTACAATTGCAATAATGGCAAATGGAAATGTTGCTTTATGAGCATTTTATACTAGGATTATAAATATGTTCTTTGGAAACACATTTATGATTTTACTGTAAATTTTGAATAAAGGAAACCTTCCTTCTATAGTATATTCTTTAGGACCAGGGATGAGACTCACAACCATGCTAATTGGTATGCTTAATACGACATGAGTTAATAGAGCTTGCAGCATTCCAGGGGGGATATTAAAATATCTGAAGAATTGCTCTGCATTGTAAACTCATCAGAATAATACAGCACAGAAGGAAGCCATTGTTGTGCAGAACTTCAGAAGTACTTTACCATTAGGCCCACTTCCTTGCTCTTTCTCCATAGCCCAGCAAATCTGTTTCCTTCAAATATACATTCAATGCCATTTAGGAGATGACAATAGGATTTACTTCCATTACCTGTCGAAGTATAGTCCAGATCACAAAAATTTTTTTAAAAGTTTGATTTATTCCAAACAAATCTACCAAAGAAAAGTTTACACATCACTAATAACATTTGTTATGAGTAATTAACTTTTTGACCATGTCTTACTATGAACCCAAATTGGATTTGATGACATCTCTCAAAAACTATTTTGTTATCAGGAAGTCTTACGTCAAAAGATTTATTGTTCATTTCCAATATTATGAAGTAGAGATAAATCATTAATTGTACCACAGTAATAATCACTATGCTAGGAAACCAAATTGTGGCTATTATTTTTAAAGAAAACAAAAAAATGCTAGTATGCAAGTGCAACAAGTAATTAAGAAAGCTAATAGAATGTTGTCATTTATCATGAGGCAAATTGATTACAGAAATAAGAAGGTGGTGTTTCAGTTGCATTGCACACTGTTGAGACCACATCTGGAATATTTTGTTTGTTTCCTTATTTAAGAAATTAGAGGCGGTTCAGAGAAAGTTTACTAAATGAATACCAAGAATGGGTGTGTTATCTTCTGAGGAAAGATGGACATGTTAGACTTGAATTCACTGGAGTTTAAAAGAATAAGAAGAAATTTGATTAAAAACCTTTAAGATCCTGAGTGATCTTGACCAGGCTAGATGAAGAGAAGATGTTTTCCCTTGTGGGAGAATCTAGAACAGGGGTCACTGTTTAAAGATAAAGGGTCACTCATTTAAGATGGCAATGAGGAGAAATCTTTTCTCAGAGGGTCGTGAGTCTCTGAAACTCTCATGCGCAAGAAGCAGTGGAAGGAGAGACTTTGATTATTTTTAAGGCAGAACTAGATAGATTCTTGTTAAACAAGGGGGTGAAAGATTATCAGGGGTAGGCAGTAATGTGGATTTGAAATTACAATCAGGTCAACCATGATTTTATGAATGGTGGAGCAGGCTCGAGGGGCCAAGTGGCCTATGCCTGCTACTAAATAGTATGTTTGTATGTATTAAATGGAATTTGGGAAACACTGGAAGGCCTTCTTTTGAGTTATTTGCAGGATATTTTTATAATCTAGTGGGGAATTATCCATGGCAGCTCTTGTTGTCTGGAAAACTATATCAAAATGATATTCAAAAATCTGATACACAAAAAGCAGATACTACAATTTAGTATGTCAAATGAATGCAATAAATAAAAAAGCCACCTCATTTTGGGTGATAAAGTTTTGACTTTAGAGACAACATTCAAATATTTCCCAAATGTTGCTATTTGATATTAGTAAAATGATTGTCAGTAGATTATTTTCTCTAAAAACAATGGCCACCAAAACTTTGCTCCATAGAATCTCTGGTTTCAGTAGTTGGGAGCTGGTTGAGGTTAAAAATGGTGATGTGGGGACTGCTCCCAACCATTTCCAGTGAGGACTGTGCTGACTGCCATGTTAAAGATGTGACTAGGTTATGGTTGGAAGTCACGAGCTTAGTGTACACTGTATAGATCTCACCATCAGCAAGCCTACCGTCTGGTTTCACAAGGTAGCATGAAGATGCCTGGAATTACATGTGGATTGGTGCTGATAATGGATAGTCGCCAGCAACATGAAAATGAAATAGTGATAGAAAGTTTGTGTGTGACTGCATCAGTTCAATCAGGCCAGGAACTTCAGTCAGTCTTGCTGGTCTCTGCACCCAAATCAAAAGCTTTCCAATTTAGGATTTGATTACATTACACCAAAAATAAATAAAATGGACAAAATAAATAATTTTATATTGCCATTTTACTGCTAGCTGTACACAACCATAAACTTTTTAAGCAAAATTCTTTAAGCAATACTTTTAAAATACTGATTAGCAAGTTTGCAACAAATTCCAATAATACTTTAATAAAGATGCAAACCTACTTATTTTAAAAAGTGACATGCAAGAAAATTTGAAACATTCCCCTATTGTCAAAACATCCCCAAGTAAATCTGAAGTGTGAATTTAAACTGACTTATCACATAACCAATTTATATAGTGTTAACATTTGCCTACAAATCTCTATAATATATAATATCTGTCACTGTAAGAGAGTAATGGAGATAAATTAACACTTATTAAATTCAACATTCAGTTAATCACTGTCACAGTTCAGAATAATATTAGTAAATATCTATTTTGTCAGCCTCTCATACACTGAAGAGGAGGAAGTCACATCTTGCCAATAAGCAAATTATTTCAAAGTTGCTGACATCGGTGAGTGTAATGAAGGTTTGACAGTAGAAGACCAATTGGGACTATTTAGAATGAGATATTGTTTCATAATCAAATTCCTTTTCTCAGATAATTATCCCAAATCAATCACTGTCTGAGTTAGAAGTACTAATCATGTTTAAGTTAAAGATCTTGGGATTTATATCTCAGAGTTTGATATTCCAGAACACTAAAAAAAAACTAACCGTGGGTGTTTGGAATTTGTGCACAGAAGCTTTCATCGATGGGGTATGGTTCATTATATTAATTGTATCTACGCTATGAATAAAGTAGTCAATAAAGCCGTAATAAATCTTCTGCTACATGCTGAAAGGAATAAACATTGTGGTAACACCTACATTGGTTACAACAGCTCTCCAAATCAAATCAAAGTTAGCAGAGAATTTTTCAGGAGTTGCTCGATGGACTCCCCCCTCACACAGGCTGCTTCATTTTCAATACAAACTGACGATGGGTACGCAATCAATCCACCTGGATATTTGGCTGGGCTTATTATAATGAGCCATGGATGATGGGAATATGTCATTTGCCCTGCAGTGACCAATTTGTCAATCCCATCATTTTCAAACAATGTTTTCACAAACCCTGTTCTACGTTGAGCAGTAGTCATGTGATAAAGACACAGGAGCAGCAGCGGGTCACAAGTTCTGGCGCTACTCATTTTTTAACCAACTTTTTATCCTGATGCACAACCCACAATTACTCGATCCTACATCAAGAAAGTTTCTATTTGATTAAAGCAGTTGGAGATGTCCTGGGTGGGGCTCAGTTCACAGTGGCAGTTTTACTGGTGAGAGGGCTTGCACTTTGGTGATGCTGTTGGCACTAAGATAATGGCTGCCATTGTGACTGAAGTCATCAACAAGGGTCTCGTCTCCCTGACACAGATTTTTGGTGCTCACATTGATGAATTACAAGATATCCCAAAGAGAATGGGTGAAGCAGAGAAGAGAATTCTGTCAGTCGAGACGGCAGCTTCCTTGGCAGGGACTCACTTTCAGTTCTTGGCAATCCTGCTGCATGTTCTGTTGAACATCCTGGTTATTACAGGGACATGGGGCCTGAAAAGGAGTATTATACACCCGGTCTCCCAAGGAGAGCTGTGGATGAATTCCCCACCAAATTTGTAAACTAGCTGTCACGTTTTCACAATCTTGGTTTGAGGGCTGCATGGCTCAATGGAACATATTGAGTCCAGTCTTCAATACTTGGTGTTGGTCAAAGACTCCAACCACTTGCACTGTCTTATCATAGATGTTTGGCGAGAATGGTTGGAGGCAGCCAGATGCATCAGGTCCTCGCCATCCGCGGGGCCTAGTTTTCTCTTCTCTGGCACATTGGGATGCTGATATGGTGGAAATGTAGAGGCTTCAATGAAACCCTGGATGGATCCTGGATATCACTGAAAGATCTTGTTATGGCTTTGGCTCTGCGGAATATCATATTATCCTGCAGTTCATCATTAATCCTGAACATTGGTCTCTTCCAATTATACTCCAGAATTTTTGAGCACGAAGACACTGTCATCTTTTATTTGGTTTTATGAGAAAATCAGATCCTGTTTCTTGTGAGGTTGTGCTGTTCTGTTCCTGGTATCTTTCCTGCCAAAGTGTATGCTGAAAGACCACTCTGGCATTTACTGGATAATCTTGATATTCCTCTGTTCCTTTCTATCTCACTTATTTTATTCAGGTACATGGAATATTGATAAAGGCTCTGGTTTGTTATAGCTAATCTGGGAAGGTTTCTCTTATCGTGTCAGGAGGAGAAGAGTTGTATCTCTCCTTGAGATACCCTGTTGAGGGATGTTTTGATGATTCTTCTTCTCCTTGTAAGAAGGGTTTCCTTGGCAGAAAATTGTTTAAGTTTTGCGGTGATGTGGAGCCTGATCATTGCTTATGATTTGGCTGGAGAGGAGGGAAGTTTGTTGTGCTGTGAGCCAAGGCGAAGTATATAAATCTTTGGCTTACTGGTTCCTGTCTTTGACAGCAGACAATGCCACACCACATCTTATACTGATGGCAGTACCTCGGTATTCCCTTTGTTGTTTTGGAGATGCTGGGATGCTGATAGGCTCCAACTGGGAATGCATTACACTATAAGGAATTCTGCATATTGTGTAACTCCTGTCCTATTCTATAAGGAGAGCGTGCACTATGAGCCTAATACTCATTGTCTTGTCCTGATATTCTGGGATCCCCCACCCTTTCTGATATTCTTTCTTAATCCATATGAAATTAGGCACCTACTACAACAATTACAATTCTTGATAATTTGAACCATTTGTACAAATATTTGCTGGTCTCTTCAGTATGTTTATGTGGAATAATGTACTAGATTTTTGGGATTTGTTGAGTTTTGGGTAAAAGTGAAGAAAACATTAAATAAAATCATTCTTGAAAAAAACCATCTCACCCCTTTCCAACCTGCCCTGAGGCCTTCAATCATGACAGACTTTTAACTCTATGGTCTGCTGCCACCATCTCCATTTACATCGCTATCACCCCCTCATTCTCCCTCCTACTTCCGCAGTCCCCTTGTGAGAGAGCAAACAACAGAAAATGACCCAAAGGAATCATTGCAGGTTTAAAGCAGGTGGTCAACTAACCATTGGTTTGACAACGATTAACTATTGCATGATACCGTCAAATTTAAGAGATCGTACAGATGCCAGACCTCCACACATCTCTTCATAGACCTTCATCCAAGGAATACACCAGCAAAGCGATTGCAACAGGATCTCGATCAATTGGGCCAGTAGCCTGACAAATGGCAGATGGAGTTTAATTTAGACAAATACGAGGTGATGCATTTTGGTAGGATGAACCAGGGCAAGACTTATTCAGTTAATGGTAGGGCGTTGGGATGAGATACAAAACAAAGAGATCTAGGAGTACATGTTCATAGTTCCTTGAAAGTGGAGTCATAGGTGGACAGAGTGGTGAAGAAGCATTCTGCATACTTGGTTTCATCGGTCAGAACATTGAATATTGGAGTTGGAATGTCTTGTTGAAGTTGTACAACACATTGGTAAGGTCACACATGTAATACTGTGTGCAATTCAGGTCACCCTATTATAGAAAGGATGCTATTAAACTAGAAAGAGTGCAGAAAAGATTTACTAGGATGCTACCAGGACTTGATGGGTTGACTTATAAGAAGAAGCTGTTAGATGGGACTTTTTTCTCTGGAGCGTAAGAGGTTGAGGAGTGATCTTATAGAGGTCTATGAAATAATGAAGGGCACAGATCAACTAGATAGTCAACATCTTTTCCCAAAGGTAGGGGAGTCTAAAATAGAGAGCATAGATTTAAAGTGGTGTCAGGAACAAGCTGCCAAAGGTAGTAGTAGAGGTGGATACAATTTTGTCTTTTAAAAAGCATTTAGATAGTTACATGCATATGATGGGTATAGAGGAATATGGGCCAGATGCGAGCAATTGGGATTACCTTAGGAGTTTTAAAAATAGGGCGATATGGACAAATTGGGACGAATAGTCTGGTTCCACACTGTAAACCTCTATGACACTACTCCCATCCTATTCATGTATTCGTCAAGATGCCCTTTAAAAGTTACTGACGTACCTACTTTCACTACTTCCCCCAGCAGCAAGTTCAAGGCACCCACCACTCTCTGTGTAAAAAAACTTGTCTCATACATCTCCTCTAAACCTTGCCCCTTGTACCTTAAACTTACGTCCCTCACAACTCCCAGTAATTTGACTCTTCCATCCTGGGAAAAAGCTTCTAACTATCCACTCTGTCCATGCCTCAAAATCTTGTACATAGAATGTACATAGAACATTACAGCACAGAACAGGCCCTTCGGCCTTCGATGTTGTGCCGACCAAAATAAAAAGCAATGCCCCTCCAAACTAAACCATTCCCTTCTCTTCCATATACTTATCAATTAACCTCTTAAACACCACCAAACTGGGCGCATCTACAACAGCTGCAGGCAGGGCATTCCACTCCCTAATCACTCTTTGAGTAAAGAACCTACCTCTGATATCCGTCCTATAACTCCTACCCCTTAATTTAAAGCTGTGTCCCCTCGTGCTAGCTTTCTCCATCCTAGGAAAAAGGCTATCACTGTCCACCCTTTCTAAACCTCTAATCATCTTATATGCTTCAATAAGATCCCTCTTAGCCGCCTCCTTTCTAACGAAAACAACCTCAAATCCTTCAACCTCTCTTCATAGGACCTGCCCTCCATACCAGGCAACATCCTGTAAACCTCCTCTGTACTCTCTCCAATGCCTCCACATCTTTCTTATAATGTGGCGACCAGAACTGCACACAATACTCCAAGTGCGGTCGCACTAGAGTTTTGTACAGTTGCAACATGATGCTGCGGCTCCTAAATTCAATCCCCCTACCAATAAAAGCTAAGACTCCATATGCCTTCTTAACAACTTTATCCACTTGACTGCCTACTTTCAGGGATCTATTGACACATACACCAAGATCCTTCTGTTCCTCAACACTATTAAGAGCCCTACCATTAGCCCTATACTCTACACATTTATTGTTCCTGCCAAAGTGCATTACCTCACACTTTTCCACATTAAACTCCATTTGCCACCTCTCGGCCCAGCTCTGCAACTTGTCCAAGTCACTCTGTAAACTATAACACCCCTCTTCACTATCTACCACTCCACCGACTTTAGTGTCATCTGCAAATTTACTGATCCATCCCTCAATACCCTCATCCAGATCATTTATAAAAATTACAAACAGCAGGGTCCCCAAAACAGACCCCTGAGGCACACCACTCGTCACCGAACTCCACGATGAATATCTCCCATCAACCACCACCCTCTGTCTTCTATCTGCCAGCCAATTTCTAATCCAATTAGCTAAATCACCCTCTATTCCACACATCTGCATTTTCTGTAGAAGTCTTCCATGGTCCACCTTATCAAACGCCTTACTAAAGTCCATATATACTACATCAACCGCCTTACCCCCATCCACCTCTTTGGTCACTTTCTCAAAAAACTCAATGAGGTTAGTAAGGCATGACCTACCCTTCACGAAACCATGCTGACTATCCCCAATCAATTCATTGTAGACTTCTATCAGATCACCACTTGACTTTCGTCACTCTAGTGAGAACAAACCAAGTTTCTCCACCCTCTCCTCATAGATAGTGTCCTGTATACCAGGCAACATCCTGGTAATTCTTTTCTGTACCTCTCCAAAGCCTCCACATTCTTCTAGTAGTGTGGCGACCAGAATTGAACACTATATTTCAAGTGCTAAGGTTCTATAAACATGACTAGCCAATTTTTAAACTTAATGCTCTGACCGATGAAGGCAAGAATGCCATATGCCCTCTTGACTACCTTCTCCATTTGCATCACTGCTTTCAGTGACCTGTATCTCTGTCCACCCAGATCCCTCTGCCTGTCAATAGTTGAAGTTTTTTTTTAAGCAACACAGCACGGGAAACAGGCCCTTCGGCCCAACAAGCCCGCGCCGCCGTCATACTATATAGTAGCAAATACATTATCCTATTTTAATATTCCTATATAATAATATATATATTATTCCAAATATGGAAAATTTTCACCATAGGGACAATTTGTTTCCCAATCAGCCTAAGAGCGAATTTTTGGGTTGTGGGAGGAAACCGGTCTTAAGGGTCTTAAGGAAATAGTCTTAAGGGTTCTGCCATTTACTGAATATTCCCCTATCTGTATTAGACCTTCCAAAATGCATTACCTCACATTTGTCCAGATTAACCTCCACCTGCCATCTCTCCGCCTAAGTCCCAACCGATCTGTATCCTGCTTTATCTTCTGATGGTCCTCATCGCTGTTCGCAAATCCACCAATCTCTGTGTCATCCACAAACTTACTAATCAAACCAGTTACATTTTCTTCCAAGTCATTTATGTATAATATAAACAGCAAAGGTCCCTGAGGATCACCACTTATCACAGCCTTCCATTCAGAATCATACCCTTCCACTGCTATCCTCTATCTTCTTTGATCGAATCAGTCCTGTATCTATCTTGCCAGCTCACCACTGACCCCATGCAATTTCACCTTCTGCATCTGTCTGCCATGAGGGACCTTGTCAAAGGCCTTACTGAAGTCCATGTAGATAACATCCACTGACCTATCCTCATCCATCATCTTTGCCACTTCCTTGAAAAACTCAAGTTAGTGAGACATGACCACCCCTTTACAAAACCATGTTGCCTCTCGCTAATATGTTCACTTATTTCTAAGTGGGAATAAATCATGTCTCAAAGAATTCTCTCCAATAATTTCCCTGCCACTGATGTCAGGCTCATTGGCCTGTAATTACTTGGATTATTCTTGCTACCCTTCTTAAACAAATGAACAATATTGGCTACTCTCCAATCATCTGGGACCTCCCCCATAGCTAGTGAGGATACAAAGGCCCCAGCAAGTTCTTCCCTAGCTTCTTTCAGTATTCCGAGATATATCTCATCAGGCCCTAGGGACTTGTCTCAAGAACCCCAATTATTCCTCCCTTTTGATCTCAATATGACTCAAACTATACACACACCCTTTCCAACACTCATCATTCACAAGTATTTCTCTTTGGTGAATACTGATGCAAAATATTTATTTAATACCATACCCCTTTCCTCTAGATCCAAATATAAATTCCCTCCCTGGTTCTTGAGTGGGCCAACCGTCTCCCTGGCATCTCCTTGCTCTTTATATATGTATAAGAAGCCTTGGAGATTTTCCTTAATCCTGCTGGCCAATGACTTTCCATTACCCCTTTTAGCCTTCCTTACTCCTCGCTTAAGTTTCTTCCTCCTTTCCTTGTATTCCACACTTGCTTTGTGTGTTCCTAGCCTCCTTGCCTTGACAAAAGCTTTCTTTTTCTCTTTGACTAGGCTCACAATCAGTTTTGTTATCCAAAGTTCTCAAAACTTGCCAAACTTATACTTCATCCTGACAAGAATATGCTGAACCTGAATTCCTATCAACTTACATTAGAAAGCCTCCTACATGCCAGATGTGGATTTGCCTTCAAACATCTGCCCTCAATCTACATTCTACAGTTTCTGCTGAATATTATTGCAATTAGCTTCCCCAATATAGCACTTTCACTTGAAGAATACACTTATCTTTATCCATCAGTACCTTAAAGCTTACTGAATTATGCTCACTGTTTCTGAATTGCTCCCTTACTAAAACATCGACTACCTGGCCAAGCTCATTCCCCAATACCAGGTCCAGTATGGCCTCTTCCTTAGTTGGACTATCTACATACTGCTTCAGGAAGTCTTCCTAGATCTCCTTACAAATTCTGCCCCCTCCACGCTCCTAACATTAAGTGAGTCACAGTCAATATATGGGAAGTTAAAATCTCTCATCTCTCATAGATAGACTTGGTTCCATTAAAGAAAATACTTGCACAATGCTTGCTAAGCAGCTGCTTGATTTGAAAACATAAGCACAGATACCGAATTACAGAGCACTAAATCTTTGTAAGTTATATCCAAGAACATTTGCAGATGTCATATAATCAGAATCAAGTGGTCAGAAGTCACAAGGTCAAACATCACATGATCAGGTGTCAGGTCAAAGTTCCCTCAGTCATGTTGATAAACCTAGTGCTCAATAAAGCTTGCTTTCCTTCTGTTCATGTTTTCATGAGGTTTTGTCCAGCATTCCATTATACTTTACTTATGAAAGGATCCTCCTTTCAAACTGTGACAATTTGGATGCAAATGTATGCAGAAGGGACTTTTATTAAAATTAAACTCAAAAACTCAATTCTATTCGCAACAATCGCTAAAATCTTTTGAGGCACCGGGACTGTTAGAACATAGAACATAGAACACTACAGCACAAACAGGCCCTTCGGTCCACAAGTTGCGCCGATCATACCCATACCTACTAGGCCATAGAACTATCTGTAACTCCCAATCCCGTTTAATCCCATGTACTCATCCAGAAGTCTTTTAAAAGACCCCAGTGAGTTCGCCTCCACTGTTTTGAAAAGGTTGTTAGGTTCTTCGTAACATAACAAAAGAATTACTATTTGTGCTGAAAAATCTCACAGGGACTACTTTGGAAATATGTTAATAATCACGAAAATTATTCATTTACTCGGTGATAAACCTTTGTAAAGTTGGCTATAACAGTAAATGATTTGAAATTGTAATATTATTATGATTGATGATAAAAAAGTCATCTGTTCTATTCATAATTCACACACTTCCATTTACATAGACAACTAACATCTGAACAATGGAAAATATCAAAGTATTTTAATGTAATCTTGACTGTTTTAGTACTTAGACCAGAACATGACACTAAACAGCTCCGCATGAAATTAGAGGAAAAGTGAATTCAGATTGTCATAAGAGTAATGTCTGAAACCACTTTCCCTTCATCGAGCTTGTGGTGAAAGGGTTTTATTGCCATTGCATTGTCGCTGCCTCTTGTGACATGTCAGATCTGCAGGTATTAAAAATAAGGGAGTTGTCACAATGTCCTGAACTTGATGCTGTGGCACAATGTAATTTCCTAGAAGCAACTTTCCCGTCAAACCTCCTCATCAATCTCATTCCTGTCTATTAAAATTGACAACACTGAATTAAAGACTTTTACACAAATCCTAATTGCACCGGAGGAGGCTTGACAATCATACACCGATGAAAAAGGGTCACATCTTATCCCCCCGTATGACAAGAATTATTGTGCTGTCTACATCATTGCTTTATCACATTGAATTGTTTTCACTGTTGTTGTATCTCTGCATTGTTGGAAATTGAGAATGTAAAGATAAATAAAGCAAGTGCAGGGAAATCTCTTAGCTCTAAGCACAAAACAATGGCACTATATTTTTAATACAAAGGTGTGATGAAAGACATCTCCACCTTTGGTTTGTTGCCCTGCGTTACTACTCCTTTCATAAGGACCCATTCTTCAAATTTATCTGAATTTAAAAATCTGCATCTTTTTATTTTCTCTTTAAAATGCTTTAACCAAGGTATGGCACTTTGCACTGTTCTTGTATTGTTAATCTTTTCTAAACCCATGTACGTTCAATTTACTGTATGCTGGTTATATTCAGTTCACAGAAGGTCCATATCAGAAACATGCACTCAATTCAGAATATAAAATTATATATCAATCTAGTACACTGATTTTTTTTTAAATTTACATCATCTAATAATATGCTAGGAGAAAATGTGCCTTTTATGTCCAGTATTTATGTTCAGATTAATGTTCTTACTCTATTGTATTGCACTAACTTAATTAAAATTTATCACATTAAATTGTGCTGCGATGAGACTCTGCTGCATTGTAATTATAGAAAGAAGCAATCACAGCCAATAGGAATTCAGTAATTGCTACCCAGAGCAGACCCATTGACCTTACAATTCATTTACACTTCACAGAGACCAGGTCATCTCTAGCAGGAAATGATGTGAAACATTGACGATTTGGGTCAGGACCTCGCTACATGCAGCATTAAAGAGGGCAACAAATCATCAAGCATTTTGAGAATTCTTGAGTAAAGTAATCTCATGTAATAGAGGTTTCTGTAAACTGTGATAAAGAAAATAAGCAAGGCCAGAAATGTCTATGAAATCAATTTAATCCCTGTAATATTACTTGACTGTTTCCTATTCTCACTTTCTTCTGTATATGGGTTCAATCTCATTCCAGCACCATTCCCCCTGCAGTATGGTGAAAACAAAGGCTGTGGTGTTGCAGAAGATATTGTCACTTGTGGCACTGCTAAAATCCCAAAAAGAAATAATGTTCATTAGGACACTTCTGCTCATTTCTGGTGTGGATCACGCCACACAGCCTAACTGACTGGAAGTACACAGAGTGGACAGATTGTGACTTCAAACAGTCTCAATGGCTGATGTAATACAAGTTCTGCCCATTTGAATTATGCAGTTCCAGTTAAGGCATTCCCTATTCATCCCAATCAAATACAAGTTCAGCGACATGAAGGGGGACCATCCACCCTACCAAAGTTATACAAATGGTTATCCATCCAACTTACAGTTGAAATGCTTTGGAGTTACTTAGTGGCAGTTTTTATTCAGAGCTTGGAGGAATTTTGCTGACATATTTTCAAGAGGATGGAGCTTGAAACTGACAGATCAGAGGAGTTTCCTGCTTTGTCAATAGATAACCTGTTTCTCTAATGGGAGCTATAGTTGCAGATCTCTTTGGACTGCAGCATAATGCAGAAATGAAGCTCAGGCAGAAGAGAAGTGGAGTAGTGCCCAGAGGGACAATGAGAGTCTTGCCCACCTTGGGTCTTTAAAGAACACTGCTCCTACTACCACCTGAGCCTGGGGCAGTGTCTGAGGCACCGGTGTTTCACTAAGGAGGGGTCAACTGATCTGTGCTACTTCCTGCAGCTCCATGGCAAAGCAAGGATGATGCTTCCAGTAGCAATAGAATTCACTGTTGCTATCAATTTCTCCACCAGAGCATCCTTCCAGGTGGGAGCAAGCAGACAAGTCACAGTGCTTCACTGTATCAGGACATGACAAAGCACCTGCATTGAAGGTAAAGAGACTTCATTATTTTCTCTTTATCAATGAGAGCAGGGGGAGACAGCTCATAGATTTGTCATGCTGGTAAGATTCTGAATAGTGCAGCAAGAACCACCAACACACATATGGCAGGCAGGCCTCATTGTTCTATTAATACGTCTCAATGACACAAGAGAGCCATGGTGTCCAGCAGCACGGTGCTGTCCATGAAGGCCAGCTCAACATGGAGGTGGAGACAAGAACCAGTCTGCACCAGTAGAGTGGTGAACAGTGCATCAGGAACAGCACAGCATTATGGCAGAAAGTTGTTGTGCTCACCCAAAGTCTCTTTCACACCACTCTTCAGCAATTGGGTTTGACATCAAAATAAATTCCCACTGGTGTGACATGCAAGCTTGAAAAGCCTGACAGGTTATCCATGTTTTATAGAGCATTCATGAGATGAAAATGAATGCAAATAGTGTTTACTCCACCTCTCACCACTAGGAGCATTGCAATGTGATTTCACATCAGCAGATTTCTGATTTTTTGACTCTCACCAGATTCATCACATCTGCCCACCACCAATTCTGCCACCAACACTTTGGGAGAATTCCACTCTTGGTGCCTATCAAAGTCTCAACTTTTATTCCATTGCTATTTTCCAAGCTGCAGATGGCATCTCTGTTTTATCAGTCAAAATGGTATGTGATCCAGTAAGCACCGGTCAATGACAACACTTTCAAGACACTTTTGGCATTAATCCATTTCTGAGCAATTCACACGCAGCAGAAAACATTTCACTTCTGTTGGTTGGTTTTGTCCTGACAGGTTACACCTCTCTCTGATCTGCTTGAAAATGCACTTTGTACCATCCATCACATATTTCTTAGGAAACTGATAGCCAGTTCCACATGCATGAAGTTGGCTTCAACTGGGATTTTCGGTTCATGTCACACTACTCATAACTTCATACCATACTGCCTGAGTTTGCAAACTCTTAGTAATTGTCCTGACTTGAGATAATTCACACCTCTTTAACCTGTGATTACCACTCTCTCCATGCACAATGTTCGTAAAGACTTGATTACCAGTAAAGATTCACATTCCAACCATTCTTCACATTCTAATCTCTAATTATCTTGTAATTGTATCTTTGCTTATATATGCTGGGTTTGTGAACTGAATCCCCACTCACCTGATGAAGGAGCAATGCTCAGTAAGTTTCTAAGTAAACCTGTTGGACTTTAACCTGGTGTTATGAGATTCCTTACTGAAAATACACCAGTAAATTAAGGGGGGTCGAATTTTCTCAGGAGTCCAACTGGCTGTCAATCATGTGTTTGGTGAAAAATCCACAGAAACCCAAGAGAGTAAATTTCCTGTAGATCTTCTATTGGGGTAATAGCATTTAATAGCATTTAATCAGGAAAATGGAAGTCTCAGCTTTCCCAAATGGGGCAGAAATGGAAAAAATTCCAACACTTTACGCCATCCATCACATCACAGGACGTATGCATTTAGTTGGATTCAGTATAAGATAAACCCTGAAGGAAGCAAATGCCACATGAAAAGTGGAACCTCATGCACCCCATCTCAGCAAACAGATTTCAGCCCGATTACTGATTTTCAGCCCAAAATAGTAACCTAGGACAAAGTTGCATAAAAGCAAAATCCTTTTATGTCCCATACAGAAACATAACAAGGTTTTAGAAATTTGAACTCTGCAACATGAAAACTAAATCCCAATTCTAAGAACAGAAATGTTTTTACGACAGGACATTTAGAAAATTGATCCCAAAACACTTGCTGGACAGAAACTCTGCCCTTTATTTCCCTAACCAGTTTACTTCTCAACGTTAAATTGATAGTGCTAGTGTGATAAACTCCACCAGGTCTAATTTGTATTCCTTTTCGGAGTACAAAAGTATCCTGGTGAAAGGTGCTTCATCTCCTTCAAAATACAACCAGTATCCTTATGGAAAAGGTAGATAGGGATGCGGCAAAGGGTTCAACCTAGCAAGGCAATTGCAGGAGGGATTAATTAATAGAACAAGAAACTACAATCAATAATACTTCGTGTGTAACCCCAGTTGTTGTAGGGCTTACTGAGAAATGGTAACAGGAAGATCAGAATTGAGAATGAAACATTTCAACATATATGACATTTAGAACATGATGGAAGGGTAAAAAGGGTGGAGTAGCTGCAATAGAACATAGAACATAGAACATAGAACAATACAGCACAGAACAGGCCCTTCGGCCTTCGATGTTGTGCCGACCAAAATAAAAAGCAATGCCCCTCCTAACTAAACCATTCCCTTCTCATCCATATACTTATCAACTAACCTCTTAAACGCCACCAAACTTGGCGCATCTACAACAGCTGCAGGCAGGGCATTCCACTCCCTAATCACTCTTTGAGTAAAGAACCTACCTCTGATATCCGTCCTATAACTCATACCCCTTAATTTAAAGCTGTGTCCCCTCGTGCTAGCTTTTTCCATCCTAGGAAAAAGGCTATCACTGTCCACCCTATCTAAACCTCTAATCATCTTATATGTTTCAATAAGATCCCCTCTTAGCCGCCTCCTTTCTAACGAAAACAACCTCAAATCCTTCAACCTCTCTTCATAGGACCTGCCCTCCATACCAGGCAACATCCTGGTAAACCTCCTCTGTACCCTCTCCAATGCCTCCACATCTTTCTTATAATGTGGGGACCAGAACTGCACACAATACTCCAAGTGCGGCCGCACTAGAGTTTTGTACAGCTGCAACATGATGCTGCGGCTCCTAAATTCAATCCCCCTACCAATAAAAGCTAAGACTCCATAAGCCTTCTTAACAACTTTATCCACTTGACTGCCTACTTTCAGGGATCTATTGACACATACACCAAGATCCTTCTGTTCCTCAACACTATTAAGAGCCCTACCATTAGCCCTATACTCTACACAATTATTGTTCCTGCCAAAGTGCATTACCTCACACTTTTCCACATTAAACTCCATTTGCCACCTCTCGGCCCAGCTCTGCAACTTGTCCAATGATAATATAAAAAGGCAGTAGAGAAAAGTTTGACAGTCAACATTAAAACAAAAAGAAAATCTATTTGAACAGAATAAAAGATAATAAGCCATCAATAATATTAATCTGGGCAGTCTACTAAAGTGAAGTTAAGAAAAATATGCAAGAAGAATGACTAAAAAACAGAGGCTGGAATTTTCCCAAAAAATGGCAAAGTGCCAGATTCTGACTGCAAACTAATGTATTTCTTCCTAGAACAACAGCCAGGTTTTCTTTTCAGATCTTCTGAGACTTTAGCAAAAAAAAATGATGGGGGGGGGCATGTTTTAAGCCATTATACTCAAAGAGTGGGACCCAAAGACACCGACTGACAAAGCTGATTCCAGAGAGATCAAGATGTCATTTTTAAAGGATGCCCCTATCTTAACATCATCAGCAGGCCCTCCCTCCCCCCCTCCACCCTCACGGACTTTGGGAACTCCCCCCTCCCCATCAATATTCACTGGCAATCTCTCCCCCCACTGCATCACTGCTCAACAGTAGTCTTTACCCTCACATTGTCCCATTGGCCCTGCCTACAGACCCTGCCCCTTACTAACATGGCAGCACCTCCCCCAGTAGTGCCAATGTGGCAGAGTCCCCTGGCAGGTTGGCACCACCGAGGTGCCCAGGAGGCAATGTTAGGACATGCCCTGCCATGTCCCTCACCATCTCTGAGCCGCACTGTGCTCTACATCTTCAGCATGTTCTCATTCTGTGATCTCCCAGGCCTAAATCCCATTATGTCCCTCTCATGAAAGTTTGGAATCCAAATTGGATTTGTGCCTGCTTCGAACAGGCCCAGAAAATCCCAGCCATAGAATTATAACCATTGGGCATTTCAACTAACCACAGATTAATTGGCCAGAAGAAATAGATAAACGAGCAAATAACAAAGACTTTCTACAATGCCTATAGGATTCCTTTCTAATCTAGTATATAGGGAGTATTCATACTAGAATGAGTATGAGTAGTCATGCTATTGAATGTGGTAATGAGGAATGAACTGGGAACACAGTTTTTGCTGCCTTATATTAACAATTTAGAATTTGGAATTAAAAAGACAATTTACAAGTTTGCAAATGATACCAAATTAAGGGGGTAGAGGAATAATCAATATTGAAAGATAATATTGAATTGAAAAGGATAAATATATAATGAACGCATTGCAAAGGAAGGCTTTGACAGGTTAAGAATAGAAGGTTGGAAAATAAATTGGACAATAATATTGATAAATAATGAAGTAAAATAAGAATGGGAAATATTTCAAATAATGCTCAACAAAAATAACATTGCTAAATTCCATTAAAATACAAGAAAAAATTAATTGCTAATGAGACATTGTAGTTGACCTAAGACAGAAGAATAATCAGACACTATTTCCTTTTCACAAAAGCGTATTGTCTCTGTACATATAATCTATAATGATTTTCTAAATGTCCCCCATTACTTCCTAAATAATGGATTCTAGCATTTTCTGAGTAACATACATTAAGCTACCTTGTCTGTAGTTTCTTGCTTTGTCTCCCCCATTTTATGAATAGAGGTGTCAGATTTTCAGTTTTTGAATCCACTGGGATATTTCCAGAATCCAAAGAATTTTGGAAAATTATAACCAACACAAACACAATCTCTTTTTTGTGTGAGGGACCGAGCAGTTATCAGTTGCATTAATGACAATAGGATAGACATAGCTGTGACAGATAGATTTGTGAGGATGAGTTAAGAAATAATTCCCTCAGGTTGATTCTATCAGTGATTTAATATCTTTACTTATAAATAATTCCCCAAGACCATAGGGTTTAAAAGTATTTATCAGCTTTTATATACATTGAGCACAATGAAAATCATATTACTAATAAATCCATACACAAAGTAACTATTATTAATCATTGTTACACTTACACTTGTGACATTTATAGGTACTGACAATTCATTGTATTATATGTTTTGAGCTGGAGGGTGTTAGTTGGCCTAATTGAATTCCAAAGTATCTACTCTATAACCCCTCCTTTTATGTTTTTTTTTTGCTCAAGCTACATGGCAATTAGCATGTTTCTGCATTTCCCCAGATTTAACAATAATTATTTGCACATTCTTATCATGGTGCCTTTGGAGGAAATAATCCATGTAAGGTCAGAGAGAACTTATCAGTTAAAACACTGTCCAACTATAATTTAAACTGAACAACACAAAAGTTCACCTAAGAGTTAAGATTAACATCAATAATTTGGTAGGTTTCTTATAGCTTTCTTATCACTTATCATCAGCCCAGTCTGGCACCGCTAAGCCATTCTTGGTGATGGACATTGAAATCTCACATATTTGGTGCTCTTTCTACCAAGTGATTCTTCCAAGTGTTGTTTAACATGGAAGACAACTGATTCGTCGGCTGAGGGAAGATAGTTGAGTACTGATCACTTTATGGTTTCCTTGCCCATGAAACTTCATGAGTTCAGAGCAGATGCTGAATCCCAGAGCTTTTTACCTGTTCTGCCTTTGCTTCTGCCTCAGGACACATCTAGGATGGTAATGGGGGAATCTAAAATGTTGGTTGTTAATGATTGAGTATTCTGTGAATACTCAATATTTGACATCAATCGCAAGATGTTAGTGTTGAATCAACTGAGCTGGACATACTTCAGTCATGCTTTGATGTAAACTATTATAAAAGATCGAACTGAAGTATCTAAGATGATCTAAGGAGTTTGTAGAGTACATAGAGAAAAACAATTTCCTCCAGATGGGAATTCCAAAAAACAAAGTAACAGAGAGGATTGATCCAGTTATGTAATTGATGTTTTGTATGTAGTTTTTCAAAAGGTATTTGATAAAGTATCAAATAACAAATTTGCAAGCACAGTTAAAGCCCAGAAGTAGTGATGAATGGTTGTTGTTTCAGGCTGGAGAGATATATACAATGGCAATTTCCAACACACACATATAGGCACATGCATGCATGCGCACACCATCTGGAATAGTCCTTCCCAGAGGAGTTTGATTGTAGAATTCCCCCAGACCTTCCCAGAACGAGGCTTCCACGACAGGAGTACGAATCAGTCAGGAGGCATAAATTCCAAGGTTCCAGCAGTTGGCAGGGTTGATGAAGGCTCGAGTTTGTTCTGCTGTCATCAGCTTGATAGTCGGCAGCAAAGCTTTTACCTGCAGTTCTGTTCACATTGAGAGGTCAGACATTAACTTCTTGAATTCAGTTCCAACAGATAATATCACTATGCAGTTTGGTGAAGGTCACATGACAATCCTTCTCAAATTGACCACAGGATGATTGGAATCTTAAGGCTTAATGGGAGTCAGGATTTCTTTCATGTTTTAAGACACTGATACTGGGTTACCTAATTGCCACCCTCTTTACCAAAACCATTGTATTAAAATTACTAATGAACAAAGAACAAAGAAAATTACAGCACAGGAACAGGCTCTTTGGCCCATCAGGCCTGCACCAACCATGTTGCCTGGCTCAACTAAAACCTCCTTCCTTTCTGGGAATCATATCCCTCTATTCCCATCCTATTCATATATTTATCCAGACACCCCTTAAAACGCACTGTCATATCTGCTTCCACTATTTCCCCTGTCAGCGAGTTTGAGGCACCCACCACCCTCCACGTAAATAACTTGCCTCATACTTTTCCTTTAACATTGTCCTTTGCACCTTAAACCTATGCCTCTTAGTAATTGACTCTTCCACCCTGGGAAAAAAGCTTCTGACTATCCACTTTGTCCATGCCCCTCATAAACTTGTCAACTTCTACCAGGTCACCCCTCAACTTCTGTCGTTCCATTGAGAATAAACCAAGTTTCTCCAACCTCTCCTCATAGTTAATACTCTCCATACCAGGCAACATCTTGGTGAATCTTTTCTCTACCCTCTTCAAAGCTCCACATCTTTCTGGTAGTGTGGTGACCAGAATTGAACACTATATTTCAATACAGCTTAACTAAGGTTCTATAAAGCTGCAACATGACTTGCCAATTTTTTAAACTCAATGCCTCAGCCAATGAAGGCAAACATGCCATATGCCTTCTTGACTACCTTCTTCATATGCTTTGACACTTCCAGTGACTGCATACTTGTACACCCAAATCCTTCCGCCTATTAATACTCGTAAGGGTTCTGCCATTTACAGTATAAATGCTTCAGCCATTAGCAGCATTATTGGAGGTCAAGACCTGCAAAGATTTTCCTTTGTTCAGAGGTAGCTGAACAAGACTCCCCCACCCCTGTGGCCATTGTTACTCTGTTGGAGACATGTTGTTAGCTCAGCAATTTTTAAAATCACAGAAAAAACGTGACTTTATAAAATAGTCCAGCTGATTAATATATAAATTTATCGTTCACTGTCTCGGCTGTGACAATCAAGAATAGAAAGGGCAATATGAACAAACAGTAGAATGTCAAAGCAGGTGCAAGAAAATGAAGACCTAGGGGTTAGTACACAAATGTTTGAAGGTGGCTGGACAAAATTGTTAAAAAGACATAGAATATATAATATGACATAATTCTAAAACAACTGGAGTATTGCAGCTAATTCCAGGCAACATTTTAGCAAGAGTGACAAAATCTCAGAGAGAATGTAAAGATTCATTAGGATGGTACTAAGACATCAATTACTTGGAGAGACTAGAAAAACTGAGATTGATCTCCGAGAGTAGAGAAGATTAAGAAGAAAATTGATAGTATTCTTCAAAATCATGAAAAGTTTTGATGAATAAATAAGGAAAAATTAATTCCAATGACAGAGGCATTGATACTTCAAGGACTTAGTGCTGGATAAAAATAAACAAAGACAATATGAAGATGAAGAAATGTTTGGGCAGAGCTTTGTTAGGTATAATGCAATGCTTGAAGGTACGGTGGAAAAATTCAATACCTTTCAAAAAGGGATTGGATAAATAATTGAATTGGAGAGAATTTCAGGGCTCTTCCAAAGAACAAGCAAGCAGAAGCACAATTAGCCATCCCAACTATACTATTGCAAGATTCTTAACATTAGACTAGAGCTGATATCATTCAGAGCTTTTCTTCATATAGAGGGTTGTAAACATTTTGGAACTAATTGTGCAAAATGATATTGGGATGAGATCAATTGAAGATTTCAAAAAACTGAGATGGATATGTTTTTATTGGGAAAGTAAAATATATGGATCAGCTAAGGTCTAATTGAATGAGGGAACAGGCTTGAGGAGCTGACTGGCCTATTCCTGTTTTTATATTACTTCGTGTCCTGATTCGATGCTCAAGTCATGGTTGAGTTGTTCATTGGTTTTATACTTATTCTTCATGAATTTTAACACAATTGAGTGACTTGCTTATTCATTTCGAGGGTCAGATAAGGATCAGCTATACTGGTATGGGATTGGAGAAAAACATAAAATAGGTTCAGTAAGGACAGTGCATGTCCTCTAAAGGACATTACTGAATCAGTTGGGTTTTCACAACAGCATCATGCTCATATTTATTGATACTAGCTCTTTTTTCTAGTATTTTTTGAAACTGAATTACTGAATTCAAATTCTCAAACTGTCATAAAGGAATATTAAACATATTATAAGGCTCCACTAGTAGTTCACGCTGAATGCTTTATCCCTAATCAGTGATTTCCTTAGATGTAACCATTCATGCAAATAAATATAAGTACTTCAGCAAGATGCTCGACTACACTACGGCACACATTAATGACTTCTGGACCTTGAATTTGACAATAATGAATCAGTAATGTATATAGTGGTTTGCAGTTTTGCTGCATGCCAAGGGTCAAAAATCATGCATTGTGGTGTGCTGAGTGGCTTGTCAATCATAGGCAATGGCATCCATTTAACTTGTTTCTATTGCTGACAGATATCACTGGAGCAGCAATAATGAGCCATATTTCTAAAATAATTAGGTTGGTGAAATGATTCCTTCATGGTTTGCAGTTTATCAGGCAAACAGAGAATATCATACATCAGAGAAGGCAATGGCCTAGTAGTTTTATTGCTAGACTATTAATCCAGGAATTCAGCTAATTTTCTGGGGACCCAATTGGGGTTCGAATCCCAATGGCAGATGGTGAAATTTGCATTCAATAAAAAAAATCTGGAATTAAGAATCTATTGATGACTAAGAAACCATTATCAATTACTGTAAAAACCCACCTGGTTCACTGATGTCCTTTAGGGAAGGAAATCTGCTGTCCTTACCTGGTCTAGCCTACATGAGACTCCAGAACGGTAGCAATGTTGATTCTCAACTGCCCTCTCACAACTCGGGGTGGGCAATAAATGCTGGTTAGCTAGCAATGCTCATGTCCAATGAATGAATAAAAAAAAGGAGACCATGTGGCCCATTAAGCCTGCGTCAACAACAACGCCATCCAGACCCTATCCCCATAACCCTGTGTATTTACCCTGCTAATCCTCCTGACTCTAAAGGCAATTTAGCATAACATGGTGGCACAGTTGTTAGCACTGCTGCCTTACAGTGCCAGGGACCTGGGTTCAATTCAGGCCTTGGGTCATTGTCTCCATGAAGGATGCACTTTCTCCCCATGTTTTCTCCAGGGTTTTCTCTGGCTGTTCTGGTTTCCTCCACAGTCCAAAACTGTGCGAGTTAGATTGTTTGGCATGTTAAATTGACCCTCATGTCAGGGAGGTTAGCAGGTAAATATGTGGGGTTACAGGAATAGGACCTGGATGGAATTGTGATCAGAGCAGATTCGATGGGCTGAGTGGTCTCCTTCTACACTACCGGGGTTGCATGACTCTATGAAATCTTATCTTTTGACAAAATAGCTATTCTACTGTTCACACTAATTTCAGTTGTTCTGCAGAACTGCCAGTACTTACGTTAAATCCTGTCACTTTTCATATACTTATTAATACTTTCATATTGTGATTTCAGTTTCTTGTACCATATTATTAACTAATAAGAAATGAGTCAGCTGAATGAGATTTATTGATATCGGAGGTTAAATTATGCAGCTGTTCCTTGCAGCTTATCAAGATAGCTATCTATTTTGCATGACTTCTATATTGGAAGTTCGGGCAACGAAAGGAAATAAATCATATCCTTAAATCTAAATAAGGCTTTTTCAATCCCTTGACTGCACTTCTGTATGTCACATCATGAGAACTCGATCTTTTTTGATTCTAGTTTTTCATTCCTCACTCTTTGTGACATTGTCAAAGCAGCGCAGCATTCTTTATGCATTGACATTTCTGTTAAATTAGTAAAGACAAAATTTGCATTTATAGAGCATATTTAACATTTTCAAGATGTCCCAAAGCCAAGGTATTATTTTTGAAGTGGATCCCTGTTATTTTGTTGGAAAACATACCATTCAATTTCTATACAACAAGGTCCCACAAGCAGATATGCTTTGGTGGTGTTGATTAAAAATGAAAGTTTGTCAGAACAGGAGAATTTCCTTATTTTACTTCAAAAGATTATTAGTGAATCCTTTACATCAAAAGAAAAAGGAACGTGGTGTAACACTTCATTGGAGTGACAGATTTCCCAAGATATTTGATTTGAGTCAAGAGGAGATCAGGGTTGAATTTCACAATGGGAAATCTTGAACATCTTATGAATATTTTGTAGCTCGTTTCCCACCCAACTTGATTGATAGGTTGACTGCTTAATTGGCAAAAAGCAAATGGGAAATATATGCCAGTTATATGGAAGACCAAGGGGGTTTAGAATTTGATGATGGGAGGATCAGAAAATTGTACAAATGGTTGGGGATTTGGAGAATGAAGGCAATAATGAAGACAGAGGTGTCATACCAAGTAAAGACTTCATATTCCTAACTTTCAAAATGCAGTCTTTACACAATGTGGGCATTTTGAAATTGACTAAAAATTGGACAAAGTGATGCAAAGATGATCAGGAAGGGGCAGATGACCTTTTATGATTTCCGCACAGATAAACAAATACATAGGTGTCTGGAAAGTTCCTTAAACACACATGACCATGAGTGGAATGCCCTCCTTATAAAAGGACATTCAAAATGCAAAACCACTTGCAAATTTGCATCTGTTATTGACTTCTTACTTGGCAAAACTCAAATTCAATGGCCCACCAGATGCAACATCTGCAAACTCAATACTTAACAAAGACAGATGTAGAGAAACCAGTTTATAACAAACAGTTGTGAACAACCCACATTCACCCCATGACATAACAATGACTTCTAACTTTGAATCCTGTGTGTGGGGAATAGAAATGCTAATAATGCGGTCACATGATTGAAACTGACTTCAGATTCATAATACTCCAAGAAGTAGGAAGAGTTAAAGTTATTCTAAAAACTGACAGGAGAAAAGCAAAAACGGAAAATACTGAAATATCTCAGTGAGTCTGACAGCATCTGTGAAGAGAGAATAAAGCCAATGTTTTGAGTCTGGGTGACCCTTCATCAGAGTTCAAGAAGAACAACTACTCTTCCAGCAAAGTGGCTGGAATCCTACCTGAACAACCACCCAATCCAGGCAATTTGGACTAATTTGTATTTCCCTGTGTAGATCTATGTCTATTAAAATTCAGTATCATAGAATTATCATAGAAACCCTACAGTGCAGAAAGAGGCCATTTAGCCCATTGAATCTGCACTGACCACAATCTCATCCAGGCCCTACCTCCATATCCCTACATATTTATCTGCTAATCTCTCTAACATATGCATCTCAGGACTCTAAGGAACAATTTTGTTAGCATGGCCAATCAACTTAACCCGCGTATCTTTGGACTGTGAGAGGAAACCGGAGCACCCGGGGGAAATCCATGCAGACTCAACAAGAATGTGCAAACTCCACACACTCAGTGACCCAAACCAGGAATTGCACTTGGATCCCTGGAGCTGTGAAGCAGCAGTGCTAATCACTGTGCTACCATCCTGTCCACAACACCAAGTTAAAGTCCAACAAGTTTATTTGGAATTACAAGCTTTTGAACCATTGCTCCTTCAGCTGAATGGAGAGAAGTTCACAAACGTGGCATATATAGGCACAGACGGAGGTTGAGGGACGACCTGCAAGATAATGATTGGATGGATAAATTTGAGTCAGGTGGTGATACACAAAACCAAATCTTCCACATCTCCTGCCAGTGATATTTCAATCCCATATTCTTCAATAGAACCTACGTATATTGAGCATTTAAACTGGTAGAAAATGCATTATCCTCAAATTTGTGTTCCTGTATGAATGTAACTTCATCCCCTTACTTTTGAATTTAATTTTAAATTACATATTAAACATCTCCCTAACTCACTGCATACTCTGTTGTCAACTTTTCATAGTTCCTTCTCCTGTAAAAATAATGAAATAATGAAATCCTACGTCTCCGTTTCTTGATATTCTTCACCTCTACTTACAGAAGACATTCCTTTTCAGGACGCTCAGGTTTTTATTTTTTCAAATCTCACGTAACACAATTTCACATTGTGTAAAAAGTGCCAAATGGTCAGAATAACCATATTTACAATAAACAATGTCAACAATTTTTCTTATAATTGGGGAAAGAGAGTTAGAACCGTAGAACCACTGCAATGCATGAAAGAGGTCATATGCCATTGGGTCTGCACTGACTCTCTGAAACAGTATCCCATCCAGGCCCTTCTTTACACCCAATTCACATAACCCTACTTTTACCTGGCTAATCCACCTAATGTACACAACTTTGGACTGTGGGAGGAAACAGAGCACCCAGTGGAAACTCTTGACCACAACCCAATTTCCTGTAACAGATCTCATCAATTTCTGCACATATTGGGGCAGAGGTTTCACAGGGGCTCCACAAGTTACCCAGTGCAACAGACAAACAATTTGGGCTACATGGCACATCACCAAATTAACAGAGCTAATTTCTTTTCTTTATGAGAGAAATGAGAGCTGGGGAGAACTTTCCCCAGCTCTCATTTCTCTCATAAGGAAAAGAAATTAGCTCCTGGACCCAGCCAGAATTAACAAATTCATAAGGGAAAGAAATTAGCTCACAAGCCTCATAAGGGAAAGAAATTAACTCCTGGACCCAGCCAGGATTAACAAGCCCAGATCAGGAACCAAAACTGCACCTCCAGAAAAAAGAAGCCAAAACTGGGGACAGAAGAGCCAAAAAATCCCAAAAACTACAAGCCATTTGATTAGGGCAAGACTGATTTCAAAGTTGTTGCAGCTTGCAGCAAATCTAAGGAATCAACACAGTTTGAAACCAGTATAACCGTGATAGCTGCTATGTGCGTGTAGAGATAGTGCACCCCTCAGAATCTACGTTTAGATGAATGCCCTGAGCCCCCATCAAATTTAAATGAATTTTGCAGATCGGTCTTTTTGCTAAGGGAAAATTTGTAAAGTGGCACAGGCCAATTCATCATATAGATGGCTGAGCACCAGAGTCTTCGAGGGAATGGGCAAAGTGAGGCCCAGTAATGTATCCCAAGAATTGCTTAAATGAGGTGACGCCTGCTAATAAGATGCCCTCCTACCACAGAAATTTATATTCAGCATGAAACTTGCATTCAATGAAAATGTGGGATGGAATTATCTCACTTTCAAAAAACAAATGTTTCGATGTTTCTATGTTAAAGAAAATTACAGCCCTTTGGCCCTCCAAGTCTGCACCGACAATGCTGCCCAACTTAACTAAAACCCTCTACCCTTTCAGGGACCATATCTCTCTATTCCCATCCTATTCATGTATTTATCAAGACGGTCTTTAAAACTCACTACCCCATCCGCTTCCACTACCTCCACCAGCAACGAATTCCGGGCACTCACTACTCTCTATGTATAAAATCTGTCTTGGATATTTCCTTTAAAACTTGTCCCTCACACATTAAAACACCCCCCTGGTAATTGACTCTTCCACTTTGGAAAAAAGCTTCTGACTATCCATTCTGTCCATGCCCCTCATAATCTTGTCGACTTCTATCAGGTCGCCCCTCAATCTCCATCGTTCCAGTCAGAACAAACCAAGTTTCTCCAACCTCTCTTCATAGATAATGTCCTCCATACCAGGCAACAAGTCTTTTTGTAAATCTTTTCTCTACCCACTCCAAAGCCTCCACATCCTTCTGATAGTGTGGCGATTGGAATTGAACCCTATATTCCAAGTGCGGACTAACTAAGGTTCTGTAACACTGTAACATGACTTGCCAATTTTTAAACTCAATACCGCAACTGATGAATGCAATCATGTCATATGCCTTCTTGACTATCTTCTCTATCTGCATTGCCGCTTTCAGCAACCTATATAGCTATCAATACTCTTAAGGGTTCTGCCATTTAGTGTATATTTCCTATTTGTATTAGAGCTTCCAAAATTTGTCTGGAAAGGTCCTGTGACAGGGATGGAGATAGGGAATGGTTTCCATTATGGTGACAGATCAGAAATTGTAGCAATGCACGCGACATACATGGTATTTATTAACAAGAAAAACTGCTCAGAGGCCAACAACCCCCTGGATGCCCTGGAGCATCCTATTGGTTGTCCCAGTCCCTATGTGTTTTCAGACTGTGGCCACACCTAGGGATGATTGTGTACTCTGTTCCAATTGATCTCTCAAGCCAGGCAACCCTTTTCTGCTGTGTTGTCCTTCAAGGAATGATCACAATAGAAACCAATATCTTCAGGCCTTGACTTCATTAATTTTGCATCTTTGTGTTAGGTGCTGTACTCCACACAGGTGATCCAGGCTTCATTTTGTACTACGCATCATCAGATCTGTATGCCAAATTTAAAAGGCACATTACTGACCCACTGACAATGGACCTTGTGAAAAAGAAGATGAATTTGCATGAACAGTCTTGAGGTTGGAACATGGATCTCCTCGATAGCAATGAAACCGGAAAATCGACCCAATAGTTACACCCCATCACCCAGTGCTGCGGTGTTCCAGTGTGCAGGGTTGTTAGAAATCACCATCCTGAATTCCAGACATTCTTCAGGTCAGTCCAGACTTCTGTATATCAGGTTGTTCCAGATATGTTCTGGGCTGGCATTTTGTTATTGTTGAGAACTGGGCATGGAATGAGGATAGGTTTTCATCTGCATTCTACTAGTGGCTTACAAATTAGTTTCATGTTTGCCAGTGTGCTTATGAATCCACCATATGAAAGAATCCGCAGGAAATTCACACCAGTGTAAAATCAAATTTCAGATCTCCCGCCTAATTCTTCCCCAGCACCCCAAGCTCATCAGGAGAGCCTGCATGGGACAATTCCATCCACTGATTTCTGAGCAAATATGAATGATCAAAAAACACCTCCTACTATAAATAATTGCCCTGCTTTAACCTATGTTAGTTGTTATAGTTAAAATTTCACTGATATCATTTTTGGTGCTGTTTTAGAATTTGCTCTTTGAAGTAAGTAGGCCGACCTATTTATTTTTGCAGACTTTGTGCAACAGTGCACTACAAGGTCACGTGCCCTGGGGAATGTATGTCTCTAATACCTCTTTGCTAGTGGAATGCCTCCCAATTAAATCCAAGCCACTGAGTAATTTGCTTTAAAACAGGAGGCAGTATTAATTTCCATCATGGATTTTCTTTTTGGTTAATAAATTTTTGTAGAACTTGTATGTTTTAGTTTTCTGATTCATTCCCCACCACCCCTACTCATGAATAGAAAGTAACATAGCAAGAATTTGCATCTCTATAGCCCCTTTTATGAGCTCAGAACATCTGAAAGCACTTCACAGCCAATAAAGCTCTTTCAAAATACAGCTATTGCTGTAGGAAATTAAAATGGATGGGGTGAACTTGAACTTCCCTTATCAAGGTTACTTGGAGATAGGAAGACAGGTCACATCCTTTCTAAACCAAGAAAGTTTTACCTGTGGGGCTTGTCCCTGCATGGGGAAAAGGCAGCATCAGCACTGCCTGTTAAAATTAATTAATTTGGAAAAGGATTTTCAACTTATACAGATACACACTCACTGATCACTTGCGCAGGCCAAGATTTCAACAAGAAAAATGTTGCAAACACTATGGTCCATGTAACTGCCTGTAGATGGCTGTGAGCAGGGATGGGAATGAGCCAGAACCACCTATATGCATCAGAATCCGAAAATCATCTGTAGTAATTGTTATGGTTCAGGTCAGAAACTCCAAAGTGTGTTATTGTGCCTACCTGGTTCATAAGTTTTGCATTTTGAGTTTAACTAGAATAAGCATGATATGTTTCAATTCAGAAATGATTCAAATGACGCAATAAGGAGCTTTTATCAAACAAAGTTTAATTAAGAATATAGTTAATATGTATGGAAAGAACTGTAGCAATAACTTTATCAGTTACAAATATTACCAAAACAACCTTGATAATGTATAACCCTGAACAAATATATCTAAAATGCTCCAATCAAATCAAAACCCTCCACATACAAAACCCTTTAAGCAGGTTCAACACAGCAAAGTCCAATGCTCATGTGATACAGGAATTGAGTCCTTTGGTTGAAGAACTGAAAACTCTCAGTCTTGTAAGTTCTAGTGACACACCCAGAACAGTTTGAAGTCGGAACAGCTTCCCAAAACCCCAGGTAGACTCTGGCCAGCCGCCAACAGATTCTCTATTCCAGGAAGACTTTCAGCTAACCTGCAGAATATCCAAAACCAGAGACAGAGAGAGAGAATTCTTTTCACCTTGCTCTCCCTTCTATAAACTAAAGCTCAAAGCTGCAGCCAAACAGAAAAAAAAATTACACTCCTTAGGAAGGAACACAAAATCTGTTCAGAATCCATGACCTTCTCCCTTAATAATGTAGGTCATAAAACTAATCACAGAGTAAACATAAACAATCCCCATTTAAACCACTTAAGTAGCAATAAAAGGATCCTCAGAAACAGCCTAATAACAATGACATCAACTGAGGTTGAGAGCTGAGAGAACATGATTTTTTTTTAAATCTTTTAAAGGTACACTAATGTTCAGAATTAATTCTTATTTCTGAGTTTCCTACCTCCCAAACTGTGCAGCAGGCATGAGCACACCCACATGATGCAATCTCAAAATGTATTTAAAGAGGCAGGCTCATGAGGAGATTGTGTGTGAAGGCCATGGAGGGATTTGAAAACAATGATGAGAATTTGAAGCATTGGTCCAGGAGACAGCATAGGACAGCAAGCAAAGGGATGATAAGGGAATGGGTTTTGGTGCAAGTTCAGACACTGGCCACTGAGTTTTGGATGACTACAAGTATACGAAGGGAAAGGTAGCATAGGCTGTGATAGGAAATAGGGTTTTAGCAGCAGATAAGCTGAGGCACGGGAAGAGTTGGGCATTATGATGGAAGAGGAATATGTGGCCTGTGTGAAGGTGGTGGTGATATGTAGTCAGAAACACACGCTCATCAAGCTGGTTTGCAGTGGAGTGATAATGTGGCATTGCTGATGACAAAATCACCAACTTTGCCCATTAACCTTTTTACCTCAACATAAATTTAAATCTATTGCCCACCGGGTTGGTTTTGCTGATCGTTGAGAATCCAACACTGGGCATTATTCAAGGTTGGAAGTCCTGAAGTGACACGGCATCAATCATTATCTTCCTAAAGGCAACCAATAAAGAAGCTGCCTCTGTGAGCTTCACCTCATTAACAATGGCAAACAGGCCAGGAAACAGGTAATGCCCAATTGGAGAAGCTGTTATGTATGGAGATGGCAGCTTCGCAGGAGAAGTGGGTCCTCAGTGGTCTGAGGACCCCAAAAAATGGAGTTACCCTCTGAAAAATTATAAAAGTATAAAAAGCAACAGCTGCCACACCATCAGTGTGAAGAGGAAATTCCTCCAAAGGATGACCTGATACCATATTTGCAGCACCATGGCACTCGTGGCTCTGGAGGGTGATGGAGAAGATATTGAAGGAGGTTTCATTGCTGTTCTAGCATGCCAATGGGAGACTGTTTCCAGGCAATGACAGCTTTCAGCCTCATTAGAAGGCCTACCCATCAGCTTCACCAACCTGAGCTCAAACGAGGACTTAATTAATGTGATATCTTGAACCTAATTCACTATCTGCTGGTGTCTGGTGGGTAACCAGTTCTGGTCAGATTCTGCCTCCAACAAGATTGTTCTGCTCCAATGCAAAATTCTTTCATTCCTCATCCTGGTTCCCACTCCAAACCAGTTTCTTTGGGAGTGGAAAAATTCACTCTTTTATTTTCACTTTCTTGCTTGGTGTTGAGTTCTCACACACTAATTTACACTTCCTTCTCAATCTTTGTGATGTGAATTTCCCATGCAACCCTTCAATCAAATATAACATTGCTTGGCTCTTCACTCTGATCCCAGGCATCCTGCTTCCATCACTGTGCTGTTAACACAATTACACTTTTGTCAAATTTAGGGGAATAACAGTTTTCAACCAATGGATGCAATGGCAGAGCTAATTAATAGACATGCCATTAGTGGCCTGCTACATATAGTGAATCTCAATCTCCTGACTTAGAATATACCTCATCTGTATAGTTCAGTTATGCAATAGACAATATACCTTCCAACTGCACCTTTAGAAGGTTCCAAACCTCCAATCAATTAACGATTAATTAATTTTTGTACTGTACTTAATAATTTGAAGCTCATTAAATCAGTGCCACTACATTTTCTTCGCTGTCATCTGGAAACCTTTGATACATTATTTTTATTGTAAAGAATTTCCACAATTATAGATTCAGTTGTCTTATGCATTGATTGATCATCTGAACACCAATTCAACCTTAGTAACAAAGAATATTCATTCTCAATTGTAAAGGCATGCCCATTTCATTCCTCCCCATATTTCTACACGGTCACACTTGTACAGGTTGATAACCTATTACTGATGTCTAAAATTCTATCGTCTTGCATGAAACTGCCTTTTCAATAACAAGGGATTGTGTGTAGCCAGGGTTGGAAGTCATCAAACAATAATATGTACTGTTATCACTAGGTGAGGACAAGTGCAACATCTTCCCTACTTTTCCCCATTTGTCAGTTAATTATAATAAGGGTTTTAAAACTTACCAAGATACCAATGTTCAGCTGCACTTTACAATTTTGTGCTAATGTCAAATAATTTAATCCAACAGACATGAGCGTAAACACGCAAGGACTAGTTTATATTGTACTAAAAATCCACACAGGTAAAGATATTAAAATATTTATAAAGTAAACACACATCCAAACTGTCACATCACACATGCACAATTCAAGTTACAAAACAGAGGTGGTTAACTTCTGGCCATTTAACAATAAAAGAAAAAAAAAAGGTTTTCAATGAGGAGTTCTTTATTGTCGTTCATGGCTGAGGCCAGTCTTAAATTGGTAATCCTTGTTTTATTTCCTAGAGACATTGCTTTGGATTTTGAAGACTTTTTTGGAATTTCTTTATCTGCTGTACACAGTACAATATAAGCAGGCAAGAACCAGCCAGCTGAGAAGAAAACAGTTTTTTGCTGCCTTCAGATGTTTCTTCTCTAGACTGCTTCAAAACCAGTAGGGCTTTGTCACAAAAAGTCTTTCAAAAATTAATTCCAATCACCTGACAACTGGCCAATGAAATGCGATGGAAAAGAATCAATGGTCTATTAAATTTAACAAAGGACATCCAACTTCCATAGTCAAAACCATTGCCATATAACAGAGGCAGAATTCCTCTTATGCATATTCAATTTCATGGGTTCTCCTTTGTTGCCTGATATTCATGGAGACAGAAGGTCTGAGACTTTATAATCCTTGATGCTTTGTGGTGAAGTCCTGATAGGGGCATGTGAAACATTGCATAAGAATGTAATCTTGACAAATTCATTGTAATCCATTTATGGAATCTTCCAGTAGTTAGGTCAGCTTGCAGGCTCAACTGTCAAGTGACATGTGGCAGCCATCTTCAGTCATTGATCTACTTTTAACAATTAAAATGGCCTTTCTAAAAAAATTTCATGTGTGTGAGTCCAGCAGGCAAAATTGAAATTTATTATTTGAAATCAATAGATCTCCGTAACAACGTAAAAAGGTTGTCTTGTCTTGCAATAATATCTTATACCATAGAAAGATACTGACAATTATAAAGACATAGAAGGTATGCAATAAAGAAATGGATTATAGAGCTTCCCATAATATTTCTAATAGCAGTTTTTAAATATTGTATATCAGATAATTTGTTAGTTTTTGAAATACATGCTACAATCACATCTTTTAAAATGTTCTAATAAATAAATATTGCAAATCACGCTGTAATCATCATGTTAGGTATCAGTAGATCCAAAAGATTCTGCCAGGAAGGATTGTATTTTTAAGATTATGCAACCCACTTAACCATTCAAAACATGGGAGGAGAGGTGGAATAAAACAGAAATCTATATGGAAAACAGGGGATGAGAACCATTGTAATCCAAGTTTGATCAATGCAAACACATCAAATCGGAACAAAGATTTTGGTCCAAAAGATTAGTTCTCTTTGAGTTCAAGGTTAAAAATGATTTCACACTGAAAATAAAAGGTTATCAGATGTGTGTAATCCAATGTAATCCACAAAATACTGGGTGTATTTGAAGTCAGTCAAGAATTGGCATCATACATGTGTTGCAGATCAATATGATTACAATGCAGTATTGTTCATAAATTCAATGTTAGATACAATCACGTCTGTCCCTTCTCAGATAAAGCTAACATTAAACCGGAGTGCAGGTGGCTCATAGAAAAAGAGCTAATAAAAGGCTGAAAGGTCCCTCACAAGTAATTTTATTTTCAGTGGCAAGCACAAATCCTTCCTATTAATGAGACTATTCTCAGTTGTATTTTTCTTTGTTACTGGTATGGCTTGTCAGAATAGCATGAAGAATTACTTATATTCCAAAATGTTTCAACGAATCGTTATTGAAATATTTTAAGATGCATACTGCTGTTAATCTACAATTGAATTATTTTCATTTAATTCCTCTCCTAGTACTGTAGTGAGCAGCAACATAAACCCACTCAGCCATGCTCACGTGGCCGCAGGGAATGTCACTTTGCTGTCTTTGGAGTCTTCCTCATCTGCGGTCACAAAGACTTAATTAATTGATGCTCTGACTAGCCTCATCTTGACAAAAACATATGATGTTCAAATGTTAAACATGGAAGGAGAGATGAAACTGTCAGAAAAAGGTTGAAAGTAGTTATTAATACAGTTTTTGATAAATATCTATGCAGGCTCACACTGTGTCTCATCTGGCTGCATCTCTGAAAGTAGTTAATCTGATTGATGAAGATCCCATTTCAGATTATCTCCCCTGCTGAGTTTAATAACTGCACTTTTGCAAAATTCTCCATCACAATGCAGTGAACTTCAATCAGTCATGTGTTCCAGTCATGTGAGCACTAAGCCCCTGCAGATGCTCACAGCTCTGTCTGTTTCACTGTGATAGCAGCTGCAGTTCACACCATAAGGGTGTGTGGGAAGTCATTTCCACCTCCTTGTCATGTACTGTACATCAGCAGACTTCAACACCAAAGTGGTCTGATAAATATCATTCATGTCAAATTCATTGCTGGGAATGCATGGGCATGTTTTGTTCAACTTCCAAAAGCATATCCACTCCTATATTGTTTATATATATGTATATATAATATATATATATATATACACACACACATATATACATATGTATAACATATACATATACATATAAAACTTGGGAATGAGTAAAGCAGCAATTACTGCTGTGTACTGCATTGCCAACAACTTTTCATGATCTTGCAATTAAACTCTAATTGCATTGCTGATTCTGCACTGTGGTAATAATGTCTAATCACAGCCATTCTCATTCAACAAACATTGGAACTGAAGTAGACCATTCAGGCCATTAAGTATGTTCTACTATTTCAATTAGATCATGGCTGACTCTACTTCAACCCCATTTGTAAAATTTAATCATTCTTGAACTCAATTTTTTTTAAAAAAAGAGAATAGCAGCATTCATGAAGTGAGATATGGAAAATGAGAAACTGGATGAATTGACAGCATTGCTGTTACTTATAGGATCATTCAGATCACAGAACTATATTATGCTAGTTCCAGTGCCTCAGGAGTCGGAGGAACCTCCATCTCCAGCCATTGTGGGAGTTACAGAGAGGTGTAGAGTTCAATGTGTTCCTTAAGTGGAATTTGAATGTTTTGGTATTAATTAAAACTCGCTTGCCTGTTATTGCATATATTCAAATCAAATTAAGATTGCATTTAAACTACAACTGTACCCACTTCACCCTGCGCTGAGAGCAAAGAGCTGTAGTGTGAATCTATTTCAAAGCCTGATCTGGTCGTGGAGTAAACTGGAGTGAAAATTGTTCAGCAGGGAATGTTATTCTGTTTCGACCTGTGACTCGAGGATGCCACTATACCATCACATCACATCTTTAGTGTTGATGCAAAGTAAAATTACATTGTGCTGATGCTAGAGTTATAGCGTAAGGGAACAAAGGAAAACACATTGTTCTCTGAAAGATCTCGCAAAACAATTCACCTATAGTCACAAATGCAACATTATGATCATCATGACCTTGGTTTTAGACTGTTGCTAATTCTATTGGCCACTCAATCTGTAAACTGCTATTGTATCAAAGGAAGTTGTTTTCAGTGAGTATAGACAATAAATTACTGTCAATAACACTCATCTACTCACCTTCGAAGTATGTCTACATTTAAAGGACTTTAATCTATTTAAAATAACAGACATTTGCATTTTTAAAGTGGAAACAACAGGAATTATATCTGAGTAGATTAATTATTAAATTACAAACAGCAACTTTCACTTATAACGTGTGCTGTTGTGACCACAGTATTCTTTGAACAAACCTGTAACTTAATGGCAGTAATGAAGCTGCAGATATGAATGTATCAACGGCTTCATTAAATCTGTATAATTTCTGCATATTTGCACTTTCTGTCAAAGTAATTTTTCATTTGTCATGTATCTAAATAATTTTTATGCACACACCCTTTATTCAATGGCTAGAAAATAGGCTTTCTTCAAACTATAATATTCTAAATCTCATTGTGCTAATACAGGCTATTTATAAAGTCTGTTTTTTTTTATTTTTATTGTATTTTTCTTTTAGCATCACAAGTAGGCATACATTAACACTGCAATTAAGTTACTGTGAAAATCCCCAGTCACCACACTCCGGTGCCTGTTCAGGTACACTGAGGGAGAATTTAGCATGGCCAGTGCACCTAATCAGCACATCTTTCAGGCTGCGAGAGAAAACCGGCGAACCTAAAGAAAACCCACACAGACGCAGGGAGAACTTGCAAAGTCTCCTCAGACAGTGACCTAGGCTAGGAATTGAATGTGGGTGCCTGGTGCTAAGAGGCAGCAAGATTAACCACTGTGCCATCACACAAAATCTGCTGAGGTAAGGAAAACTTAAACTTATTGTGCCGTGAGGTTCAACAAGAGAGAGCAAACTCATGAGATATTGCATCACTCCCTGTGATGATCAAGACTGCATCATTAGCATATCACACTGTTAGAATTCACCCCTCCTTCTACACCTCCCCTCCTACCAGTCCCACCCTCCCAACCCCCCAATTTTCTGACTACTTTTATTTAATAAGGACAGCCGCTATAGTGATTTCATTGATCTACCCAAACTGGTTCAATTCCATTGGCAGAGATTGGGAATTTATGTGCTGTAGGTAATCTTTCACATCCTGTTGGGCAATCTGGTCATCATTTGGATCTCTAGCCTGTTTGGTTGTGTGGCTGACTGCTTTGATTATGTAGAAGGATGCTGTAGTTGACCATGAGCTGCTTCAGTATCTGAGGAGTCATGAATGTTGTTGAACGTTGCACAGTTGTCTACGTATACCCTCACTTCTCACCTTATTATTGAAAGAAGGTAATTGATGAAGCAGTTGAAGATGGATGGGTCAAGGTCACTATCTGAGGGACTTCTGCAGCAATGTCTTGGAACTGAGATGATTGACCCCCAAACACTGGAAACATCTTCTTTCCACAGCACCTCAAGGATTCCCATTTTTGAGCTGCTAGATCTGTTCAAAGCCTATTCCATTTAGCAGTGATAGAGACTCGCAACGCAACGGAGGGCATTCTCAATGTGTGTAGGCCAGCCCAGATAAAGACATTATATTTCCTTCCTAAAAGATATTATTGAAACAGATTAGTTTTTACAACAGTGGTTTCATGGCCACACAGTGATACAGTCAATAGGATCATAGAATCTCTACAATGCAGAAGGAGGCCATCAAGGCTGCACCAACTCTCTGACAGAGCATCTTTCCTAGGCCCACTCCCATCCTATCCCTGTAACCCCAAGCATTTACCACACCCCCTCCCCAATCCCCTAACCTACACATTTTGGGGCATTAAGGGCCAAATTAACATGCCCAATCCACACTTTTGGACTTTGGGAGGAAACTGGAGCACCAAAGGAAACCTACACAGACACAAAGAAAACGTGCAACCTCCATACAGGCAGTCATGCAAGGCTGGAATCAAACCCAGGTCCCTGGCACTGTGAAGGAACAGTGCCAACGATTGTGCTACTGTGCTGCCCAGCACATTGTACAGTATAGAAAGAGGCCCCTCTGTGCTGGCCGGCAAACATTTACCTATTCTAATCCCATTTTGCACCATTTAGTCCATAACCATAAATGTTATGAACTAAATGGATCTGTTTTAGGGCCACTGCTGTTTGTCATTTTTATAAATGACCTAGATGAGAGTGTAGAGGGTTGGATTAGTAAATTGGCTGACGATACCAAAGTGGGGGGAGTTGTAGACAGCGAGTTTGGATGTTACAGTTTGCAGAGGGACATAGATAGGTTGCAGAGCTGGGCCGTGAGATGGCAAATGGAATTCAATACAGATAAGTGTGAGGTGATTCACTTTGGTAGGAATAACAGGCATATGAAATATAGGGCTAATGGAAGGACCCTTAATAGTGTTGTCGAGCAGAGGGATCTTGGGGTACAAGTACATAGCTCTTTGAAAGTTGGCACCCAGGTTGATAAAGTTGTTAAGAAGGCGTACGGTGTGTTAGCTTTTATTGGTAGAGGGATTGAATTTAGGAGCCGTGAGGTTATGTTACAACTGTACAAAACTCTGGTGCGGCCGCACTTGGAGTATTGCGTACAGTTCTGGTCGCCGCATTATAAGAAAGATGTGGAAGCATTGGAAAGGGTGCAGAGGAGGTTTACCAGGATGTTGCCTGGTATGGTGGGAAGGCCTTATGAGGAAAGGCTGAGGGACCTGAGGTTATTTTCATTAGAGAGAAGAAGGTTGCGCGGTGACCTAATTGAGGCGTATAAGATGATCAAGGGATTGGATAGGGTTGATAGTGAGAGCCTTTTTCCTCGGATGGTGATGACCAACACGAGGGGACATAACTTTAAATTAAGAGGTGGTAGTTATAGGACGGATGTCAGAGGCAGGTTCTTCACACAGAGGGTGGTGAGGGCGTGGAATGCCCTGCCTGCAGCAGTTGTGGACTCGCCTACTTTGGGGGCATTCAAATGTTCGGTGGATAGGCATATGGATGATATTGGAATAGTTTAGGTTAGAGGGTCCACTGGCCGGTGCAACATCGAGGGCCAAAGGGCCTGTACTGCGCTGTAATGTTCTATGTTATGGCATTTCAAATGCTCTTCTAAATGCTTCTTAATTGTTGTAAGTGCTCCCACCTCTACTAGCCTTTTAGGCAGTGAGTTCCAGATTCCCACCACCCTCTGAAAATGTTTTTCCTCAAATCCCCTTTAAATCTCCTACTCCATATCTTAAATCAATGCCCCCTGATCTCACTGTCTACCTTTGTCCCTGTGTCCCTCATAATTTTGTTTCTCTCAATCAAGTCTGCCCCACAGCCTCTATTCTAAGGAAAACAATCCCAACCCAGCCAGCCTCTCTTCATAGCTGAAATGCTTCAGCCCAGGCAAGATCCTGGTGAATCTCCTCTGGACCTTTCTTCTCGTGCAATTACATTTTATTTGTAGTATGGTGACTAGAATTGCACTGTGGTCTAATGAGTATTGTATACAGCCCCATCTTAACCTCCCTGCTCTTATAAGTCTACTGCCATTGCTAATAAAGGCAATATCCCATACGGATTATTAACCATTTTACCTACTTGTCCTGCTGTCTTCAAGGAACTTTTAGACATGTGCCCAAAGATCTTTCTGGGCTCTCTGTACTTCCTGCATCTTACAGTTTATTAATCAATCCCTTGCCTTGTTAACCCTCCCAAAATGCAGCACCTAACACTTTTCAGGGTCAAATTCCATTTGCCACTGTCTTGCTTATCTGACCAGCCCATCTATATCATCCTGTAATCTAAGGCTTTCCTCACTATTTATCTCACCACAATTCTTGTGTCATCTGCAAAATAACTAATCATTCACATCGAAATCATTCACATCTAAATCATTCATGTACACTGCAACCAGTAAGGGACCCAGTATATCCCTCCTGTACGCCATTGGACACAGGACTTTACTTCAAAAAACAAACTTCAACTGTCACCCTCTGCCTCCTGCCACTAACCTAATTTTGGATCCAATCTGCAAGATTGTCCTGGACCTTGTGGATTTTGATTAGTCTCACATGCAAACCTTGTCAAAGGTTTTCCTGAGATCATGTAAGATACATCAATTACGCTACCTTTATTTACACACCGATTCATCTCCTCAAAAAATTAATTATTACACTTTTAATTCAAGATTTTTAGTGATTGAATTCAAATTCCACGATCTGTCCTGATAGGATTTGAACCCAGGGCATTATTTTGGATCTCTAGATTGCTGGTGTGGTGACTTTGCCACTTTATCACTACCCGTTCCCCCCCACACACACACCCCCACCCCCCCACCCCGAAGAAAGAGCATGTCTCCCAGTCCTGCAGAAGCTGCATCAGCAGCAATGTTAGTGGGTCATTTTGGGTCCAGCTAGTTAAAGGATTGGACATTAAAAAAAAATGCAGGTGAGCAGGGAGATAGGGCAGGGAGAAGGATGAGACATATAGGGAGAGGTGCGGGTAGAGAAATGACTTTAGACTTAAAAGAGGGAGGCAAGAAGATGGGCAAGAATAATGAAGAGAGTGGTGGAATATAAGATGAAGAGGTGAAGGTGAGGGGTAGGATGGCAGCACAAAGGGGAAAGTAACACAAAGGAATTGAGAAAACAGTGGGAGAGGATGGGACAGAGGAGGGGAAAGGGAAAGTGAGAAGGGGAAGGAGGGGAAGAAGTAGAGAAGATTGAAGAAGAGGCAGTCAGATAGAAAGCAGAGGGAGTAAGGCACAGAATGGTCAGCCATTGGGATGAGGAAAATCCAGCCAGTGAGTGTGAGAATGTTAAATATGTTAAATACCATCAGAGAGCAGTAAGGGTTTTTTGTAAAGAGGTGAAATGAAGCAGGGCGCAGATAACACATGAGAGGTAACAACAGCATACTGGGGATGGGGGGGCAGGAGAGCTTCACAGCCAGAAGGTTATATTTCATAGGGACAGTATTTATACTGTCCAACTTGGTCATGTGTGAAATCATCTAAAGACGAAACAGCCTTCCAAATAACTATGCATTATACTACATGAAGAATGATTTATGGGCTGCCTTATCTATGTTAGTAAACTGCTTTGCTTCCTCCATTTGTACTTCATTTAAACCTAGTGGAAGTATGGTGTGTATATAACTGCTAAATGTTGACATAGTCTTACACAAATTCCTTTTAAATAAAACCTACGTGCCAGTGACCTTTACATTATGTGAAAATCAGGCCCCAGGTTTCCTTTACAAAAGTAAAATGCAGAAAATGCTAAAAATACTCAACAGGTCAGGCAGCATTTGTGGAGAGAGAAACAGAGGGCTAAGTCTCATCAAGAAAGGCACCATTGTTTCCAGCAACAAAACCAACATTCAAAGAAATATGTTGTTGTTCTCTCCAGAACTTACAACATTGTGCCAAAAATATCAAGGGGACGTGTTTCATGCTGTTATACTGTGGGGAGAGGGAGGGGGAGGGTAGCCTCAACACACCAGAAAATTGGCCAGCTTCAAAGGGCACCCCAACCATAGCCTGAGTAAACAACCCCACCAGCTCCATCACCAACCCCCACCCCCACCACTCTGCAATCACCATCTCCGTAAACAGGAGGGAAGAAGTCAGAAAAATTACAATCATCAGAAAGGTGCTATTGCATAAATTGTTGGAGCTGCAGGTTGATAAGTCCCCAGGTCCAGATGGACTTCATCCTAGGATCTGAAAAGAAGTGGCCAATGAGATAGTTGATAGTTAATTTTTCAAAATCCCCTGGATTTGGGAAAAGTTTTATTCAATTGAAAAATCACAAATGTAACTCCTTTATTCAAAAATGGAGGGAGACAGAAAGTGAGAAACTATAGGCCAGTTAGCTGAACATCTTTCATTGGGAAAATGTTAGAAGCTGTTGTTAAGGACACTTAGATAGCTACAAAATAGTCAGGCAAGTCAGCATGGATTTGTGAAAGGGAAACATGTTTGACCAATTTACTGGAGTCCTTTGAAGAATTATTATGTGCTGCATATAAAGGGGAACTCATGGATGTACTATAGTTGAGACTGCGCCACAATTCAATATGATTATAGATGATCATCAACTTTAACTCCACTTACCCATCCATTTCATACATCACTACAGTCCCTAGAAAGCAAATAGCTGCCTTTGCAGCCTTAGATATTTTCAACAATGGAGTATTCACAACTTTTTTGGATAGGAGAATTCTAAAGATTCTCAGTCCTAAACGACTGTACCCTTATCATGCTCCCTTGTTCTTGATTCCCAAGGCATGGGAAATAACCTCTGATATCTAACTTATCCATACTTTTCAGAATCTAGATTTTCTTTGCCACAATTGTAAGCTTCTTTTTTATTTTAATCCTATCCTTAACTTACTTTGTAAACAATTGATGAATCTTTTCAGTTGAGTTTTTGTTTTTTTAAAGAAATTCATTTTTGTTGAACAATTTTAATTGTTTCTTTAAATGACTCCTGCTGTTTATTAATTGTCCATCTTTTAGACTATTTAGCAATCAACCTTAGCCAGCTCTCTAATCATAGATTTTGCTTAAGTTTAAGAACTTTGTTTAGGCCTGAAACTGTTTTTTTCAAACTTAATGTGGAATTCATTTATATTCCAATCACCTTTTCCAGTGGATATTTACTTATGAAATTAATTAATCTTGCCTCATTGTACAATGCTAGATCTAAACTAACTTTATCCCTAGTTGATTCCACAAAGTATTGTTCCAGAAAACTGTCACAATAACATTCTACAAACTCATCTAGACTACCTTTGCCAATTTGATTGGTCCAGCCTCCATGAAGATTAAAATGTAAAACACATTGCATTTTCTTTACTACAAGCTCCAGAAATTCCTTGCTTAATCCTTTGTCCAAAGGTATTTCTCCCAACAGCATTTTCTGATTCTTGTTATTCCTAATTTCTACCCTAGTGCAATTTCATTGCTAAACTCTGCTCTGCCCTGAACCAACACATTTGCCTTCACCCAAATTACTACACTGCTCTGCTGCTTTGATTTTTTTTCCTTTTTGATTTCATGATTCCATGAGCCAAGATCCGTTCTCACTTCTGTCCTTATGTCATTCTTTACTATCAGAACTATTCTTCCTCCATATCCAATCTGTCAGTATTTTTGAAATCTGCCATACCCTGGAATATTTATTTCCCAGCATTGACCAGCCTGGGATCATGTAATAGTGATAGGTTATTAATTATTTATCTCTATTTGTACCATCATTCATCACTGTGAATGCTTTGCGCATTCAGATGAAGAGCTTCTAATTTAATTGTTTATTACTGTTTGCATGTACCTAATTCACTGGTGCAATTTCATTGCTAAACTATCTGCTCTTTCCTCACTCACTACATTTGTCTTCACCCAAATTACTACACAGCTCTGCTGCTTTGATTTTTTTTTCTTTTCGATTTCTAAATTTCCCTTCACCTGAACCCATGTCTTTCAGTTTAAAGTTGAGGGGGGTGGATTTCAGCTCTGATCATGAAGGTGGCAGAGAGCTGCGAGGAGAGGAGGATTTGCCGGCTCTGATCACAGAGGGGGAATGTTGGTTTTCATTCTTGGGGGCAGCCCCTGAGACCTCTATGATGGGGGGTTGAGGTTATTCTTTCCTCTCTGATCAGGGTGTCCTCTGTTGTAGCTGGCTTTATGGGCATGTTTAGACCTCATCTCTCAGCATGATGCCATGAAATACACTCCATCTGGTTTTTTTTGACCAAGTGGCATAAGATTTGGGAAGAAAACGGCCTGATCTGCCAGCTTTCAGTCAGATCTTGACAGTTTGTCATTTTTGATAAGATTCCACTCCAAATGTCGACTTAATTAAGGGGTGTGACTACCTCCTGTAATAAAGCATCCAGCTACCTCCTTCCTCCCTGACGCCCTGTAATGCCTATAGCTCGGCAACCCCAAACTGAATTGCTCAAATTGCACATACTGAACCACAGTTATCATTATCCAGGGCTGCAATGCACTCCACAAATCCCCATATATAGCAACCATAGCACAATACCTGTTCTGCAATGTCTGTCTCACCTTATTTTTTGTTTGATCCCTTAACTAAATTAAATCCTTAATTATTATGTTAATATGACACAGGGTCTTCTTTATCCTTTCTCTGCAGTTCCATGATTGTGATGCATCTGAAGGAAAGGATGACAGATGTTGAGGAAGAAGGACTTTCCCCTCCTTCTCTGGTTGAAGAGACATCAGCTTTCTACATGTCAACAGTCAGAGTTAGTAGACTGACTGAGTGTGTCTGCTCAGTTACTCACCTGCTGCTTGGCACAGCAATGATCATACATGTCCTCATGAAGCTCACAGTTTTATCCTCCCAAGAATCGAAGGATCACATTGTAGTGATGCAACTACCAGTGTGCTGCCTTTGTCTTCTTTTGTCAGTTTCTCTTGCAATGACTGCTTTGCCAGGCTTCCATGAGCATTATACAAGAGGTTACATCACTTCTGTTCCAACTTGTGTCACTATTGTTGTGCCATGTATTCTGCATTGTTGTCCAGGAGCTCCGGCATCATTCGCATTGCCACACCACCACCAATATAAAGATGTGGGTTAGAGATGTGGTGAAGAAATTTGATCAGAAACATTTGTTGCAGCCTATTGCTCACCAAGGCTTGGGTTGAGCACAGAGGTCTGCAGAATGCTTTTAACCAATTATACTGTTATTGCATTCACATTTTCGTGGGGTTCAGTCAATGATTAATATTGCTGTCTCACAATGCCGAGGACCCAGGTTTGAATCACTGCCTGTGCAGAGTCTGCATATTCTCTCCGTGTCTGTGTGGGTTTCCTCTGGATGCTCTGGTTTCTTCCCACAGTCTGAAAGACATGCTTGTTAGGTGCACTGGCCATGCTAAATTCTCCCTGAGTGTATCCGAATTGGCAACAGAGTGCGACATCTAAGGGATATTCACAGCTACTTCACTGCAGTGCTAATGTAAGCCTACTTGTGATACTAATTAATAAATTTCAAACTTTACTTATATTTATTTTACATGTGAATGATGTCAGCATATACATCTGTATATTGAAAATTAACCTTTGTGAGTAACTCCCTCTGCTGGTAACTTTTTGGTTCAACTACGTCATAACTGACCAAGGAAATTCAGTGTCTGGCACTAACAAACATGCTTCTTTATCAAAACTTCCTCAATGTTCTAAAATGAATTAATAGAAGACTGCTGTAGTGCTGAAACCTCCTTACATTATGGATCTTCTGTTCACATTTATAGTCAGGTTTCTCCGAGACAACAGGGCTATCAGATGGAGCATTACTCAACAGCAGTGAGATAATGAATTAAGCAGAGTAAATAGGAGAATTTACTAAAAATACATCTTTCTAAATAAAAAATAAGCATTGAGAGTTGTTACAAGGCAGATCTTGCTTTCTCTAGGGATTGTTGGAGCAAGAGCTAATAAAATCATACTCAATATTGTGAAAATAGTATTTTTAGATTTGTGATTGTCCTTTAGAATTGTACAGGGTTTTTTATAGAATATGGTAAAATTCCCACCAGACATTTGTGGTGATGGTATACCTGGCTTTCATCACAGAGGGAAACACACATTTCCATTTTTTACAGATTCCACAAGCTCCAGAGATTTCTGATATTCCCCAGGCTGACTGAATCTGTAATTGTAATGAAGTGGAGTGAAACATTTCCAGTCTCCTGTCCTTTCTCCTGTCATTACACCACAGGGCATTCAAACTTCCAGAAGTCCTCATTGAGCTTGTTGCAGAGATCTCCATGGAACTAAAAGGTAGGAGCAGAAAATGCATTTTATATTTTGAATGCTCACATAATAGATCTGTAATTTCAGAGCTTAATAGTAGAAGCCAGAAAGCCCCAAACCAGTGATCAGGAATACAGCCAACCGTTGGCTTTCCTGTTGTCAAGAATAGACAGGAGATTGTCCTTCAATGAAAAGAGCTCAGAAAATGACTATAACCTGATAATTCAAATAAGAACTGCAACAAAACAGTTTCATTTTCTGTTTAGTGAGTTGTATTGACTAAATTACGTAACCCATATGTAAGGGTAAACTCAGCAGCCAGAGGTCAATCAGTTCAATTATAATGGTGGAAACGCAGAGACGATAACCAGGTACAAATTCAGCAATCACTTGGACAAATGTGGATTAATTAAGGAAAATCAGCATGGATTTGTTGAAGGCAAACTGTGGTTAACTAACTTGGCTTGGTTTTTTGATGAGGTAAGACAGAGGGTTGATGAAGGTTGAACGGATGTATATGGACTTCCAACACAACAACACAACAGACTTTGTCCAAAACATTGTGTCTCCTGGAATAAAAGGGACGATGGCAATACAGATATGAAGTTATGTGAATTATTATCTTTTTACACTAGAGAAAATGTTCAGTAAAGTTCCCCATGATTTCATACTACTGTTCGTCTTGGAGTGTATCAATAATCTAGACTTGAGTGTAAAGGCATCATTTCAAAATTTGCAGATGAAAAATTTGCAAGTATTGTGAAATGTGAGGAGGATAAAATGTAATTCAAGGGGTTATGGACAAGCTGGTGGAGTAAGTGGACACACAGCTAATGAAGTGGACACACAACTGATGATGATATTGATGTACTTGTTTTTATCCTACAGGTGCTTTGGTCCACCTTGTTGTCTAACAAGGGGCATACACGCGATGGGTCATGAGAGGGCTGCTCGTGGATTTTTTTTGAGAGTATCCTAGTGCTTCACGTCATTAGTGTACACTTGACCTGGACCATTTGATGGGCAACACGACAGCTCAGTGACTATAGCTGTGCTGTGCAGATACATGGATTTGGGCCTGTGTCTGTGGGAGTTTGCGCATTCTCCCCGTGCTTGCATGGGTTTTCTCCGGGTGCTCCCGTTTCCTCCCACATCCCAAAGATGTGCTCTTAGGCTAATTGGCAAAACAAATTCTCCTTAAATTGTCTCAAATTTAGTTTTTAATCCATGGATCTATAAACATGGACAGGGATCGCGGGTAGAAGTGGGAACATCGGGGTGGCGGCACAGGCTCCTTGGGCCGAAGGACCTATTTCCCGTGCTGTTTTGTTCTTTGTTTTTTGTTGAAATTCAATGCAGAAAACTGTGAAGTGATACATTTTGGTCGCAAGGATAAGGAGATGTAATATTAACTCAAGTGCACAATTGTAAAGGGTTTCAGAAATAGAGACACCTGGGAGTTATATTTTCATAAATCATTCAAATTGGCTCTGGTTCAATCTCATTGGAAGTATCATCCAGAATTTTACTGCAGCTCGCAGAACGGAATTCTCTGTTGGCCTCAGGTGTGATTTTACAAGCCTCGCTTGAGTGAGGTCACAAAATACAGGCCATTGTGTTTAATTCTGGACACCACCTTTCATAAGAATGTGAAAACTTTAGAGAGAGTACAGAAAACATTTTGGAGAATGTTTCTAAATATAAGGAAGTTCAGTTAAGTGGATAGATTGGTGAAGCTGATGTTGTTTTCCTGAGGTAAGAGAAGATTCAGAATAGATTTGATAAGTGTGTTCCGAATCACGATGAGTCTAGACAGTGGATAGAGAAAATTTGTTCCAGCCAGCGGAAGGGTCAAGAACTAGAGGAGAAAGTTTAAAGCAATTGACAGATGAACCAATGGTGACATGATGGCAATTTTTTTTTAATCTAATGTTTGGTTATTATCAGAAATATCCTTACTGAGAGGTGTGGAGGGTCTAACCCAGGCTTTTAACAGGTAATTGAATAAGAACCTGTAGAAAACAAATTTGCAGGTCTATGAGGAAGGTGTGGAAAATAGCCAGCATTAATGAGATGGATCAAGTGGCCTCCTTCTGTGTTACAACCATTCTGTGAATCAATGTTCCTAACACAAATGATAGCATTCTGTTTGATATGATGAAAGATCATTTTGAAATATTAAGTGTGAGATATTTTGCAGCATGTTTGATTAAAATGCACACAAAGTTTTTCTTCTTATGTTTGCAGAAAAGTACATTTCTCCCTTATTATCTAGTTAAGCTGAAGCACAATGTCATCGCATCTTCAGTGCACAGTAACAATGTCATAATAATCTTTCAACCTTGTGTGAAATAATGTATGGTACCTGCTGATAAGCAGCTATTTGTGGAAATGTCAAGTGGAATGCTTCCAGTAACTCTTGAAACTAATATAGATTTAATTCTAAAAGCTGATAGTCAGTAATTTTAATAACACTTGACAAAAGCACCTTTTAAACAACTATTTTGAGCTCTTCACTATCTGGTCCTCTGATACAAACTCTCAGCTATTCTGTGTGCCTGAGTTATTTGCACCATTTCTTAGGATTCCAGTCCCTTTGGCTCACTTTTCCAGAGCTTCTGGAATTCTACATCTCTTCCTACAGGAAACCAACGTTTTCATAGAGCTTTGCTAGCTTCTCCTCACACAAATTCTGTGTTCCTCTTCCTATCTTTTTCTCTTTCAGTTGGATTTTACAGGGCGCTGTATTCCCCACATCTCCTGACTAAAATGTCATTCTTCTGTTCACCTACCCAAAATCCAGCTACTCTGCTGGGAATAACCTGAATTCTTCCAAGGTGAGATTTCTACCCAAATCTGTGAGCAAGTCTCCCTTTCGAGAATTAGTGTCCAATCTGATCTGATTTTCGTTTCAACTTCATTTGATTTGCAATGGAAAAAATGTATTGCAAGAAAAGCTTTTTCACACATCGAGCAGTTTGGATTTGGTATGCACTGCCTGGAAGTGTGGTGGAGACAGCTTCAATTAAGGCATTCAAGAGGCCATTAGATGAGTACTTGAATAGAAACATTATGCAAGGATATGGCGAAAAGGCAAGGGAATGGCACTAAGCCATAATGTTCTTTTGGAGAGTCAATGCAGACATGATTGGGCTTCTTCTGTGCTGTACTAAATCTGTGGTACTTTCCTTGTCAGCTTGATGTTCCAATATCCCTTTAAAACGAGCAGGCTGAGTTTATGACACTTTCTAACATGTCTAGCCATAACACTGCACCAGAATTTCTAAATTCCAGTTAGTCATATATTCAACCTCCTGTCTTCTTACTACATGTTAAATTTATTCCGAGAATGTTGGTATCGCTGGTGCTTTCAGAGGATGTTGTTAAATTTACTTTTCCTAGCAGATATGATTAAAAAAAGCCAATTTCTGTATTTCTCTCAAGCATCTTTTCAATGTCTTGTTTTGCGTTCTCTTCTTTTACCTCAAGTTTGAAAAACTATTTCCCTTGTTAGCCATTAAAACTCTGGAATGCATTGAAATCACTGCAAACAGTCTTAATTCACCCCCACCTAACGTCAGTTCCCAACTCACAATTCAGCAAAGTTTGCCATTTTCATGGACACCGAAGCTGGAATTCTTTAACCTCTCCTGCAGCTGGGATTCTCCAGTCTATTGCAATGAATGGAGATATGGTTGAGTGCCAAATTCTCCATTCTGGTCGACAAAGGTAGCAGGGCATCTGACATCAGGGAATTTTGGCCTAATCTAAAATCTATTAATTAATATTTCCGGCACTGTTTTTCCTTACTTTAATGAATGCATCAGTCAAGAATGCTGATCTGAGCAAAATGGTGAATATTAATTTGGTCCAAAAATAAAGAATAGACTATAAATACATTTAAAAATATATGTAATTTCTTTTCATGGTGCAAGTGCTTGCGATCAAATTACATTTGTGACAATAAAATCTACTATACAAAAGAGAGGTCACTCAATATATCCTTTTAAATTTCAGCAGCGCCAAGATAAGTTGTAGCAAATGCTAAGGCAGCATTTTTCCTCTTTGTATGTGAACAATAGAGGTTTGAAAAAAAGCAAGCTCCTGTATTATCATTGAACTACTCGGCATTCCTCATTCTCGGAAGCTTTAGCAAACCATTAAGGCATTGATCAGCAGGGAATCAGTCCAAATGTTGCAAAGTGGCACAATACAACATTTACTACAAAGAGGAAGCTTTTGTGCTGCTCCAATAGTCTTGGTTTTCACAGGTTTACATTATTTAAAAAATGGTGACACTTCAACCTGCAACAAAATGTAATTAATCTTAAATTTATCTCTATGATGTAGTGGTTGGTTCCTTAATATTAGCTACCGCAGTAACGGTCGAATTTACAGTCAGTGATAGATCATCATTAGGTGGGTGGGATTCTCAACCACAGCCATACTTGACACAGCTTGAAATACAAAATGTACCCCAGCTGGAACTAAGGTGATCTTGTTGCACAATTTACTGCAGGACAAGGGCAAAAATAGGCCTCCTGATTTTCAAATTCTGTTTTCTTCCTGAAAGCAGATAAAAGAGTGAATTTATTCAACTTTGATGGCCCTTTAGAATCAAAAGCAAAATAGAATTCCATAATCATAAAACCGAGTTTAATTAACAAAACAACTTTTAAAGGAACAAATGCAATATTTTAAGTAAAAGTAGATGCAATTGTTTTCAAAAATTATAATGTTAAAAAGAACTGGTGTGCACAATTAGTTGTATCCTCTGTGCCTCTTCCCCTGAGAAACTCCAACCATCTGTATGTAATGCAGATGATTAATAACAATCACCCTACAATACACCACATTGATATATACATGGCAGTAAATTATATAGAGGTTGAAGTATAATACAAAACACTATAAAACTGGAGTTGAATAGATTCACTCTATTCTTGTGGCCTCCCTACCACAAGTAGTGTATTGGAAACATGCATCATTTGTTTTTTATATTCAGTGTCCTTGCTGGTCAACTATTTTACATAAAGCATATCAGGCTGCAGTTTGCTCTACTGGTTATTAAATAAGTGCCTCTGAGTCTCCAGAATTTTCACATGAGTTTCCAAGAATTAAAGTTTAATCCCCTGGACACTTCAGTGAGCAACGCGTGAGAGCATTGGAAGTTTTTTTTTATTTTTTTTTGATACTTCAGTACAAGAATTATAAAAAAAATTGAAGTTGGATAAAAAGACTGACAATCAACAGTCCACCAATTGGATAGCAAAGGATCTGCTCTCTTTTCAATTGATTTTGGAAGGCAGCCCACCATTCGGATGGACGTACCAGGTAAACAATTGCAGAAATGCAAGACAGGGCAGTTGGAGGCGGGAGGCTGTGTGATGAAACCTCCAACATTACACTGAATTAGAGCTGGCAATCCTACATCCACTGGGCACGCCACAAACTCAGACAAGATCAGCACTGAAGGGCAACAATGATTCAATCCAGGGTAAATGTTGAGATTGCAACCCACAGATTTTCAGGGCCAGAAAATGTATGGAAAAGAATCTTCATTAGCATTGAGAAAATGCCATTTCACCTTGTATTCTTTAATGAATAATAATGTGTGCATATATCTAATGCAATGAAGATATTTTAGCGCCATCAAGAATGCAGTACTATGAGATTTTTCAAAGAAAATAATAGGGAGTGCCTAAGCAGAATTCTCCATGTTATGTTTTGAATTATTAAGTGGAATTGTTGTTGGGCTGATTATGTAACCAGAATGCCTAACACTCTTTTACAAAAATAAGTCTTCTGTGGAGAGCTTGAGTATAAAATGCACTCTTATGACAGTTAAAGAAGGCATTACAAAGACAGTCTAAAGGCTTCACTTGGGATACGTACGCCAAGTGCTGGGAGAAGCCCACTCAGGATAAAAACTGATGTGGCCCCCTTCAGAAAACATATATCAGAGGCAGAAAGGAAACACAAGGAGAAGAAATCCTGAACCAAAAACTAGTCCACACTCAGTTGTCTGTGCATCCTATCCTCTTGTAACAGAGACTGTTGGCAGTATCTATGTACTAACTGTAACCATACCAAACATCTCAGAATTTGAACATAATCATCTTTGAGCGAGAAAGATTTTTTTGCAATTCATTAATTATACTGAATGATACTAACTTTGCAGTTTGTCTATCTTGTCTGTACATCTTTCAATCCAAAGAAAAATTAGCGATTTGTATATGTTCAAAAGGTGAAGGATAATATTTGAAAGTAGGCATTTTTCATTTCGACCACTAGCATAAGTTCTCTGATTCCCATAGAGGTACAATGAGATACTTAGTAAAGTTGTCTCTCCTTTTCTAAAGTCACATCTTAACCACAACCTCAAAAGTTAATGTGATGTATTGAATTGACCATCATTGTGCTCTTTCTGGGTCAATTTACTGTAAGAGTAAGTAGACTTTTCTTTTTGGAACCTATTTCTACCAGGAATTTTATTGGAGCAAATCAAACTCATTAAAAGGAAGCCAGATAGAAAACAAATCATTTTGTAGTCTCAGACTCCTATAATAGACAGCTTCTAGGAAATCACAGGTAGTGTGTTCTCAATATTCTTATAGCCAAACAGTTCCACGTGATCTGGAAGAAATTTCATCCAAAATGAGCAAGACATTTTTCCTAATAAATTTGGCTGTGATAAAATACTAACAGAGCTTACTGATAAAACAGTTCAAATCTTTTGCAATGTGACAACATTATAAGACCATGGCACAGAAGTTGGTTTAAGCCTATTTATGCACACAAAATGAATGTTGCTTGGGAACACACATGATCATGTAATGTAACTAAGATCCCAAATTGCTTCCCCATACTACTTTAAACAAAATAAAAAAACACATCAACAGAATCTATCATAATACTAACACTAGAACACTTTCTTGCATCTTGTAGGAGGAGCGTATGCACAGTAACATGGAGCTGCCAACACTAATAGGAAGAACGTTGATCATTCATGTGCTAACCTTACTGAAAAAATAAGTCTTGATCATTGCCAGCAGGAGTTGGGCATCTGGCAAGATTGGAAGATAATCCTGCAAGGTAATTCTTCATTATTCCTCATTAGCTTATGAAGTAAATCTTTCTTTATATGTTTTGATATTAGTGTACTTTTAAGAAAGGTTTTTTCTTTTAAACCATGATTTCTGCTGCTCTCACAGTTTGTGTTTCTCAGTTTACAGCCTCAGTTTGTTTTTCTCATTGTTGCCAGGCTGTCTATGAGAGTTTTTTATATGGCTGCTTAAGTGACAGTTTGTTTATTGTTACCGGAATGTTGATGACTCTGCATTGTTAGAAGAAAAACTAGTTGGCAGATCAGGTGATGTGAGTTTTTTTTTATTGTCAGTTTGGAGATGCAGGTTTGAGTTTTAGTTTTAGAAAGGGAATCAAGCTAAAAGAAGTCTCTCTCTCTCTCTCTCTCTCTCTGTTTCTGATTTTGGAAATTTTGCTAGTCATCTGAAAGCAAGATCTTGCTTTTGTGAAGGGGGGGAATCAGCTGTTGGTGGCTTGCCTTGAGTCCCTGATGTTCTGGGAAGATATTCTGACTTCAAACTGTCCTGAGTCTCTTCAGAGAACTGCAGATTTCATCCAAAGGTCTCAAGTCCAGTATCATGTCTTTGCTGTGTTAAACATGTGAAAAGGATCTTTTGCCAATGGGATTGGTTTGATTGGAACACATTAGATACATTTGTTAAGGGTTATAATTATAGTGATTGTTTTGTTTCTTGTTTGTTATTGATAAGAGTTCTTGCTAATTTTCTTTCCATACATGTTAACTATACTCTTAAATAAACTTTGTTTGAGAAAAGCTCCCTAGTGACTCATTGGAATCATACCTAAAGTGAAACGTATCATGCTTATCCAACAAAATTCAAGATGCAAAATGTATGATCCAGACAGGTGCCATAAAATAATTTGGAGTTTCTGACCTGAACCATATAATGTGATGTCTTAAAGCTTATAGCTACTTCCAGAAACAATTCAAGTGTGTCTGTGTGCCCGTGTCACTAAATGCTTACTCTTATTTGCTTCCAGATCTAGGAGGTCCATACAGCCCTTAGTGATCAGAAAAAAAATCAGGCAAGATCTCTGGAATAAAGAACATCAATTAACTTTATAGTTGCATGCACCAGCACAAAAACTGGTACTATTTGTAGTTGAGAGTTCCTTTCAACAGAGTATTTTCACAGTAGGTACACAATGAGTGCAGTCAATGGTCATATTAATTTAAAAACATCAATACATTTCATTAAATGAATCCTTAGAGGGCATGGAGATTAAGGTTTGAGGAAGATTATTCCAATTTTTAATTTATCTTGGTGAAAAACAATTTCACAAAGGAAGTATGTTCGTTTATATACAGTTAGAGCTGTTAGTAAGGAATTCTTTGAGCTCAATCATTTTAATGTACTGCTTCAAAATATTTAAGTATCCATTCTAATTTTTATAGGGACTGGGGTTTTTCTTTGGTTCTGGAGATTGTGATAGCCTAGCAACATAACCAATCTCAAGTAATTATAAGAAAACAAGTTGCCTGGTGTTGAAGTTTCTCAAGGAGGGTAATGCTCTCAGCAGTATATCGTTCCCAAGTGACTGCTGTACTCTAGGTGCAGTCTAACTAGTGTCTTTCCTGTAATTGAAGGGTGATGGAAGTTCTGTTTCACCAACCCAAGTACTTTGGATACCTTGGAGACTGCATAATGACTTTATGCATTCCACTTTAAATTGTTTTGGATGTGAGTTCGTAGAAAATGGCATTCTTTAATAACTTGAAGGGGATCATCAGACATGGGGCAGTTGAGGACTATTGAGGAATGCTGATTTGCATGATGTTACTTCTCTCTGTGTTGAATTTTGTAACGGTGGATGCAGAAACCCATGCTTTCTGAACTATTAAAACAGAGTAGATTAGTTTAAAATAGGACCACAGTGTGCCTTATAAAAGATATCACAATCTGCCTCATTGTTCGAAGATATTTTCTGTATAAGTACATATATAATCATTTTTGAATAAGTATTATAGATTTAGATCATAGATCATAGAACCCTACAGTGGGGAAAGAGGCCCTTTGGCCCATCGAGTCTGCACCGAGCACAATCCCACCCAGGCCCTACCCTCATATCCCCACATATTTTACCCACAAATCCCTCTAACCTAAGCATCCCAGAATACTAAGAGGCAATTTCTTTAGCATGGCCAACCTAATCCGTACATTATTAGACTGGATTTTTGTATTTTCTTGTGAGCTTTGGCTAATTTATCCCTAGCATAATGGGAAATAAGTTAAAAGCATTCTTTTCGAACAATGATGCATAAATCTTATTATCAGGGGTAGATCAGGGAGCTACAAGTTACCAATGTTTTTTAAAAGAATAGAAGAATTCAGCTTCTAGCTGCAATGAACAAAAGGATTCAATTTCCACTATTAAGGGAACAAAAAAAATGATTTCCTTCTCGTCCCCAGGGCTGCAGGTATTAGGGACTATCCTTGAACCTACCAGATTTGCATAGGTAAGATTAATGGGCAATGGGAGGAGTAGAATCTATGTGTTTGGTTGACCAATGAAACCCTAATTCTGCTGGAAGGTAGAATGCTACTGGCCAAAGTAATAAAGTGTATTAATGTAATAGAACTATCCAGCTTGGATAACAGATTAGACGCGAGGATCGAATGTTCAGAAAAATGTATCTGTTACGCGCATGTGATGTAATATCAGAAAGACGTTCGATCCTCTGACTCTCTCCCCAACATGTATTGGAGAAATAAAGATTGTTTTTAACTGCATACTGTCTTTCACAAGTCTTTGTACTTCTTGAAATCGGCTGATTACAAGATCTTTTCCGCCCACAAATGGGACACCCTGAGAAAATCCCTTTACAAATCTCATTCCCAATATATTAGCCTATTTGATTATATTATTTAGATCTTCCAGAAGACAAACCTCATCTACTGTTTCAATAATGGCTCTAAAAACTTGGCAGTCATCAGCAAAGAGTCTGATCTTGCTTGATATTCCACCCTGGATGTTATTTATAAAGAGAAGTACCATGAATGGGCCCAGGATGGTACCCTGGGGAATGCTCTTAAGACTGGTTTGCAGTTTGAGGCTTCTCCACTGGTTGTGACTCATGATTGCTGCTTAATAAGAAATGGTGCCATCCATTACTTAGAATTCACTCAGATTCCTTAATGATTTTGTTTATAGAATAACTTCACATGTGGTATACATTTGAAAGCCTTAGAAAAATCTAAAATAGCTAGATCTATGATGATGTGATTATCAAGGTTATAATCAGAACATGCATGGTAAGGATCATTGTGATTCTGTTGTTCTGGCTTCATGAAAGGCATTCTAGTTGTTAATAAGGATTTGTTAATATAGACCCTACACCTCCCAGACATAGGGCAGAATTTTACACACCGTTTTGGGGCAGGAAGAAGTAAAATCGGGCATTATTTGACCAATGAGAATGGTGCCCACTTTAACAAAAACAAATTTGATACAGTCAGGAGCCCGCCAAAAATGGCCAAGATGTAGGGCCTTATTTTACCATTTTCATTCTAATTGCTGAATCTAGATGTAATTCAGGTCTGACTTGGAAATCTGTTTTCAGGTGCTCCCGTATACACTTAGCCTGAAAAAAAATGGCAAGTCCGAATCGTACTGTAGGTAGGGCTTATTGTACCCAAAATGATTGGAGCCCTGAACTACACATGCTGAGTTAGAAAAATATTTGAAAAAGTGAGCCCATGTCAGATCAGTCCCGGGGTGCAGATAAAGCGGCCCGGGAGTGAAAAGCGGAGTGATGCCCCCATAGACATCACTGTCCCCTTAACCACCTGCCCCCCACTACCCAGACAGATCGCAAACCCCTGTCCCCTTTCCCTCCCACTGATCACCCGCAGAGTGGCAGTGAGTGGGCACCCCCCTCCCACACACCATCCCGGAGAACAATCTGGCCTCATTCCACTCCCTCTTCTCCCTCCCGAGAATGATCTGGCCTCACTCCTCCCTGCACTCTCTAGAAAATAGATCTGGTCTCACTCCTCTCCTCCCCTCCTCCAGACCTAACCTGCCTTCCCCCACCCCCCCTCAACCCCTTCACAGAGAATGATCTGGCCATCCTTCCTACCTCCCAACCCCTCACCTACCCAGCCAGAAAACGATTGGGCCTCTTTCCTCTCTCTCCCCACACTAATCTGAGTCAGAGAGCAGTTGGAAGAACTGAACGCACCTCGTCAGCAGCTGGAGCACCCGAAATAGACTTTTATTCAGCAGTTCCAAATTGGTGAATGCAGTGGAAAAAGGGGGAAGTGCTGATAAAGGTGGGCAGGCAGTTCATTAATTCAAATGAAATGCATGCAAATGCATTTAAATCGCAGTTGCAAGTGTTTCGGGCACAAATCAGATCACGGCCATTCCCGAGCATTGGTAAAGTAGCCATCTGCGCGGACGCAAGTGCGAATCACGTTAATGGCTCATACCCGACTTTACCATGTTTTTGTGCCCAAAAATATGCACAACGTAATGGCAAAATCGGGTCCATCAATTTGCATTCCTTTGCATTCGTCACAATGTAATTAGTGAGCTTTACTCCCAATCGTCCCAGCTCACCTGCCTTAACCACCTCACTCGCTGCAGCTGAATCAGTCGGGAAAACACCTAAGTCGGATCCAGGTGCTTGTTCAGTGAGGGTGGGTGAGGGAGTAAACCTCTGTCTTCAAACCACTCTGTGCTACTCAGAGGGGGTTGTTTCATGGTAGCCATGTTGTGTTTCAGGTCGGTGGGGATGTGTGAGTCTGTAAGGGTGGGGGTTGTTATTGCTGGACCGGTCCAACCTTGGACGCTCAGCGCAGACCTGGCTCAAAACATGCCAGGGTGGCGAGAGATGACTGGCATGCGTTGTGGCAACCAGTCAGGTTGTGGGGGAGGGAAGGAAGGTGGGTGGGGGTGGTGGTATGGGGAGTGGGTATTGCTGGGCTGGGGGTGAGCAGGGTTCTTTAACCTCTCCATCTGTCTCTCCCCTTCTCCAAATTTCACCCCTTTAGATTGACGAGATGGCATTTGCAGTGCAACCTATTGATTTTGCTGTTGTTTTGGTTGCTACTGGAGCTGAGGAGGAGGAGCAGGAGGACTGTGCCATTCACTGTTGGACCTGGTACCTTGGGACAATGGTGGGGGGGGGAGGTGGCTGTGAAAATGATGGGTCTGTAAATGTTTTTGCCACTGGGTCCTTCCAGATCGTCAGTGGAGACCTTTGTGGTATTTCCCAACCACAAATGTGTCAAGGAGGTCACAGATACCCCACATGCCTGGGCTGGCCAGTAAATTAAATTTGAACTGAACTAGGCCTAGGCTGCAGGATTCACAGCCACCATGGAGATACCAAATGTGCAGAGGTCTGTAAACTACACCCATGTCACCCTCAAGGTCCCAATGAACAGAAAAGCCTTCTGTTCAATAAATGTGCAATTGGCGCATGACCATCAGCTGAATATCAAGCACGCCTGTGCCAGACACCCTGGCGGTGTGCATGACAGCTTCATACTGAGGAGTGCTGATGTCCTGGAAATCTTTGAGGAGGAGCCCAGAGTGCCAGGATGGCTCATGGGAGCCATGGGATACCCGCTTTGGACTTGGCTGATGATACCTATGCAGAGGCCTAAAACTGATGCAGAAATCTGATAAAATGAGGCCCACATTGCCATTTGTTCAACAGTGGAGCATCACCGGCATTCTTGCCATGGTGGCCAAGTCCTCAGCATTGGTCCTGAGTCAGGGACCATGTGCCAATGGCAGCAGCAAGTGCCCTCTGAGACTGGACCACGTTCTGCAGTCTCTCAGTCAAGATCTGTGAGTAGGCCATGTTCTCAAAGGCTGCTGCCACAATCCGCTGCGTCTCAGCGCTGCACTGCTGGGTCTCCTGCAAGCTCTCAAGCAACTTAGCCATGGGCTACAGAATCTTGATAAACCTCTTCAGTCCCTTGGCTGTGCCCTGCTTCAACTCGGCTGCAGTCCTCTGGGGCTCATTGTGGCCTGCTGTAATTCAGCCCATTGCTTGAACATGGCCACTCTTGGTGAGGATCTCCTGCCCCAGGCTTTTCACTCTAGATGGCACCCTTGAAGTGTTGGCCTGGGGACTGCATGAAAGCTTTGGGCTCCTCCCAGCAGCCTCACAGTCCAGTGTGTCTGTCAGTCCCTTCTGCATTCTCTTGATTCATCTGACGGAGGGGCAAAACCCGAAAGCTTGCGAGTTTACTATCAAATAAATCGATTGGAATTAAACCTAGTGTTATTAGACTTCTTACTGTGCTTAACCCAGTCCAACACCGGCATCTCCACATCAAGACACCTGCTTGCCAGAGATCTCGGATGCTCCCTCCTCCACCCAATGTGCATCAGCAGATGTGTGATGCCCACCAGTGAGCGACCCAGATGCCTCGCCACTAACTTGACCCACCAATGTGAGAGTGATGTGAAACTGCTGCCAGCCTCAGAAATCTCTTCATCCACTTCCTCCGAGAAATATTCTGAGCTGTTAGAGGCAGGGTGGGTGGGAGCAGAATTGGGGGCAATAATGTCAGATGGCCCAGGTACATCGGGATCCCTTCCTGCAATACAGGACACAAGGTTAACTGGGATGGAGGGAGAGGAATCTGGGCTGCATGCAACTTAACTTCAGATTTCTCCAACAAGTTCACTTCTATGCTCCAAACTGACCATGCTGACACTAATGGTCTGCATCCCTTTCGCAAGCTCTAGTGCCCGATCCTCAAAGAGTGTGAGGATCCAAATCTCAGGCTCACAATCTCCCTCCACCCAACCCCCTCAAACCCGTCTTTGTGCTTTTCTGGTGATTATGGGCATTCTTCTCCTGTGGGGACAAAAGGAACCGTGTAAAATCTGATGGTACAAGTCCTGCAGGTATCAGAGCCCTCAGAGGGCAATGGTTGTGATACTCTTGAGTGGGAGAAGGGAAGTGCTTGGGGGGTCAGGTGCTGGAAGCATGTGGAATGGAGGGATTCTAGGGGTCATTTATGGGAAAGATGCTAGACGATGTTAAACATTCACCCTTGCTGTCCGGATGAGATTATTCAATTTTTGTGGCACTGCTTCCTGGTTCTCCTAGCCAGTGCCCTGGCATTAATGCATGATGCTACCACTCCCCAGGCTTGCATTTCTATCCCCTCCCTAGCTGGAGGGGAAGAAGGAGTCCCAGTTTGCTCCCACTGACTCCAGCATCTTGACCGGATAAGCATCTGGAAAACAGGGAGCTGTCTTCCTGGAGGCCATTTCTTCCTGCGGTTCTTGCCTATCTGTCCACCCTTGGGCCTTTTATGGAGCTGTCCCTTGTTAGGACAGATCACGCATTTTGGGTGAGTCAGGTGCCTGTTAGAGCATTCCAGCGAGTTTAATGCTGTTTGCCTTGTTACCATGGAGGGGAAGCCAACTGAGCACTTGCAAGTGTGCTGATTGCGGGTGGGAAATTTGTTCTTCCGTGATGATCAGGGCCAGGGGAAAGAGAGGATCATGCCAGTCAGCCATTGGGCTAGGGGGATTGATAAGGAGGCCATGTGTAAGGGGGTTTGGGGAATAGGGAGTGAGGTCTGGAGGGATTGGCATTTGTGAGGGGCAGGTAAGGACATTGGTAATGTTTGGGGGGACAGAGCGGCTATATCTGGCCCAGAGGATTCTTTTAGCAGATCTGTTTTTTTTGCTTTTTCTCCCATGTGCAGATCTGAGCTGCTGGTTGCCTAATGAATTAGGCTCTGCCCACTGCCTCTAGCAGCAAGAAATATACCAGCTCATATCTTCAAAGGCTGAATGCATAACATTGGGAGTAAAAAATCACCCGAGAAATGGATCAACAACTTCCCTGTTTTCATGCTAGTTGGACACTTAGAAAAAATCTCATAAAATTCCACCCATTCTTTCTTCCACCTTCTTTCATCAGGAAAAAGATACAAAAGTGTGAGGGCATGTACCAATCGACTTCTGAATGGACCTATCTTGTATTAAGTTGATCTCTGTCTACACAATAGCTATGATTGTAACACCCATTCTGCACTCTCTACTTTTCTTCTCTATGAACGGTATGCTTTGTCCATAGAGTGCGCAAGAAACAATACTCTTCACTATATGTTAATACATATGACAATAATAAATATTAATAATAAATATTCTGCCATTCAAGATGTTTCATTATCTGACTGTCAATGATATGTTCTAGCAAGCCACTGCAAACAGGAGTAAACAAAATAGGTTGGTATTTTGCTTGGTCAGTAGGGTATACATACAAAGAATGAAGAAAATTACAGCACCGGAATGGGCCTTTTGGCCCTCCAAGCCTGCACTGACTATACTGCCTGACTTAACTAAAACCCCCTACCTCTGGGGACAATATCCCTCTATTTCCATCCTATTCATATACTTATCAAGCTGCTTCTTAAAAGTCATTACCATATCCACTTTCACCACCACTCCCGGCAACGAATTCCAGACACCCACAACATTCTATGTAAAAAATCTGACTCATGCATCTTTAAACTTGCCCTTGCACTTTAAATCTGTGCCCCTAGTAATTGACTTTTCCACACTGGGAAAAAGTTTCTGACTATTCTCTCTGTCCATGCCTCTCAACCTCCATCGCTTCTTAATATCTTGTTAATTGGACAATTAGCTTATAACCAGTCGATGAGGAGTTATCCTGTTTTTTGGATTGTTGAAAGATATACTGTAACATTGATACAAATGTTCCAGTTTTAAGTGCAAAGTTTGGGATGTTATTAGGATCATAAGTTTTAAATTGGAGATTCTCAACATGTTTTGTTGTCATTATAACATCAGACATTCCTGGAAGACGCTTGGAAACTGTGAGCTGAGAGCATCAGATTTTCCTTGTCAGCCAATAGTAATTTATCCCCTTCATACAGAATTGGTATTCCCTTTCCTTTTGTTAATTAATTGCTAGAGGTCAAGTCTTTACAGAATGTGGTGCACATTACTCAGTTTGTAACAAGAAGGTCAATGAATAATAAATTACATCATTTTGTATTTACTGTTGAGCATTGTAAGTATCATAAAACAGCAATTCTTTTAACATATAACATCCTATCGGAACAAAAAATAGTCCACATGCTGCAACTCAGCAGAAGTGCCAAGCTTTATTTGCCATCTCAACAATTTTCTTGAATCTCAACTTCAGAAGAACATCATACCAGAATATTATTTCCATCCTCCTCAATTCATTCTTAAATGATATAACTGTGAGGTCCTTCACAAATGTCAATGTCTAAACAGGATCATACTGATCATACCGTGTTGTCAGAATTAAAATGACAATTCATGGCTGAAGATGTTGAGAGAGTTTTAACTCCCTTTGCTGATACTAGTGTTTGATGAAAGCTACACCACTTTATTCATATTAACCCCTCAGCAGAATCTTTATCCTTAGAAATCTTCCAAGAAATTGTCATTCTCTTCAAGAAGTGATTTGAGGTTTTATTTTATTCGTTCATTCGCAGGATGTAAGTGTTGCTGGCTAGACCAGCATTTACTGTCCATCCCTAATGTCTCTTGAGAAGAAGGTAGTGAGTGGTCTTCTTAAACCACCACATTTACACTGCTGTTAGCAAGGGAAATCCAGGATATTGATCGAATAACAGTTAAAGAACAGCTATATAGTTCCAAGTCAGGACAATGTATAGTTTGGTGAGGAACTTGATGATGGTGTTCTCATGCACCTGAAATTTCTGTCCTTCTAGGTGATGGAGACAGGGAATTTAGATAGTACTATCTATCAAAGGAGCCTTGGTTAATTGCTGCAGTTTCTTGTAAATTGTACACTGTGTCAGTTGTGATGGGAGTGAATTTTGTAAGGAGGTGGCTGGGGCACCAGTCAAGTGAGCTGTATTGTGTTTAATGGTGCTGAGCTTCTTGAGATTTTTGGAGCTGTACTCATCCAGGCAAATACAGAGTTTTCCATGATACTCATGATTTGTGCCTTATAGATTGTGGACGAGCTTTGGGGAATTAGCAATTCCTAATCTTTGCCCTGCTCTTGTAGTCACAGTACTTATATGGCTAGTTCAGTTTAATTTCTGATCAATGGTAACCACCAGCATGTTGATAGTGGGCGATTCAAAAATGGAATACCATTGAATGTCAAGGGAAAATGGTCAGATTCTCTGTTGTTGGAGACAGTTGATGGATGGGTTTCTCTGGCCTTTCTGCAGCATATTTCTCATAGCAGGAACCAAGGTGCCATTCACTGGCAAGGGATCTTCTGGTCTAATTTCTGTCAATGGGATTTCCCATTAACTCTACCCCACACTACCGGGAGATACAGCGGCAGGGGTAGCCAGCAATAGGAGCAGAAGATCTCACCAACATGAACAGTCGGAAAGTTCATTGTCTTGCACTAATGCTGGGAATGTTATTTGCCACTTCTCAGCCTGAAATATCCAGTTTTTGCTTCACATGTACAGCGATAGTTTCTTTGTGTGAGTAGCTATGAATTCTGTCATTATGGTTCTATCTTGGGATTTGTTACATTCTTACCAGAGGCAATAGTCTTTTGTTAAAAACACATTATTTACACAGGAATACAAAGATGAAACAAGAATGAAGTATAACTGAAGCTTCTCCGTCATCTTCCCTCAGTAAGAGACAGCACTGTTCCACAGCTCCTTACACATCAGTAACTATTATTAGAGTTAATCCTTTACATGAATGGTGCTGAACATTGTGCAGTCATCAGCAAATATCCCACTCCTAATCCTATGATGGAAGGAAGGTCACTCATGAAGCAGCTAAACATAGTTCGGCCTTGGACTCTACCCTGAAGAATCCCTGCAGCAATATCCCTGGATTGAGGTGATTGACATCCAACAACTACATCTATCTTCCTTTATGTCAGGTATGATTCAAGAGAGTCTCAGCAGACAAGAGTGCATGATGGAGGAGTCTGCCTGTGTTCTGCCTGATGCTGTGACTCATTGAGGACTTTGCTCCAGCAGGTTCTGCTGGATTTGCACTGCGCACTGCATTGCATGGCCCCGCACTCTGATGAGCATCTTCAGATGTAGGCCACAAAGGCATGAGGCATCTTCAGCTCCCTTTAGGTGCCCCATCTCCTGAAGGTATCAGACCAGGGCTCTTGGATACTTACAGGGAGATTGATTGTTAGTCAGACATGCAGGGGCCTCCACTTTGAACACTCTGAGGACATGCAGTTGCTCACAGTCCCCTCTGCCTGTGACCACAACAACTACAGCAGTATAATCACAAAAGATGCTTCTGTCCTTGAGTCCGTAGATCTCCAGAGCTCAGGTCAGCCAAGAACATTTGCTAATCTTATCACAGACATCATGATGTGGCAGTCAATAGCTGTCTCTGCCCCTCCTGTAACATTGGGGCTGCACCAAGTTGTAATGTTCTGGTTAGGAAAGTTAAAAAGTTTTGAAGTCAACTCGGAATCACAGATGCTCAACCATTGTAAATAAACTTCACTTTTTGTAAACCATGCCATGGCTATGTGAATGTAATGGTCAGACGAAAGATTTGGTTTAAATTTTTGCAATCTTCTTATTCAGCCTTTGGGATGTTCTGCCTTCCTCACATTCAGTGTCCCCTTTTAAAATTAAATTCATGTGACGTCAACCCCATTGCAACTTGCGTTCAGATCTGTGTGTGTTGTCAGGGAAAAGGGATAGTACTGGCTGAGAAGGGCTCATCACCAATATGACTCCCTGTGTTCCCTAACTGATAGACCTGCACTTTAGGACGAGAGCTCTATGCTGGTCTGCATTTCCTTCAGAGCAATGTTTATAACCTTACATGGCATAGAAAAGGTCCAAACTCTAATCACATAACTGTGATTACAGTTAAAATCAAATCCAAGTGAGTCCTGAGCTCTTAAGACCCAAGTGTGAATGCAAGACTTGTTTTCTCAGCAATGGTTCAGCTACTCCCTCAGGACTCAGCAAACAGTTTGCAAGGTTAGAAGGGATGTCTCCTGATGATCAGATTTAATTTTATTTCTCCTGTAACTTGTATCATCTCAATGCCAAACTACTCCACTCTCCCCATACCTCTTGAAGCCTGATTTCACCCATGTCTCAACTCACTGCTGCTGAAACCCTTATCCAGGCCTTTGTTTATTCTAGACTTGATATTCCAACACACATTCAACCTTCCATAAATCTGAGGTCATTTAAAAGTCTGCTGTCTGTACCTTAACTCATGACATGTCCCATTCCCTCAACACCCCCATGCTCAATATCTTACATTGATTCTTGGTCAAGCAGTGACTTGATCCCAAAATTATTATCTTTCCTTTCAAGTCCCTCCTTGGGTTTGGCCTCTTCTTATCTAGTCATTTCCTGCAGCTCTACAGCCCCCTGCACTCTTCTATTTCTGGCCTTTTGTGCACAATATGGAGCAATTATAATTTCTCCACTCTTTGTGGCCATGCCTTCATTGCCTAGGCCCCAGGTTCCTCCCTAAATCTCTCCACCTTTCTAGCTCATTTTTGTTCTTGTAAAATTTGAACATCTTGGAGATTTGGACATCGCTGGTTGGGCCAGCATTTATTGCCCATCTCTAAAGGCAGTTAGAAGTCAACCACAATGTTGTGGGTTTGGAGTCCCTGTAAGCCAGACCAGATAAGGTCCTTCCCTAAAGGGTACTAGTGAACCAGATGGGTTCTTATGACAATCGATAATGGTTTTCTGGCCATCATTAAACTTTTAACTTCAGATTTTTATTTAATTCAAATTTCACCATCTGCCATGATGGAATTTGAACCCAGATCCTCTGACATTACTCTGGATTAATAGTCCAACAACAATACCAGTACACCATTGCTTCCCTGACACCCCTCTTTCATGATGTGCGGATGCCAGCGTTGAACTAGGATAAACATAGTAAGAACTCTCACTACACCACGGTAAAATCCAACAAGTTTATTTGATAGCAAACACCATTAGCTTTCGGGGCTTTGCCCCTTCGTCAGATGAGTGGAAGTTCTGATCACAAACAGCACATATAAAGACACACACTCAGATTACAGAATACTGATTAGAATGCATGTCTTTACAGCTAATCAAATCTTAAAAGTGCAGAGAATGTGAATGGAGATAACATTAAGCATAGATTAAAAAGATGCGTATTATCTTCAGATAGATCAGTTGTGAGATGTTGTAAGCCCAGGCGAGTCATGGGGGTTACAAATAGTGTGACATGAATATAAGATCCTGGTTGAGGCCATCTTCATGTGTGCAGAACTTGGCTACCTGTTTCTGCTCAGTGACTCTGTACTGTTGTATGTCGTGAAGGCCACCTTGAAGAATGTTTACCCAAAGATTAGAGGCTGAATGTCCATGACTACTGAGACTACTGAAGTGTTTGCCAACAAGAAGAGAACAGTCTTGCCTGGTGATTGTTGAGTGGTGTTCATTCATCTGTTGTCATAGTGTCTGCATGGTCTCCCCAATGTACCATGCCTCGGGCCATTCTTTCCTGCAGTGTATCAGGTAGACAACATTGTCCAAGTTGCAAGAGCATGTACTGTTACCTGGTGGATAGTGATCTCACGTGAGATGATTGTATCCGTGTCGATGATCCGGCATGTCTTGCAGAGGTTGCTATGGCAGGGTTGTGTGATGTTGTGGTCACGGTTCTCCTGAAGGCTGGGTAGTTTGCTGTGGATAACAGTCTGTTTGAGGTTGTGTGGTTGTTTGAAGGCAAGAAGTGGGAGCGTGGGGATGGTCTTGGCGAGATATTTGTCTTCATCAAAGACATGTTGAAGGTTCCGGAGAAGATGTTGTAACTTCTCTGCTCTGGGGAAGTACTGGGCAATGAAGGGTACACTATCCTCCGTGTCCAGTGTTTGTCTTCTGAGGAGATCAGTGTGGTTTTTCACTGTGGTGCATTGGAATTGTGGATTGATGAGTTGAGCGCCATATCCTGTTCTTACGAGGGCATTTTTTAGCATCTGGAGGTGTCTGCTGTGATCCTCTTCATCTGAGCAGATCCTGTGTATACGGAGAGCTTGTCTGTAGGGGATGACTTCTTTAACATGTTTAGTGTGAAACTGGAGAAGTGGAGCATTGTGAGGTTATCTGTGAGCTTGCGGTACACAACAATGATATTGCTGCAACTGCCTCAGTACTCAACGCTGACAACTGCCAATTTCCAGATGCAATTTTACAGCTCATCCACTTCATCCTGGACCAGAATGTCTTCACCTCCAACAACCAGTTCTTCATCAACACCTGGAACAGCCATGGGGATCAAATACACACCTCAATATGCCAACATCTTCATGCACAGACTCGAATAAGACTTCTTCACCACACAGGATCTTCAACCGATGCTATACACTAAATACATCGAGTACATTTTCTTCCTTTGGACCCATGATAAACAATCACTGAAACAACTATATAATGACATCAACAAGCTCCATCCCACCATCGGACTCACCATGGACTATTCTCCAAATTTGGTTGCATTCTTGGACACACACATCTCCATCAAAGATGGTGACCTCAGCACCTCATTGTATCGCAAGACCATGAATAACTTCATGATCCTCCAGTTCTCCACCTTCCAATCTAAACATGTTAAATAAGCATATGAATCTTTAACATATAGATCTTTCTCTACACCCTAGCTATAATTGTAACATTGCATTCTGCACCCTCTCCTTTCCTTCTCCCCTATGTACTCTATGAACAGTATGCTTTGTCTGTATAGTGTGCAAGAAACAATACTTTTCACTGTATCCCAATACATGTGACATCAATAATTCAAATTTAATCGAAAAAAACATCTATAAACATTGCAAGGAAAAGCATAAAAATCTGCTCAACTTTAAGGGCCCTATCAAATTTTAGGATTTATTTGTACATATTGATTTGAAGTCAATAAATTGGGAAATTGTGCTATCTATTCATTTGAATATTTTTGTATCTACTTGAGGATCTTAATGAGAAAATGGTACAAAATCTGTATAAGCGCAAAAAATACAGTGAGCCAGGAAACTACTAGCGTAGGAAATGTGTGTATGATATACCAAAGGCTCTCTTGTCCAATTTTCTGATCCCCTGAGATTATTCAGTGCTCATCCATTCTGGAAACTTTACTGTGTTGAATAAATTTTACAAATTGAATTCCCAACACAGAGCTATGGAACTGTGACCCGTCAGGAAAACATACAGGGTTCACTGACATCCACACTCAGTCATGGTTGCTTTGACCTGGAGCTATGGCTGTATATTGAAATCTTCTTTTTCAGTCAGTTCAGTAACTTACTGTTATATCTTACTTCTTAATTTGGCTCACCAGTCATCAATGGCACATGATTTTCTCTAATAACCTTGAAATCTCCCCACAAGCTGTTTCTCTCCTACCTTTTTCAAGATATCTATTATTCAATTTTGGAGTGGTACATAGCAAAAGAAAACTTCTGAACAAAATCAATTAACAATGCTCAATTAAACGCCCTGTGCTGGAAGCAAATAGTATAGCATCATAGAATCCTATTGTGCAAATGGAGGCCATTCAGCCCATCAACTCTCTACTAACCATAATCCCATTGAGGACCTATCCTCATAACCCCATGCATTTCCTCTAGCAAGTTCCCCTGACATTAAGAGGCAATTTAGCATGACCAATCCATCTAACGCACATATCTTTGGACTGTGGGATTCATTCCAATTATTTCAGAAAATAAGATTTTGGGAAATGATATATGATCGCTTTTGATAAGTACATCATGCTGGAGGTGAACAGGTGTTTTTGGAATTTTCCACTACTTCTTTGAATGTCTTCTTTCTATAAATTTATTGATTGAAGCACTTTCAGTCTCTTATCCCCCCTGAATAACTGAATTATCATCTATGAAAAAGCACTGGCTACTATCTTAGCACTGTCATAGCGAATCAAATCTATGGTTACTCTCAAGATGTTTCATTACATTCTGTTTGTTTGTATCTTGGTTGAGGCAGTGTGCATTTCATTATCTTCAATTGGTGGCTGCACTCTATGATTTGGTTGCATAGATGTTGTGATTTACATTCCAAAGAGTTAATTATCAAGATAATATTTTTACAAAGTGTTAACAAAAAACATTTTAAACAATCTCAACATGGTATTGGATATCCTTACTATTTATTTTAGGGATTGAAACAATGAACAGATTTTGTTTTGCACTCTCTGCACACACTGTTGTCTGCCATCTGCTTCAGAAATTGCTTTTCTGAGCCAGCTTACATGAAGCTTCTCGTTTATATTCATTCTGATAGTCTGATCACAGATAAAAGTTCACTCTAAGCAGAATTATGTTGCTTAATATGAATTCAAGTGCAACTTTAAGAAGGCACAACTCACAACAAAGCAAGTCTATTGAAATTATTCCAATAAATATGTTTGGAAACAAACCTAGATTTTAAAAATATTATTCCCATTTTATTCCTTTATTTGTAATGATGTCCATAAGATTACCTGACTCAAACCTCAGCTCATCCGCTGCTGAAACCCTAGTCTATGTTTTTGTCACCTCCAAACTTGACTATTCCATATAGTCCTGATCAACCTCCTGTCTTTGTAATCATTCATACCTAAAGCTCAGTCAAAATTCTGCTGGCAAGGTCAATTTTAAAATGTCTTCAAATCCTTCCAATCTGGAACCTCTTCCAGCCCTACGAACATTTCAGATCTGTTGCAAATCTCCACCTTTAAATGCTCCACCATTAGTAGCTTTGGTATCAGATGCCTGGAAATTCTGCATAAATTCTCCAACCACAACACAGGGACTGCAGTGATTAAAGAAGGCAGCTCACCATCACATACTCAAGGGCAACTAGGATTGGGCACTCTCCATCCTGCCCCTTCTTTCTCCTTCATTACCAGATTCCTTAACACATACCAATCTGGGACTTGAGAACAAAAATCCAGGCTGATACTCCAATGCTTATCTGAGGGAGCATTGACAGAGGTGCACTTTTTAGCTGAGACATTAAACTGAGGTCCCCGTTCCCTCCTTGGATGGATGTGAAAGATTCCATGGCATTATTTTTGAAGAAGATCAGTGTTTTGGCTAATATCTATCCCTCAATCAACATCATAAAAAAAAACAATTAACTAGTAATAACTGCTGTTTGTGGGAATTTGTTGAGCAATTATTAGCTGCCTTTTTTATTCATTGGTGGGACATGGGGTCGCTGGCTGGCCAGCATTTATTGCCCATCCCTAGTTGCCCTTCAGAAGTGGTGGTGAGCTGCCTTCTTGAATCAATGCAGTCCATGTGCTGTGGGTTGACCCACAATGCCGTTAGGGATGGAATTCCAGGATTTTGACCCAGCGATTGCGAATGAAAGACAAAATATTTCCAAGTCAGGATGGTGAGTGACTTGGAGGGGAAATTGCAGGTAGTGGTTTTCCCACTTATCTGCTGCCCTTGTCCTTCTAGGAATTGTACTGGAAGTGCTGTCTAAGGATCTTTAGAGAATTGCTGATAGTACACAATGTTGCTATTGAGCAACAATGGTGGAGGGATTAAATGTTTGTAGATGTTGTGCAAACCAAGTGGGCTGCTTTGTCCTGGATGTTGTCAAGCTTCTTGAGTGGTACTGGAATTGCACCCATCCAAGCAAGTGGGGAGTATTCCATCACGCTCCTGACTTATGCCTTGTAGATAATGGATAGGCTCAGGGGAATCAGGAAGTGAGTTATTTGCCACAGGATTCATAGCACCTGATCTGCTCTTGTAGCCATTGCGTTTATGTGATGAGTCCATTTGAATTTCTGATCAATAGTAACTTCAAGAATGTTGATCGTGGGGGATTCAGTGGTGTCAAGGGGCAGTAGTTAGAGTGTCTCTTATTGGTGATGGTCATTGCCTGGCATTTGTGTGGTGCAAATGTCACTTGCCACTTGTCAGCCCAAGCCTGGATATTGGCAAGATCTTGTTGCATTTTGACATGGACATTTCAGTTTCTGAAGTATCGCAATGGATGTTAAACATCTTACAATCATTGGCAAACATTCCTACTTCTGACTTTATGATAGAGAGAAGGTAATTGATGAAGCAGCTGAAGATCATTGGGCCTTGGACACTTTCCTGAGGGAGTCCTGCAGAGATGTCCTGGAGCTGAGATGTCTGACCCTCCACAACTACAACCATCTTCCTATGTACCAGTGGAGATTTGCCCCCCGATACCTATTGATTCCAATTTCACTCGGGGTCCTTGATGCCACACTTGGTTAAATGTGACCTTGATGCCAAAGGCTATCAGTCTCACCTCAGCTCTGGAATTCAGTTCTTTTGTCCATGTTTGAACCAAGTCTGTAATGAGATCAGAGCTGAGTGACCTTGGTGAAACACAAACTCGGCATCACTGAGCAGGTTTTAGTGAGCAGGTGCTGCTTGATAGCACTGTTGATGACCCCTTCCATCACTTTACTGATGATTGAGAGTAGACTGACTGGGCGGTGATTAGCCGGGTTGGATTTGTCTGCTTTTTGTATACTGGACGTACCTGTCAATTTTCTACATTGTTGGATAGATGCCAGTGTTGGAACTGTAGTGGAAGAGCTTGGCTAAGGGAGTGGCAAGTTCTGAGCACAAGTCTTCAGTGCTATTCCTGGAATGTTATCAGGGCCCATTGCCTTTGTGGTATCCAGTGTTTCCAACCATTTCTTGATGTCACATGGAATGAATCAAATTGGCTGGAAGTTGGCATCCAAGATGCTGGGGATCAGTGGAGGAGGCCAAGACAGATCACCCACTTGACACTTCTAGCTGAAGATTGCTGTGAACATTTCAGCCTTATCTTTTGTCTTGTTTCATTCGTTACCATACAGGCTACACGTCAAAAAGTACTTTATGAGCTAGAAAGAACTTTGGGTGAGATCACGGAATGATTTGAAAACAACGGTGAAGATTTTAAAACTAGTGCATTGTGGGACCAGGAGCCAGTGTAATTCAACAACAATAGGGTGATAGGCAACAGGGCGTGGTGTGAGTTAACATTGGCTGAGCTTAACTCTACGAAAGGATACAAAGGCAGGAGGCCGGTCAGGATGAGTGATTGGCAGTGAGTATAGGGTGGAGGGTGTTTAAAAACAGTTTCCTCTTGTTAACAGTTTACAGTCTCTTTGGGCAAGTTGTACACCTGGAGACTCAATAACGGCATTATTCTCATGGCAGCTCCATTAGTACACTAAGTGTTCATGTATTGCAGTGAGGAGCATGCCAATTACTTCATTACTCTCAATACTGATAGTTAGAAATTTTTTGTGAGAAATCCCCCCAGGGTTTTCCAAAATAGAATTTAAGACAACTCTATCTACATTACTACTTCTTTGTTAAAGCAAAAGTAATGTCAAGATAGTGATATTCTTACACATCTTGCCAATCTGGTAGCATTGTTCCTATTTGTGTTCCAGTTGTTCGGAATTTTGGGGAAGATAACAAGGTTAGCAAGAATGTGAGATGAAAACAAAATTAAAAATAAGCAACAAGATGAGCAGGTGTCCAGAGGAATAATAAGCTATGATTTTCCCAGTAACAAGATTAATCCGCACCCAGAGAAATTAAGGTATGAATTGCCATATTAGGAAAAGTATTTAGTAGCGATCAGTCAGGTTATACAAATGATAACTTCTAAAGGTTAAGAATTGAGAAAGGTAGACAGCCTAGCCCATAGGGTGGAATATCAAAGAAATTGAACAATTTAACTGCTAGCACCCTCATTGAGAGACAGGTCAGTTTTCCATCCAACAGTCAGATAGAGGCTAATTCCAGGATGTAAGGCTAACATTACTCAAGGGGCATTGCCTAGCCTTGCTCCTGACTACCCTGGAGCTTCAATAGCCTGTATTCTCTCTGGCAAGGCCATCACATTTGGTCCCCATTGGTAAGGACCTCAACTGGTGAGCAGGTAAGGGCAAGTGAGCCCAGGTAATATTGTCTGGAACTCACTAATGATATTTACATAAGTTAATAAATATTGAAATCGGCTTTGTGCCCTTTATGGGCATTAAGCTGATTTCACCAGCAAAACAGGGCTGGTAACATCGTCGAGACGAAAACCAGGTATGAATCTGATTTTTTACCTCTTACCTGATCTTACCAGCTCAGCCCTTTGATCGACCAGCAGAGAATTGCTTGAATTGTTTACACAATGACTGGATTGGTTCCTCACATTATTCCAAACAAAAATTTATTACTTAGAACAAATGCGTCAATTCATCCTTCGATGTTCTGAGACACTCTAGCAGGTAACATCAGCAGGGTTCTTGGTGCTGGTCTGTCTTCTACTGTTGGATTTCTCTGTAATTACAAATGAATGATGAAAATCTAACGTCCATTGCTATTGCTATACAATTTGCCAGTTTGTATCTGAAAGCATCAAAGATATGCACTGTCAAAGGGGTGGATACAGTCACTATTTTAGCTGCTCTTTGCCTGATAGCACCAGAGTCAAATGATTTGCTTGAAATTTGGAAGATTTAAGCTGTCTTATAATTATTGAAAAAAGGCTAAATGCCTCCCCAGTAATCAGCATGCATCCATCATGCAGTTGGCTGAGATGAATGCATCTCATCGCTATAATGTATTACAAAGCATTTAATGAATAATTTTAACAATGTTTTGATCTGAGCCTAGTACATCATCCCAGCCTGGACAACTGTTTTCTGAGGAAAGTGCTCCAGCATTATCTCCTGTGCTCCATCTAGAAAGGAATCATTCTTTGTTCCCCTCAGTCCTCAGCATTCTCCTCAGCTATCTCTGTTAGGGAAGACTGTAATTTGAGTATAATTATCAGAGGATCACCTCAGAAAGTACTATTTGGTTCCCCAGGCTCTTCTGCCAACCAAAATAGAGGGAATTTGATCACACAGATTGCACTATTAATGCACAAAGAAGTGGAAAATATCCCTTTAGGATGTTTGTACAGCATGCTCATGACAACTGGAAGTATTTTGCTATAAATTTGAATTGGACTTAAAATTTGATTACAAAGTTGTACAGAAAATTCAGTAAATTTATTTGAAACACCAAAAGGATCAGGAAGATTTTTAGTTCAATCCCTTACCTATGCTGAGCTAGATTTTTTGACCTTGAGCAAGATAGGAACATCATCATTTTCTTCCATGTTCCTAGATAGTTCTGGCAAAATCAAACAAAGCCCCTACAGTTGATTCATGGTAAAACACACCTATATCAGGTAAGGACTGAATGGGGTTGTGATGTGCTTTTCAAAAATTTTAACAGATGGTTCTGTGAGAATATGAAATATTTATGTTTCACCAAAGACTTTAGACAAAACTAACTCATGAAACCCTATTTGACTATATCTGAGTACACAGTCATACGCTGGTATTATTGTGACTTCTCAGTCAACTGTTCATGTTTATTTTATAATAGACAACAACAGCAAATAAAAAATGGAAGATATATATTTGATGTGTGCACCACTCAAAAGTTCAATTGGATTATTAAATCCTTCTTAAAGAAAACCCTAATGGGGTTGACAATGTAACAGGGACTTGGTTCCAACATGCCAAACAAATTGGGTGGCAGTTTGCATACAATAAATGAAATTACAAAAGAACAAAGAACAAAACAGCATGGGAAACAGGCCCTTCGGCCCAACGAGCCCACGCCGCCACCCCGATGTTCCCACCTCTACCCGTGATCCCTATCTATATTTATAAATCTATGGATTAAAAACCAAATTTGAGACAATTTAGGGAGAATTTGTTTTGCCAATTGGCCTAAGAGCACATCATTGGGATGTGGGAGGAAACCGGAGCACCCGGAGAAAACCCACGCAAGCACGGGGAGAATGCGCAAATTCCCACAGACACAGGCCCAAATCCATGTATCTGCACAGCACAGCGATAATCACCGAGCTGTCATGTTGCCCATCAAATGGTTCAGGTCAAGTGTACACTAACGACGTGAAGCACTAGGATACTCTCGAAAAAGATCCAAGAGCAGTCCTCTCATGACCCATCGCATGTATGCCCCTCGTTAGACAACAAGGTGGACCAAAGCACTGTAGGATAAAAACAAGTACATCAATATTATCATCTATTTACACACTTCCCAGGGACTCCAAAGGCTCATGATCCCTACTTTAAAATAGTTTTCTATACCCCTCCATTCCCATTCTGTTCATGTGCTCATCTAAGTATTTCTTAAATAACTCCAGACTACCTGCCTCCACCATTTTACTTGGTAGCACATTCCATACCCTCACCACCCTCTGTGTGAAAAAACTCCCCCTAGCATCCAAATTATACCTTACCCCCCTCACCCTAAACCCGTGACCCCTCGTGCTATTTGAGTCCATCCTAGGAAAAAGCTTAACCCTGTTTACTCTATCTATCCCCTTCATAATCTTGTACACCTCTATCAGATCTCCTCTAAGTCTACGTCTTTCTAAGGAAAACAGTCCCAATTTGCCTAATCTCTCCTCATAACTCAGACCTTCCATACCAGGCAGCATCCTGGTAAACCTCCTCTGCACTCTCTCCAGAGTTTCCACGTCCTTCTGGTAGTAAGGCGACCAGAACTGGACGCAGTATGCTAAATGATGTCTAACCAGCGTTTTATACAACTGCAACATTAAAGGCCAGCTCTTGTACTCTATACCCCTTCCTATAAAGGCTAGCATACTATATGCTTTCTTCACAACCTTCTCCACTTGCTTTGCCACCTTCAGAGACTTGTTCACCTGCACCCTCAGGTCCCTCTGCATTTCTATACTCTTAATAGGTCTACCCTTTATCATATACCTCCCCCCTACATTATTTCTCCCGAAATGCATCACCTCGCATTTATCAGGATTGAATTCCATCTGCCATCTGTCTGCCCAAGCTACCAGGCTATCTACGTCCTGCTACATTGCCTGACAATGCTCCTCACTATCTGCAAGTCCAGCCATCTTTGTATCATCTGCAAACTTGCTGATCACTCCACTTACTCCCTCTTCCAAGTCATTTATATATATTATAAATAGAAGAGGTCCCAGTACCGAGCCCTGCGGCACACCACTAGTGACCGACCTCCAGCTAGAGAAACACCCTTCCGCTATTATTCTGTCTCCTATTACCAAGCCAATTACTTATCCATCTAGCTACCTGTCCTTGTATCCCATTAGCCTTGATCTTCTCAACTAACCTCCCATGAGGGACTTTGTCAAACGCCTTACTAAAATCCATATAGACGACATCAAAGGCTAGCCCTTCCTCTACCGTTTTTGTTACCTCCTCAAAAAACCTGAAGTACTTTCAAATAGATTATTAGCTATTCTTCGTTTTGCAATTATTATGTTGGTATTAATGTGAAGACATATGGCAAAACCATACTCTGTGTATTAGCAAGAAGTCCTCTTCAAATGAAGATTCCAGTATCAATGCAATAGAAGCGTATTCTTTTAAACTTAATGGAGCACATAATGAACACAACACTTAATAAAGTGACAACGCAGCTGGCAAGGAACCTGATTGAGTCAGGAGGTGACAGTCACAACATTTGCTTGAAATGTGCAAACAAATGCATGTAAAAACAGGCTTTGATTCGCCAAACTTCTGCTGAGCCACTAAAAGACATTTTTCTCCAATTTGCTTACAAATAAACATTCAGAGATTTTTGCCGAGGAAGTCAGCATCCTATACATATCACAAATTACTGAAAAATGCATTTTAGCAGAATAGCAAAAGCTATGTGATTTAGGATCCAACTATGGAGTGAAATTTTTATTCATGATAAGGCATTAAGTAATCGCAGGCTGCTGTGAAATGCAGTTTTGTTATCTCAGACTTTGCTTGGATAATTTTTTAAAATAAATAAATATTTGAATGTTATTATTTCATTTATATTGCTCCATAAAGATGCTGATGGACATTCATTATCTATGGTACGATTAGAAAACATACCACAGATTTAGATCATTTAATTCTGTTCATTTAGCCCCGCAGAAAGAATGCAATTTATGCAAACTTCATTAAAATATATGCAGTGGTTTTGGTTTTTGGATTTTATACTTCACTGCTACCCATTTCTAACAGTCAAGTTAGGTTACTGTCCATCTTCCAATCCAAAGAATTTGTTTAGATTCAATCTTATATTGAAAACCCTCTGACTTTTCCACCCTTCACTGGATTATAAACTTGAAAATTGACATTCCATCTCTGTTAACCTTTGGCAGTGCTTTGGGGAAATTTTCTGTCCTTCATGAAAAGCTCATCTAATTACTAATCTATAATCCTTTTAATATGCTACGCTTGCCTGATTGATCCGTTGCCAGTCGACACAAGATTGCTAGTAGCTACATTAACCTTTTCAGGACTATGGTCTCACTTTCAAATGCTTTCTGCTGCCTTGTTTGACACGCTTTTTTTGTTTAATTCCCCCTATTCCATATCTACTGAAGACAGAGAGTTGTTTGTTGGTTGCGCAGGAGGCAGCCTCCCTCTCAGTGCCCGCCCCAAGTGGCTATTATTTAACATGCGAGCCTTGGCAACGAATGTCAGCAGCCTGCTAAAATGGGGGGAGCATCGCAGCCAAGTCTGATAATATCATCACCTGACATAACAACAGAAGTAATTCCAGCAGGGTATTGCTCATTAGTGACTGGGAACCCTAGCCAATGTTAATTTCCCAAACTCAGATACCAAGACATTTATAACATCATAAATAATTAATCATCCATTTTGCACCAGCTATGAGGAAAAGGGCTGTATTTTTCAATTAATAAAGTAAGAAAGTAAGGTCCCATCTTTCATATGCTGTCACATTGAAAGACATGATCATATTTTTATTGTGCCAATCCTCTAGAGGTTGTCTCTTTCATACAGTGATTATAGAACATATCACTACTTTGCAAGTCTGCACCAACAATCCCACCCAAACCCTATCCCCTTACCCACACATACGTACCCTGCTAGTTCCCCTGACACTAAGGGCCAATTTAGCATGTCCTACCTACACCTTTTGATAACATAACCTAACTTGCACATCTTTGGATTGTGGAAAGAAACCAGAGCACCTGGAGGAAACACATGCAGACACAGGAAGATTGTGCAATCTCCAAACAGACAGTGATCCAAGATCAGAATGGAACCCAGGTCCCTGGTGCTGTGAGGCAGCACCACTACCCACTGTGCTATCATGCTGATTATAGCTTGCTCCCTAGCATTTTTGTTATATTTTAAGCTTTTAGGCAAATATGGAATTCTGAGATGGAAAATGGTAGTCGCATGACATAATGATAATAAGTTACTGGCCAATAATGGCCATTTATTTCCATCAATGAGTTTATAACAGAGCCAGGAACAAGATGAGGAAGATCTCAGTGGTAGGAAGACTTTGAGAATCAGAGGTCCAAAGGCACCCTTTTCGTTCCAAACATGTTACATTTATCATTTATAACACTCAAAATTAATACAACGAAGTTAAGATAAGAGTAGAATGTATTTTAGTAACATGACATAAATTGATAGAATTTGTTGGGCTGCAGTGAAGTACGGCAATAAAGCTCTTTGGTGTGTCCTGAAGCTATAAAAAGTGCTGATAAATGCAAGTGTTTTTTCTTTTAAGCAATAAAGTTACTACAAAAACAAATAAAGTGCACCAGCAAAGTTAACTTTTAACTGCAAAATCAAGATATAAGAGACTCTCTGTAAGAGGAAGAATTCTTATAAAGTACCTCTCCAAAACCCAAGAATGATAAATAAGAGCCGTTATGTTCTGTAGTCGTCACTTAAGAAGCTTGATTTTCCTCATTTTTTCAGTGTATTTTAGTTCACAGCTCAAATATAATTTAAAATGATGAAAATGATTTAAATTATTTAATAACAGAACTCAACAAAAAATTGAGACAAGATTCAGCTTCACACTGTTTCAAATTTAGAAACTAACTATGAATATTGATAAGACATATCTTATTGTAACCAGAACAAATTTTCAACAAGTTCAGTGCATTGAGAAAAAGCCCATATTAGCAGGTGAACAGATGTTTGTTGAATCTACAAGGCTGACTGTTCTCATTCCGCCTGCCACAGGAACCATAGCGGGCAAGGGCAGACCATGGAAAGGTCTATTGACATTGGGCAGAATTTTCTGGTTTTGAGTCAATCGTGACTGGAAAATCTTTCAAAATATTCATCAGAAGTATTTTTTAGGAAATATGCTTTATTGATAACAAATAGTAAAAGGCTAATATCCAGCATATAGTACATCACAATCACGTCACTAAAGTGAAATAGAAGGAACTGTAAATCATTGCATAGAGAGTGCAGTTTTAAAATACTGCAGATCATTGGAGAAAGGAAAGATCATGGCAAGTTAGGAGTTCCATGATTCTGAAATCTTGAGAAATAATTGGTTAAGATCAGTCAATTGTGCAATGATAACTAATTCTGCAATAGGACTTGCCCAGCATGTAGAGCTCACAAAGGGCACAGGTTGGAAGGTTAAGGAAATATAGCTTGCAATTTTCTGTCTATTAATTTTATTGGATGGAAAATCATGGGCATCCTGATTCACAATTCCTCAACTTGATCTCTTTGAAGAGCACTCAATCCTAGAATCTAATGTCTGATTTCAACACAAAGGAAATTCGTATCGGGATGGTACAAAGTGGTGCCAATCCTCCATATAGTCTACATTAATGACTAAGGTGAAGATACAGTGAGTAATGTGTCTAAGCTTTCCCTTGGTACAGCTAGCAATTAGAAAGGCAAATAGCATATTGGCCTTTATTGCAAAGGGATTGGAGTGTAGCATTAAAGAAGTCTCACTACAGTTGTACAAGGTTTTGGTGAACTACCTGGAGAACTGTGTGCAATTTTGGTCCCCACATTTAAGAAAAGATATATTCTAATTGGAGATGGTACAGCAAATGTTCATTAAACTAGTCCCTGGGATGAATCCTATGATGAGAGGAAGAATGAGACGCAATCTGATTCTGAAAGGGCTTAATAGGATAGGTGCTGAGAGATTGTTCCTACCAATTGTAGAATTTAAAACATGGAGCACAGTCTCAGGATAAGGGGCCAATCTTTTAGGACTGAGATGTGGGAAATTACATCACTCAAAACATTGTAAATCTTGGGAATTCTCTGTACCAGAGGGTTGTGGATGGTCTGTCACTAAATACATTTAAAGCTGGGATTTCCTTTAGGAAATCAAGAGACACAAGGAATGGACAGAGAAGTGGAGTTGAATCCAAGATCAGCAACAATAGTATTGAATGGCAGAGCGGCTCGAGAGGCCATGTGGTCTACATATGCTCCTTTTTTTTGTATTTTTTTTCCCCGGGTTGGCTTGGGTGCCCAAGAATTAAAGACCTATGACATTGCTTTGTGCAACTCTGGAAGAACATCATTGAGGCATCAAAAAGCATTGGGGTTTTTTTGTCAATTTCTTTGAATATTTCTCTTTAGCAAATACAAAATTATTGAAAGTGATAGGGAGAGAACATGGCAGGGTGGAAAAACTGTTTTGTTGACAGTTAAGAATCATTTAAGTGGATAATGAGATCTTTTGCTTTCCATTGGGTGTAGGAAGGCAGTATGTCAATAGGATGGATATTGTGGTCAACTAATGGCTGGAGTCTGAGAGCAAGCCACATGGTGAAATCTCAGGAATGCTTTTAATCAAACTGACAACTCTAAAGATAGGTGTATTTTTTGCAGTTTAAGAGAACCAAGAAAAGTAGCCTAGAAAAATGCTGCCCATAGTAAGTCAATAAAATATAGAAAGATTCAAGAAAGGTTTTGATCGATAGAAGGAGAGGCAATGGAGGCTAGAGCAAAGAAATGAATCACTTGCCAGTATCCCATAGTGTGAGTAATGTCTTCATCCCAAGAAAGGAACTAGGAGTTTTCTGTTGATGCACAGATAATAGAATGGTATTAATTGTAAAAAGCAAGTACTATAATTGAAAATAAATAAAAGCCTTCATAAAGACAAATACGTTTTAATGATGACAATTGTCCAAAAATATTAATGAGACAATCTGTGGATAATTTTAGGGGATCAAAGATGACTTCTACATGATTAATGAATGTCTTGTAAAAAGGCTTCAACTAGCTGCAGGCCTTTTTTGAAATGAGTCAATGGCTATAGATCAGTGTATCGTATTGTCCATCTCAGCTGCCTATCTCTGCCTAAGTAACAATATATGTGGACTCACATATTTCCATTCAATTGCTAAAACTCTACTTCAGCCTCGTCAACGTGGGATAGTTTCAAGACGAGCATTAATATCACTAATGCTTCATGAGAGGGAGCTTTGCTCTTGTATTGTGGGGAGAACTGTTGCAAGATACATTTGGTCGGCTGGCTGATACTGGAAATGATGCAGAGCATAAGAAGAATGAGAAATCCCAACTGATCATGTTAACCCCAAACAAAATGCCCCAAATGAATCAATTGTTTTTTTTCATTATACAAGGGTGAACCTGTGGGTGCCTTTTGAAAGCAGCAAGATGTAATTTCTTAATGCAGATCATGAAATCAAAACAGATTATAGCGGATGTTCATCTAATATTTTGTGCAGCTGAGCCCTGAAGAAAGCGTACATCATTAATGAGCTTTTGGAAGTGGCGAAACACTTGATCTAGCCAAATGTCATGCAGTAGGTGTGGAAACTAAGCAACAATTCTCCATCAACCAGATAAATGTCAAGCATAAATTATAACATTCTACAGTACAGTACTGTCAACCCAGGTCAACCTTGATTGTGGTCAAAATTACCCCATTACAGGATATTTTTCAGCAAAGGCCAAGGAATATTGCAAGGGAGGGCAGACTTCAGCCTGAGTGAGACATAGACTGAGAGAGTATTTTAGGGAACTTAGTTCAAAAAAGGCATTAAGCGCATGGGGAAAAGAACTACTTTAAGTAATGTTTACTGTAAGGAGTGCAACTTAGAGTGTGGAGAGTTGGGCAATTAATCGTGTAAGGGAAGGAAGGGATGGCTTCTAGTTTGTTAACTTTCTCACTCTGCTACAGGGAATGAAGCTAGTTATTTGGTGAATATCTGATAGGTGTCTATTTCTTAGATTCAAAAATAGTCCAGCAACTGGTGATGAGGTTAAAAAATATATAAAAGCAGAAGTAAGTATACATAATAAGTTAAATAATATTGTTGTGTTAAAAGTTTACTTACAATTCTTTGTTCATCATATAAGGGTTAAACCAGACTGTGCTGCAGATCAATAACACTTCTTATAGGACAGGGTCTTAGGATTTGATCAGTGGTCAGGAACAGGAGAGTGTAACTGCAAGTGAGGCTGGTAAGAAGACCTAGAGGGCTGGAGCATAGGAGCTATAGCCTTTACAACTGTCCAACAAGGTTAATGGTTTTTCAGCTTATTTGGATGAGAGTGGGGCTACAGGGTGAATAAGCCAACTGACCACTGTACCATCGTACAGAAAGTCACTCAAGTGGGGGGAATCAAAAAGGAAATGAAGTGGTAATAGGTGACAGTATAGTCTAAGGGATTGAAACCATTCTGTGAGGCAAAGAGGGTGAGTCCAGATGGCTATGCTGCATGTCCAGTGCCAGGGTTCAGGACTTCTGCTCGGAGCTGGAGAGAAGCTTGTGCTGGAAAGGGGAGGACCCAATTGTCACGGTCCAGATAGGTACCACATAGGCAGGACAAAAATAAAAGCAGAATCTCATAATCTCTGAATTATTACCCGAGCCATGTGCAAATTGGCATAGGACAAATCAGATTTGAGAAATGAATGTGTGGCTCAAAGAATTGCATGGACAAGTGGGTTCTGTTTGTGGTGCACTGGCATCAGTACTGGGAAACGTGGGATCTGCACCATTAAGAGTGTTTACAGCCTGTGGGGCTGGTGATCTTGCAAACTGCATAGTTAGGGAAATAGAGAGGGTCTTAAATTAGATAATGGGGGCAAGGGATCAAATTTGGAAAGATGTAGGAAATCAAACATTGAGGACGAGATAAGAGAGAAAAATATTAGTGTGAAAAATATAAAACAGACCATTGAAGGAAGGAATTGAAAGTGCCAATCTCAAAGTAAATCAGTGGGATCAGGCTGGAAGTTATAAAATAAATAAAAGGACAAAAGTAAAAGCTCTGTATCTGAATACAAAGAACAAAGATCAAAGAACAAATACAGGTAGCATTTGAAACAAGACAGATGAAGTGAGTGCATATTGAAATAAATCAGTATGATGTGATTGTCATTATGGAGACATAGCTGCAAGAGGACATGGCTTGGAACCTTAATATTGAAGAGTACAGAATATTTAGGAAAGACAGGAAATGAGGAAGGAGTGAAGGGGTGACACTGTTAGTTGATTATTGTATTAGCACAATGCAAAGGACCACCTATGTTCAAGAAACCAGGATGTGAACATGGTTTAGGTAGAGATGAGAAATGGTCAAGGCAAGAAGTTACTTGTGGGAGTTTTGCACATGCTCTCTAACAGTAACCACATGACAGGAGCATAGGGGAAGCAACAACAGGAGCTTGGGGAAATCTATAGCAATAAGTATGGGAGATTTGAATTTACATATAAACTGGAGAAAGAAATCAGATGTGGTAAGCTAGCCTGGATGGAAAAAATTGAATGTTTTCAGGTAGTTTCTTAGAACAGTATGTTTTGAATCCAACTCATGAAATGGGAGTAATTCATCATCACCCCTAGGTAGCAGTGACTAAAACATGACTGAATTTTACACTCAATTTGGAGGAAGGAAGAGTTGGACTGAGTGTTTTTACACTTAAATAAAGACAGTAAGAGGTTTGAAAGCTGAGCTGGCTAAAGTGAATTGCAAAATTAGGGTAATGGATAGGCCAATAGAAATGCAATGACAAATATTTAGGGATTATTTCAAAATATACAAAATAGGTGCATTTCAACGAGTAAGAAAAAATCCAATCATTCAGCACTGGAGTCTGAAGCATCTTTTTGGTGTAATGGACATGCCAGTGCAAGAATTTTATCTGTTTCAAATGCAGGAAGAAGAGTCAGGTATGAGCAAAGCAGGTTGCAGCTGGAAACTCCAGTGGCAGCAGTGGGACTGCAAAATCCCATGGCTAAACATGCCACAAGAGTGGGAGATGGGGTGGAAAATCCCACCTAAGGACGAGCAAATACAGATTATAGGTCTGGCCACTGACCACAAAAGGGTAAGGGATATTTCCCTCACAGGTCCTCTTTTCCAACTGGGGATCCCAGCAACTTTTCCCTGTTTGAGTGTTTCCTCAAATTGCCTGACATTTGCAACCCATCTCTCACACCCTCAGTATCCACAGGGTCTTTTCCTGGCTTGCTGAGAACCCCCATATTTAGCTTGCACACAGCATCTGGCTCTTCTTCACTGAGATTGAATGCAGTGATGGCCATGGTCCCGGTAGCATTGCTCTGACCAGAAAGCTACCAGATATTGAGATAGCAGAAGCTGTCTGAATTTCAAGCAATGACTAAACAGAGTACTGGAAAGTGATAGAGAATCTGGTGAGCTGATGCAACGACTGTAATCTTTTTTTCAATATCAGAAAAACAAAGGAGATAGTCATCGACTTCAGGTAGCATATTGGAAAATATGCCTCTGTCTATATCAATGGGAACAAAGTATAAATGGTTGAGCACTTCAAGCTTTTCGGTGTCCAGATCGCCAACAACCTGTCCTGGTCCCTCCATGAAGATGCTATAGTTAAGAAAGCCAATGTCTCTATTTTTTCAGGAGACTAAGGAAATTTGATATGTCTGCTACAATCTTACCAACTTCTATAGAGGCTTCATAGAAAGCATTCTTTCTGATTGTATTACAGCTTGGTATTGCTCTTGCTCTGTCTAAGACCGCAAGAAACTACAAAAGGTCATGAATGAAGCCCAGTCCATCGCACAAACCAGCCTCCCATCCATTCACTCTATCTACACTTCCTGCTGCCTCAGAAAAGCAGTCAGTATTATCAAGGACCACCACACATCCCAGATATGCTCTCTTCGGCTTTCTTCCAAGGAAAAAAGATGCAAAAGTCTGAGGTCAAACACCAACCAACTCAAGAGCAATTCCTTCCCTGCTGCCATCAGCCTTTTGGATGGACCTACCTCGCATGAAGTTGATCTTACTCTACACGCTAGCTGTGAGTGTAACACTACATTCCGTACACTCTCTTTTCCTTCCCTATATATGGTATGCTTTGTCTGTATAGCATGCAAGAAACAATACTTTTTACTGTATAATAATACATGTAACAATAATAAATCAAATCAATTCAAATCAAAACTCTCGGAAGTGGGATGCTTCCCGAGATTTGGGGAAAGACAATTCCTCAGCATGTTAAATAGCTGTGGGGCTGTCAGCCAGAGTGGAGGTGATTTCCCCGCTGATGGTTTTGCTGCTGAAGTGGGAAATCTCGTCACCTATTAAGTTTAGTTTTTTTTTGCATAGTGATAGGGCCCTTCAGAATGCCCCAAAACACTTTACAGTCGATGAAGTACTTTTGAAGCGCGGCCACTGTCATGATGTAGGAAACACAGCAACTAATTGGAGTGTAATAATTTCAAACGCATTGCAATATGACAATGATGATGACCTGTTTTATTTTTCCTTTGTGCTGTTGATTGAAGAATAGCTATAGAACATAGAACATAGAACACTACAGCACAAACAGGCCCTTTGGCCCACAAGTTGTGCCGAACACATCAAAACCTACCCAGCCATAGACCTATCTATAACCCCCAATCCCATTGGATCCCATATACTCATCCAGAAGTCTTTTAAAAGACCCCAGCGAGTTCGCCTCGACCACCACCGACGGCAGCCGATTCCATTCACTCACCACCCTCTGAGTGAAAAACTTTCCCCTAGCATCCCCTCTGTACTTGCTTCCCTGCACCTTAAATCTGTGCCCTCTCGTCGCAACCATTTCAGCCCTGGGAAATAGTCTCTGAGAGTCCACCCTATCTATTCCTCTCAACATCTTGTAAACCTCTATCAGGTCGCCTCTCAACCTTCGTCTCTCCAGGGAGAACAGTCCCAGCTCCCTCAACCTGTCTTCATAAGGCATGCCTCCCAATCCAGGCAACATCCTTGTAAATCTCCTCTGCACCCTTTCAATAGCTTCCACGTCCTTCCTATAGTGAGGCGACCAGAACTGCGCACAGTACTCCAAGTGTGGTCTGACAAGGGTCCTATAAAGCTGCAGCATTACCTCCTGACTCCTGAACTCAATCCCTCGATGAATGAAGGCCAGTACACCGTAAGCTTTCTTAACCACATCCTCCACCTGGGAGGCTGATTTGAGAGTCTTATGGACCCGGACCCCAAGATCCCTCTGCTCTTCCACACAGCTAAGACTCCTACCTTTGATAGTGTACTCATTCATCCCGTTGGATCTGCCAAAATGGACCACAACACATTTATCCGCGTTGAAGTCCATCTGCCACTTCTCCGCCCAGTCTTGCATCCTGTCGATGTCATGCTGCAACTTCTGACATCCCTCCAGACCATCCACAACACCACCGACCTTCGTGTCATCGGCGAACTTACTCACCCATCCCTCCACTTCCTCATCCAGGTCATTTATGAAAATGACAAACAGCAAGGGTCCTAGAACAGATCCCTGGGGCACTCCACTCGTGACCGACTTCCATGCAGAAAAAGAGCCATCCACAACCACCTTCTGCAGGCAAGCCAGTTCTGGATCCACAAGGCCAAAGCCCCTTGGATCCCATGGTCTCTCACCTTCTCAAGAAGTCTTGCATGTGGGACCTTGTCAAATGCCTTGCTGAAGTCCATGTACACCACATCCACTGCTCTTCCTTCGTCAATGTGTTCAGTCACATTTTCGAAGAACTCAATTAAGCTTGTAAGGCACGACCTGCCTTTTACAAAACCATGCTGACTATTTCTAATCAACCTAAACTTCTCCAAATGCTCATAAATCTTGTCCCTCAGAAGCCTCTCCATCAGCTTACCAACCACTGAGGTCAGACTCACCGGTCGGTAATTTCCAGGACTATCCCTGTTCCCTTTCTTGAAAATAGGGACCACATCCGCAATCCTCCAATCCTCCGGAACCTCTCCCGTCTCCATCGACGACGCAAAGATCATCGCCAGGGGCTCTGCAATGACATCTCTCACCTCCCACAATAACCTGGGGTACATCCCATCTGGTCCCGGAGACTTGTCTATCTTGATAGCATTTAGAAGTTCTAACACATCCGCTTCCTTAATATCTACATACTCAATCTTTTCAGTCTGCCGCAAACTTGTAGTGCATCCTCCCAGATCACTTTCCACCGTGAATACTGAGGCAAAGTACTCATTAAGCACCTCTGCCATTTCTTCCGGTTCCATACAGACTTTTCCCCCTTCACCTTTTATAGGTCCTATCCCTTCTCTTCTCATCCTTTTACTTTTCACATATTTGTAGAAGGTCATTCTATGAAGGTTATGAAAATGACAAACAGCAAGGGTCCTAGAACAGATCCCTGGGGCACTCCACTCGTGACCGACTTCCATGCAGAAAAAGAGCCATCCACAACCACCCTCTGCCTTCTGCAGGCAAGCCAGTTCTGGATCCACAAGGCCAAAGCCCCTTGGATCCCATGGCCTCTCACCTTCTCAAGAAGTCTTGCATGTGGGACCTTGTCAAATGCCTTGCTGAAGTCCATGTACACCACATCCACTGCTCTTCCTTTGTCAATGTGTTCAGTCACATTTTCCTTAAATGTGGGATTACAAAACCATGCTGACTATTTCTAATCAACCTAAACTTCTCCAAATGCTCGTAAATCTTGTCCCTCAGGAGCCTCTCCTTAATCCTACCAGCCAAGGCCTTCTCATGACCCCTTCTGGCTCTCCTAATTTCCTTTTTAAGCTCTCTTCTATAAGCCTTATACTTCTCTAGATCCCCAACATCTCCTAGCTCTTTGAACCTTTTATACACCTTTCTTTTCTTCCTGACTATGTTCACCACAGCCTTCGTACACCACGGTTCCCGCGTCCTACCAAAACCTCCTTGTCTCACCGGAACATTGTCGTGCAGAGCTCCAGACAAGCATTCCTTGAATATCTGCCACCTTCCTTCTGTGCTTTTCCCCAAGAACACCTCCTTCCAGTTTATTCGCCTCAACATCTGCCTGATGTCTTCATATTTCCCCTTATTCCAGACAAACACCTTCCTAGCCTGCCTGATCCTATCCTTTTCCAATGCAAGGGTGAAGGAGATAGAATTATGATCTCCATCCCCAAGATGCTCTCCTACCAAGAGATCCATCACCTGTCCTGGTTCATTAGCTAGTACCAGGTCCAGTACAGCCTCTCCTCTTGTAGGCTTGTCCACGTGCTGTGTCAGGAAACCCTCCTGAACACACCTAACAAACTCCTCCCCATCCAAACCCCTTACCCTTGGGATATTCCAGTCGATGTTTGGGAAATTGAAGTCTCCCATCACAACAACTCTGTTATTTCTACATCTCTCCAGTATCTGTTTCCCTATCTGCACCTCAACTTCCCTGTCACTATTGGGCGGCCTATAGAATACACCCAGCAACGTCACCGACCCTTTGCTATTCCTAACTTCCACCCACAGAGACTCCGTAGACATTCCCTCCTCGGTATCCACCTTCTCTGCAGCCATGACACTGTCCCTGATCAACAGTGCCACTCCACCACCTCTTTTGCCTCCCTCCCTGTCCTTCCTGAAGGATCTGAATCCCGGGACCTGTAGTACCCAGTCCTGTCCCTGAGACATCCAAGTCTCTGTAATGGCCACCACATCACAATCCCAAGCAGCAATCCACGCCCTAAGTTCATCCACCTTATTTACTACACTCCTGGCATTAAAATAGACACAGCTCAGTCCCTCAGACTGGATATTTCCCTTCTCCCCCACTCGTCTAACCTGCCTCTCATCCTGCCTAGAGTCCTTCCCTACCTGGGAGCTAACTTCCTTGCTCCCAGTCTCCACATCACTATTTTTATTGATGAGGACATTAAAAATAATGCCATGGAATCTTTTAAAGGGAGGATGTCAATGCAGGGAATGCAAAAGATGAGAAATGGTAGATGCATGACCAGGTCAGAGGAAGGGGAGAAAGAGTAGGAAAGGGACTGTGGGAGAAAGGAAAGAAAGATTAATGGTCCAATAACTTGTGGCATTTGTAACATTCAATCATCTTTATGGCATTTGGACAAACAAGAACACTAAACTGAAATAAAATCAGAATCATACAGCAGCATGACACTGACAGATCAGCCCCGTAATATTAGAAAATAGAACTTGGATGAATTTCAACAGCAGATGTCTGAGACGGATTCTAGGAGTGCACTGGATAGAACATGTGATCAACAAAGGAAAGAGAAAGGACTGAACAACATCTGGTTAACAGTTTTATCGCCAAGGAAAGACTCACATGCCTCAGTAAGAATTAGCAGCACTTGGTGACCCATTGAAGAAAGATCAGGCAGTAGATTGCATTTGAATTCAGTTCATAGAATGAGTCTAATAGTTGTGATAATGGAAACTTGCACACATGCGACATCTTATGTAGCAGAACTTTCACAGCAAGTTGGACATTGAATTCTTTCCCTAATCCTGCTCAAAGAAATGACTCAAAGAAAAGAAGTCAAAGAGATAGATTTGTTAATGAATCATTTTTTATAAGTGAGTCTGTTTAATTGGAACATCTTGAAGCCAAATAACATGTCATGCATCAAGGTCCCTAAACAAAAGTGCCTCAGTAGTGAATGAAAACTGTTCACATCCAGATAGCTGTAAGGTGGCCTACTTCCTCTGATCTTTTGATCTCCAAGTGAACATCTTATTTTTCATATTCTCAAGAGCATCAGCACCAATAAATTGGAATATTCTGTTATTAACAGCAACAGGTATGTAATATATCAATAGAATAAGAAAGAAAAGTATTACTAATTACTACTATTAATAAAATTAATTAATACTATTCGTGACTTGGGTCACTGTCTGTGCAGAGCTTGCATGTTCTCCCTGCATCTGTGTGGATTTCCTCCAGATATACTGGCTTCCTTCCACAGTCCAAAGGATGTGCAGGTTAGGTGTATTGGCCGTGCTAAATTCTCCCTCAGTGTACTCAAAGCATGGTGACTAGGGGATTTTCATAGTAATTTTATTGTAATGTTGATTTAAGCCTATTTGTGACACTAATAATTAAACTTTAAATTTTTAATGCTTATATTCAACTTTGTAATTTGTCCCTATTACTTAAATATTCCCTTTTAGGACAACATTTTGTAAAATATATGTACTATATAAAATATATTTAATAACAATTTATTCTATGCAGCACAAAGTTATGCACTAATTTTATTTTATTTTGTCACTTATTTTACCTTACCACTCCATCATTGAACACATTACATCCTAAAGAATAAAGATGAATCACAATGTACTCATTTTGTATTTGTTCTTTTGTAATAAATTATTGCACCAATTTATGGGTGGGCTGTACTGCACAAAGGTCAATTTAGGCAGAACCAATTCCACTTAATCTTTAGTTGGGAATTTATCCACCCTGTTATTTTGAAAAGGTTACAGACACAGGAAGAGCTTACCAAGAAAGTTGGATTGGAGAGTGCAAACCACATCAAAGCAGCAGCTATTAAAAGAACTGAGGTTTGCCAAAAGTCAGAGTTTTCCTTTGAGATATCTACCAAATGTAGAATTCCATTATGGAGCTGCACAATGAAGAAATTATGGCTGTTTTTTTTTAATGGTTGCCAATGTTCATAATGAAATTTCTGAGGGAAGATGTCAACTGAATATGAATGGAGTGCAAACTCTTGTTTATTGTAAGCTGCACTTAGAGAGTACAGATGGATGATATCTACAATGAGTTCCAACCAAGGAAATATTGCCATCAAAGATTGTGCATCTTGTCCAGCAGGAGAAGTGATGGCCTCGTGCTATTATCATTGGACTTTAATCCAGAACTCAGCTAATGTTCTGGGGACCCCGATTTGAATCCATGGCAGATGGTGGAATTTGGAATTCAATAAGAAAAAATGTGGATTTAAGTATTTACCAATGACCATGAAATCATTGTCGATTGTCAAAAAACCCATCTGGTTCACTAATGTCCTTTAGGGAGCTAAATCAACTGTCATTACCTGATCTGGCCTGCATGTGTCTCCGGAGCCACAGCCATGTGATTGACTCTCAACTGCAATCCAGAAACTAGGGATGTGCAATAAATGCTAACCAGGGACGTCCATGTCCCACAAATCAAGAAACAAAATGGGTTGTTCATTCCAGATGCATATAAAAATGATGTAGATAGCATGGACAGACACTTCTCTTGACAAGCTTGCTATCTAATTCACAGGTTTAGCAAAGTTATTGATTCACTTGAAATGGTCAAAGTTCCAGGTGCTATTCCTGAACTCATTGAGCACCGGGAATCAGCACTCCTACAGCATCGGCACAAGCTTCCCTGCCTCTGCTGGAGGAAGGAAGCAGGGCCATGAAGTGTGCATGATGCAAAGAACATGATCCTTAAAAGAATAAGGACAACAACAGCGATTGCAACAATTATCGAGTCATCTATCTGCTGAGGATCATAGGAAATACATTTGCTCATGTTACTTTTTATCAGATTGCTGAGTGCATGTATTCCAAATTTCAGTGTGGTTGCAGAACAGGAAGAACTACAATCTCCTCAATCCAGCAGCTGCAAGAGAAATCCCATGGATAAAGGAGATCAAAATATACTTCCACGATGGATCTCTTCAAAGTATTCAACCATGTGAGCAGAGACAGTCTATTTAAACTATTGGAGTAAATTGGCTGCCCTCCAATGCTGCTTAATGTGATCTTCTCTTTCCATGACAACATAATGGGTAAGGTCATCAGCTATGATGTGATCCAGAGATGGAGTAAAGCATTCTCTTCAGCATAATCTTCTCGTTTCTACTGTCATATGGCTTCAGTTCATCCAGAGAAGGCGTTCACTTACACAGCAGAACTGTCAGAAATTGCTCTCCTGAGATCCAAGACAAAAAGTATGCCAAGTCCTCATCACAGAGTTGCTATATGCTATCAGTGCTTCATTAACATTCCACACTAAGATCCAGTGATAAACGGATTGACTCTCATGCATGAAATAAGTTTGGTTTGACCATCACTGTCAGAAAGCAATGGCTTGGTCCACTTCATAATCGTATTCCCGTTCATCAACATTAGCAATGCAACACTGGAAGTTGTTGAAAGTTTTACATATCTGCATGCCACATTCATCAACTGTCTCTCACCTGATGCTGAATGGGATTTCAAAGCTGAAGCCGCTATGTCCAAACTGAGTACGGTTGTTGAATAGCAACCTGACCGATGACATCAAGCTTGTATCCCCTGTGCATTCCTCTATAATAGCAATAGCAAGAAAACTTAGGCTAGCAGGAGAAAAAGCTGAACAGTTTCCATATTTGGTGTATCAGGTGTATTTTTGACATTTCTTGGCAGGACAAGTCCACCACATCAGAGGTACTGGAGCATGCTAACTGTATCAGCACACAATCATTGCTAATCCATCAATATTCTCACTGTCTCAGTCACGTTCATTGGATGGATAATGATTTTATACCTAAAGACATTCAGTATAATGAAGAGGGCACTGGATCAAAACCTGCTGGGTGTCCACACCTCCACTGAAAGGACATCTGAGAATGAGGTATGAAGGCAGCAGACAGTTCTAATAGCCATGATCTCTGGAGACTGACTGCCAATGGAAAAACTGAGCAGAAACAAAAAGATCAGCTGGCCAAGAAGAGGGCCCAGACAAAACCAAGACCAGAGAATTGTGCATCTTCTCAGTTACGATCAGAGAATCCCTACAGTGCAGAATGAGGCCATTCGACTCATCAAGCCCATACCGACCACAATCCCACCCAGGCTCTATTCCGGTAATCCCACACATTTACCTTGCTGATGCCCCTGACACTAGGGTCAATTTTGCACGGCCAATGAACCTAACATGCACATTGTTGGACTGTGGAGGAAGCCCACACAGCATAGAGAGAAAGCACACTCCACACAGACAGTGACCGAGGATGGAATTGAACCTGGATCACTGGCGTTGTGAGGCAGCAATGCTAAAACTGTGCCACCTTGCCCATTGTCTTCATCTGCAGTGGAGTTTGCCATGACAGAGTGAGGCTCCTGAACCACAGCAAGCAAAGATTTAAATAGAATTGGTCTCCAGCCATCATCTCATTAGATAGAAGGGTGCAGGATGGCATGGTGCACAGTAGTTAGTGCTGCTGCCTCACAGCACCAAGGACCTGGGTTCAATTCCAGCCTCAGGTAATTGTCTGTGTGGATCTTGCACATTCTCCCTCTATCTGCGTGGGTTTTTTCCCAATGCTCCAGTTTCCATCCACACTCCAAAGTTATGCAAGTTAGGTTGATTGGCCATGTTAAGCTGAGCCTCAGTGTCAGAGGGATTAGCAGGGTAAATATGTAGAGTTACACTGATAGAACCTAGGTAGGATTGTTGTTGGTACAAGCTCAATGGGCCAAATGGCCTTCTTCTGCACTGTAGGGATTCTATAATTTAGAGATGCACACACATTTTCTAAAGTGGCAGTTGTCTTCAGGAAAGCTTGGAGGATTCCAGTGGAATGAAACTTCATGTTCTGGGGACATAACTTTATAAGGCAAGTTCTTCTTGATCCAGATTTTTGTCTGTGATTCATTGTAGCCTGAATCCTGAAAATGAACTTTTAAAAATTATGCAGCAGATGTTTCAGCTCTGCAGCAACCTCTTTTTAAATGGAGATGGTGCTAACACGTCTCCCCTGTTATGTGTAGAGGAGTCTATTTGCAGAGATTTTGATGTACTAACAGTAGTGGCCAAACAAGCCATTCCACCTGTATATATGACCCTTCAAGAGCTTTTCTTGCTCCTGACAGTGCAACATGCTTAAAACTAGAAAGCATCTCTCCTCAACTCAATTAGATCATGCACTATCAAAGGAAAGTGTCAGGGGAATAATGCAAAAATGCAAAATATAAGAACATCCAACACAGAAAAGAGATAATTAACAAAAAAAATGGAAAACACGAATCACAGATTTGCTACAACTTAGAAGGACTCTCCAGTGGAGCAATTTACAGAGTATCACTCCTTCTCCTTCTCCCCATATCCATGCACATTTTTGCTTTTCAGATAACAATCCAATTCCCTCTCGAATGCCTCACTTGACCCTGCCTCCAGCATACTCTCAGACAGGTGCATTCTACATCCCAACCACTCAGTGCATGAAAATATTTTCCCCTCTTTGCCATTGCTTCTTTTGTAAATTAACTAAAATCTGTGCCATCTTGTTCTTGATCCTTTCACCAATGGGAAGTTGCTCCCTATCTACTCTGTATAGACACCATGTGATTTTGAATATCTTCTTTTTTCTTCAAGAAAAGGAATTCCAATTTTCCTTATCTGTCTCCATAAATAAAGTTCCTTATCCCTGTGACCGTTCTTGTGATCCTTTTCTCTCCTGCCTCCAATACTTTAACATCTTCCTTAAAGTGTGGGACCCCAAAATGGATTCAATACTCCAGTTGAAGTCAAACCAGTATTCATACAAGTTTAATATTATGTGCTTGCTTTTATATCCATGCACTATTAATAAAGCCTATGATGTTGTATGCTTTATTTCCTATACGCTTGTTTTATCCTGCTACCTTCAATGACTTATACACATACATATCTAGCTCCCTCTGCTCCTCCACCACCTTTAGAATTTTACACTCTGGGCAGGATCATCTGGCCTCACTCACCCCAAAACTTGAAAATCCCACTCAAGGTCAGTGGAGCTTTCCATGGTCCACCCCTCACTCTCTCCAATTCCCATGGTGGAGGGAACGGTAAAATTCACTGCTCTGTTTCATTTTAGCTCTCTGCTCTCTTCTACCAAAACTAATTATTTCACACTTCCCTGCACTGAATTTCATCTGCCACTTGTTGCCCATTTCACCAACCTGTTTAAGTTCTTTTGAAGATCTACAATATCCTCCTCAGAGTTTACAATGTCCCCAAGTTTTGTATCATCTGCAAATTTTGAATTTATACCCAATATACTAAGGTCTAAGTGATTAAATTATATTACAAGAAGAGCAACGATCCCAACACAGACCTCTGGGGAAATCCACTACAACTGCAGCTCAAAAAACATTCATTAACCAGTACTTCTTGATTCTTGTCATTCAGTCAATTTCATATCCATATTACTACTGTCCCTTTTATTCTATAAGCTATAATTGTGTTCACAAGTCTGAATACCACTATATATGTATATTACTATACCACGATACCATACTAATATACTTCTAGAAGTCTGTGCGTACTACATCAATAGCACTACCTTTACCAACCTTATCTGTTACTTCATCAAACAAGCTCCAGCAAATTCATTAAACGTAATTTGATGGCTTTCCTCAGTTAACTCACATTTCCCAAGTGACTATTGTTTTATCCTGAACTACTGTTTCTAGAAGTTTTCCCAACACCAAGTGTAAACCTACTAGTATGTAGTTGCTGGTCTTCTCTTTACATTCTTTCCTGAGCAAGTGTGTAAGGTTTGCAATTCTCCTGTCCTCTGATACCATGGGCAAGACTAAGGAGGACTCTAAAATTATTGTCAGAACCGCCATCATTTCCATTCTCACTTTCCTCAGAATCTTTGGATGCATCTATTCTGGTCCTGGTACTTTATCAACCCTAAGTATAAATAGCCTGTACTATAGCTTCTCTTCGTTATTTTTAAACTACTCAAATGTTTGAATTAACTCTTGTTTTGCCATGCAGCATCTTGTTTCTTGGTAAAGACTATGTAAAGCATTCATTTAATTCATCAGCCATGCTCCTTTTTTGGTCCCCAGTTGGCCCCATTCCTACTGTAACCAGTTTTTATGATTTTTATGCTTATAGATGACTTTTTGGGCAATCTTGAGCCCATGCTCTCCTTCTGTGAGAATGGTGGCAGGACCTCAAGTTCTGGCAAAAGCCTGAAGCAGTGAATCTCACTGACAAGATTATGATACTGAATTCTTGTCACACCACAACGTACATGAACCTAATTTTTAATACATTCAAGCAGTTTGGGGAAGGGGGTGCCAGTCTGATCACAGGGCGACATGGGGGAAGGCCAGCTCAGATTTCAATTTTAATCTGGCATCCCCATCTCGGTGTAGCCAGGCTTTGCCAGTGTGTTTAGGCCTCGCTCTTTTACATGATGATATGAAATACACATAGGGTGGGATTTTTCTGGCCGCACTCATCCTGAGGCCAGAAAGTCCCGCCTGAGATCAACAGACCTGTACGTATTCAGTGCCCCATCTGCTATAATTCCTGTGGTGGGCATGGCATGAAAATTCCACACCAACTGACAGGTCAAAAGATCTGGAGAGAAAACAAACATGCCGGTTTTCAGTCAGGCCCCAACATTTTGCTATTTTTGTTAGATTCCACCCTTGGAATCTCTTTTGGCCTATTCATCCTTTTCTTCTCTTATTTGGTTTTACATTTCCTCTCGGAATCTTCTATATTCAGCCAGATTCGCAGTTATCTATTAGCATCTATCATAAGTATACTTTTTCTTCTTCATACGACTCTCTATCCTTTTTGTCATCCAAAGAGTTGGATTTGTTCCCAATTTAGGGGAATATATCTTGCATGTGCTAAACTACATATTCCCTAACGTTTAAATACAAGTAGGTTTCCCCTCAGTTAATTGTTCTTACTCTAAATTTTTCTTCGTCATTTTCCATAAACAACTTAAACCTTACTATGCAATGATCACCATCATTGAAATGTTCCTCTCCTGACAATTGATCCATATGGTTCACCTGATTACAAGATCCAGATCTAGCAATGCCTCCTTTCTCACGTGGAAATGCCGGTGTTGGATAGAATGGGCACAGCAAGAAGTCTCACAACACCAAGTTAAAGATAACAGGTTTATTTGCTAGTATGAGCTTTCGGAGCGCTGCTCCTTCCTCAAGCGAGTGGAGAGTTGTGTTCACAAATAGGACAGAATTAGACACAGACTCAACTACAAGATAATGGTTGGAATGCGAGTCCTAACAGATAATCAAGTCTTTACAGCTACAGACAATGCCTGCGGAGAGAGGGTTAAGCACAGGTTAAAGAGATGTGAATTGTTTCAATCCAGAACAATTAATAAAATTTTGCAAGCCCAGGCAAGTCATAGGGATTACAGGTATTATGACATGAACCAAAATCCCAATTGAGGCCATCCTCATTTCTGCAGAACTTGGCTATCAGTTTCCGCTCAATGATTTTACGTTGTCGTGTGCCTTGAAGACTGCCTTGGAGAATGCTTACCCTAAGATCAGTTGCTTAATGTCCTTGACTGCTGAAGCGTTCCCCCACAGGAAAGGAACAGTTCTGCCTGATGATTGTCGAGCAATTTCCATTCATCCATCATTGTAGCATCTGCGTGGTCTCTCCAGTATACCATGCCTCGGGACATCCTTTCCTGCAATGTATCAGGCAGACAGTGTTGTCCGAGTCACATGAGTACATATCGTGTACCTGGTGGATGATGTTCTCATGTGAGATGATGGCATCCTTGTCGATGATCTGGCACATCTTGCAGAGGTTGTGATGTGTTGTAGTCACTGTTCTCCTGAAGATGGGTATTTTGCTGCAAACAATGTGTGGCTGTTTAAAGAAAAGTAGTGGGGTGTGGAGATGGCCTTGGCGAGATGTTCATCTTCATCAATGACACATTGAAGGCTCTGGAGAAGTTGTCGTAGCATCTCCGCTCCGGGGAAGTGCTGAACAACGAAGGGTACTCTGTCCATCATGTCCTGTTTTTCCTTCTGAGGAGGTTGGTATAGTTTTTCAACGCGGTGCATCGCAATTGTCAATCAATGAGTCAAGCATCTTATCCTTTTCTTACAAAGATGTCTTTCAGCATCGGTAAGTGGCTTTTGCAGTCCCCCTAATCTGAGCAGATCCTGTGTACACAGAGGGCCTGTCTACAGTGGATGGCTTTTTAATGTATTGAGGGTAGAAGCTGGTGAAGTGGAGCAAGTGTGAGGGTGGCACAGTGGTTAGTGCCATTGCCCCACTGCGCCAGGGACTTGGTTCAATTCCGCCTTGAGTCAATGTCTGCGTGGAGTTTGCACACTCTCCCCATGTCTGCGTGAGTTTCATCTGTGTGCTCTGATTTCCTGCTACAGTCCAACGATGTACAAGTAGGTGGATTGGTCATGCTAAATTGCTCCCTAGTGTCAAGGAACTAGCTAGGATAAATGCATGGGGTTATTGGGATAGGGCCTGGGTGGGGTTATGGTCAGCGCAGACTCGGTGGGTCAAATAGCCTTCTTCTGCACTGTAGGATTCTATGATTCTATGATTTTAGGTTATCCATGGGCTTATGATACAGTGAAATGCTGAGGTGACCATCCTTGATGAAGATGCTTGTGTCTAAGAATGCAACTGATTCTGGACAGTCTGTTGCATTCTTGGACACACACATCTCCATCAACCTCTACAAGACATGCTGGTTAATCAATATGGATGCCATTGTCTCATGTGAGAACCAAGTATATGATATATATTCTTGCGACTTGGCCAACATTGTCTCCCTGATAGGCTGCAGGAAAGGATGTCATGAGGCATGTTATATCAGCGAGACCATGCAGATGCTACAACAACAAATGAATGGACACTGCTCAACAATCACTAGGTAGGAGTGTTACCTTACTGTCAGGGAACAATTCAGCAGTCAAGGGCATCCAGCCTCAATCTTTCAGTAAGTTTTCCAAGGCGCCCTTCAAGACACACAACAACACAGAATTGCCGAGCAGAAATTGATAGCTAAGTTCCGTACACATGAGGGTGGCCTCAATCAGGATCCTGGATTCGTGTCACACTACCTGTAACCCCACAACTTGCCTAGGCTTGCAAAATCTTATGATAACTGTTCTGCTTGAGACAATTCACACTTCTTTAACCTGTGCTTAACCCTCTTTCCACTCACATTATGTGTCCCTGTAAAGATTTGATTACTTGTTAGGACTCACATTTCAACCATTATCTTGCAATTGAGTCTGTGTTTAGTTCTGCCCTGTTTGTGAACCCAACTCTCCACTGACCTGATGAAGGGGTAACACTCCAAAAGCTCATGCTGCCAAATAAACATGTTGGATTTAATGTGATGTTGTGAGACTCCTTTCTCATTGGATTGGAAATATAGAGATATTGAAAATTCTCCCGACCACACACTAGGAACCCTTGTCTCTCTCTGCCTTTTACATTAATACTTTCCCAATCTTTATTTTGTCAATAGCTCTCATTATGACTATGTTAATTCTTACACTTCTGTAACTTCATTGCAAATTTGTTTCTCTAAATCTTCCCCACTAATTGGTGGCCCGTAGAGTACACCAAGAAATTTCACATGGCTGAACTTGCAACTTCAGCTGAGCTCCCTTCTATATGTATTGCATATAACATTGACTTGGAGCACGCTCAGTGAGAGTAAGAAATATATTGTAGGTGAACTCAGAGCACAAAGACAATCCTGCAGTAGACCAAGCTACCAAATAAACACAGCACTTCCCTTGAAATCTTCAAGAGTCACTTTTAGATTATTTCCATTTAAAAGTCTTCATTATCAGAGCTACCATCTTAGGAGGTCATGTATGGTTTACCCAGCATACCCATATAATTGTTGGTGGGAAAATGAATATTAGGCTGTGATGCTGATAAGCTAAAGCAGAGCCCTGTATGAATTCTGCTAGTCAACACCGCAAGATAGACACACACATTTGCCCCCAAGGGCACCAGCTTTTGTTCCTCATTTTCGTACCTTCATTGACTGTCCCCACCACATCCTCAACCACACTCAGAACATTGTGCTCCTTCCCATTTTACTCTTTCATATCGCCAACCTCACTCCACAACCTCTATCATCGCAGACTCACCCTTGCTGGTTCCATGCAACAGTCCATTCTCCTGCTTCACTTCTTTGGCCATAGAATTAAACAAGGAAGATCACTAAACTGACTAATAGCTGTACAAAGCACATCATCCTTAAAGAATCATGAACCAGATGCCACAAAATAGTTACGCACCATTAGCTTTCTCCTGAGGATAGGACCTTATTGAAACTATTTCACATTAATTATATTCATAGTATACCAATGTCTTACAAAAATTATTATGCAAAATACTGTGGCTGCTGGAAATCTGAAATAAAATCAGAAAATGCTGGAAAAACTTAAGCGGTCTGGCAGCATATGTGAAGATAGAAACATTTGAAGTCTGTGTGATTCTTCTTCCTGAGCTCTGAAAATTTGAATGCAAACCATTAACTATGTTTCTCTCTCACAGATTATTATAAGTATGAACTTGCTACAGGTTAGTATACTGTCCAACACACCACAAGCACCAGACTGACTTTATCTCTGCATCTCAACCTGCTGTTGGGAAATCAAAATTTTCTATTAAACCATCCCATATGTCATGTTTCCCACTCTTATCAGTTCCATAAAGTCTCACTGTCAGTCCCCACTTCCGTCCACCAACCAACCACTCCCCCCAATCCCACTCCCGCATGATTAAGCAGGAGATTTTAGCCTTTTATTTCAATGCATTCAAAGCATTCTTTCTGGTTGTATCACAACTTGGTATGGTCCCTGCTCTGCCCAAAACAGAAGGAAACTACAAAGGATCTTAAATGAGCCCAATCTTTCACACAAACCAGCCTCCCATCCATTGATTCTGTCTACATTTCTCACTGCCTCATCAAAGCAGCCAACATCATTAAGGATCCCACACACCTCGGGCATTCTCTCTTGCACCTTCTTCCATTGGGTAAAAGATACAGAAGTCTGAAGTCATGTACCAACTGATTCAAGAACATCTTTTGCCCTGTTGCCATCAGAATTTTGAATGGATTTATCTTGCATTAAGTTGATCTCTATCTACACTCAACCTAAGATTGTAACATTACATCCTTCTGTCTCTCATTTCCTTCTCTATGAGTGGTCTGCATAGCGTGAAACAAACAATATTTCTCACTGTATGCATGTGACAATACTAAACAATTCAACTCAAATCAATGTCCTTTCCTGCAGCCAGTGACTTCTGACAAGATATCAGTTCATTGCATCATCAGCTCTCTAGTTTCACGACTGAGTCCAGAAAAAGACCTTCTACAAGCAATCTAAACTTGGTTTCATTCTTCTACATTGTTGCTCCTTTGAACAGTACATAACATAAGGAGATGGTAATGGCCATTCTTTAGATATTTTTATGAGTACTGGGGCAGCATGATGGCACAGTGGTTAGCACTGCTGGTGAATACACTGCCAGGGACCCATGTTTAATTCCCTGTTTCGGTCACTATTTGTGTGGAGTTTTCACGTTCCCTAGTGTCTGTGTGGGTTTCCTTCGGGCATTCCAGTTTCCTCCCACAGTCCAAAGATGTGAAGGTTAGGTGGATTGGTAATGCTAAGTTGTGTCGTAGTGTCAGGGGACTAGCTAGGGTAATTGCATCAGACTATGGGGATAGAGCCATGGTGAGATTTTGCTCAGTGCAGACTCAATCAGCTGAATGGCCTGTTTCTGCATTGTAGGATTCTATGATTTTATCCACCTGGCAAACGAAAATGCTGGAAATAACCTGTCTTCAACATAAAGTGATTCATAAAACTCAGTGCAATATATGTGCAGATTCTTTCTAAAGTTTCCATGTCCTTCTGGTAGTGTGGCGACCAAAATTGGATACAGTATTCCAAAACTGACCTAACCAAAGTTTTATGTAAGTTAACATAATTTGCCAACTTTTGTACACAATGTTCTGACTAATAATGGCAAACATGCCATATGCTATCTTCACCTCAGTTTCCACCTATGCTGCCACTTTTAAGGATCTGTGGACCTGTATTCCCCGTATTCTTTCTGTGTGTCTATGCTCCAGCATCTCCACATCATGGCCACCTGATAGTTCTGCCATTTGTTTTATAGCACCCACCTGAATTGGTTCTATCAAATGCTTGATCTCGTATTTGCCCAGATTAAATTCCATTTGCTATTTGTCTGCCCAATTTTCCAGCCTATCTATATTCTGCTGTATTCCCTCACAATCTTCATCATTATCCACAACTCCAGCAATCTTAGTACCATCCACAAACTTGCTAATCAAGTTTTGTGGATTATGCTTTCTTCCAAGTCGTTTATATATATTCCAAACAACAAACAACAGGGACGGTATGGTGGCACAGTGATTAATGCTGCTGCCTCAGAGCACCAGGGACCCAGGTTCAATTCTGGCCTTAGGTCACTGCCTATGTAGGAGTTTGCATATTCTCCCCATGTCTGCATGGGTTTTCTCCAGGTGGTCTGTTTTCCTTCCCCAGTTCAGAGATATGCAGGTCAGGTTGATTGACCATGCCAAATTATCTTTAGTGTCACAGGGATTAGCAGAATAAATATGTGGGGTTACAGAAATAGGGCTTGGGTGCCCTTGGTCAATGCAGACTCAATGGGCCGAATGGCCTCCTGCACTGCAGGGATTCTAGCTATTTGATAAACAGTAGTCCCCTCACTGATCCCTCCAGAACATCACTAGTTACAGATCTCCATTCAGAAAAACACCCTTCCACTGCTAAACTTTGTCTTCTATGGCCAAGCCAGTTCTGAATCCATCTAGCTAGTCCCCCTTTGATTTGTGTGATTTGACCTTTTGCACCAGCCTGTCATAAGGGACCTTGTCAAATGGTCCTAACTAAAGTCCACATAGACAACATCTATGGCCCTTTCCTAGTTTACCATCTTTGTCACCTCCTCAAAAAAGCTCAATTAAATTAGTGATACATGAGTTCCCCTCATATAAAATCACGATTGTTAGTATAATTAGTAACCCTATAACTATTCGGGTTATCCTTGCTACCACAAATTGCACTCCAAGGTACTCCAGTATAACTGAAATACTTGTATCATTCACCACATGCATTCAGTTGTCATTCCGCTTCAGTGTTGAATTGCTGCATTGCAGCCATGAGGATCGTGGGCTGGCTACTCTACCCTCCCACCTTTAAGCTGAGGGAGGTGAGGATGGGATACAGGGATCACAGTTCCTTATAAAATCCAGCCCTTTTCAGCATTACAGCAAAGAGGAGTGGTTAAGGGTGTCCAGCCAACACTTACGTATTATCATATTGCTGCATGTATGAGCTTGTTGTTCACAAAGTGACCACCAAGTATCATGCAACACAATAAGTGACTACACTTTAAAAGTACTTCATAGGCTGCAGCGCAATTTGATCATGAAAGATGTTATGTAAATACAAGCATATTGTTTCTGAGCAACTGGAAGATAATATGACCAATTATTAACACATAAATATGGTATGAAGTGAATTTGACAAATTAATCATTATCTCTTTGTTCTTCCCCCTCTCACTTATGCTGCCACATTACCAGAGTTCATGAACTCACAGCTATTCGAACAAATGCTCAGCCCATCTATTTAGTCGTTACAGTAACATGAGAAGGACACAGTGGGTCCCAAAGCACAAATGCGTCTAAAACCAGCAGGTGGCTGGGACATTTGTCATTTTATTTTGCTGTGCATGGGTTTGCCACAATCTTAATAATTAAGAGTGTGCACCTGGAGGATAACATGTGAATGGCATATACATCAATGAATAATTCTACACACTCTTAGGATGTCTGCAAGCTCACAATATGTGCAGTTTTCACTTCCCGAGGGGCACAGAGACAAACTGTTCTCCATCATTTACAATTAACCATCACATTTTACTGTTAATTCCTCTTATTATTCAATGTTGGACTGAAATAGTTCCATGTTATTTATTTTTTGAAAGATTGCCTTTAATAAACCTGCAAGCTAAGTGTCAAAGAGTCGAAACCCCACTTAGAATTCTGTTGTGTGCTGAAATAGTCCGGTGATACAAGTAACTTTACTTGCAGGTACAGTCAATACAACATATGGCTTTTTTTATAGATAGGGATGCAGTATTGATAATTAAATAAATGGTTTGTAATGAAACTGTCACTGCACTAATAATGCCATGAATCATTCCTGGTGATCTGTTTCAGGAAAACTGACTGGTAATGACTGTCATTTTGTTGCTGTTTTCTGCTTTCGAATTACTGAGAGTACTGGCTGATTCAAGTCAGCAGAAACACTGACATTAATAAATATTAACTGCTGTGTTTCTAAAGGCAAGAAAAAAAATGCTTGGACTATAACTGCAGCACTTTTTTTTCAAGTTATATTCTCCAAGCAGCATGGCTATTGGGGCTTTGACCACATTAGCAAATGAAAGATATGTGATTTTCCACCTATTCCCTGGCATATGTTACACTTGGCTGGGATTTGAAAACCTGGTCAAACCTCAACTGGCTGCTCACAGCGGAAGGAGACCTTATGGTAATTTAATTGACATGGGAAGTTGGAAAACAATATGACTGAAACTGCTTGGACAAAAATCAAATGATAACCTGTGCTTTTTAAACAACAGAAAGGGCCATATTTTCTTTCTTGGTCAAAAAAAATGATTAAATAACTATCTTCTAAGATTATTTTCAGCCTGTTCAGCAAATTACAAGATTCAATGATGTTGAAATAATATAGGACTGAAAAGCACTAAAAATGAGCTGTAGGTAAGAAATATCCTGAAAACATCCTGGAAATTATAGACCGGTGAGCCTGACTTCTGTTGTGGGCAAGGTCTTGGAAAGAATTATAAGGGATAGGATTTATAAGCATCTAGAGAGGAATAAATTGATTAGGGATAGTCAGCACGGTTTTGTGAAGGTAGGTCGTGCCTCACAAACCTTATTGAGTTTTTTGAGGAGGTGACCAAAGAGGTAGATAAGGGTAAGGCAGTTGATGTAGTGTATATGGATTTTAGCAAAGTGTTTGATAAGGTTCACCATGGTAGGCTACTGCAGAAAGTGCAGATGCATGGGATTGAAGGTGATTTAGCAGTTTGGATTAGGAATTGGCTAGCTGATAGAAGACAGAGGGTGGTGGTTGATGGGAAATATTCAACCTGGAGTGCAGTTACAAGTGGTGTACCTCAAGGATCTGTTTTAGGGCCACTGCTGTTTGTCAATTTTATAAATGACCTAGATGAGGGTGTAGAGGGTTGGATTAGTAAATTTGCTGATGATACCAAAGTGGGGGGAGTTGTAGACAGCGAGGATGGATGTTACAGTTTGCAGAGAGACGTAGATAGGTTGCAGAGCTGGGCCGTGAGGTGGCAAATGGAATTCAATACGGATAAGTGTGAGGTGATTCACTTTGGTAGGAATAACAGGCATATGAAATATAGGGCTAATGGAAGGACCCTGAATAGCGTTGTCGAGCAGAGGGATCTTGGGGTACAAGTACATAGCTCTTTGAAAGTTGGCACCCAGGTTGATAAAGTTGTTAAGAAGGCGTACGGTGTGTTAGCTTTTATCGGTAGAGGGATTGAATTTAGGAGCCGTGAGGTTATGTTACAACTGTACAAAACTCTGGTGCGGCCGCACTTGGAGTATTGCGTACAGTTCTGGTCGCCGCATTATAAGAAAGATGTGGAAGCATTGGAAAGGGTGCAGAGGAGGTTTACCAGGATGTTGCCTGGTATGGTGGTAAGGCCTTATGAGGAAAGGCTGAGGGACCTGAGGTTATTTTCATTAGAGAGAAGAAGGTTACGGGGTGACCTAATTGAGGCGTATCAGATGATCAAGGGATTGGATAGGGTGGATAGTGAGAGCCTTTTTCCTCGGATGGTGATGACCAACACGAGGGGACATAACTTTTAATTAAGAGGTGGTAGTTATAGGACGGATGTCAGAGGCAGGTTCTTTACACAGAGGGTGGTGAGGGCGTGGAATGCCCTGCCTGCAGCAGTTGTGGACTCGCCTACTTTGGGGGCATTCACATGTTCGGTGGATAGGCATATGGATGATATTGGAATAGTTTAGGTTAGAGGGTCCACTGGCAGGCGCAACATCGAGGGCTGAAGGGCCTGTACTGCACTGTAAAGTTCTATGTTCTATGTTCTATATTTAGCCAATAATGATGTTTCGGCAATAGTAGTCCTTTTCATACTTGTGAAATAAGTAACAGGCCGCTGAACCAGTAAATAGTACAAATGCTTAGCTCTGGAGTCAAAAGTCATGGTCATTGGGTGATATATTATGAAAAAATGGCAAGTATTGGATGGTGCCTGTGTGTTTTCAGGCCAAGTCTGACGCCGTAAGTATTCATTTCTATTCCCATGAGTTTCACACCACACCAGCAATGCATTCCCTCTGATTCGCCTGTCACTTAACAACTTAACAGCAGCAGGCAGTGGGGAGCTCCTTATAGAACATAGAACATAGAACATAGAACATTACAGCACAGAACAGGCCCTTCGGCCTTCGATGTTGCGCCGACCAATATAAAAAGCAATGCCCCTCCAAACTAAACCATTCCCTTCTCCTCCATATACTTATCAACTAACCATACCATGTTTATACTTATAAACAATCCCTGGCAGTCCTCAGCACTTGTTCTGATCTTTTTCATTCTGACTGCACTGCCAGGGAGAACGGAGAATTTGGCGCTCAGCCAAAGCTCCATTCATTGCAGGGAGACCAGAAAATTCTAGCCTCAGGGAAGGTCAGAGATGTCCGATAAATATTACTGCACATAGCCTGATATAATGGTGGGGGAGTGGGGGGGGGGGGGGGGGGGGGGGGAGGGGGAGTTATTCGCTCCATTTGCTGCTGACAGAAATCCTGATGGTTTGGTAAGTAGAGCTTCTGGGCTAAAGTGGGATTACCATCAAACACCAAGGCATTTCCGAATCACCCAGCCCACCCAGCTATCCCTAAGCAGGCAGGAACCTGATAATTATGCCAAAATGTTGATTTAAGTGTCATTAGCAGGCTTGAAGCCTAATTTAATGCCCATCATCAGCTTCCCTAGTGAGAATGGCACATAACAGTCTTTGGTGCTCGTCAATGTTTATCTGACGCATTGGTCCCTGAGAGGGAGTCAAGGACATAAGTGCAGTACCCATGCAACCCTCAGCGAATGCTATCACTAGGTTGTTGAGGGAGGGTCCCCCAAGGGTTCTTGGGGTCAGGTGAGCTCAGGCTGCGGTCAAGGAGTTGACCTTGGCACTGTCCTCTAGGATGAGAATGTAGTGCCTAGATTGTCCTATCTAGCCCTGGGAGGTGATGGCATATTGGGATTACCTCTGGACTATTAATCCAGAAACTCAGCTAATGTTCTGAGGAACCCGGGTTCAAATCCCACCATGGTAGATGGTGGAATTTGAATTCAATGAGAGAAATATCTGGAATTAAGAATCTACTGATGACCATGAAACAATTATTGATTGTCAGAAAAATCCATTTGGTTCACTAATGTCCTTTGGGAAAGAAAATCGACCATCTTTACCAGGTCTGGCCATCATGTGATTCTGGAGCTATTGCACTGTAGTTGACTCTCAAGTGCCCTCAGGCAACTACAGATGAGCAATAAATGCTGGCCAGCCAGTGACACCCATGTCTCATGAATGAGTGAAAAAAAAGAAACCTGAGGGGTTTGGTGGTGCTCTCTTCATCAGCAGGGGAGAGGAGGGCTTTCTCGGTGTTCAGAGATTGGGGCACCCTGTATGCCTCTCTTTATGCATATTTTTACGTGCTAAATGACTTGGAAGAGGGAGTAAGTGGAGTGATCAGCAAGTTTGCAGATGATACAAAGATGGCTGGACTTGTAGATAGTGAGGAGCATTGTCAGATGGTGCAGCAGGACATAGATAGGCTGGTAGCTTGGGCAGACAGATGGCAGATGGAATTCAATCCTGATAAATGTGAGGTGATGCATTTCGGGAGAAAGAATGTAGGGGGAGGTATATGATAAAGGGTAGACCTATTAAGAGTATAGAAATGCAGAGGGACCTGGGGGTGCAGGTGAACAAGTCTCTGAAGGTGGCAGAGCAAGTGGAGAAGGTTGTGCAGAAAGCATATAGTATGTTAGCCTTTATAGGAAGGGGTATAGAGTACAAGAGCTGGCCTTTAATGTTGCAGTTGTATAAAACGCTGGTTAGACCTCATTTAGAATACTGCGTCCAGTTCTGGTCGCCTTACTACCGGAAGGACGTGGAGACTCTGGAAAGAGTGCAGAGGAGGTTTACCAGGATGCTGCCTGATATGGAAGGTCTGAGTTACGAGGAGATATTAGGCAAATTGGGACTGTTTTCCTTAGAAAGACGTAGACTTAGAGGAGATCTGATAGAGGTGTACAAGATATTGAAGGGGATAGATAGAGTAAACAGGGTTAAGCTTTTTCCTAGGATGGACTCAAATAGCACGAGGGGTCACGGGCTTAGGGTGAGGGGAGTAAGGTATAATTTGGATGCTAAATGGAGTTTTTTCACACAGAGGGTGGTGGAGGTATGGAATGCGCTGCCAAGTAAAGTGGTGGAGGCAGGTAGTCTGGAGTTATTTAAGAAATACTTAGATGGGCACATGAACAGAATGGAAATGGAGGGGTATAGAAAACTGATTTAAAATACGGATCATGAGCCTTTGGAGTCCCTGGGAAGTGTGTAAATAGATGATGATATTGAGATACTTGTTTTTATCCTTCAGGTGCTTTGATCCACCTTGTTGTCTAACGAGGGGCATACGCGCGATGGACTCGTGAGAGGACTGCTCTTGGATCTTTTTCGAGAGTATCCTACTGCTTCATGTCGTTAGTGTATGCTTGACTTGGACCATCTGATGGGCAACACGACAGCTTGGTGACTATCGCTGTGCTGTGCAGATACATGGATTTGGGCCTGTGTCTGTGGAAGTTTACGCATTCTCCCTGTGCTTGAGTGAGTTTTCTCCGGGCGCTCCAGTTTCCTCCCACATCCCAAAGATGTGCTCTTAGGCTAATTGGCAAAACAAATTCTCCCTAAATTGTCTCAAATTTGGTTTTTAATCCATAGATCTATAAACATGGACAGGGATTGCGGGTAGAGGTGGGAACATCGGGGTGGCGGCGCGGGTTCGTTGGGCCAAAGGGCCTGTTTCCCGTGCTGTTTTGTTCTTTGTTCTTTGTTCTAAATAGTAGAGAAATTTCTACCAATCAAACCACTTTATTTTAATCCACACTTTTGTATGGTTAAAAGCAGAACTGATGCCTAACATCAAAGCATTGCACTGAACAGTGGACACTGATTGCAAAATCCAAATTAGTTGTTTTACTAGTGAAAGCATGCACGTAATGACAACACAGTGCTCAGTTTGATAAATATACTTGCATTGTCCCAACTGGCATGTTCAAAAAGAAATGAGAATCAAATGGACTGCAAAGCAAACTTGAAGCGCATTACTCATTAACGTAGCAAGGACTTGATATTGCTATAGTTTAGTCATTCTTTACTCTAAGACCCTGGACTGTTCTTGACATCAAAATTTTGCTGCCCAAATTGTTCTAATTTTTCTATATCACCATCATTAAAATAAAGAATTACAGTTTGAAGAAGCACATGCAGATTTGCAGTCATATTTCCTATATTACAATAGTGACTATTTTAATCCCCAAAAGTAGATTTGATTTAAGTGGGAAATTAAACTTTTTTACTCAACATCCTAATTCTAATTTTAATGGAGAAGATGTGAAGGATGGGTGACCACTTAATGGATCAGTCATTGAAATCTTTTCAGAAAGTTGTGTGCCTTCATTCTAACAATGATCCTATTTTAAATTATAGACAACCGACTCCCCCAGGCCTCAAGAAATTCAACAAGTAGAAGGAGGCAAAAAGGCCAGATCCATGAGGTGAGTGTTTTTATATTACCGTTTGTGGGTCAGCAGGATCAGGAGTGTTTCTGCCCAGCACAATATGTTTATCTATGAAACCCTCACCACCTCCTTTCCTTCTATCATCTGTCCAACAGCTCAGCTTCATAATCTCCACTCAAGCCTGACCTACAATCACTGACTCCTTCCACACCCATCTTTCGCCCCGCTTTGCCACCACTTCTAAACATTCTTCCTGGCAGACAGGCAAATTGGCTATCAGGCAGAAAAGCTCATGAAGTTTAGATAAACCCATGCTTATAGATTTCACAATAATAACTCCTCCTAGCATATCAACACCGGCAATGTTGTGTAAGAACACATCTCAGTAACTATTAGGGCCTATATTATGAAAAATAGTATCTTATTGCTTGCAGAACATTTTGGAACTGCCTGAGGAAATGAAAGGTGCTTTATAAATGCAAGTCCACCTTCCTTTCTTTAACAGCCCAGGTGTCTGTTGAACGAAATGTGTTGATGAATGTGTTCTTGTATCTGATATCTCTTGGAGTCATAGAGGTTTATAGGATGGAAACAGGCCCTTCAGCCCAACTTGTTCACACCGTCTTTTTTTGTTTAAAACCCCTAAGCTAATCACAGTTGTTCCCATTTGACTCATATCCCTCTATGGTCCATTGGAAGAGGTGTAGCTTGTATTTGCACTGTGTGACTCACATTTCTAAGAATTCAACCATGTTGTATAAAAAATGTATGGTGAGAAATTGAAGTTGACAGCAGTTTGCTCAGGATCTGATTAATCTGAAGAATATTTCCAGCACAGTTATAAAATTGTTGATAATTTGTTGGATCAGGTCATTAATCCAAAGGAGATAGATGACAGTAAAAGAGATCTGAACAAATTAAGTGGGTGATTTAAGAAATGGCAGTGAGATTTCAATGTGAATAATTATAAGGTAATTTATTTTACTACAATCAACATGGAACTTGCATACATAATGAATATGTCCATTAGTAACGAAGAAATAGGATTTGGATGTGATTATTGATTATTCACTGAAAATACCCAGTTAATGCAAAGCTGTGATAAACAAGATTAATCAAGTGCATAAGGCACTAGAAAGTGCCTTATGAACACCTGATTAAAACAGCTTTTTCTAAACCTGAGTGACCAGGAGGCCACATTTAAAGTATGTGCAATTCAAGATTGACAACTTTCAAAAGAAAATTGATGCATTCAGAATATTCAGTCAAGATCAACATCAGTAATTCTGGGATTTCAAGTCTTAAGCTTTTTTGTTCCTAATCTATTCAATAAAATTGGGAGTATGACACATTTTTTTAAAAAATGGTAGCCAGTAGGATTATTTAATTTAGACTGTGATCAAAAATTAAACAACATGAGTACAAAATTCATAAACTCCTAATCAAACTTGGAATTAAATTTAAACCAGGTTTTGGGAGAGTTGGAGCAATTGAATGGATTCTCATCAAAAATAGTTAACAAAATGTCAATTATTACCTTTGAAAGAGATGGGTATCTATATGGTGAAGAATGGGATTAAAGGTTACAAGGTTTACTTGGATGTGCTTGATTAAATGCTTTAATGCAATATAATGGTTCCTTTGCTCCTGGGAGCAGGGAAATGTCATCTGTGAACTGAAACTAGTCAGGATTGTAATGTTAAATTGATATCCTGGAGTTTTACTAAATTAATTTAGGAATCAGGAAGAAGTCGCACAGAATTTTTATCTTAGAAGTTTCATTCACACCCATTGGAAGTAATAGAGGCCATAATAGTGCATAATTTTCATCCTTTAGTTGAATGCAATTTGATAATCAGATTGGTTAATACCAGTTCAAGCTTTTGATGTGGAGATGCCGGTATTGGACTGGTGTGGGTACAATAAGACATCTCACAGCACCAGATTAAAGTCCAACAGGTTTATTTAGAATCACGAGCTTTCAGAGCACTGCTTCTTCATCAGGTAAGTCAATATACTCACCTGATGAAGGAGCTCGAGATTCCAAATAAACCTGTTGGATTTAAACCTGCTGTTCTGAGGCATCTTACTAAGCTTTTGAGCATTCCAATGTAGATGCTGAAATATTCCTTGTAACTGAAGACAAAGGAATGCTTCCTGAAATAGCTTCGTAGGAAGGATTCTCCTAACTGCCCCTGCCAAATTCTTATTCCTGAGTGCAAAGGTCAGGAAAAAAAGGTTGAAATTTATTGAGGACTATTCACAGCCTAACTTAACTTAACGTAGGCTTTCTACTCATGTGTGAACCAAGCTTTGCACCTACAACCTCAGTTTCCTATGATTTTGATGTAGTAGCACCCAAAAAAATCGTTTCCCTCCAAGTTAAAAGCAAATAAGATGAAGAGGACCAAAATCGTAGTCAACAGCTTTTCTAAAAAAAAATGGATCGTAGCATCTTGGGGCCTGCTATAACAATACCCAGAGTTGGTCGAAGTTAGTGGCCAAAAGCACAATTGCTGGTTGTCCCATGTTCCAAGGATAAGGCTGTACTAGGAACAAGCTTGTGCCCAAGGTTTTATTGATGGCCCAGCCCACCAACACAAAGATAGTTTGCTCCAGATAGGTGCAGCATGCTTCCAGCACATAGCATTCATCCAGTGCCTGGGAGGAGGTGGCCACAAAACAGAGCTCCCTTTTGTGAACACATTACTAGAATATGTAAAGAATTTCAATCACTCAGGAAGTGCTGGAACATCAGACTTTAGTATTTCAGATAAATATAAAGACCCACATCCACATTCAAAACTGGTTACTGTCATGAAGACTGTGTAATCCCAAGAAAAATCCTAAATCTAAGCTATTGTGATAACAGTATGCATCATTGACTATGGTGAGAAGTCTGGCAACACCAGGTTTAAGTCCAACCAATTTATTTGATAGTAAACTCACAAGCTTTCGGGGTTTGCCCCTTCGTCAGGCAAATAGAGAGTTCTGGCCTCAGACAGAGCATACAACAGCACAGGCAGTTTACAGATTACTGATTAGAATGCCAGTCTTTACACTTGACCTGCTATTCAAGTCTTAAAGTGGCCGACAATGTGAGTGGAAGGAGCACTGAGCCAGGTTAAAGAGATGTGTATTGTTTCCAGACAGTACAGTAAATGAGGTTTTGCAAACCCAGGCAAGTGATGGGGCAAGTGCGACATGAACCCAAGATCCTTGTTAAGGCCGTCCTCATGTGTGTAGAACTTGGCTTTCAGTAATTTGTAAACTGTCTGTGCTGTTATATGCTCTGTCTGAGGCCAGAACTCTTCATTCACCTGACAAAGGGGCAAACTCCAAAAGCTTGCGAGTTTACTATCAAATAAATTAGTTGGACTTAAACCCGGTGTTGTCAGATTTCTTACTGTGTTTATCCCAGTCCAAAGCCAGCATCTCCACACCATTGATTGTGAACAGGAATAATTTTATAAAAATCAATTCATTCCCATCTTTCTGTTAAAATTCCACTTTTTCTGTCATTCTTTTATTTTCTCGATAACTCACATATACCTTCTCTCATTGTTATCTCCATGTTTATATATCTGTTAATCTCTTGTTCTTTGGATCACCCTTTCTCTCTGAATTTCTATAAGAATCTCCTGCTCATTAAGACCTCTATAATTTTCTGTATATCTCCCACCCTGTGTAAATAGATATCGCCAAAACATAAGCCATCAAAAGGAAGTGAAATATATTCAAAGACTTATACAGCATGGTGGCAGGTAGCACAGTGATTAATACTGCTGCTTCACAGTTCCAGGGACCTGGGTTCAATTCCTGGCTTGGGTCACTGTCTATGTGGAGTTTTCACATTCTCTTCATGTCTGCTTGGTTTCCTCTGAGTGCTCAGGTTTTCTCCTGCAGCCCAAAGATGTGCGGGCTAGGTTGATTGGCATGCTAAAATTGCCGTTAGAGTCCTGAAATGTGTAGGTTAGAGGGATTAATGGATAAATATGTAGGGATATGGGGGTAGAGCCTGGGTGGGATTGTCATCAGTGCAGACCCGATGGGCCAAATGGCCTTTTTCTGTACTATATGGATTCTAAGATCTATGATTATATGTGTGTCCTATTCTTATTGACCAAATAAATTGAGAATTCAACAAAGACTACTACCCTTTTATGAAAGAAGAGTTCCTGTAGAGTAGAACATCAAGATACTAAAATGAAAAATGCTTTCAGTTGTCCCCTAACATTACAAGGATGTTGCCTGGATTGGGAGGCATGCCTTATGAAGATAGGTTGAGGGAGCTGGGACTCCTCCCTGGAGAGACGAAGGTTGAGAGGCGACCTGATAGATGTTTATAAAATGTTGAGAGGAATAGATAGGATGGATTCTCAGAGGCTATTTACCCGGGCTGAAATGGTCGCTACGAGAGGACACAGATTTAAGGTGCAGGGAAGCAAGTACAGAGGAGATGTTAGGGGTAAGTTTTTCACTCAGAGGGTGGTGAGTGAATGGAATCGGCTGCCGTTGGTGGTGGTAGAGGCGAACTCGCTGGGGTCTTTTAAAAGACTTCTGGATGAGTATATGGGATCTAATGGGATTGGGGGTTATAGATAGGTCTATGGCTTGATAGGTATAGATGTGATCGGCGCAACTTGTGAGCCAAAGGGCCTGTTTGTGCTGTATTGTTCTACATTCTACGTTCTATTAGTTTAATCTGACAAAGGCCAACGAGAACAGAACAGGATTACCAAATTTCTCGCATGATGCAAAAAGCATACAAGTCCCATCACTATATGGTCCATCAGGTCAACTATACCAGGCACATTCACTGGCAAATGATTGAAGCTGAGTGCATTAGAAATGTAATATGTAATGAGGGAAGCAATGACAAAATTGTCTATTTTCCAATAGAAAGACCAACTGAAAATATTTAATATAGGTGCGACAATTCTAGTGGCAACCAGTGTCATCACAGTCCTTACATTTTATACATATGGCTCTTTCCTGGTTAGGATTTGGAACTTCCATATTGTCAGCCCATTTGCTGTTCATTGATGCACCAGGGAGATCACAGATGTATTATTTAGAAAGGCTATTGTTGCTGGGCAACTGAAGCAGCATGAGAAGGTTGCAAAAGTCTATGCATCAGTGCAGTTTTTTGGTTATCCTGGCAATCATTCATTGCACGCGTATTCTATTCAGGCCTGCATTATGCAGAGGAGCTCTTCACTCATTAAAGACTAGTAGCCTTTGCAGAATTCGTTTTGTGAAACAAACTGGTTTTTACTCTGTTAATATGCACGTGTTTCCCTAGAGGAAATGTGAACCTAGTCTACTATGCAGGAAACTAACATCGTCAGATTGGCTGTAAGTGTAAATGTTCCTGGATTTTGTTTTTGCATTGACCTCAGAGACCAGAGGCTAAGAGCTGATTTCCAAGGCAGAGTGTAATCTCTCCCCTATTGCAGCAGATTGTATATCCGTGGAAGAGGAGCTTCCCACTAGTCCTGATTCCTCTCAGCTGGGGCTAGGACAGACTCCAGTGAAGTGCAACATGCTCTACTGATATCTACAAAAAAAGGAAAGCTTCTGGATGTTACCACGTCCAGATTCCAGAATCATGGAATAAAACTATAAAATCGTTCTGGTATAAGAGGAGGACATTCAGCCCATTGTATTCATGCTAGTCCTTGCAAGAAGCACTCCGTTAATCACACTACACTGCTCTTTCCCTGTAGCTGAACAATTTGTTTCTCTTCATATGCCAATACAGTTCTCTTTTCAAAGTTTCTGGTTCCACCAGACGCAGAGGCAGTGCATTCCAAATCCTAAACACTAGCTTTGTAAAAATACTCCTCCTCTTGCCGCCATTGCCATCAGTTGTAACACATTGCCAGAGAAAAACTTTGGATACAAGAATGCAGACAAGAGATTCCTCAGTTGAATATCCATAAATTCTAGGTCCCCAAAAATCTAGAATTTTGAGCAGTTTTCTCCTTCACCTGCAACATGTTCACTCACCACTGTGGTTCCATTCTGCTCTGTGAATTCTGCTCAGTGCCAAATTTTCTGGGACATTATTCCTCTTTAAGCGACAGCACCTAAACTGGAACATTGGCAATGGTAATAGGATGAGATAGAGCAATGTGGAGCAGAATCATGTTCCTGGGATTTTTACAGCCTTTTCCTTAGTATTCTCTTCCTCTTCACCAGCATTTTTTTGCATCTGCATCATAGTCTTATGATCCCCACAGAGACCGATAACTTTTAAAAGCGATTTGAATTTTCGATGACTGATTCAAATCATCATATGAATAAAATATGAATGTCATATTTTAAGTCTTCTACTGAAATAAACAAACTAAAATCAACATTGGCAAAACGTTATTTCATAAACAACCAAACTGCAGTAAAATATCCCCCTTAATATCCAACATGACTGAAACTCCCAAGCCATATTTATACACTACACTACACTTTCTGTAGAATTGTAATCTTTGCTAAAACCAATCCAAAGTTACTCCCAGCTTCCAACAGGCCCATTACTCCCTATTTTTCTGGGTCACTATATCCAATATCTGTCAAAATTTGTTTCCTTCAGTCTTTTGAGAATCCCCGAACTAAATTTCAGCAGCAAGGTCCAGTGATTCATGCACCCACCCATACTAGGGCAAGACTTCAGTGTCTTTAAATCTACACAGCTCCCAATTCTTGAACCAGAGGATACAACCACCAACTTTCTACCTGGTGGCTAACAGAAAGTAACCATTTTTCCTGGTGTACACAGCGATTGTCTTTTTCATGTCTCTCCACGGGACTTCATTTGTACACGTTTTCTGAGACAATCTTGCAGCAAATGCCTTTTCCTTTGAATCAAGGGGTTAAAAATTGGCACTTTGCATTCAATAGTGCTTATCTTGGACCCCTGTCCACATGGTCAAGAGCTCAGGTGGATTTATTGCAAAAGAGAACTAGAAGAAGTTACATGCGGCACTCCATTGCTCTAATTTTACATAAACTAACATAAAACATAAACTATTCTAACGCCTTCTAAAACCTTACATTTGTAATAGGCACAAAAAAGAATTTTTTTTTTACCTTCTGCTCTTTCTCTTCATCAGCATCTTCATCTTCTCTGTAGTCTGTTCTTCCCTTTTCTGTATTCCACACCATTCCCCCAGCTGCCCTGTTGGGTTAGATCTACAGGAACAAAAACATTTTGAATATAACTCCCATGGGATTTAACAGACAAAGAAGCTACAGAAGCTTCTGGTTGTTTGATGCTGCACAGGGATGCGATGGTGGCAATTTAGGTATGTACAATTTGATCTGCCACCTACAATCCCTCACTAATCTCACTACCTCCCATGACTAGAACAGATTGTCTCCCCAGAAGATCTACAATCTGTTCTCTGGTGTTTGATATCAGGTGCGACCCTTTTGAGCACCAAATATTTCTGAAATACTGTCCCACATTTAACAGAATTGAAGAAGTTAGGTGAATTCGAGCATTTAAGGGTTGCCTCCCAAATAGCATTATTTGGCAGGTGTAATAGATTTGCTGGTTCCAACCCGTTCAGGTGCAGCAAGATGTTTTAAAATCCTACCTGCAAGTAATTGCTGTTGGGGCGAAATAGTGATGCATATTGGATGTTCTTGTGTCCGTGACCCTCTTAATCACAAATAGAGTTATCACAGTTACTTGTGCAGCTATTAATTTCAGAGTGTCACTAGTGTGTTGGTGCCTAAAAAAGAAAAATGAGACTCGCTGCTGTTACCTTGCCTGCCCTCAGAAAGTCATTGAAATTTTTCCAAAACAGGTCTGCAGTTCTGAGCTGAGAGAGGTGATTCAGAGCAAATGTCCATTCCCTTCACACCATAGAACACACTCCTTCATAGTTTCTACCCATGGGACCTGGCAGCCATTTTCTCTTTTATTGCATTTCATTCAGTAAAGTATGAAGATTAATCTCATTGGCCAGAATTTTCCAGTTCTCCTGTTGGTGGGGTCTTCCCATCCCTGCGAAGCCAATGGCTATTCGAAAGATTTGTCACATCTGCAGCGGGCTAGCTCACCACAGCAGGGCTGGAAACTAGCAATTTTCTTTTCTGCCTCATATTCCTTAACTAACTGTTCTAAGGAAGGCGTAAAATCACGAGTCACACGTTATAGCTACCAGACTGTGAACGCAACAACAGCAACCTGTTCAGAAAGGATACGCACAATCTAGATGGTTTACAACTGGAAATATTGGGGTGAAGGGAATGTGGGATGCACAAGAAATCAGAGTTGGAGGAAAATATAGTTGTAGGACTCAAGTAGGTTACTGGCTTAGGAAGCACCAAGGCACTGGAAGAATTTGAGAAAGAGGATTATAAAATTGATACACAAGAAGTAAATGTATTTCGGTGAATGAATAGGAATTGGTGCAAATTAGGATGCAAACAGTTGAGATTTAGATGTGCTTAGGTTTACCAAGGGTAGAAGATGGGAACTGGTCAGGGAAACATCTGCAGCATATAAAAATCCAGATGGGAGTTTCAGTAGAGAGTAATTGGAGGAAGGATTGGAAACAGATGATATTATGAAAGTGGAAATAATCTTGATGAAGAGATGAGTGTCAGCAGCTTGGACACTGGTTGAGCTAGGAACAAGGGCCAGCAAGAGGAATAGTTGACTTAGTGACATGGTTGTAGATGGGGGTTTGTGTGTGTGAGGGAGGTTGGCAATGGGGATGGGAGGGGGGGGGGGACAGTGGCAGGGAGGGAGAACAAATACAATAAGCTAAAAAATGTTTGCACCCATTTTCAAACACAGGGGATCATGACTCATAATCTGCCCACAACCCATTCTGTTGAGGCAAACGAAACACTGATTTAAATGCTGTCTCCTGATTTTCATGATTGCAGCATTCAGTCAACAGGATCTGCACTGCTGGCTGGCTGAAAGCATCTCCATAACATGGCTGAAAGTTTAACAGGAGGCTTAACAACATACCAGGGCAAGCTGAGGTTTAAGCTAGGCTCCAGCTTGTCCTTCTTAAACAGAAGCTGCATGGACAGAAAAGAAGATGTCTGCTAATCGCCAGTAAAACAACTGGTGAAAACAAATAAGTGCAGTATTTTTAAAATTCTTTCATGGGATATTGGTGCCGCTGGCTAGTCTAGCACTTATTGCCCCTGCTGTGGGCATTTAAGAGTTGACCACATTGCTGTGGACCTGGAGTCACAGACTAGGTAAGGATATCAAATTTCCTTTCCTATAGGACGTGTCTCAACAGGGAGGAAGAATGAGAACTCCACTGCACTTCTAATGAAGAAACATTGTCCAATTTTAATCCAATATTTGCAGCCTTCAGCTGAAATACTGGCACAACGCAAACTTGAATGTTAGTGTACTGTTGGGCTTCCTTTAAACTTCACCAGTTAAAATTAACTACTTATAAACAAAGCAGTACCAATAATGAAAATGAACTATTAAACACTGGGCACAATTTTACAGCCTCATTCATCTCAAAACTATAAAATCCTGCCCGAGGTCAACAAACCTTTCCATGTTCCATCCCTCGCCCGCTCCAATCTCTGTGGAGCTAGCCTTGCCAGCTCCATCAGGTCCACTCTGCCAGAATGACGCTTTTATTCATGCTCCCAGATTCCTGTGCACTCAGTCCCAGAGAATCTGGAGAAAAAAACTCACCTGTACAGCTGGAGAGCTACATGCTGGTCATCACACTGAGATTGACACTCTGATAAACTTTGGAATGTTTCTACCTCCTGTCGTACAGTCAATAGGTTTTAAAAATCAAACTTTAGCAACATCTAATAATTGCTTCTCTGTGTATTTTGTCTAAATTCTTTTTCTTTAGAATTTTGATGATATTGAACCAATGTGAATTGATTCTTCCAGGTTTGGATTTTAAACCAATTGTTTCTAATATGTAGAACTACAATTGTTTTTCACAATATGACAACAGGTTACACCACTTCTGGAATCAATTTTTGAGTTCACAGTTGCAATAATTATTAATATACTGCAATAAGGAAGTCAGACAATGAGGATTAAAGTGGCCAGTGGACGTGTTTAGAAACATTGGCGCAGTGCATTCTACAGTGTAAAATGGATGATAGCTAATCAGAACCCCAATTTATTTCTCTACCAATTTTTACTTCCATGGAAGTCAATAGAAATAAAAATTGGGAGAGATATAAAATGGGCTGCCAACCTGCTATCACCCATTTGACTCTCACATAAAATAAAGCTCTACTCGCTTGGTTCTTTAATTGCGATCTTAAGACTGATTTATCCTCACAAATGAACAAATCAGTTATGCATTCCACACATTAAAATTAAAATTAAAACTTTAGCATCCCAAAGCTCAATAACACTATCTAGAAGCTCTAGTCTATGCTTATAACTGTTTGTAAGAAGTGGCTATTGTGTTCATCATTCTGATTTTAGTGTAATTATTGCAGTTCGTATTTCACTCCATAAGTTAAACGTAACCATAATAGTTCAGTGCACAATGATAGAAACATTAATTGATACACTAATTATGCCACACTGTTATTTTCTGCATTTTTTTGTGCTAATCAACTGCACTATAAGGCACAATGAAGTAGGATTTAATACTTCCTACACACTTAAACTAGTCATTAATCTCTCTGTTATACATAAAATTGTTGTGATTTACAGAACGGGTAGGAAAACATGAATATATTCTTCGATGTTGTTGGCCAGGGACTAAAAAGGAGCAGCTAAAGTTTGAAAATTCTACTTGATCTGCAGCAACCTGCAACTTGAAGTGATTAAGTTTACTTAGTAGCAAAGAAAATGCTAGAAGGCATAAACCCTTATTTAGCCAGAGAATAATGAGGTAATTCTACCTTGGACCTTGCGCTGGGGTCAATGTGGAAAAAATACAAAATCGAGAAAGTTTGAATCAAAAATGAAGAGGCAGCATATGTTGAAAGAAACGAACAACAGGATAAGGTTAGGAGATTCCAGATCAGCTGCAGCAAAACTCTGAGACTAACTACACAGAAGAGAAAGACCCTACAGTCTCACCCCCAGAGACCAAAGGGAGCAGGTCTCTGGGGGTGAGACTGCTGAGAATGCTCAGGTGGGTGGGGGGAATAAGAGATTAGGCCTAGTTATAGGAGACTCCATAGTTAGAGGGACAGATAGGAGGGTAAATAGTAATAAACAGGACTCAGGGCTGGTGTGTTGCCTCCCAGGGGCTGGGGTCCAGGATGTCGCAGATCGGGTTTTTAGGATTCTTAAGGGTGAGGGGAGTCAGCCCCAAGTCATTGTTCATGTGGGGACACATGATGTAGGTAGGACAAGGGAAGGGGATATTAAACAGAAATTTATGGAGTTAGGGTGGAAGCTTAGGTCCATAACAGGCAGAGTGGTTATCTCTGGACTCTTGCCTGTGCCAAGGGATAGTTTAGAGATGAACAGAGAAAGGGATAGTTTGAACTCATGGCTGCGTGGATGGTGCAGGAGGGAGGGGTTCAGGTTCCTTAACAATTGGGACTCATTCTGGGATAGGTGGGACCTCTTCAAGAGAGATGGTCTACACCTGAACCAGAGGGGGACTAATATCTTGGGGGGAAAATTTGCTAAGGCTATGATGGGGGCTTTAAACTGATTCGGGGGGGGGGTGGGATCCTAAGTAGTTGGGGTGCCGAGAGGGATGAGAGTAAGGGGGTTATAGAGGAGAGTTGTAAAACACAGCGGCGTACGGGTGGGGTGGGGCATGGTTTGAGATGCGTATACTTTAATGCAAGGAGTATTCGCAATAAGGGGGAGGAACTTGCAGCTTGGACCAGTACCTGGAACTTCGATGTTGTGGCCATTTCAGAGACTTGGGTAGAGCAGGGACAGGAATGGATGTTGCAGGTTCCGGGGTACAAATGCTTTAGTCGGAGTAGAGAAGGGGGTAGAAGGGGGGGAGGAGTGGCGTTACTGGTCAAAGACTGTATCACGGTGATCGAAAAGAAGTTTGATGAGGACTTGTCTGTTGAGGTAGTATGGGCTGAGATTAGAAACAGGAGAGGAGAGGTCACCCTGTTGGGAGTCTTTTACAGACCTCCTAATAGTTCTAGAGAGGTTGAGGAAAGGATTGCGAAGTCAATTCTGATTAGGAGTGAAAGTAGTAGGGTAATTGTGATGGGGGACTTTAACTTTGCTAATATTGATTGGAATAGCTATAGCTCTAGCTCGTTAGAGGGGTCAGTTTTCGTACAGAGTGTGCAGGAAGGTTTTTTGACTCAGTATGTAGATAGGCCAACTAGAGGTGAGGCTACATTGGATTTGGTGCTGGGCAATGAGCCAGACCAGGTGTTAGGCTTGGAAGTTAGTGAACATTTTGGTGATAGTGACCACAATTCGGTTACGTTCACCTTAGTGATGGACAGGGATAGGCATGAAGCTGGGGGCTGTAGTTATAGCTGGGGGAAGGGTAATTATGAGGCCATCAGGAGAGAATTAGGGTGCATAGATTGGACTAGGGAACTACAGGGACTGGGAACATCTGGAATGTGGTGCTTATTCAAGGAGCAGCTGCTGAGAGTCCTTGATAAGTATGTCCCTGTCAGGCAGGGAGGAAATGGACGAGTAAGAGAGCCTTGGTGTACGAAAAGAGTTGATTTGCTGGTTAAGAAGAAAAAGGAGGCTTATGTCAGGATGAGGCTTGAAGGCTCAGGTAGTGCAATGGATAGCTATAGATTAGCTAGGAAGGAGGTAAAAAGTGAATTGAGGAGAGCTAAGAGGGGACACGAGAAGATGTTGGCTGATAGGATTAAGGAGAATCCTAAAGCTTTCTTTCGATATGTTAAGAATAGAAGATTGGTTAGGGCAAGATTAGGGCCAGTCATAGACAGCAGTGGGAAGTTGTGCGTGGAGCCTGAAGAGATTGGTGAGGCACTGAATAAATATTTCTCTTCGGTATTCACGCAGAGTGCTGGAAATGTAGCTGTGGAGAGCACTGAGGTACAGGGTTGCAAATTGGGGAGTATTGTAGTAGATAGGGAGGATGTGTTAGAAATTCTCGAGGGTTTGAAGTTGGATAAGTCCCCTGGGCCGGACGGGATTTACCCTAGGATTCTCTGGGAGGCAAGAGAGGAGATTGCAGAGCCTCTGGCTCTGATCTTCAGGTCCTCGTTGGTTACGGGTGTGGTTCCGGAGGACTGGAGGATGGCGAATGTGGTCCCATTGTTTAAGAAGGGGAAGAGAGACCTTCCTGGGAATTATAGGCCAGTGAGTCTTACTTCTGTGGTGGGCAAGGTATTGGAGAGAATTATTAGGGATAGGATTTATAGTTATTTAGAGAGAAATGAATTGATTGGGGATAGTCAGCATGGTTTCGTGAAGGGTAGGTCATGCCTTACTAACCTCATTGAGTTTTTTGAGAAAGTGACCAGAGAGGTGGATGGGGGTAAGGCGGTTGATGTAGTATATATGGACTTTAGTAAGGCTTTTGATAAGGTGGCCCATGGAAGACTTCTACAGAAAATGCAGATGTGTGGAATAGAGGGTGATTTAGCTAATTGGATTAGAAATTGGCTGGCAGATAGAAGACAGAGGGTGGTGGTTGATGGGAGATATTCATCGTGGAGTTCGGTGACGAGTGGTGTGCCTCAGGGGTCTGTTTTGGGGCCCCTGCTGTTTGTAATTTTTATAAATGATCTGGATGAGGGTATTGAGGGATGGATCAGTAAATTTGCAGATGATACTAAAGTTGGTGGTGTGGTAGATAGTGAAGAGGGGTGTTTTAGTTTACAGAGTGACTTGGACAAGTTGCAGAGCTGGGCCGAGAGGTGGCAAATGGAGTTTAATGTGGAAAAGTGTGAGGTAATGCACTTTGGCAGGAACAATAAATGTGTAGAGTATAGGGCTAATGGTAGGGCTCTTAATAGTGTTGAGGAACAGAAGGATCTTGGTGTATGTGTCAATAGATCCCTGAAAGTAGGCAGTCAAGTGGATAAAGTTGTTAAGAAGGCATATGGAGTCTTAGCTTTTATTGGTAGGGGGATTGAATTTAGGAGCCGCAGCATCATGTTGCAACTGTACAAAACTCTAGTGCGGCCGCACTTGGAGTATTGTGTGCAGTTCTGGTCCCCACATTATAAGAAAGATGTGGAGGCATTGGAGAGGGTACAGAGGAGGTTTACCAGGATGTTGCCTGGTATGGAGGGCAGGTCCTATGAAGAGAGGTTGAAGGATTTGAGGTTGTTTTCGTTAGAAAGGAGGCGGCTAAGGGGGGATCTTATTGATGCATATAAGATAATTAGAGGTTTGGATAGGGTGGACAGTGATAGCCTTTTTCCTAGGATGGAGAAAGCTAGCACGAGGGGACACAACTTTAAATTAAGGGTATGAGTTATAGGACGGATATCAGAGGTAGGTTCTTTACTCAAAGAGTGATTAGGGAGTGGAATGCCCTGCCTGCAGCTGTTGTAGATGCGCCAAGTTTGGTGGCGTTTAAGAGGTTAGTTGATAAGTATATGGATGAGAAGGGAATGGTTTAGTTAGGAGGGGCATTGCTTTTTATTTTGGTCGGCACAACATCGAAGGCCGAAGGGCCTGCTCTGTGCTGTATTGTTCTATGTTCTACATCTAGAGATGTGGAGATGGCATCCAGACAGAAGATAGACATCTGGCTCTATTTCTCAGGTAATATCCCACATATTCTGTGATTACTCAGGAATTGCCATGGAAACCAATGGGAATGCATTTTAGACTGTAGTTTTGATACAAGCTGCACGCTTATGTTCTAACCAGACTATGATTTATATGTACATTGTCTAACAACAATAATAAAGTGGATTACTAATAGAGGTGGAACTGCCTTCTCGTTTCTTAATACCTAATTCATAATTGTTACCGGTTAAGATATGGACAATTACGTAATCCTAGAGGAAATTTGAAATTTGAAAGTAGTATGTGACATTTGAAGTGACAGAATCAGTGATTACACTATAATAGAGATCTGGCTGAAGAATAATACCAACATACATGAAATTTGTAATATAACTGCATTCACTAAGAAAAGAAGAATCCAAAAGATATGGGTGCAATTTTAGAGAACTTAACTGAATAAAACAGGAGTCTGAGTCACAGTGCAGGAATAAATTGCTGTTTTTATTTTTAGCTGCCATGGTCACCACCTATTTAGCGTGGATAAAAGGAATTTAATTACAAGAGTGATTGAAAGTGATACTTCATCTGAAAAAGAAAAAAATTATCATGATTATGAGCATAAAATTCTTAAATCTGTCTGTAGTATGAGGCCACTAATCCTGACTGCCACCCTTTTGCAAGTACTTGACGCTCCAAGCATTTGGCAGCCAGAACAATATAAATCTTTAAGGGGAACACAGTTAACAAACTGTTATATCTAAATCATTAATTCCTCATCAAGCTGATTCATTGATAGAAACTACAGACAAATTTTCATTGTAGACAAATGCTAAAAAGTGTGTACAAAAGCAAACCAACATGCTTCAGGCAAATTTTGTGTAACTTAATTCTGAAAAAAGGAGGAATCCATGGAGATCAAAACTAAATATCTAAAAGTACAGCATGTTAGATCAACTGAATTTAAATACATTTACTAAGTTAAGTTGTCTAAGTTCAGTCAGCTTCCCAAAGTTCACTTGCTGGTTACCAGACTGGGAACCTGACTAAGCTTAGGCAATTTAGCATAATAAATGTATTTAAATTCAGTTGATCTAACATGCTGTACTTTTAGGCATTTTGTTTTTGTTCTCCATGGATTCCTCCTTTTTTTTAGAATTAAGTTACACAAAATTTGCCTGAAACATGTTGGTTTGCTTTTGTAAACACTTTTGAGCATTTGCCTACAATGGAAATTTGTTTATAGTTCCTATCAATGATCAAGTGTGTTGACTTTACATTATTCAGTTTAATTTCGCATCGGATGGTTTAACTTAAAAACTGATTGCATAATTGGCTCCTCTCTCAGATTGCATCAAAAACAGATTATCATTCATTTTAATGCTGTTGGTTACATCTTTCACCTTTGCAAACATCATACGAGACTTTCATATAGATAGCAATGCCATGTCCATGTGCCCATTCAACATTGCTAGCCTATTCACTAATGTACTGTTCAAGGAAGTCATAAACATTTGTGTTGAGTCTTTATATCATGGTGATCTAGGCATGCTACCATTGTCTGAATCTGAATTCATTGAACATATAAAGTCAATAACTCACCAGTTGAGTTTAGCTTTAATCACATCATGTATGCCTAACTAGATGGTGTTACCAAGTGATTCCTTCTGGGACTAGATCTCACAAACATCTTTGTCGGTTTCCATGACAATAATGTTTTCAATGGAATGACATCCGCATATTTTCAAGATGGAGATGAATGTGTTGGTATTTTAGTGCAAGAATTTCCAGCCTCCCAGCTGTGTGTTTCCTATCGGTGGAGGGTGCTAGCAGGTACCGTTTGCTAGCAGTTGGATTCTCTGATCTCTCCACTATCAATGGGAATTCCCATTAATGTTATTTCATGTCAGCAAGAAACCCGCAGGCAGGGGCACACTGTTGGCAGGATGGGAGAATTCCAACCTTAAGTTACATGCATTACTAGATTTGCCTTATTGCCATCCTCCTAAATAGGACTCAAGCCATGTACTTACCATGGAAACATCATAGAACATAGAACATTACAGTGCAGTGCACTCCCTTCGGCCCTCGATCTGTCTTGTGGAATCAATCTAAAGCCCATTTAACCTATATTATCCCAATATCATCCATATGTTTATTCAATGACCATTTAAATGTCCTTGATCTTGGTGAATCCACTACTGTTGCAGACAGGGCATAGAACATAGAACATTATAGCGCAGAACAGGCCCTTCGGCCTTCGATGTTGCACCAAACAATTATGAAAAAAGCAATGACCCTCCAAACTAAACCATTCCCTTCTCTTCCATAAACTTATCAACTAACCTCTTAAACGCCACCAAACTTGGCGCATCTACAACTGCCGCAGGCAGGGCATTCCACTCCCTAACCACCCTCTGGGTAAAGAACCTACCTCTGATATCCGTCCTATAACTATCACCCCTTAATTTAAAGCTGTGTCCCCTCGTGCTAGCTTTCTCCATCCTAGGAAAAAGGCTATCACTGTCCACCCTATCTAAACCTCTAATCATCTTATATGTTTCGATAAGGTCTCCTCTTAGCCGCCTCCTTTCTAACGAAAACAACCTCAAATCCCTCAGCCTCTCTTCATAAGACCTGCCCTCCATACCAGGCAACATCCTGGTAAACCTCCTCTGTACCCTCTCCAATGCCTCCACATCTTTCTTATAATGTGGGGACCAGAACTGCACACAATACTCCAAGTGCGGCCGCACTAGAGTTTTGTACAGTTGCAACATGACGTTGCGGCTCCGAAATTCAATCCCCCTACCAATAAAAGCTAAGACTCCATATGCCTTCTTAACAACCTTATCGACTTGACTGCCTACTTTCAGGGATCTATGCACATATACACCAAGATCCCTCTGTTCATCAACACTATTAAGAATCCTACCATTAGCCCTATACTCTACACATTTATTATTCCTGCCAAAGTGCATTACCTCACACTTTTCCACATTAAACTCCATTTGCCACCTCTCGGCCCAGCTCTGCAACTTGTCCAAGTCTCTCTGCAAACTATAACACCCCTCTTCACTATCTACCACTCCACCGACTTTAGTGTCATCTGCAAATTTACTAATCCATCCTTCAATACCCTCATCCAGATCATTTATAAAAATTACAAACAGCAGGGGCCCCAAAACAGACCCCTGAGGTACACCACTTGTAACCGAACTCCACGATGAATATCTCCCATCAACCACCACCCTCTGTCTTCTGGCAGGGCATTCCATGCTCTTACTACTCTCTGAGTAAAGAACCTATCTCTGACATCTGTCCCATATCTATCACCTCTCAGTTTAAAGCTATGTCCCCTCATGCTAGCCATCTCTATCTAAGGAAAAAGGTCCATGCTATCTATCTATCTAATCCTCTGATCATCTTGTATGCCTCTATTAAGTCACCTCTTAATCTTCTTCTCTCTAACAAAAACTGCCTCAAGTCCCTCAGCCTTTCCTCATAAATCCTTCCCACCATACCAAGGAACATCTTGATAAATCTCCTCTGCACCCTTTCCAATGCTTCCACATCCTTCCTATAATGTACGCAATACTCCAATTGTAGCCGCACCAGAGTTTTGTACATGACCTCATGGCTCCTAAACTCAATCCCTCTTCATGCTGAGATAGGGAGCATCAAAGTTATTCCACAAGATAATGGCTACCCTAATCAGACTATTATTTACTGTACCCCTCAAAAATTTATAAACAGGTCTAAGGCTACTACTTCCAGTTTTGAAAAGTGCCCAGTCATAGAGTCATAGAGGTTTACAGTGTGGGAACAGGCCCTTCAACCCAACTTGTCCATGCAGCTCCTTTTTTAAACCTCTAAGCTAACCCCAATTGCTAATATTTGGCCCATATCCCTGTACACCCATCGTACCCATGTAACTATCTAAATGCTTTTTAAAAGACAAAATTATACCCACCTCTACTACTACCTCTGGCAGTTTGTTCCAGATATTCACCACTCTCTGTGTGAAAAAATTGCCGCACTGGACATTTTTGTATCTCTCCCTCTCACTTTAAACGTATGCTCTCTAGTTTAGACTCCCCTACCTTTGGGGAAAGATATTGACTATCTAGCTGATCGGTATCCCTCGTTACCTTATAGGCCTCATAAGATCACCATTCAACCTTTACGCTCCAGAGAAAAAAATCCCAGTCTAGCCAGCCTCTTCTTATAACTCAAACCAATCCTGATAGCATCCTAGTAAATCTTTTCTGCATTCTTTCTAATTTAATAATATCCTTTCTCTAATACATGACAAGAATTGCACGTAGTATTCCAAATGTGGCCTTACCAATGTTTTGTACAACTTCAACAAGACATCCCAACTCCTGTATTCAATGTTCTAACAAATGAAACAAAGCATGCCGAATGTCTCCTTCACCACTCTGTCCACCTGTGACTACACTTTCAAGGAGCTATGAACATATATCTCTAGATCTCTTTGTTCTGTAACTCTCCCCAACACCCTACCATTAACTGAATAAGTCCTGCTTTGGTTCAATCTACCAAAATGCCTCACCTTGCATTTGTCTAAATTAAATTCCATTTGCCTTTTGTCAGCCCACTGGCCTAATTGATCAAGATTTTATTGCAATTGGAAATAAATTTCTTCAGTGTTCGCTACTCCACCAATCTTAGTATCATCTGCAAACTTACTAATCATGCGTCTTATATTCTCATTCAAATCTTTAATATAAATGACAAATAAAAGTGAATCTAGTACTGATCCCTGATCACAGGCTGGTCACAGGCCTCCAGTTCGAAAAACAACACTCTACAATCACCTTCCGGCTTCTTCCAAGAAGCCAATTTTGTATCCATTTAGACACCTCACCCTGGATTCTTATGCAACAACGTACCATGTGGTACCTTGTCAAAGATCTTACTAAAATCCATGTAGACAGTATTAACTACACTGCCCTCATGTAGACAGTATTAACTACACTGCCCTCATCTACCTTCTTGGTTATCCTTCAAAAAACTCAATCAAATTTACAAGAAATGATTTTCCACTCACAAAGCTATGCTAACTGTCCCTAATCAATCCTGGCGTCTCTAAATGCCTGTAGATTCTGTCTTTCAAAATACCTTCCAACAATTTACCAACCACAGACGTGAGGCTCAGTGGCCTGTAGTTCCCAGGCTTTTCCTACAGCCGTTTTTAAAAAAGATGCAACGTTTGCCATTCTCCAACCTTCAGGCATCTCATCTGTGACTAACGATAATTCAAATATCTGTAGCCACCCACAATGTCCTGGAATACACTTCAGCAGGTCTTGGAGATGTATCTACCTTGGTGTACTTTAAGACTTCCAGCACCTCCTTCTCTGTAATATATAAACTCCTCAAGACATCAGTATTTATTTCCCCAAGTTCCATAATATTCATACTTTTTTCAACAGTAAATACTGATGAGAAATATTCATTTAGGATCTCACCCATCTCTTGTGTATCTGCATATAAATGACCTTATTGATCCTTAAGAGGCCCTTCTCTCTCCTTTCTCTACCTTAGATTACCCTGGAAGGATAAATTCTCAAAAATTCAGGTCAAACTAGCTATTTCATGTTGCTATGTGATACAATACAATGGTATTTTTCACTGACAGGATGCTGCCATCAAACCAAATAGACATTCTGCAAATTCTTTAAATTATCTGGAGGAGAATTAGGTTCCACCATCATATATGCCTGCAGGCCTGCAGATGAAGGAAATTGGCCTGGGTGCATGCTTTGATGGACTGCCAAGCAGGTGAAGCATAGGAAGCATTTGCCACACTGCCAGCAACAAAAAGGCTTCCCTTCTGTGTGGCGCTGCAATGTTTGCACATGGCATTCAAATTGATGAAGCCAGCCATTAGTGGTAAGGGTTTCTCGCCCACGTGAATGCACAGGCAGCTGATCAAGTTCCAGCAGCAGACAATGGAAGGCTGTGTCACATATGCTGGACTGAATGGACTGCACAGCACTGTGATTTCAACTGCTTTTTTAAAAATTCTTTTCCATGATGTAGACATTGCTGGCTAGGCCAGCATTTATTGCTCATCTCTAATTACTCTTGAGAAAGTGGTTCTGATCCTGAGCCTCTGCTGGTGTACCTATATCACATGGACTGCAGTCTCTGTCATGTAGGTACACCAAAAGTGTAATAGATAAGGGATTTCCATGATTTTGATCCAGCAATAATGATGGAATGGCGATATAGTTCAGAATGGTGCTTGATTTGGAGGGGACTTTTCACATGGTGGTATCCCCATGCATTTGCTTACCCTTGCCCTTTAACTGCTAGAGGTTGCAGGTTTAGAACAAGTTGTCTAAGGAGCCTTAGTGAGTTTCTGCAAGGCATCTTATAGATTTAAAATATTGCTGCCATATTGCATCAGTAGGGGAAGGAGTGCCATACCAGATTCTTATATTTTAATGAACATTTCTGTTTTAAATTTGTAGCTTTGACCTTGATCTCTTCATTCTGAATTAAAAACATTTTATCACTTCTCAAAGGAAAATGAAAAATAAAACTCCAAAGAAGTAGTAAATCCCCTAATTAGGATATAAAGTATTTTATTTTTTTTCATCCAAGGACAACTATAATTACAATTGCAGAGCACTGAGTAACAGTAGATCTTCACAAAACTAATTACAGCTCCACTTCATACACTTTACCATATCACTGGCCTCACATGATTTGCACCTTCCTCAGCCGCACTGTTCAATCACAGTAGCAGTGTGAGCTGTGTAGTCTGCCTGCCTGACACTGAATCAAATTACACCTTACAGGGAGTTTCAATCACGCTCCACCAAACCATATTGTACATTTCAGGCAAAGTGCTGGGTGTGCCTTGTCCTCAAAAGGGGCCGATCAAAAATCAGGCTCAGCTCTCTTATATTGCAATTAGACGCTGCCTATGGTGTAATGTGTTACATTAATAAACAGACAGGTCTTTATGTGCACTGGCAAACATATCAGTCAAGGAGCAATTTATCAACCAATATAATGATAACAGCATTGAAATTTATGCATTCACCAGATATGAGAGCTGTGCTAAAGAGATAAGACAAATCTGGAGATATAAAAAAAGTTTCTACATATAATGTGACTTGTCACGGATGCATTTTGCTGCAGCTTTGCCTGCGTGCTGTCAGCTGCTATGTTATCCCATCAATTGTGAAAATTATTCTGTTCTGGGACTTAGAAAGTTTTGGAACATAACTATTTCCCATTTGACACATCTAAATGGTTATTCAAGTCCCATTGACTCTAATAGAGATCTTGACGTGTTGGGAGGATTGCAGAAGAAAGAACAAGATAGCAGAGAATGTGAAATATTAAAATATGAAACTTATCAAATTATAACATTAAAGAAAATCCAATAGCATGAATACAAACATTATCACTAACGCAGTTCTTACAATGTAGAAAAGCATATGAAAAACATCTGAGGATCATCACAGATATTTAATCAGTCAAAAGTCAATGCCAAGCCAGAAAGGATATATTAAGAGAAATTGGTTAGAAAAGTGAGTTCTGCAAAGCACCTTGTGGGAGGAGTGGAGGAGTTTAGCAGAGTTGTCACAAAGCATGAGTTCTGTATAGCTGAAAGCATGTTGCCAATGGTGCACAAAGTTGTATAAATTATGACAGGTTTAGATAAGGTAAACAAAGATAGTTGGCAGTCTTTTGGCACCATGAATAATATCCTGGCCTCTGAGTCAGAAAAGCATTCGGTTCAAGACCCATTCCAGGTCTCAATGGTCAAGGAAGATATATTCATAGTGTGGCTAAAAAGGATGAGTATCAACTTGCAAATCGTTCCAACATATGCCAGTGGCAGGTGGTAAGAGCAGAAGAGATTCCTGATCAACCATGTATCTACAAAAGGCAATGGCAAATCGTTGCGTGGGTTTCCTCCGGGTGCTCTGGTTTCCTCCCACATCCCAAAAATGTGCTCTTAGGCTGATTGGGTAACAAATTGTCCCTATATTGGTCCCTATATGGGAATCTTCAACAATAGGCATAGCCTAAAGACAAGGATATGTCATTAGACGTTAGGACGGTGGCGTGGCCTGTTTCCCGTGCTGTGTTGCTCTTTGTTCTTTGTTGTTCTTTGAAATAGTCTTGCTAGACTAATAAGAATAGAAAAGTTGAATGGAACTGAGTGTGCTACTCTGCAAAGAGATGACGCCATTGCAGTATACCAAAGGATATCTTCCTAAGGCCCAGATCTTGTGGTCAGCAGGAAAGTGGAGATGTTTGCCGCCATCTGTTGTAAAAATAAGCCCGACATTTTTTGTCAGCCATAGTCGGAACTTATTCTCTCAGGAGCACTGTAGGTCCATCAGTAAATGAACTGGAGGGGCTGAATGGCACATTGGCAGCAAAGTCACAACCCCTCTCACATAACAAGTTGAAGAAGGTCTGTTTGAGATTTGTCTTCAACTCAACATTATGTAATTGTTTTTAATCACCTGAAAATCTTTTCTTTGATGTGTTTCTAATTACAACTCCCCCCACTGTCACTCTCACATCCCCCAATTCCCCTCCTTTCTCTTGCAACCCCAGCTCCCCAACATCACCCAACACTTCCATTTCTCCCAGCTTTCCTAATTCTCACCTCAATAGGTCCAGCTCTTTTGCCCCATCCCCTCAACCTTTAGCATCTTGGCTCCCTCAGCAACACCCAGACAACATCTTGGCTCCCCAAGACTTACCAGCATCAATCCAAGCTCACCATAACAACATCCCCAGTTCCCTCAACTTCTTCCCCCTGCATGTCCAGCTTTCCACCCCACCACTCCTGACCCTGCTCCCCCATGTCCCCGGATGGTGCTTATGGGTGGAACTGAAGTGTAGCATAAAATGGTCACCCACTGCTGAATTTTCCCAGCCTATTAGTAACAGGAACCTCAGTAGAGCAACTGTACTGAGCACCCGATTGAGCGACCTAAGTGTGAATTAAGGCCCGCTGGTGGACTCCCAATAGGTTTCTGAAATGGGGAATAGTGTACTCATTGATGGGCACTCAATGATCCACAGAAGGGTTGCCTGGTAATATTGTATACCCTTTCCCCTAACTGATTACTGTTACACAGCAAGCCATTCACACCTCAATTACTGGGGTCTGCAAGCCTGGTTCTGGCTTTCCTGGATATATCTACCTGCCCTTTATAGGTGTCTCATCATTGAGAAGCCAACATCCCAGAGCTGCAGCAACAGCAGTGGATACCACTCAGATTGGCACTACTGAGTGAAAATGCTAGAGTGAAATTAAGAAAAAATTTAGGAAAGCAGAGAAGGGCATAAAAAGATAGTGACAAGTTAAACCGAGGACAACACAAAGATGTTTTAGAAAGATATAAAGAGTAAGTGGACCAATTTCTGTTAGAGACCTGAAAGCAACCTGCCTGTGGAGCCAGAAAATATGGGTATGGTTCTTAATGAATATTCTGCATCTATTTTCACAACAGAGGATGGAGGAGAAGGAGTGGAGGAGGTGTGTAAAATATTAGATGTATAAACATAGCAAAAGAGGAAATATTAAGGGGTTTACACGTCACCAGGCCTAAATTGGGTGAAGTAGCTACTAAAAGAGGCAAGGTTGGAAATAGAGGCAAGGCTATGATCTATGATCATTATTTTTCAATCCTGTCTGGTTACAGCTATCATGCCAGAGGACTAGCAAACTGCTAACACTGTGCCTTTGTTTAAAGTGGAAGAGGTAAACTGAATTAATAGAGGACAGTCAGTTGTTCATAGTTCCCATCAATGATTTAGATCTAAATGTAGGGAACCATGATTAGGAAGTTTAAAGATGGTACAAAATTGACCATATAGTTGATAGTGAGGAAGAAAGCTGTGGACAGCAGGAAGATATATCAATGGATTTGTCAGATGGGCAGGAATGTGGCAAATGGAATTCAATCTGGAAAAGTGCCATTTAATATTTTTGTGGAAAAAGGAGAATACAGAATAAATAGTAGAATTCTGAGAAATGTAGGGAACAGAGGGACTGTCCACACATCGCTGAAGGTAACAAGATGGGTGGATACAATAGTTAGGAAGTAATGCAGGATGCTTTGCTTTATTAACTGAGGTGGAAAATAAGAGCATGAAGATTATGCTATAGCTTACACTAGTTAGGACATAGCTAGAATACTTCCTACAACTGAGATTATGAAAGATGCAAATGACATTGGTGAAGGTACAGAAGAAATGTACAAGGACGATGTCAGAAATTGAGAATTTTCCCTGTGCGGCAAGATTGGATATGCTGGAATTTTTTCTTGAGAACAGTAGAGTTTAAGGCGAGATTTAATTGAGATGTTTAAATTATGAGGGGCCTAGATAGGTTGGAAAGGAGAAAACTATCTCCCTTAACAAAGTGGTCAATATCCGTGGGAAATAGGTTGCAAATAATTTGTAGAAGAAATCAAAAAGAGCCAAAGAGTTATATTTTCACTCAGATGGTCGTGAGGGTCTGGAACTCATTGGAAGTGTTATACTGGCAGAAACACTCATTGCATTTAAAAGATACTTGAATAAGCATTTGTTGTAACTTACAGGGCTATGGAAGTTCAGATTAGGTAAGATAACCCCAATACAACTGGCAATGAGAAAGTGGGTGGAATGACAGTAAATTTATGTTTCTTCCCAACAGGGAATAACTGGATGGTGACCAGGAACATGACTGTAAAGTGGTCTTCCCCTTCCAGTGACACTGAACTATTTTCCCTGTTTTTAGAAGCTTTATTTAAATACAACAAATACAAATGATAGAAAGGCAAATAAAAAAAACTTTTTTTTAACAAATGGTTGTCTGAGTAATTATCTCACATTGTTTTCCATTCCTCCTATGTTCACCATTAAGCTTCCTACTGACTTATCATATAACACCAGAGGTATTTTACTCAGGCTGGTTTTGACACCAGTGTAAATACACCTAAGTACTCCTAAATCATCTGCATGCTGTATAGATAAGTCAGTAGGGGGAGCTCAGCTACATACCTGAATAATAGTGAAAATATAGAGAATAAAAAAGAATCGTGAAAAGCTGAACATTGAATGGTCGCATTTGAAATTGTCTGTTATAATGATGAATGAACAATGCTTGATTGCTGTAGAAAGAGAGAAAATGGGGCCAATAAAGTAATAGGAGGTGCCCACAATTCCTCCATTGTTAAGGCATGTGAACTACATGGGCAGAATTTTGTGGAGCTGATGGGGGTTTTGGCCATCAGCTAAAGTGACAGTGACATGTTGCCTTATTTTGGGAAGGCTCACTTACCACATCCTGATCCATCTTGGCACTTGACAGGCCAAGCAGCAGACCATCTCCAAGAGCTTCTAGCATGTTAGAATCATAGAATCATAGTGCAGAAATAGGCCGTTTGCCCATCAAGTCTGCACTGATCACAGTCCCACCCAGGTCCTATCCATAACCACATAATTCCCCTCCCCCAAGAGGTCTGTAGGCCATCCCGTATGAGTTTGTTTGTTTGTTGTGCTTCATGCATGGTGAACCCCCTGTCCCTTGTCCCCAGCCTACCTCCCACCACTGCTGGATTAATACCAGCAGTAAAGGGATGAGGCCCTTACTTGGGTATTCAGGACCTCAAATGGGAGTGAGGCAGGAAGGTCCTATCACAGACTTAATCAAGATAGAGATAGTGGATGGGAATTCCCCAACTGCTACCCCCCCCCCAACCTGAGTAAATGCCCCCTCCTTCAGCAAACTGAATATGATGGCACCTCATTTTATTGAGCACAGACACCAAGATTTACTCCATCCCTTATGTCCATATGTAGCTGCTACCAACATTTCAGATTTGGAGCATTAATAAATTTGCACATATTGGATTGAATCTTGACTTCTCAAAAATGTGAGATTCGGGTTTGTGTCAGAGATTAAAATGCAAAAAAAAGAACTGAAGCTACCTCAAACCCACTGTCTTTTAAGGGATGCCGGATAAGGAATGGGTAAGCAATCCACACCAAGGAATCAGGTTTGTCATTCAAGTATTATAATGAGGCTACATACCTTCATTTTAATCGTCTCTCCTCTTTTAACTGCAGACATTCGGTTTTCCAAAGCCTCATTACAGTCCAAAGATGTGTGGGTTAGATTGGTTGGCCATGTTAAAAATTGCCCTTAGTGTCCTGAGATGCATAGGTTAGAGGGATGAGTGGATAAATATGTAGGGTTGGGGGTAGGGCCTGGGTGGGATTGTGGTTAGTGCAGACTTGATGGGCCAAATGGCCTCTTTCTATAATGTAAGATTTCTATGATTTCTATGAAACATGATAGCTTAAAGGAGGCAAGGCTGATAGAATTTCATTTTCCCCTCCAAATCACACACCAGCTACAAACGGCATCAGCCTTCCTTCACTGTCATTAGGTCAAAATCCTGAAACTGCTTCCTAACTGAATTGTGGGTGTACCTACACCAAATGGATGACAGCAAGGCAGCAGATCTCTACCACCTTCTCAAAGGCAACTAGGGATGGGCAATAAATGCTGACCTAGCCAGTGATTCTCACATTCCATAAACTAACTTATTTGAATTTGTGCCTCTTACAGCATTGTTTGTGAGCTGGGAGGAGCAGTATACTTCCTCTAGGCCAAATAACTAAGAAAGAACCTTCACCTATCCCTTCCTCTACTACAATCTGTCAACTCCTTCCTCCTTCCTCCAAATCACCATTGGGTTCTAGATGATCAGTGTGCATTTGAAATAGGCCCTTTAGGGGATCCTGGGTAAAAATTTATTGTTGGTTGGCCTTTTCCTTCAGAAAGGGCAAAGCTTTGTGCACTATTTTGGATTTGTTTTATTATTTTAAGGGCAGCCAGCAGTCTTCTTAGCAATGATTGAAGCATGATAACCTGCCATTACAACTCTAGTGTTCTTTCAATGCATCAGGTGTGAGGATACCACTGAAACGTATAAAATAGCTAAAACACATAAATGATGTCTAGAGATGGCTATTCCGTGATACCTTGTTAGGAGCCCCAAGAAGCAGAAATCCAGCAATAAAATATAATTTTTTTTTGTATGAATTGCCAAATGTTCTTTCTATAGTAGTATCAATTACAGCTTAAAGAAATTAACCTAATAGCTTATGCCATAGTGATTCTATACTGCTCTCTCGGGTCAATCTTGATTGTTTGAGGTAATGTAAAATGGGCAACTAGTTTTACATCCTTACTGGTATTATCCACTGGAGTCAATAAAAATAAGAATAAAATTAAGGAGAGAAGTAAAATGGACAGTAAGTAGTCATTTTGCAGTGTATCAACTGGTATTCTTTTATACTTTTTTTTTACATGCATATTAAATCATTGATAAATTAACAGAATGTGTCTATCCAAAAAAAGGACAGATTAGAGCATTAATGAGAACTAACTCTAGTTCCGTGTTTGAACAGTCAAAGATATGTGTATTGTTTTAATTGCAAAATAAAATGGCATTAAAAAGTACTGTATTTTCAGCATTCATTTCTGAGAATGGATATATTGAAAAACATGACTGGATTCAGCTTTGGTAGCAGTTGAATATATTTGTCAAGCACCAACGTAGCAGCAGCTAACAATGTAGTATATGCCACCGATCAAAATAATCACCCGTAAGTACCCAGTGGTAGTAGTTAGATGAGCACTTGTTCTGAATGAAAATTTGCATTTGTTCGGGAGTCTGGCTCACTCTGCAAGATTGATTAGCCTAAGGTCCTAGAGCATATACACACTCACACACACATCCATCAAATAAAGAAGCAAAGTCTTAGAGAAACTTTCAAGAATTATTGATGTGACATAACTGGAGGGTATCCACATTTTCAAACTGAAATCTTTTTGTATTTTATTCCTATTTACATATCATATCTTCCAGAAATAAAATACTTTAATACAGCGATGAGTAATATGGTATATGTATACCTCTTAAATTGTTCCTTCACCAGTTACATTAATCTTAATAATTTTCTGTACATGAGTTTGTTGTAAGCTATAACGGCTACACAAATAAAAGGTTATTTTCCATTTCATTTGTTCTTTAAACCATAAACAAGCAAGAGAGACAGTTACAAGTTAATGTTCATAGGTAGCTCAAATAACACTGGATAAACTATATACAGTACAAACCATTCATACAAATGAAGACTAAGATATAGAATTCATTACAATAACATAATTACAGTAACTGTTTTCTCAGACGCCAATCATATCGCCCTCAGCCAGAGGGGAAGTAAGGAGTGTCACTGTGGTAATTGTAATCTGGACACACTTTCTGCACTAGTTTATAATCTGTACTGTAAAATGAAATATAAATACATATGACTTTAAAGGGTTTGGAGCAGAGCCATGACACATGGCTTTGAGTCTGCTCCTGGTAACAAGTTTTTGATGGATCGTAGTTGCAAAGCGTAGTCTTCTTCGCCTTGTCCACTTTCTCATACTCAATGCGGCAGTTAAATGTCTTTGAATCTTTGGCATCAATCACCGTCTGCTGAGCCAAGTCAAATTCCACAATTTTTGTAGGAGGCACCAGGCTGACAGAAACATTCCCCTGGCCAGTAGAATTGTGGCGGAAGTAGACACTAAAGGTACCATTTCCATGGTCCACTATTTTGCCTGTGATGAGTAGGTTTAGCTTAACGGTTTTGATGTTGGAATGAAAGTCTCCCCAGCCAAACATTTTCTTGAACTTGCCCGTTTTGACTATAGGTCGCCTCTTAAGTCGAGGGCGAGGCTCCTTCTGATCTGAGGCATTTCGCAACCAATCCCATATATCCTGGTCAGAGTAAGGTACTGGAGTTTCATAGTGCAGATCCACAGCAGTAGCATTCTCTTTGCCAGATAATGTCTGTGAAAGCAGGCGACTGATCGACAAGTCTTTGCTGCTTTCTGTCCATATGTGCTTTTGCGTATTCTTGGGGCTGTCAGTTTTTAGAAGTTCTGATTTTTGAGGATTATTTCCATGAACACAAGTAACCTGTGAGTACAAAAAAAGGATGTGAGTTTTTTTTCCTCAATAAATGTAAAATTTCTGTGCAAATTTGTCAATTTAGTGTCGACAACAACATTTTGCTCACAATAGTAATTATAAAAAGATTAGCATCTATATCAGGGCCTGATCACAATTTTCAAAAATATTTCTTAAGTGTTTCAACCACATTAATTCGAAGTATAGAGATTATTATGTAGACAAATGCAGGAACCATTCTTCATATAGCAAGGTCCTCAAAGCGATAAGATGAAATAGCTCTGATGGTGGGAGAGGAATAATACCCAAGACGTGGCTGAGGATCTTTAACATGCACCTAAGTTGCTGGAATGGACATATGAAACTTAACAACTCATCCAAAGGATAGCAGTTCAAACATGCAGTAGTCCTCAATAATTGGGAAGCATTCTTAGGCGCTGCTGGGATGAAAGGAGAAGTGGTTGAGAACTAAAATATTGCCACAGTTAGCCTGAATTTTCCCCAGCTCCATCCCACATCCATGCCATCTTCCCAGAGAGAGAAGCCAAGGAGACAGAGGGTGGAGGTATGTAGGTGGCAGGGCTGTACACCTGACATGGGCAGTTAGCCAACTGAACTAACTAAAGGCCTATTATCTGAGACCCTGTGGATTTTCCACTTGGCGTCCAGCTTCCTGCTGGAGAAAGTACAGGCGCTGGAAAACAGCCTCCAGCTTCATATCAGGGGACCAACACTTCAGGCAGACTTAAAGCACCCAATTAGTCTGTTGGGGTTCAGCAGCAGCCAGAGATTGGTCCATGGAGGGTATTACCTTATCCCCTTCCACCCTCCCCCAATCTACCTCCCCCCAGCTTCCCTAGTAGCGCTCTGTCTGCAAAGACCTTCTTTTAATAATAAACTTTGAAATAAAAAACTTGTTGCTCTGTTCGTTATGTGGAGATGCCGGCATTAGACTGGGGTGAAACAGAAAGAAATCTCACAACACCAGTTTAAAGTTGAAACAGGTTTATTTGTAGCAAAAGCTGCAAGCTTTCGGGACAGTCTGTCCCTTCATCAGGTGGCTGGGAGTTCTCAGATCATTGGCAGCTTATATAATCAGGAATGTCAATATTGCTAGCATCTTCTAAAATTAGTGTTCACCTGTTAAAGGATTTGGCAGCAGGCAACAATTACTGCAGATTGTGAGCAATTACATTCAGAACAAGGCAAGGGCCTTCCCATTTTCTAAAGCAACTTTAGATATTTTGGTGGAAGAGGTCAGCAAGAGTAGGGATTTCCACAAGACATCAGGAAGATTTCCAGGCAAGCAGCCTAATGGGAGTAAGAAGGGAGCAGAAGCATTGTCCTGTGGATATAATCAGAATACAGGAAGACAAGGCTAGCAAAGATATATCTTCTAACTCATAGCTATGTGCCTAGCTATCCACTACCTGTAACCTCCACATTTTGAAACATTGCTTCTCCCAATTACTAGCAGCCTCCTCAATCACTACAATACACTTCACTCCACCTCCTTCTGACTCTGCTAAAGCACCTGCTGGAGATATGCTCCTCACTTTTACTGACTTTACTTCCTCAATCGCTACACTTGCAATGCTAATCTGCAATGATAAGCCCCTTCTCCAAACACATCACTACTCTGACTCACACAGTTCCTTCTTTGCTGTGAGGTGAGCTCTCATACAAGCAGGGAGCAGGTAGCCTCCGAAGGACAGCCACATTTCATCCATGTGCTGTCACCATTGGAAGAGCAGGTAATGGATATTGTAAACAGGGTATAAACAGAAAGAGTGGTATCTAATGAGGCTGGATGACAAGTGCTGAAGGGTTTTAAATACTTCCTCTCTTTCCCTTCTCAGTTGCTGCACGATGAATTGCTGCTTCTTTCAGAAGCCAATCATCAGTTTCTGTTTACCCAAACTAATATATGCTAACCCATGTCCCTTTTTTCCAACTCAGATCAGAAAGGTCTACACATCCCTCATGGAGCAGAAGGTGAAGAAGGCAGTCCACATTTTCTTGTTTTTAAATTCAAGCAAACATGATTGAAAACCAGCAGTGGAATTGTTCATATGTCAAACTATTAATGGACAATTGCTATGTCAACTCCATGTCAAATGTTTGCAAACATGGTAGAAAGTCAATGTGATAGTAAAATATCAATTACATAAAAATTGATGCACTATGGATATCTGACACTAGATGGCAAAAGAACATTTTATAAATATTGTACTGTAAAATATTTACAGAAGATGACAGCCATTTTAAACGCAAAATATTAATGTATTAGTTTTTGTATACTTTGATGTGTTGAATCTGACACTGGACTCTTGAAATTGGGACCAATAAATCTAAATAGAGAATCAGTTGCAATTTTGATGATCTAACCATTTAATCAGTAACAACCTTGTGAGAGCCCAAATAGACCTATATTGAAATCTGCAAGTTATAGAGAAGAAAGCAGCTGCTATAGAGACAATCTTTAAAAACTACAGGCAAAGGAGGCAGCTGCCATGGAGACACGCAGTCTCACAAAACTGCTGAGATGGTAGGGAAGGAGAGGAAGCTGACAGTGCAGCAAAACAAAGGATTTGCCTGACCATTTAAAACAATACTATCTAATAAACTGTGCAGCATGTAGTTAGATAATTGCGAGCTATTTTAGGAGAACTGTACTCTGGGAGGAAGAAGAACTATTCTTAAATTGAACTGCTCTCTCCATAACATTTTTGTATTTAATTTCAGTGTATAATTATCCAATCTATGATCCTCTGATCAGTTCTCCAATCTTCATCTGAATTCATTGTTAACAATTGAACATTAAATTATAATTCATTTCTTGCTAGGATACTGAACATATAGAAACTGTTTCTGCTACGATGGCTTAATTTGAGGGCAATCACGTAATGATATACACACTTGCTTGAAATTCTCTTCATTATTTTGATGAGACAGTAACCATCTAAAACAGGTTTAGATGTTTCTATACTAGAGGGAGAGGAATTCACATTGTGCATTAGAATACGATGACATCTTTCAGAATACTAGCAGCCATGTCTTGTAGCCAGTAATTAGAATGGGATGCATTTTTGTTTACTTAATTAACATGAAACACCTATTAAAATAAATATCATCCTTTTTTTATTATTGCAATTCAAACTGAGATGAGAAGTTCCCAATTGTAATATTATAGACAGACTCCAATCAGCTATGGCATGATCAATTAATGAAATAGAAGGAAAAACGGATTTTACACACTATAAAATCCAAACATTTCAGTGTATTGCTATAAAACATGTCCCTTTCTCAAGCAATTGAAGTTCATTATCTCATCTAGTGCAACAGAGAGATAGCTGCCTTCTTGAGATCTTCTGTAGAGCTCTAGAATGTTGAGTGATTTTAGCAATTGGAAGATCATGAGAAAGCACTTTTAATCTAGAGATAAATGCTTTGTTGCAGCATTTTAATATTCTTGGTGGTTATTCTAGTGTATATAACAAAAAAACAAGAAAGTAAACAGCAAAAATAAAACAAATGTTAAATGAACACAAATACTAAGAGTGCAGTGATTGAAACTACTTATAAAATATACAATGGAAACAATCTCAGGAAATCATAATACTACAAGAGGATTTGATTAACACAAAAACAACACTACAAGAAGCAAATAAACCAATTGTAAATCACTAAGATTCATTGTCTTTACAGCAATTTTTAAAACCTCTTCTAACAGGCCATACTATAACTATGGTTATAACCTTCACTACTAATTAAGTGCATTAAATTAGAATAAAGTGCAATTACTGATCAAATTTATAAATTTAGCTTTTTTTTCTCCCCAGTAACCACCAAAAATTATTTCTCAGTTTAATCTACTTTTTTTTCTGTTAATAGAAGTGTACAACAAAAATGTCCAGAACAGTTCAGCTATAATTAATACTTATATTAATGTCTAACATCTCAGTTCTTGCGTTTTAAAAAAAAATCATTTCATTATAATATTTAATTCTTTAGGGCTAGCTTCCCATAGAATATTCCCTTCTTTGACTGGAATAATTCTAAATCTGTGCAATATAATTCCAGATATCATTAAAGTGAAGAAACATCACTGTTTTTGAAAAATGTTGATCGGATTTTATGGTTAGCAGTGAATAAATAACATTTACAGCTCAATGTGTTTATGATTGCCCATAGATATCCACAGGTTTTTTGCTTTTTCTTGGGCTTTTAGACAATAACTTGAGTTACACGAAAGTCAAAAAACTTGGCTCCCACTGCAAAGGATCTAGAGCTTGTGTTAACAGGATAAGCAACTTTTGTCTGGATTTAATGATCATGGTGGTAGGCCTAGAAATTCTATAATTATTCCCAGGCATCCAAATGCGAGTAAAAGCCAAATTAGGCATTCACCCGGTCCTCAAGGTTCCCAGGGTAGATGTCCAACTTCTAAGAGCTGCTCAACAAACAGAGGATGGCCTTATTTCAGCACCAGCAATGTCCCAGGAGCAGTGACCATCGCTAGTACTACAGTTGGCCTGTACTACAGGCTAGTACTACAGCAATGATAAGCTGAGGGCCCTAATTGGCTCTTTATTGGCAAGTGGCAAGTTCAGTGGATAGCTCGTGAATAAATCAGCATTTCATACCAATCTATGTATTAACCCTTAGTGACAAGTTCGCCAATAACCTCACCATCATTTCTACTCAAAATCTGAGATATTTATATTTAACAGTCCAAAATCTCATCATCAACAGGAAAATATTACAAAATTGAACTGCAAAACAAATATGCAGTATTCTCACAAAACTAAAATCTATTGTTTATGATTCTTTTCCTTGATAAACATATTAAGATGTGTGATTCATATGTTCTCATGAGACATTTATCCTGTGCCTTTGCTGTCTGCATTATATGGTATCAGCAAAGCTAAGTTAAAGTTTATTTATTAGTCACAAGTATGGCTTATATTAACATTACAATGAAGTTACTGTGAAATTCCCTTAGTCACTACATTCCAGCGCCTGTTTGGGTTAATGCACCTAACCAGCACATCTATCAGGCTGTGGGAGGAAGCCCTGTACAAAGGGAGAGAATGTGCAAACTCCACACAGAAAACAATCCAAGCCAGGAATTGAACCCAGACCCTTGGCGCTGTGAGTTAGCAGTGCTAACCACTGTGCTGCTGCCAGTGTAGACTGCTCCTGGTTCCAACATGATAGTCTCCAAAAGATCATTCTGCTTTACTTCTTGTTGTTCCAAATTTAAACAATTCCTGCAGCAGAAATTGCATTTTTAAACTTAAAATGTTCAAAAAATCTAGTGCCACAGCTGGTCTCCTTTCAATTTCTACTGATTGCAAAGTGCTGATGGTTCTATCATCAGTTCATCGCAATCAGCAACAACTCGCCAACCTTTTATTTGCTTGTCAATCTTTTGGCCAAAATCAAGCATCAGATCAAGCACAGGATGGGGTGCAATGCCTCACCTTGGAACTTGTTTGTTTCTCTTGAATTAGATTCAATTGGATTTTGGATTAGTTTTTTTGGAGCAAGCAAGGAATGATTTGGGTTTGCCTGGTCCACTCTGAATGTTGACAATAAAAAAATTTTTTAAAAGTGTGCATGTATTGAGTTCTGTTTTATTGTTGTAATGGTTAACACATTTACACAACTGAAAAGTTCCCGATTCAAAACAGGGCAGAAACATTGTGTGGAGTTCTGTCTTGCCAAACATTGTCGAAGTACTGTTGGTTCTGCAGAGGCAGGGACTGAGGGCAAACTATAAAAGAAGTTCTCACAGTATTATATTGTTACCCATAAAAATATTGAGAGATGGAGCTGTGCTATGATTTTTAATTGAATAAATGGTATCATTGCTACTGTTACTTAGATGTATTCTCGCTTCAAATGAACTCATCTGATAATTTACGTGCGGGTCATTGATTGCCCTGTTCCATTTCTGGCATTCCGTTAAGATTTTGTTTTCCATATAATTATGCAACAGTCAATTTCCACATGTTGACAAACTATCCAATCGATTTGACCTGTGAGAACTGATTAGAAAAAATGAGGAAATATTTACTCTTATGATCTTCTGCTAAATGTTGTCACTCAGTAGCACAGCATTCCCAAGAAAGTCTCTTGCTTGTCTGGCTGCCTCCTTGATAAAAGTGAAGGGCATAAGGGAATCTTACTTATATATTTATAGAACAAAACCGTGATCAATATTTCCAACATATCATTATTTGTCACTTATTTAGTTAATCAACTGGAGTACTTTTACTCCATAGGTGTTATCTTTGAGATATTGATTATTCTACAGTACTTGAACCCCATGTATTAACAAATTTCAGTCATGCCTTTTGAAAATAATTGGACATCCATCTACCTTTAGTTAGACAGGATAGAAAAGATTTTAAAGCTTTAGAAAGCTGTAATAATCTTAAATAGCAAGGTGAGCTTAAAATAACTTTCAAATCAGTGACTGTCAGCATGGGCTGTCTTCATTCTGAGCGGACTGCTGGCTCTGATAATAACTCTAAACCTTGTTTAAGGAGGCTCAGATATTGAATTGAGATTAGTGGCGCCCCTAACTATCATTGACGGAAGGATTGGAACTTCACCTGGTGACAGACTTAAATATCATTTATTCATCTGTCATGAAACACTCAATCACGCTGATTTGAGTGAAATATGATCATCTTCATAATTTTCAATATCCCTACCTCACCTATGCTAATTCATGTCGTCTCCTCACCAGAGCCTTCCAAAGAGCAGCCACTGGTGTCATTGCCAATGAACGCTTGGAGCAATTCCTACTGAGGGTTTCGCACACCTCATCCTTACCATGCAGCAGTCCATGGCAGGTTCACACACTTTGCCCAGTCAGATTACTCTTTGGTTTGTCACCTGGTTCACGGTTAACAAATGTGTGAAAGAAGAGAATGCGAGCTGAAGAACTCCCCAGAGAGAACTGTCAGGCTCTCAGCTGGACATACACTCTGGCTCTGGATCCGTCAATGAAAAGGATAATCAATAAAGGGCAATCAATAAGGAATAATCAATTGTGACATATAGCCAGGCTTTCCAAAAGCAAGAAAAAAAAAAGGACTTCCATGCATACTGTCCATGATTACAGGGAGAATGGAAAAGTTCACATGAGTGGGTCATGCCACAGAGCACTGCGAGGATGACTTCTTCTTTAGATAGATTGCCAAACTCTACTGAATATCAATCATACCAATCAAATGAGGCTACGCTGGCCTTAACCACAAGCTGTGCAGACTCTAGATGCCAAAATATCTGCCACTTTAAGTAGCATAACACCTTAGTCTTGGTCCCCAGTGATTCTCCACAGGATCCTACAACTATACCCCCAATTACCCAATGATCTCCAAAATCCCAGCATACCCCCTTGAACAAACTACTCCATCAACTCCCAACCACTATCTTCCTGACCCCTGACTACCCACACTCCAATTACCTCCACTAACTTCTCACCCTTCACACAACCGACTGCCTCCACACTACACAACTGCACTCCTGACCCCATGAATGCCTCTGGACTCTTTCATCCCAGACTAACTTCCAATAGCTTCCCTTCACCGTCCCAAAACTCACATCTGAGTGTACCCCACCCCAATACAAAAACTTGTCATCACTCTTGACTACTCACCCATATCCCCATTATGCCACACCATCCATTACCCCCTCTATATCTTCTAGCTACCTCCTCGCCCAGATATTACACACAAACCTTCTGTCTGTTAGCTTTTAAACAAAGGGACATTACAGTTTATCAGAATGTGGTCATTAGTGCTGTAAAAAGAGGGCTTGGGTTGGCCTCCCCAGTGCCCTACACTCCAACGGAAGGGCTCCAGGAATAGGTATGCTCCATATTTCTCGAGAAGCCTAGGTCGGAGGTCAGGATGAGAAATGTGGAACTTCTGTCTAAGATAAAAAATAGGAGTGAGGTAGCAATCTGACAGTGATTATCGCTCCTCAGAGGAATTGGTCCACAGTCCTGAAACTGTTTTGCAATTCTGCACTGCTGGCAAGCAGTTATTATCACAATGAGAATATGTTGAAGATTCAAAACTACAATGCAGACCCTGTTTCCTGCACAAAATATTTATCTGCTGGAAATGCATAATTAGTTGAGCAGCCTGCAAAAACCAAACACAGAATGATCACTTAGGGCAGGTATCAAAAAACTGCTAACGCTTCTAGAAATAAGCATCAAGTGAGCATATTTTAGGATCTGTACAATTCCGACAAATAAACAAACCACACAAATGGTAAAACATACTCTGCACTAACAATTGCAAAGACAGACAACGATCGAAAGATTGAGGAAATACTGACAAACTGCAAGCCAAAAAAAAGAAAGGGAATATATGCAAAATGTCCTCACAGTCACAACAGAAATAATTGGTCAGTTTAGTTTCAACATTCAATCTGATCCAAGTGCCGAACTTTTGCAGTGGGATACATGCAATAGATGATATAATGGGCAAAGTCTTCTCATCTCCAAATTATCAGATACATCAAGTACAATTGAAGACATGCATCAGGACCTTGTAGAGGTCCTGACGTTTGTACTTGCATGGGAATTACCCGAGAAGTTTCAACTTCTGATGGGTAAGTCCCCTATGCCCCAGGACCTTCTGCAGATGTCTCCATTTCTGCATTATTAGAGTGAGATTATTTGGACAGTTCCATGATACTCACCCGTGCAGGATTTTCTAGCTGCACTCGCAGCAAGGCCAGAAATTCCTACCCAAGGTCAATGGACCTTTGCATGCTCTACCTCCACCTCCTATGATTCCTGTGATGAGTGGGACAAGAGAGACTTGGGGGTGCAGGTTCACAAGTCTCTGAAGGTGTCCTCACAGGTGGAGAAGGTGACAAAGAAGGCGTATAGTATGTTAGCTTTCATAGAAAAGGGTATAGAATATAAGAGTAGGAGTTTGATGTTGCAGTTGTATACAACTTTGGTTAGGCCTCACTTGGAATACTGCGCCCAGTTCTGGTCTCCGTACTATCGGAAGGATGTGGAGTCCTTGGAGAGAGTGCAGAGGAGGTTTACCAGGATGCTGCCTGGTATGGAAGGACTGTCTTATGAGGAACGATTAGATAGACTGGGGTTGTTTTCCCTTGAAAGACGTCGGCTTAGAGGGGATCTCATAGAGGTGTATAAGATTATAAGGGGTATAGATAGAGTAAATGGAGGTAAACTTTTTCCACCTTTAGAAATGGATAGGACGAGGGGTCATGGCCATAGGGTGAGGGGGGCTATGTATAGGACGAATATTAGAGGGCAGTTTTTCACACAAAGGGTAGTGGGGGTGTGGAATGCACTGCCGAGTAAGGTGGTGGGAGCAGGCACGCTGGGGCTGTTTAAGGGTCTCTTGGACAGCCACATGAGCGGTATGCAGATAGAGGGATATATTAGGACTGTTTAACTACGGCTTTTTTCCACAGGTAATTCGGTCCATAATTTGAGCACGCATTCGGCAGGTGGTGCGGGTACAGCTCTTGGATGTTGATTCATGGGTTGCCTGGTACCTCATGTCGTATATGAGTGCTTTATGTGGACCACCTGAAGGGCACCATGACAGCTCAGAGACTATCGATGTGGCTGTGCAGACACTTGGAATTGGGCCGGTGTCTGCGGGAGTTTGCGCGTTCTCCCCGTGGTTGCGTGGGTTTTCTCCGGGCACTCCGGTTTCCTCCCACAACCCAAAAATTCGCTCTTAGGCTGATTGGGTAACAAATTGTCCCTATGGTGAAAATTTTCCAAATTAGGATTAATATATATACTATTATATAGGACTATTAAAATAGGATAATGATTTGGTATTACGGTGGCGCGGGCTCGTTGGGCCAAAGGGCCTGTTTCCCGTGCTGTGTTGCTTTAAAAAAAAAAGAAAATTCCACTCTTTGCCCAGGAAATGTTAGACAGATTCAAACCTAGACTAACATCTGGGTAACTATACAAGTGACTCCTTAATCATCCCCTTGACCCCATCCCCCCAACAATGCCCAAGGCTAAGCTGATCCAATTAGCTCCTGAAACCAAACCACCCATCGCCCACCCTCCCCCACCATCCACCACCACCACTCCATTAGTCTAATCAGACAACCAGACCAAACCTGGCCATCCCAAATGACCCAACCTCACAGACTACCACTCCCAACCATTCAACTAGCAGCCTTCATTACCCACCTCTCCCCCTCCTTCTGACCAGTCTAGACCCAACTATCACCCCCAATCCAGCCTGACTACTCCTTCAACCACCCATTATCCCCCACTGAATTGACCTAACTCGACTAATCCCAAATCTAACCCAATTACCCTTCCCCACTACCGAATCATAAAATCATAGAAGTTTACAGCATGGAAACAAGCCCTTCGGCCCAACTTGCTCCTGCAGTCCTATTTTAACACCCTTAAGCTAATCCCAACTACCCACATTTGGTCCATAATCCCTCTGTACCCATTGTACCCATGTAACTATCTAAATGCTTTTTAAAAGACAAAATTGTACCTCTCTCTACTATCACCTCTGGCAGCTTGTTCCAGATACTCACCACCCTTTGAGTAAAAAATTTCCCCCTGGACACTTTTGTATTCCTCCCTTCTCACCTTAAGCCTATGCCCTTTACTTTTCAACTCCCCTACCTTTGGGAAAAGATATTGACTATCTAGCTGATCTATGCCCCTCATTATTTTATAGACCTCAAGATCCCTCTCAGCTTCCTACACTCCAGAGAAAAAGTCCCAGTCTATCCAACCTCTCCTTATAACTCATACCATCTAGTAAATCTTTTCTGCCCCCTTTCTAGCTTAATAATATCCTTTCTATAATATGGTGACCTGAATTGCATTCAGTGTTCCAAGTGTGGCCTTGTCAATGTCTTGTACAACTTCAACAACACATTCCAACTCCTGTGTTCAATGTTCTGACCAATGAATCCAAGCATGCTAAATGCCTTTTTTACCACTCTCTTCACCTGTGACTCCACTTTCAAGGAGCTATGAATGTGTACCCCTCAATCTCTTTTTCTATAACTGTCCCCAACACCCTACCATTAAGTAAGTCCAGACTTGACTCTCCACCCTCCAACCCGACTTAACAACCCCCCACCCTATCCCTCTACTTGTCAGTCCTAACTATCACCCCAACCAACCAATTACCCTCACATCACCAAACCAAACTGATTACTGCTCCCTGATCAGACCTATCTACTCATCAATAACTTGATTACACAACTTGATTACCACCAACAACTTGATTACCCCACCACCCAGATCTGACTAACCACCCTGCCCCTACCCACATACACTCATTTAACACCTGACTCATCTACCTACTTATCTACATTGTGTATCTCAGCCAATGACAATCGCAGCTATCTGTCCCACCCATTCATCCATTCACCAGAGCAACTAATGCCACAAAATGGGATACACCCAGCTCTCCCCTCTCCTTCCCCTACTCAATTTTACTCCACTCCAACAAAGTTTCTGCCTGTTTCTGGGAATCCAGGATCGGAAGGCTGCAGCAGGAAAATGTAGCATTATGGAGTAAGGTAATCTTTGTGTGCAAAGTCATTACCAACACAGAGAATTTAGGACAATATTTATGCTCAGCACCGACGGAATTAAAAGAGACTTTATTTTTAAAGCAAGGAGTGAAATTTGGTTTATTAGAAATCTCTATCAAACTCACCATCTAAAGTCAAAACTCCCTTGGGACTTCCATCCACTTTCCATTGTGACAAAGAAAAAGTACAAGCCCACATCCAATGCATATCTCCTCATATCTCCTCCAAAAATGTGTGGGTTAGGTGGATTGGCCATGCTAAATTCTACTTAGTCTCAGGAGAACTAGCTAGGATAAATGCTTGGGGTTATGAGTATAGAGTCTGGATGGGATTGTGATCAGTGCAGACTCGATGGGCCAAATGGCCCCCTTCTGCACTGTACGATTCTATACATAATGTTCACAAGCCACTGGCAAATATTTGCTGTGATGCTCAGTTTAGTCACTGCAACATTACCATACAATCGTGATTTTCACAGACAGAAGCTGAATGCCATTTTCTTCATCTTATGTATGAGAACTATCTACTTCACAACCAAAGAAAATCAATAGGTTTCTAGTACTAAATCCAAACCAATGTCTACCTAACATTGTATCAATTGGGAAACAACACAGCAAGTGCTTAATGTTGAACCTGTGTTTATTTCACAAAATGTATTAGGCTCAGCAGGTTTCAGTGAACTACATTTGATAAGCTGAAGTTCAGAACCTCTGGAGTGGTGGCAGTGGCCCAGAAATAAAAATATCACGTGAAATTGCGTGGGAAAACAATAACAGATAAAAATCAAGACAGGGACTCTGGGAATTGTCCATTTTCCCAAAGACTGTTCAAGTCTGTAGTTTTTCAAAACCATTACTCTTTACTTATATCAAATATTAACACATTTGGATCTCTACATGAGGTTGGAGCTTCTCCTTTCAAATCTCACCACCTTCTTAGTTATACGATCTGAAATCATTATTATGTCAGCATCATGTATGTTTCTGATGCAGCATGGTGGCATAGTGGTTAGCACTGCTGCCTCACAGTGACAGGAACCCGGATTCAATTTTGGCCTCAATGTCTGTATGGTATTTGCACATTCTCTCCATGTCTGCATGGGCTTCCTCCAGGTGCTGTGGTTTCCTCCCTCAGTCCAAAGATGTGCAGGTTGCGTTGATTGGCTATGCTAAATTAACCCTAAAGTCAGGGGGATTAGCAGAGTAAATGTGTGGTGTTACGGGAATAGGGCCTGGTGGGATCGTGCAGACACAATGGGTTGAATAGCCTCCTTCTGCATTGTAAGTGCTCTATCCTCACACTCCATCCAGCTTGACCTCATTTGACACTCTCCAACTTTTTAACTAATGCAAGCATGCTAAACAATCAATAGCATGGAAAACTATCAAATGATTGACAAAGATGGCCAATATTCAACCTTCTGAATAATGAGTTATCCTCTCCCCACGCAATTATTTCTGCATTTGTGGCAGATGAAATACCACAAAGAAGTAACAGAGTTGTATTACATGACTGGCATGATAAATTACAAGGATTATGAACTTGTACAATATAATACTCAAATGCTTAAATAGATAATTGAATATAAGTATTCAAAATGTACTACCTGCAGGTGAAATATATTGTGAACAATCCAGTAAAGTAACAGTTACACCAGAAGAGTACTGTTCATCCAAACATCAACTCTCACCAAACTCACTCACTGCAGATACAACACTGATCTGACCAAAAACTGGATAGTCAGAAGTACTGAGCTCACCATAACTATGATTGAATTCAGTTCCTTTTTTCAGGATGCAGTTATACTGACAACTAGGCAAAATAAGATTGTATGTGCATCAACATAACACTGATAGCATAATTCACACCACAGCTTTCAGGAGATTGTAGGAATCTGCAAAGGATGTATCGTAATTCCAAGCTTAGAAAAAAGTGCATGACAAAGTAGCTCACTGCTTCTGGATGTCTAGAAGCTTATGGCTTGAAAATTGAGGATAACTTACACTGCCTCTAGGAGAATATTGTAGATTAGGAACTGTACATCTTTATAAACCAGGTGGCACACCTCACTCACAGATTCCCTGAGCTGTGGTAGACACTTCTCCTTCATCATGTCCAGGGAGCTGATTTAATTACATATGACCTATTGCATGTGATTCCTGTGTCCCTCAAAGCTCTGTTACTCATCTCCTTCACCACAATATGGCTGGTAATTATTTTAACTCATGCTCACAATCATATCAATGACCAAATAAAACAAAATATGTAATAATTCTCCTTCAAGATAAAGATACTTTTAGGTTTCCTCACTAAACAAAGACTAACGTGAATTGTTACTAGAAATTGAACGCCTCTCGTAGCATCACCTGCTGACTAGATACAGTATTACAGGAGAAGCCAGCATCCTTCCACTTCCTATTAAATCTCAGTAAGAAAAATCACTTCTCGTTTTAAAACATCGTACAATGATAACAACCATCATTCATCTAAAATGTCTCAGTGCCTAGCCACTTCCTTATGCTGAACATACAGTCATACCTATAGCCTCAGCTCACAATCTACATAGGATCCAAAAACTGTGCCAATACTCAGGAAGAGTAATAAAAGTTTTCACTGATCAATGAAAGGCAACAGTGTGATTCCTGTACACATTTCACACCAGCAAATGTGTTTTCTATTGGTATATACATTCTCCATGCACGTGCAATGTAAAATAGAAATTACAGTAAATGCACATGCAATGGAGACATTTTAGATGCAAACCCAAACATTATCAAGAATTGTATCATTTAAGCCACTGAAACAAAATAAGTACATGTGAATAGAATAATACACACAATTAAATTAACTATTTGAATTCTATGTTAAGTAATGCAGGAGAAAATGTGAGCTTTCCTTAAAAAAGGTATCTGTAATTACAAGTCCCAACCAAGCACTGAATTGCATAGATCATACTTACGCTGCAAATACTTGGATCGATCAGCTGTCAGTTGAAGTGTGTGTGGATGTGATTTAGAAATGCACACTGTCCCATATATGACCATAGTTGAACAAAGTACATATATTTTAAAGTAATGATTTAATTTTAACCAAATGAATTCAGATTTTGAGGAAGTGAGGATTTATTTTTATGTATCATGCTTTTGGGGATGTAATGTGCACACTTGCCACGTGCTGGAACAAGAGGAAACATTCTAGAAGTTGTGTTAGCTTAAAGATCGTGATCCTTTTCTTCAGCTACTAGTGGATCTCATGATTAACACTATGGAGTAGATTTCCCCTATGCCAAATGCATAAGGAAATGTTATATATCTACTTTATTAATAGGTATATGATTTTGTTGCAAATATTGTTCAAAAAGATTTTACACAAGTTTCCAACATTGTTTACTGATTTAGTTAAATGATCCTAAAAGTGCACATATATAGATTATGCATGAAACTGGTGAATATTTTTAATTGACAAAAAACAGAAGTAAAGAAAGTAAATTAACCCCTCCTCCCCAAAACAGGTGCAAAATACCAACGTACCCCAACCCGACCACTTCTGGCTTTTAGGAAGTAGGATGGATGTGGACACCCTACCAGTTATTGAGAGGAGGGCCCACATTACATTGATGAGGCTGTGCTAATCTAATAATTGGGGCACTTAATTTGGAGAGAATTTTGAGAGATTAAAATTAAAGCATCGGCAGTATTCTCACCTTATTCCTTTAAAATCCTGGGGCGGAAACCATCTGGTCCTCATATTTACTCATTCTTCAGCTCCACCATTATTTTCAACTTTATTGCTGAGTTAATTCTGGTGAGTCCCTGTCGTGAGGCTCAGTTTTATTGATGTTCTGGCATACTATTCTCTTTCTCCCTTATAAACACTGATAAAAACGTAATAACTCAATGTAGATATCACTTTCTTATTTTCATTGTTTGATTTGATTCATTATTGTCACATGTATTGGGATACAGTAAAAATTATTGTTTCTTGTGCAGTGTACAGACAAAGCATACTGTTCATAGGGAAGGAATAGTGAGGATGCAGGATATAGTTTTAGCGTCATAACTAGAGTGTAGAGAAAGGACAACTTAATATAAGGTAGATCCATTCAAAAGTCTGACGGCAACAGGGAAAAAGATATTCTTCAGTTGGTTAGCAATGTTGCTTTGAGTTTTTGAGAGGCCCACTTTGCTCCTGACCATCCACCTTTGCATAATATAATTGCAAGAAAAGTTTTCTGTTGAGTTGTGTATTTCTTTCAAGTTTTCTTTCATACACCCTTTTTATTGTTCTTATCATCTGTTTTGTCACCCTTTGGTGCTCTTTGTATTTCTTCTATTCACTGGAATGTATGTATATTTTTGCATTTTTGTACACTTTGTTTTGTCATTTTCACTTTCAATCTCAATATCTGAAATATCAATGTGCTTAACTCTCTCCTTATAACTTCACTTTGGAGTTTGGGTAATTGAAAATATTGCCCCACTCCCCTGCACTGCAATCGCCATTCCACGTTGCCCTTTTGGAAAGTATTTGAGCATGACAGCAGCCTAGGGGTAAAACTTTCTCTGGTTTTGGGAAAATCTGACCCACACACTTTCTGATCTCACAAATGGTCTATGTGTGACTTCACATGTCATTTTTATCTTTTTACATTGGGTTTGTTTTCCTGGTACAATTTGTGAGCCATGAACCAGTGCAGAAAGTATATGGTTGTACAGGTGGGCTGATTCAAAGGCCTGTCTCAGTTCTGGAACACAGTATTCCAGCTGCCAACAGTTTCAAGTCTTCTAAATCTCACTATTCAACCGCCTCCCCCCACTCATCCCCTTCCCTCCCCACCACTACCCCCCCCACCCCATCAGCTGTTGCCCCTACCTTCCATATCAGCCATGGCTGCTCAGGTGACCCTTACAATCCTATACCATTCTTTTATCATGTCCCCTCCATGATTTCTCAGACTTTTACATACCCTTTCTATGCCCCTTCTCATATATCCTCCACTGCCACTCAGTATACATTATGCACAGTGCTCAGAATTAATGACTAGCAATTGAAAATTCCAGGACTTCAGTCCTGTCTTTCCAGCAGCAGCCACAGTTTCCCCAGTGGCACTGTTGAGCTCCAAAGCTGCCAGCCTCTGACTAACTACCAGCTCTCACTAGGCAAAACTTACATTCCCTGAAGTCCTGATTCCAGGGGGAAAAACCTTGCTGCTGCCTCATTGGCATGTGGTTCAACAGGCATTCTCAAAAAGAAGCATGTCTCTCACTGGCTATCCATCTGGAAAGCAAGATGCCTCAACAAGGTTCCAGCCCTCTATTACTGGATCTGTCTTCAGTGCTATATCATTTCTGTGGTCTTTTCAGCACCTTACCTAAGGCATTTATTAACTCACTTATCTTCTGTCCAAATGTTTCTTTAAACCCTGCTGCTTCTCTTGTTTGTCTTTCCATTCTTCCATCACATCTACATTGTAGAGGAATCTCTGTTGGTGCATTCAACATGGCTAAGATTCAAATCTTGAGAAGTTTTATCTTTTCAGTTTTGGCTTAGGAATTTAATAATCCAGTGATAGCCAATTGACCCCTTCCTTCCCTTCCCATTTCTTTCCGCTCTCCTGTTGGAAAATAGTTGTTTTATTAACACCTGTCATTCCAAACTTGAAACCATCCAGAATGTTTTTCACAGTGGGAATGGTCACAGCAAAAACTCTGTTCATGATTCATGGACAAGTAAATGACAACAAGTAATCTCATTTCAAGACTCCAGGTACATGTGGTATCAGAAAACCATACAAATCTTGAAATGTCCCGTTCTCACCCTTCTGACCATGCACCATTTGCAATGCCTCAGAGGGAATGATGGAACTAAAAGGCACCTGGTTCTAATCTTAAACAAGCATACAACATTGACCTTTGCTTACATGATGTATAGTTTGCACATTTAGCTGAGGTTACAGCTTGCAATGATTTCAACCTTTGCCTTAATGCTAAAAGCTGTGTTAATGGTGCAGTAAGTGCTTAGGCCAAAAGTTTATCCCATTCTCTAGACCTTACACAAAGTCAAAATGAAGTTTCCTTTCTCTCAAATTGGCTGAATCACTCAAAATGATAAAAGAATGTTGTAGAGTGTTGTACAGCGTGGAAGTGCGGTTGGTAACAAGGATTAGGCACATATAGAAGGAAAACTAGGTCAGTCCAGGAAGCAGAGAAGACACAGGCATGATACAATTCATGGGAGGACTGGAAGGTTAAACTGCATCTATTTTACTGCAAGGAGCCTCTCTGGTGAGGCAGATGAATTTAGAAGCCGATATTTTATGACCTCACTCGAGCCAGGCTCATAAAATCTCACCCGAGGCCTTCAGAGAATTCTGTTCTGCAAACTGCACCCGCCCCAATTCTGGGGCGGACGTGGTGATAAAATACCAGCCAGAGTGTTAATCAGCATGTGGAAATACGATATTGTTGCAATCTGCAATGACTCAGGAAGCCCAAATGGAAAGGAACATAGTTTATTACAGAATGCAAAGTAAAACCATTACTGTGGTGTACACACACTAGTCCCTAGCTAGGACTACAGTTCAGCAGACCCAGTCCTGGGCTTGCCTTGTTAAAGGTAAAGAATTACAGTTGTATAGACCACTACTTGTTACCAGGGGAACTCGTACTGAATGATCCCCATAGGAAGATCAGCTAGTAATTCCTCATGGACCACGGACACAATCACTAAGACACGATTGAAAGAAGGGCAGGATTGGCAACTTAACATTCCAGAGTATAGAAGTTTTAGGCATGATAGGCAGAGGATGTAAGAGAGGAGGGGGCATTGCATTATTGGTAAAACAGACCATCCCTGCAGTAATGAGAAAGGGTATCTTAGAAGGCTCTTCATGAGGCCATAAGGGTAGAGCTTAGTAAAAGAAAGGGGTGGTCATTTTCTGGGATCATACTACAGGCCTCCCAATAGCAAGAGAGAGATAGAGGAGCAGAAACATAGGCAACTCATGGAGCGATGCAAAAGGAATAAGTTTATAATAATGGGAGATTTCAACTTTGCCAATATTAACTGGAACCATTTTAGTATGAAAGGATTAGATGGAGTGGAATTTTTAAATTGTGTTCAGAAGATGTGTGTGCCAGTACATAGATAGTCCGCCACTAGGGTTGGGGTGGTGCTAGACCTAATACTGGGGAATGAAGCCAGGCAACTGGTTGAAGTGTGAGTGAGCATTTTTGGTGGTAGTGACTATAACTCTCTAAGTTTCAAAGTCGTTATGGAAAGGGATAAGGATAGTCCAGAAATCAAGTGTCTGAATTGGGAGAAGGCTGATTTCAATATAATTAGTCAGGATCTGATAAGCATAGATTGGGAGCAGCTATTGGCAGGTAAGGCTACATTAAGGAAGTTTTTTAGAAGTGAAGTTGTGAGAGTTCAGGGGCAACATGTTCCTCTAAGTATAAAGGCAAGGGTGCAAGTTCAGGGAACACAGTCATTAAGGAATATTGAAGGTTTGATACAGGGAAAAAAGGAAGCATATGATAGGAATAAATCAATAAAAATGGAGGGGAGTGCATTAGGTGTATAGTCATAGAGTCATAAAGATTTACAACATGGAAACAGGCATTTTGCCCATTTTGTCCATGCTATGCTTTTTTTTTTAAACCTCAAATTGCCCGCATTTGGCCCATATCCCTCTATACCCATCTTACCCATGTAACTGTCTAAATGTTTTTTAAAAGACAAAATTGTATCCGCCTCTATTACTATCTCTGGCAGCTTGTTCCAGACACTCACCATCCTCTGTGAAAAAAATTGCCCTACTGGACACGTTTGTATCTCCCCCCCTCACCTTAAATCTATTCTAATTTTAGATTCCTCCTCCTTTTGGAAAAGATATCGACTGCCGAGCTGATCTATGCCCTCATTATTTTACAGCCCTCTGTAAGATCATCCCTTAGCCTTCTATGCTCCAGAGAAGTCCCAGTCTAACCAACCTCTCCTTATAACTCAATCCATCAAGTCCTGGTAGCATCCTAGTAAATCTCTTCTGCACTCTTTCTAGTTTAATAGTACCCTTTCTATAATAGCGTGATCAGAACTGCACAAGGTATTCCAAGAGTGGCCTTATCAATGTCTTGTACAACTTCAACAAGACATTCCAATTCAATATTCTGACCGATGAAACCAAACACGCTGAATGCCTTCTTCACCACTCTGTCCACATGTGACTCCACTTTCAAAGAGCTATGAACCTGTATCCTTAGATCTCTTTGCACTGTAACTCATCCCAATGCCCTACCATGTAAACGTGAGGTCATCCATTTTGGTAGGAATAACAAGAAAATGGGTTATTATTTAAATGGTAAAAAATTGCAGCATGCTGCTGTGCAGAGACACCTGAATGTCCTTGTGCAAGAATCTCAAGGAGTTGGTTTGCAGGTGCAGCAGATAATTAAGAAGGCAAATGGAATTTTGTCCTTCATTGCTAGAGGGATGGAGGTTAAAAACAGCTTATGTTGTAGTTGTATAAGGTGCTGGTGAGGCCACACCTGGAGTTCTATATACAGTTTTGGTCTCTTTATTTGAGAAAGGATATAGTGGGATTGGAGGGGTCGCAGAGGAGATTCACTAGGTTGATTCCGAAGTTGAGAGGGTTGACTGTGAGGAGAGACTGATAGACTGGAATTTAGAAGAATGAGAGGAGGTCTTATAGAAACATATAAGATTATGAAGGGAATAGTTAAGTCAGAAGCAGGAAAGTTGTTTCCACTGGTGGAAGAAACTATAACTAGGGGGCATAGCTTCAAAATAAAGGGAAGTAGATTTAGGACTAAGTTGAGGCGGAACTTCGTCATGCAAACGGTTGTGAATCTGTGCAATTCCCTGCCCAGTGAAGCAGCTGAGGCTATCTCATGGAATGTTTTGAAGGCAAGAATAGATAAATTTTTGAACACTGAAGTAATTAAGAGTTATGGTGAGTGGGCAGCTAAATGAAGCTGAGTCCACAAAAAGATCAGTTGTGATCTTATCGAATGCCGGACCAGGCTCAAGGGGCTAGACGGCCTACTTCTGCTCCTAGTTCTTATGTTCTTATTATTAACTGAGTAAGTCCTACCCTGGTTCAATCTACCAAAATGCATCACCTTGCATTTATCTAAATTAAACTCCATCTACCATTCGTCAGCCCACTGGTCCAATTGATCACGATCTTGTTGCAATTGGAGATAACTTTCTTCACTGTCCAGTATGCTACCAATCTTAGTGTCATCTGCAAACTTATTAACCATGCCTCCTATATTGTCATCCAAATCATTAATATAAATGACAAATGATAGTGGACCCAGCATTAACTCCTAAGGCACACTATTGGTCATAAGCATCCAATTTGAAAATCAACCCTCTACAACCAGCCTCTGGCTTCTGTCATGAAGCCAATTTTGTATCCATTTAGCTACCTCAATCTGCATCCCGTGAGATTTAATCTTATGCAACAACCTACCATGCGGTACCTTGTCAAAGGTCTTGCTAAAGGTAACATCAATTGCATTGCCCTCATCTACTTTTTTGGTTACCCTTCAAAAACTCAATCAAATTTGTGAGACATATTTTTCATCTCACAAAGCCATGCTGTCTGTCCCTAATCAGACATTGTGTTTCTAAATGCCTGTGGATCCTGTCTCTCAAAATCCAGCAACTTACCCACCACAGTTGTGAGGCTCACTGGCCTATAGTTCCCAGGCTTTTCCCTGCAGCTGTTTATAAACAAAGACACAACATTTACCAACCTTAGAGTCTAGTAGGCTGCTTAAAAAAAAAATTTAGAGGGCAAGGAGATGCTATGACATATCACTGGCAGATAAAATTAAGGAAAACCCTAAGGCATTTTACAAATACATTAAGATCAAGAAGATGATCAGGGAAAGAATGGGGCCCTTTAGAGACCAAAGGGACAGTCTGTGTGTGTGGAGCCAGAGAACATGGGCAAGGTCTTAAATAAATATTTTTCATCTGTATTCACAAAGGTGAAAGACAATGTAGCTGAAGAGTTCAATTGGGACAGTGAAGTTCTATAGCATATTACCATGGCATTATTCAGGAAACATGTCAACTGTAGATGTATGTTTTCTTAAAGTTCTATGAAAATAAACTTTTAAATGAAAGTCAACATTTGTCTTCAGATTCTTCCATGACAAATTTAGTTGAAATATCAATTTAATAATGAGTCTTTTCTGCTAAATCAAGGTTTCGAATGGCATACGTTTTCTGATTTAATTGCTTATTTATTTTTCTGAAAATGGCTGCACTGATAGAAATGACAAACGTACAAGACACACAGGATGAATTTTTACCTGACAAGCCCTTTAAGGAGAGAGGGGCTGGAAGACAGTCAGGAACTTGATTTTTTTTTTAATTCTGTCATGGTTTTAATTCAGTCATGCATTTAGCATCCCCCTTCCAAGTTTCCCAAGCAAACACAGAATGTAAGCATAACAATGACATATATCTGTCAATGGATGGACTTCTATTTAAAGGGACCCAGTAGATGTCCAAATAGCTGCATTCTTCTTAGATTCTCAAGAGAGCAGAAGAATGGGAGTGAGAGTTCCTGATTCTCTGATCCCTCCTGATAGGTCCCATTGTTGTCTATGAGAGAATGCGATGGAGTGTGTCATCCCCAGGATGGGAGGAAGAGGCTAGTCTCTCAAACCAAACAGACAGGGCTGAAAGTGGCCAACAGAATGATCAGCAAAATTATCCTTTCAAACTGAATATTGATCACAAGACATATCATGTGTTAGGAAAGGTGAATGATGTCCTACTTCTGGGTGCCAGCTCCCACACTCTAGACTTTCTCAGCTTTCTCCCACACAATTTCTTGGGGACATATACCTTGCAGATCCACTCACTTATCTCCGTCAAAGTGCTCCTCAGATATTCATTTGAGCAACACTGATGCTCATTTGCATCTTTTTAACATTTAACACTGCTCCCTCAAAATCAGTCTCCAAATGTGTTTTCAATCCAGCTTCTCTACACGCGCTGTAACTGATTGCTTTCCCTCCTTGCAGGAGAGAGCATGGAATTCGAGGAAAAGCAGAAAAGTGTAACAGCCATCCTGCCTATTGCAGAAGAGATCAGCAAGGTGGACATGTGTGACAATTAGATGTCACACTGCCACATGACACATAACAATCAATAATGTTGATTTTCTGTCACTACTAACTGAAATGTGGACATCTGAACAATGATGATTTCTATCTTCATGCCGATATCAATACATGCCTTTCATTTGCTGTAGGTCTGTCAAGCATGACACAGAGTAGGATGAGGCTGACAGGTCCTCTGAGCAGGTTATTCAGTTTGAGGAACCACCATAATGTGACATGCGTACCCTCTGTCAGCTTAAACACACACAACGGTGGAGATTCCAAAGGAGATAGCTGGGTCGTTACAAGATGTGGTAGAGGAGCAAACACATATAGTGGTGGAAGGTCCCCACAAGAGAGCACACGATGCTTCAAGCTCTGCTCAGAGCAACAAGAGAATTACTGTAGAGCAATACCTTCAGTCACAGTCGCACTCACTGCATTCTGCCTTGATAGGGAGGCAGTGATGTGATGATACTACCACTGGACAAGTAACAGAAATAATAGCATTACATCACATTCATTGCAGAATTAAAGCAAGCAACACTTTCTTAAGGGAAGTGAGGGCTGGACAACAAATGCTGGCCTAGCCAGAGAAGCCCACAAATTGTGAACAAATAAACAAAAGACTGAGTCCACCCTTCCAAAGTGTCTGTCTCCAGTTCTGTTGATTATGTGGGGGCAGCATTGAGTTGATATAATCAAAAAGTGAAAGAAAGACCTTTTAGTTGCACAAAGGGTTTTAGCTGGTAATTATAAAAATGTGCACATTCTGTACACGTGTGTACAAAATACAAATTGTAGCTATATTAAGATTAAGATTAAGAGCAACACAGCACGGGAAACAGGCCCTTCGGCCCAACGAGCCCGCGCCGCCGTCATAACTATATAGTAGCAAATCCATTATCCTATTATATTATTCCTATATAATAACATATATATTATTCCTAATATGGAAAATTCTCACTATAGGGACAATTTGTTTCCCAATCAGCCTAAGAGCGAATTTTTGGGTTGTGGGAGGAAACCGGAGTGCCCGGAGAAAACCCACGCAACCACGGGGAGAACGCGCAAACTCCCGCAGACACCGGCCCAATTCCAAGTGTCTGCACAGCCACATCGATAGTCTCTGAGCTGTCATGGTGCCCTTCAGATGGTCCACATAAAGCACTCATTTACGACATGAGGTACCAGGCAACCCATGAATCAACATCCTAGAGCTGTATCCGCACCACCTGCCGAATGCATGCTCAATGTTGGTCAAGTATGGACCGAATTACCTGTGGAAAAAGCCGTAGTTAAACAGTCCTACTATATCCTACTATATCATACACATTACTTCATATTTTCTTATTCTCATCATCTCAGTAATTGCCTCCTGCCTTCCAAATGGACTTTTTAATGAGCTTGGTATGACCACAGTGGAAAATTAAGTAAGGGCATGAATGCCATGGGGGAATATTGTACTCTGGGAATGATTTGTGTTTGGGGTGTTGTAGCAGGTTGTTGGTGGGCGGGGGCTGGAGGAAGGGATTGATGGTTTGTGGACAGTTGGTTCAGCATTGCTGTTCCATGAGGATTCACATGTATCACTTATTTGAACAACACCTGGATAAGCTCATCACAGGCTTCTCTGGCAGCTGAGCTGAGAGGCAGACAACACTGTGGCCACATTAAGCTACTCCTCACCCTGCTCTTCCTCCTCTGAGGATGCAGAGCAGTCATTACTTTCTTTCTCTTTGCAAAGTTACATCATGCAATATACAAATTAGGAGCAAGAATGGAACACTCAGCCCCTCAAGCCTGTTCCCTCATTCAATAAGATCATGGCTGATCAGGTTGTAAACTCAGTCCCGCATTCTCACCATTGCTAATAACATTTCATTCTGATCCCCACTCTCCTACCCATTGCTTATCTAGGATCGTCTGGCTCTTCCTTAAATATTCAATGACTTTGCTTCCACTGCTTTTTCAGGGAGAGTTCCAAAGATTCCTGATCTCCTAAGAGAAAGATATTTCTCCTTATGTCTATATTAACTGGGTAACCTCTTATTTTCAAGTAGCAGTCTCCAGTGTTAAGTTCTCCACTAGAGAAATACCGTCTTCATATCCGACCTATCAAGATCCCTCAGGTTCTTAAAGGTTTCAATCAAGTCATCTCTTACTCTTCTAAACTCAAATGGATACAAATCCAGTCAGTTTAATCTTTCCATTCCTGGTATTAGTTTAGTAAAACTTCTCTGAACAGCTTCAAATGCATTTACATCCTTCCTTAAAAAAGGAAGCCAATATGTAAATAAATGTGGTCTCAGGTTCAACTGGAGTATAGCCTCCCTACTTTGCTTTGATTCCCTTCACAATAAATAATAACATTCTGTTAGCTTTCCTAATTACTTGCTATATTTGCATACCAGCTTCTGTGATTCTTGCACAGGGATAGCTAAAAGTCTCTGACTATACGAGCTCCACAATCTCTCAGCATTCAGATAATATGCTGCCTTTTTATTCCTCCTGTCAAAATGGGCATTTTATCAATAGCTCATATTATACTCCATTTGCCAGATCTTTGCCCATTCACTTAACCTATGCTCTTTTTTGTATTCTTATGTCCTATTCACAACTTACTTTCCAACTGATCTTTGTTCATCAGATAATTTAGCAACCTCATTCCCTTCATCCAAGCCATTCGTACCAATATAACCGGTTGAGGGCAGAGCACTGATCCCTGTGGCCCGCATTTGCTACATACTGCCAGCCAGAAAAATATCCATTTACGCCAACTCTCTGTTTCCTGGTAGCTAGCTAAACTTTAATCCATGCCACTATGTTACCTTTACACCATGATCTTCTATTTTCCACAATAATCTTTATGTGGCACCTTATCAAATGCCTTCTGGAATTCTTAGTACAGTACATCCACTAGTTACCCTTTATCCATAGCACATGTGGCTGCTTCAAAGAACTCCAATGAATTGGATAGACATGATTTCCCTTTCATAAAACCATGTTCACTAATTGTACCTAATTTGCTTGAACTTTTCTAAACGCCCTGCTATAAAGGACCCGATTTAACAGCCATGCTAGCTGCAGACATAATTCCCAAAATGGTCACTAAATTTTGCGAGAGATCATTAACAGGATTTGTGCCAATGAGCTTACCAATCACCATCTTCCCAACCCCACTCTGATAATGCGATCAGGTTCATATCGAGGATGGGCACAAGCCTGATTAGCATATTTTATAATATATTTGAGACTCATTAAAGGGCTTAACACCACTTCTATACTCAACATATCATCCCACCCAGTCAGCATGGCGTTACACCAGCACAAATCTCTAATGGTTTCCATAAATGATGACCACACATGGCACCCACAGTTAAGTATAGCCTTTGGATGGTGAGGGATATAGCCTGGTACCCTGACTGTCCCTTGGCAATGCCAATCTGGCAGTGCCTGGGGTGGGCTCTCTAGGAAGCCTTATTGAAGGAGTTCCCTAATGGGTAATGGGGATGGCATGCCCTGATATCTATGAGCGGGGGCATGGAATCGGGGTGGGGGGCAACATTGCATCACCATCACCATCATAAACATCACCATACCTGGGATGAGGAGGGGGCTGGAGGTTGCCCTGATGTCAGGGAGTGGGGGTGCCTCAGTGCTTGTGTGGTTGGGAGAGAGGGGAAAGTACTTCAATGTCTGTGGAGTGGGCAGGGTGTCACCACGATGCTTGCAAGGTGGAGGGCAGGTAGAAGTTTAATTTCAGTGTAAATTGGATGCCCTCTAAAGACAGCACCTCAATCTCTGTGGAGGAGGCCTTGCCAGTTCTCTTAGGTACCCTACCTGATTGATAGTGCATGAATCTGGGGGTGCAGTTTGCACTGAGTGCCAGAAAATCTGGACAGGAAACCCAGCTGTGGATCTGGAGATACATGCCAGTTTTCAGTCTGAATTTGACACTTTGATTTTGGGAAAATTGTGCCCAAAATCTTTAACAATAGCCTGTAATATATTCCCTATGATGATGTTAAATTAAATGGTCTGTAGCTTCTTGCTTACTATCTCCCTCTCTTTCTGTATAAAGGAGTTACATTAGCTGTTTTTAAATCTAATGTATCTTTCCCTGAATCAAGGGAATTTTAGAAATCAGATCCACAGCTGAATGCACTCTCAGAACAAATAGAAGAAGCAGCTGTGTAGTTTCACATCTTAAAGGTTTTCCAGACTGCCCATTTCATTGCAAAACGAATCCTCTCTGTGCTCTGACCTTGCACCCTTAACAGATTCTACAAAGTTCGGGAAATCCACACGCTGGATGTTAAAGCCAGAATTAATTGGCTTTTAACGTTTTCAAGTTACAGATCTGACATCTCTATGGAGGTTTACCAGGCACCTTTAATTGCACGCCAATGAAAACCAGAAATGAGGAGGATCATTCTGGATACTGACATGGGCAGTTTTTGGAAAGTTAACCTGCCCACACCTGAACCTGTTCCCCTTGTCACTTAAAACTCTGCCCATAATTTCAGCATAGTTTAAAATCACTTTCTTTTTAGCATCACTTTGCTTTCTCGGTTATGTTTTGAAAAGCTATTTAGAAGAATAATTCCTTGCATTGTGTTTAGTGAATTTCAATAAAATACATTTGAAATATATATCACCATCACAATGCAAGATTCAGAATGTCCCAGTATGTTATTATTTTCCTTAATGTTAAATATCCTGCAGCTTCAACAGAAGGAATAAATCTGATTCAATTGTATTTCATTATATTCATAGGTTATTCAATTCCTGTATTTTAGAAAGGAATTTTTTTAAAATGGATGGCTGTAAATAAAACCTTTGGAGTGAATAAAACATGATTGAAAGTTCCTCCGTTACACAGATTAATATTATGAGAAACACATTCCATATTTTCCTATTGTATTAGCATTCAGAGAGGCAGGTGCCCTTATTATATCCACATAATTTGGTAAGACAAATCAAGTTTATGCCTACAATCAGTTGCGGCCTAACTTCTTACTGAGCTTGACAGAATCATTTCAACTGCTACAAATTTGCTATGCTGCCACTTATAAGCAAGTCAAATGTTATCAACATTGTGTGTGTGTGTGTGTGTGTGTGCGTGCATGTGTCTGTATATGTGTGTGTGTGTGTGCCTGTGTGTGTGTGTGTTGGGAGGGGAGGCTGGTAGAGGGATGTTACCATAAAATGGCAGAAATGCCTGGTATCTGGTGAGAAAACTCATGTGTTTCTCTCCAGTTTTCTTTCTAGGTCTTATGACATTCTCCTTAAAGAAATCAAGGGGACATGTTTCACACCATTATGTAGGAAGCAGGGCCTAAATACATCAGCATTAAATCCCTCCTCCCGCCCCATCCAGTTTACCATGGAGGTCTCAGGGGCTCTCTTCCCCATCTTTGATTGGATTGGCACTTCTCTCCTATCCCACCAAGCATTGGCCCCTTATCTCCGCTCTATCATTGCCCTCTCCACCCAACAGCTATTGCTGGTATTCCCTGATCCTCTATCTACTTCTAGCCAACACTATATGCAAATGATTCAGCATCGCCCAACCCTCCTCTATGCGGTGCAATTGGAGTCTACCCCTTGGCACAGGTTGGCATGGGCATGGTGCCAATCTGGAAATGTCAACCTGTGCCAAGAAACAAGTGTCAAAGGGCAGTGCCGGGGGCAATGCCAGGCCACTGCCTGGCCATGTCCCTTTTCCCCCAAGGCTATATTTACCTTCTCCTCCTGTGAGACTGCAATGACAGGTTCACACCTGTTGTTAATCATGCCAGTGTCAATATATGGTGAGAAGGGGGGCGGGGTCAATATTTGGTGATGGGGTGTGTTAGTTCTATTAAAATGTATTAAAATATATTTTAATCAAGTTTATACCCATTGTGAGTGCAAATTTGATTGCATCACCAGCAGCAGGTGGTGAAAATTGGAAATCATCTTCTCCTGGTGAGATTTGTGATGCCAGATATCGAGATCCCACCACAGATCCCATGGACGGCGAACATGGGCTCACGACCGTACTGTGTAGGTCTGTTTTCCGTTCTGATTAATATTATTGCAGGCTTTATTAAAATTGCAATTCTGAATTAGTCAGCACCTTAATGAAATAACTTAAAAGTTGCAAATATTGGTCAATCAGAGCTCATGTACATATGACATAGATCCTGATTTTACCATTTCCGTTCTAACTGCTGAATCTGGGTGAAATTCAGATCCAACTTGGAAACTTGTTCTCACGTGTCTCCATGCGCACTTAGCCTGAAAAAAAAGATCGTGGGTGTGAATCGCACTGTGGGTGGGCCTTAGGGCACCCGAAACAATCGGAGCTCTGAACTGCGCATGCACAGTTAAAAAAAAATTTGATGAAGTATGCCTGTGTCAGATCACTTCCAGGCCACAGAAAGCAGAGAAAGCAGCCTGGGAGTGAAAAGTGGGAATGATGGCCCCCCCAACAAACATCACTGTGCTCCTTATCCACCCTGCCCACTACCCAGACTAACACAATCTCCTGCCTCCTTCCCCTCCGCCGATTGCCTGCAGAATGGCAGCGGACCCCCTTGCCCACCTTCCCTCCCCCCCTCACCAGAGATCCGTCTGGCCTCCCCCCTCCCAACAAAAGAATGATCTGACCTCATTCCATCCCTCCTCCCCTCCAGAGAATGATCTGACCTCACTACTCCCTTCCACCAGAGAATGATCTTGCCTCACTCCCCTCCCACACACCCGCCCCAGCGGTACATTTGACCTGCCTCCTCCTCCCTCTCCACCCCCTCGCCAGGGAATGACCTGGCCCAGCTCCCCCCTCCCCATTTTCACCACCGATCTGAGGCAGAGAGTCGTTGGAATCTCTGAAATTATCTCTTCAAAAGCTGGTGTGTCCAAAACAGACTTTTATTCAGCATGTCCATTTCAGCCTGATTCTGGATTGGCAAACACCATGGTAAAGGTGTAAACTTTATCAACTTTATGTTGATAAAGTTGGGCGGGCAATTCATTAATTCAATTTAAATCACTGTTTCACCTGTTTCAGGCATGAATTAGATTATGGCCATTACTGGGCCTCAGTAAAGTGGCCACACCTGACTTTAGCACGTTTTCAAGCACATTACACAATGGCAAAATCGAGCCCATCGTCTCCAGATAATTTTTGATCTATACGTCTCTGCTTTCAGCTATCAGTTAAATTACTCTCAGGTCAAATTTAGTGCTATAATTTACCATTAACACAGTGGCACAGTGATTAGCACAATTCCCTCATAACACCAGGACCCAGGTTCCTGGCCTTGGGAAACTGTGTGAAGTTTACATGTTCAGCATATGGGTGCTCTGGTTTTCTTTCACAGTCTAAAGATGTGCAGGCTAGGTAGATTGGCCATACTAAATTGTCCCTTAGGTGTCCCAAGATGTGTAAGAGGATTAGTGGGGTAAATACATGGGGCTATAGGGATAGGGCCTGGGTAGATGGCTTGTTGGAGAGTAGGTGCTTGTTGGTGCTGACTCAATGAGCTGAATAGCCTCCTTCAGCACTATAGGGATTCTACGATATGTGATGATACTGTGCCTTTAAAGAATGTATTTTATACAAAAGTTCTAATGAAAACCAGGACCTCACAAATCAGCCATTTTTAATTTTCACTTTGATTCTGATTTTTTATATCTGACCAAACCACTCTGCCATACAGAGCTGCCTCCCTTGCTCAACTAACACTGATCCAACTTGATAGCTTTTTCCCCAGCCAATCTCAAATGGCTGCAGTTACCAGCCTTTCCTTTATAATCAACTGTCCAACAAGCTTCTAGCTACCTTGAGTTGAACTTATTGTCTTGCCTCCATTCCTGCTCTCCTGTGTTCAAAGTAATACACACATTTGAGTTCTTCATGACGTGTCAATGGATTCTGCATGATTGCATATAAAAGCACAAAGGATCATGAAGCATTGACTTCTCTTAAATTGGCACAGCTTCATATTCTCGCACAGATCATTTTTAAACTCATAATTGGCAGTGCACAAATACTTCTAAAAGGAAATGTGAACATAATTCCTTTTTCAAATAATTTATAGATACAGCTTCAACGTGCAATCTAAATTGGCCCCTGGTATCACATGATTAATTTGGTAATCCAAATGGCTCCCTACAATTTTGCAATGTTAAAATGTAACACCAAAGTTCAACAGTTTCTGCCTTGAACATAATTGCTGAGTACAAATCAAATTGTGAGTGTGTACCTATGTGTTTACATGGGTAGATATTATTTACATGTAATTGAGAGAGAGAGAGCTTATGAGTGCATCCTGTGCTCAATGGAGAGACTCACTGGTGGCAAGGTCACCATGGGAAGACATCCCTCTGCCTTTATACAGGCTTTCCCCTTTGCCCACCTCATTAGGGCTCCTTGACTTGCATCAGTGATCCTGGTGGCACTGCCAGTATTAGACAACTGCCAGTCTCTGAGTGGTAGGAAACTGTTAGAGGTGGGAAATTTCCTCTGCAGCAGTTGGGAACTCTGACAGCAGGCACTCGACTGTCTATTTGGGAGTTAATCTTGAGCAGGTTCCCAGAAATGTCCGCAGCAGGGGTATCACTGATTTCCCAGCCAAGGAATGGGCTCGGTGCCACAACTATTAAATTCCACCCAATAAATGGACACCTTGTAGATTCCTGCTCATGGCAGTTGTTTCCTCAAACATTACATGATCCAGATGTTGCAAATATCCAGATTATACCTCAATAGTTAAAAAAGCCAATTCAGAATGAGACTACAAACTCAGGGGCTGATATGTGGGTGATCACCCTAAAATAACAAAATATTCTCTTGTACAATGCTGTATAATTACTTAATGGAATGTATATGGATATGCTTAACTTTATCGCAGCAGGATTGTGGAAATAAGTTGACAATTCTCAGAACACATTACAATTCTCGGAAATATGTTGAGGCTTGCAAAACTGTCCTTTCTAAAGAATGGCTGCTGTTGTGTTTTCTCAAATGACCTTTTTTGCAGACAATGATTTATAACTTGGGAGCAATTGCACAACCACCATTGAGACAGTTCAATATGAAGGAGACAAAAGGCAACTGCACAGACGTGGTGTGGTCAAATGACTATGTGTAGGAGGATAACTGGAGAAATCTTACCACCTGTGATAGCTTTTTATTCATTCAAGGAATGTAGACTTTGCTTGCTAGGCCAGTGTTCATTGCCTATTCCTAAGTGCTCTCAAAAATCCAGAGATTCCATAGAATCTCTACAGTCCAGAAGGAGACCATTCAGCCCATCAGATCTGTACCAACTCTCTGAAAGAGCATCCTACACAGGTCCGAGTTCTGGGATTTTGACCCACTGACAATAAAGGAATGGCAATATCAGGAGCAGCTTATAAGAGAACTTCCAGGTCGTGGTGTTACCAGGTATCAGCTGCTCTTGTCCTTTTAGATGGTAGTACTCATGGCTGTCAAAGGCACTGCCTCAGGAACATTAGGGAGTTCCTACAGTGCATCTTTTTGTCATACACGTGGCTGCTGCTGTGCATTGATGCTGGATGGATTGAATCTTGATGGAAGGTGTAACAATTAAATGAGCTGCTTTGTCCTGGATGGTATCAGGTTTCTTGAGTGTTGTTGGAGCTGACTTGTGAAGTGATGGACATGTGTAGAAATGGAGACTTGTGAAGCATCTGTTAGAGCACATATAGAGGAGATATATTATTCTGAGAAATGTAAAGGCAGAAAGAACAGAGCAATTGCAGACAAACAGCAGGTAAATTAAAGTTGTACAAGTAAAGCAAAGTGAAAAGAAAACATGGGCGAAATAAAATTGGAAATTAGAAAGCAAAGAGAAGATACAAAATATATTGGCAGGTAAAATCAAAGAAAATCCTGGAAGGTATATTACCAGTACATGAAGAGCAAGAGAATAACTAAGAAAAAAGCAGGACTTTTCAGAGATGTATGTGGTAACTTGTGGGTTGGCTCAGATAATGTGGGCAGGGTTCTCAATGAGTACTTTGATTCTGTCTTCACTAAAGAGAGGGATGATGTAGATATTCTAATTAGAGAAGTGTGAAACATGAGATTAGTGAGGGAAGAATTGGAGGAACTGGAAATAAAGTTGGATAAATCACCAGAGCTGGATGGATTGTATCCCCGACTGTTGGAAGAAACCAGGGAGAAAATAATGCTGCTCTAAGAATTATTTTCCAATCCTCACTAGATATAGATAAGGTCCCAAAGGACTGGAGGTCTGCAAATGTCATACTATTAATAAATGGTTTGTGACTGTTACCATGATGGCTACAGAAGTAAAGTAACAAGTGAAACAGATAGACACAGGTACATCATGTAAAATAATGACTTTCTCAGATATGTGTGAAATGGCTCAAAATGGCAATCTGAAAATGAAGACCTCAAAAGTAAGCCTGTGGATATATGATCATACAATACTCATACCAAGGGAACAAATAATCTGAGAGTTCAATGCAATGGCAAGAAGGAAGATCGAGGTTTCCAAATCACAGATGAGATATAACAGCCACTCACCTCAGCTGAAGCAGGTCTAAAGCTTGGACTCGTAATCCTGAACAGAGGTTTACAATGTGTTGCAGCACACAAAAGCATTGACTGCCAAACAGGTTCTAGAGGGATACAAAGATGTGTTTACGGAGTTGGGACATCTACCAGAAGAACATTATTGAGAACTAGTTGAGAGTGAAAAGCAATTCAAGAATAGTTACAGCTGATCTCAAATCAAGCCTAAAAGATGGGATTGAAGAGCTGAAAACGAGGGGAATAATCAAAAAAGTGACAACTCTTACAGACTGGATTAACAGCATGCAACAGCAATAAAGCAACCAAGAAAGCTGTAAGTGTACATAGATCTATAGAACCAAAGAATCAGAAGCCCCGCAGTGCAGAAGGAAGGCATTCAACCCAGTGACTCTGCACCGGCTCTCTGAAAGAGCAACTCTGCCATCTATCCCCGCAACTTACACATTTACCATGGCTAATCCACCTAACCTTTACATCTTTGGATTGTGGGAAAAAACTGGAGCAACCAAAGAAAACCCACATAAACACAGGGAGGAAATGCAAACTTCAAACATGTAGTCACCAAAGTTGGAATCAAATTCAGGTCCCTGGGTCTGTGAGGCATAAGTACTAACCACTTTGCCACTCATGCTGTCCTAAAGAATCTAACTAATGCATTGAAGAGGTCATGATGCACTAGCCTATTCCAACCATGAACAACATTTTTGCCACATCTTGCCAAGTCGAATACCACTATTACTCTAGATGTGAAAGATGGTTACTAGTAAGTAAAGTTGGATGAATGCAACAGCTTTCTAACAACATTCTGGTTGCTATCCTGGAGCTACTGACAATTACACATGTTATTTGGCATTTCCAAAACTCCAGAAGAGTATCAATGCAGACAACATGAGATTGTCACTAATCTTCCTGGAGTGAAAGCCATAGTGGATGATTTACTGATGATAGACATGGAAACATAATGGAAGAAGTCACAGCTGACAATGATCAGAATTTCATGTGACTGCTGGAGACAGCTTGCCAGATGAAACTGAAGCTGAATAAGAAATATTGCAACTGAAGAAGTCTGAAGTCAAGTGTAGAGATCATATACTGACAGCAAATGCATCCTGACAATGTGAGGACCGTAGTAGCAATGTATCAACCAATAGACATGAAAGTAGTCCAACAACTTTTTGGTTTCATGGATACATAACAAAACTTTAGCTTAGCTTGTCATCAAAATGTGAACTGTTATGCAAGCTCACTGCCAAGGCCGTGCTGTGGTTTTGGGGAACAGAACAAGAAGAGGTGTTCACTTAAATCAAACAACTAGTGATGACAAGGCCAGTGCTGAAGTACCACAATATCAATGAGGAAGTCATCATGCAGAGTGACACCAGTGAGAAAGATCTAAGAGCAATCCTAATGCAGCAAGGTCAACGCAGTTGCATATGCACCCAGGACACTAATGCAAACAGATTGCATTCCAATGCTCAAACTGAGAAAGAGTGCCTGGCCATTGCTTTCACTTGTGAGCAGTTTCATCAGTAACTAGTACGTAGTAACAGTGGAGTGTGACCACAAGCATTTTTCTCAAGCTACACTATCTGTTCCAAAACAGAAAGCAAAGAACGTTACTGCATTAACTATGATATCATAGGGACTTGACATATGAGCAAGGAAAACACATGTAGATCAAAGACATGTGCTGTCAAGAGCAGCACTCCCCATGAAGGAAGTTAAGGAGCCTACAAGAAAATGCAACTAATCGGTGTCAGAATGCCTAAAAGCATACTTCAGTCAATATAACACTCCATATATTGTGATGAGTGACAATGTCCCTCAGTTCACGCGTGACAAATTCAGTCAATTCACAAAGGATTAGGAAATTCAGCACTACATATCATCTCTGCATTATCCCCAGTCAAATGAAAAGGCTTAGGCAGCAGCTAAAATCGCCAAAGAAATTGTCAAGAAATCGAGCAAATCTAGCACAGGCGCACACAAGGTAATCCTCCAGTGGAAAAATGCACCAACTGAATGAAGGCATGCCGTGCAGTCCAGTAAAAACTAATGGCATGCCACATGCAAACTGATTTGATTTGATTTATTATTGCCACATGTATTAACATACAGTGAAAAATATTGCTTCTTGCACGCTATGCAGACAAAACATACTGTTCATAAAGAAGGAAACAAGAGAGTGCAGAATGTAATATTACTGTCATAGCTAGGGTATAGAGAAAGATCTACTTAATCTACTTAAAAGTCTGACAGCAGCACGGAAAAAGCTGTTCTTGAGTTGGTTGATACGTGATCTCAGACTTCTGCATCTTTTTCCCGAAGGAAGAAAGTGAAAGAGAGAATGTCTGGTATGTAAGGGGTCCTTAATTATGCTGGCTGCTTTGCCAAGGCAGTGGGAAGTGTAGACAGAGTGAATGGATGGGAGGCTGGTTTGCGTGATGGATTCGGCTACATTCATGATCTTTTGTAATTCCTTGCAGTCTTTGGCAGAACAGGAGGCATACCAAGCTGTGATACAACCAGAAAGAATGCCTTCTATAGTGCATCTGTAAAAGTTGGTGAGAATCATAGCTGACATGCCAAATTTCCTTAGTCTTCTGAGAAAGTAAATGAGTCGGTGGGCTTTCTTAACTATAGTGTTGGCATGGCGGGGAGGCAAGACAGGTTGTTGGTCACCTAAAAACTTGAAGCTCTCGAGCGTTTCTACTTCATCCCCATTGATGAAGACAAGGGCATGTTCTCCTTTATGCTACCTGAAGTCAATGACAATCTACTTCATTTGTTGACATTGAGGGAGACAGTATTGTTGACGCAGCCCTAATTCACCAGATTCTCTATCTCATTCCTATACTTTGTCTCATCACTGTTTGAGATCCGACCCACTACAGAGGTGTCATCAGCAAAATTCAAAATTGAATTGGAGGGGAATTTGGCGTCATAGTCATAGGTATGTAAGGAGTATAATGGGGCTGAGAATGCAGCCTTGTAGGGCACCAGTGTTGAGAATGATCATGAAGGAGGTGTTGCTGCCTATCCTTATTGATTGTGCTCTGTGAGTTAGGAAATTCAGGATCCAGTCACAGAGGGAGGTTCTGAGGCCCAGGCCACAGAGTTTGGAGATGAGTTTTGTGAAAATAATGGTGTTGAAGGCTGAGCTGTAGTCAATAAACAGGAGTCTGATATAGGTGCTCTTGTTACCCAGATATTCCAGGGTTGAGTGCAAGGCCAGGGAAATGGTGTCTGTTGTGGATGTGCTGTGGCGGTAGGCAAACTGTAGTGGATCCAGACAATTCAAGAGGCTGGAATTGACTCACGCTATGACTAACTTTTCGAAGCACTCATAATGATGGATGTCAGAGCCACCGGCCGATAATCATTAAGACACGCTGCTTGGTTTTTCTTAGGTACCAGGATGATGGTCATCTTCTTGACGCAGATAGGAACCCCAGATTGTTGTAAAGACACATTGAAGATGTCTGTAAATACCTCGGCCAGCTGATCCACACAAAATCTGAGTGCTCATTTGAGTTTTCCATTTGGGCCAGTCATTTTCCGTGGGTGGACCTTTAAGAAAGCTGCTCTAACATCTGCAGGGCTTCTTGGGTGGAGTGCGCACTTTCACTGACCACTTGCTCAAAATGACCACAGAATGCATTGAGTTCATCTGGGAGGGGTGCATTGGAGCTGGTGATTTTACATGCCTTCATCTTGTAACCTTAATGTCTTACAGATCTTGCTGTAGTTGGCGAGAGTCGATGTGGCTAGCCTGGGACTCTAGGTTGGTCCGATACTTCTTTTGGCATAAAACTATAGCACCATAGAACACTACAGCACAGAAACAGGCCCCTTGGCCGTTCTTGGCTGTGCCGAACTATTTCTCTGCCTAGTCCCACTGACCTGCACCTGGACCATATGCCTCCACACCCCTGTCACCCATGTACCTATCCAAGTTTTTCTTAAATGTTAAAAATGAGCCCACATTCACTACTTCATCTGGCAGCTCATTCCACACTCCCACCACTCTCTGTGTGAAGTAGCCCCCCAAATAATCCCTTTAAACTTTTGCTCCTTCACCCTTAACCCATGTCCTCTAGTTTTTTTCTCCCCTAGCCTGCTTGCATTCACTCTATGTATATCCATCAAAATCTTATACACTCCTATTAAATCTCCTCTCATTCCTCTACACTCCAGGGAATAAAGTCCCTACCTATTCAATCTTTCTCCATAACTCAATTTCTCAAGTCCCGGCAACATCCTTGTAAATCTTCTCTGCACTCTTTCAACCTTATTAATATCCTTCCTGTAATTAGGTGACCAAAACTGCACACAATACTCTAAATTCAGCCTCACCAATTTCTTATACAACCTCACCATAACATTCCAACTCTTATACTCAATACTTTGATTTATAAAGGCCAATGTTCCAAAAGCACTCTTTACGATCCTATCCACCTGTGATGCCACTTCCAGGGAATTATGTGTCTGAATTCCCAAATGCCCCTGTTCTACTACACTCTTCAGTATCCTACATTTACCATGTATGTTCTACTTTGGTCTGTCCTTCCAAAGTGCAATACCTCACACTTGTCTGCATTAAACTCCATCTGCCATTTTTAGCCCATTTTTCTAGCTGGTCCAATTCCCTCTCCAAGCTTTGAAAACTTTCCTCACTGCCCACTATACCTCCAATCTTTGTATTATCAGCAAATTTGCTGATCCAATTTACCACACTATCATCCAGATCATTCATATAGATGACAAACAACAATGGACCCAGCACTGATCCCTGTGACACACCACTAGTCACAGGCCTCCACTCAGAGAAGCAATCCTCCACTACCATTCGCTCACTTCTTCCATTGAGCTATGTCTAATCCAATTTACTACCTCTCCATATATACCTACCAATGGAACCTTCCTAACTAAGCTCCCATGTGGGGCCTTGTCAAAGACCTTACTGAAGTCCATGCAGACAACATCACTGCCTTCCCTTCATCCACTTTCCTGATAACCTCCTCGAAAAACTCTAATAGATTGGTTAAACATGACCTACTACGCACAAAGCCAAGTTGACTCTCCTAGTATGTCCCTGTCTATCCAAGTATTTGTAGATCTTATCTCTTAGTACTCCTTTCAATAATTCACCTACTACTGATGTCAAGCTTACTGGTCTATAATTTCCCAGAATACTTTTTGAGCCTTTTTTAAACCACAGAACAACATGAGCTATCCTCCAATCATCCGGCACCTCACCCATGGATATCAACATTTTAAATATATCTACCAGCACTCCTGCAATTTCAACACTAGTCTTCTTCAATGTCTGAGGGAATACTCTGTCCGGTCCTGGGGATTTATCTATTCTGATTTGCCTCAAGACAGCAAGCACCTCCGCCCCTTTAAATTGTATAGGTTCCATGACCTCCCTACTTGTTTGGAAACTGGCATGGAGTTCCATGCCAGTTTCCTTAGTAAATACAGATACAAAAAGCCATTTAAAATCTCTCCCATTTCTTTTGGTTTCATACAAAGCCGACCACTTTGATCTTCAAGAGGACCAATTTTATCCCTTACTATCCTTTTGCTCTTAATATACCTATAGAAGCTCTTATGATTATTCTTCACCTTGACTGCCAAAGTAATCTCATGTCTTCTTTTTGCCCTCCTGATTTCCTTCTTAAGTAGTTTCTTCTACTTTTTATATTACTCAAGCATTTTCTTTGTTCCCTGTTGCCTATAGAGGTCATACATCTCTCTCTTCTTCTTTATTAGATGTACAATATCCCTCGAGAACCAAGGTTCCTTATTCTTATTTACTTTGCCTTTAATCCTGACAGGAACATACAAACTCTGCACTCTCAAAATTTCTCCTTTGAAGGCCTCCCACTTACCAATCATATCCTTGCCAGAGAATAGCCTGTCTCAATCAATGTTTTTTAGATCGTTTTTCATTTCTTCAAATTTGGCCTTTTTCCAGTTTAGAACCTCAACTCAAGGACCAGATCTATCTTTATCCATGATCAAGTTGAAACAAATGACATTATGATCACTGGAACCAAAGTGTTCCCCTACACAAGTTTCCATCACTTGCCCTAACTCTATTCCTAATAGGAGATATAATATTGCATCCTCTCTAGTTGATGTCTCCATACATTTATTCAAAAAATTTTCCTGAACACATTTTACAAACTCCACCCTGTCTAGACCTTTAACAGTATGGCAGTCCCAATCTACATGTGGAAAATTAAATCTCCTACTGTCACAACTTTATGTTTCCGGCAGTTGGCTGTTATCTCTCTGCAGATTTGCTCCTCCAATTCTCGCTGACTACTGGATGGTCTATAATACAACCCCATTAATGTGGTCATACCTTTCTTGTTTCTGTGCTCCAAGCATATGGCCTCAATAGACAAGCCCTCTAATCTGTCCTGCCTGAGCACTGCTGCAACATTTTCCCTGACTAGCAATGCGACCACCCCCCCATCCCACAAATCTTTGGCATCATTGATGGGTCTCTTTCTTGTATTGGTCAGTATCGCTTGACATGAATGCCTCCAACCTGGACTTGAGCAAGCAGTAGGTATCCTTGTTCATCCAGGGTTTCCAGCTGGAGAACACAAAGATTTGCTTCTTTGCCACACAGTCTTCTACACACTTACTTATGAAGTCAGTAACTGTAGTGGCATGCTTGTACGGGCTGGTTGCAGAGTTTTTAAATACTGACCAGTTTACTGACTCTAAACAGTCCCATAGGAGATCATCCGATTCCTCAGACCAACATTGAATGACTTACTTTGTCACTACCATTCCAATAGCAAAAATCCTACTGAATCCAGAAGTACTGAAGCGGGGGTGAGTGAAAAGATCAAGATGAAATGGCATCAGTTTGACCTGATTACCAAACTGTTTCCAGAGTTGAGAGCCAGTCAGAGTACAGGCTTCAGCATTCTCAACAGGAATCAACCCAACTGGAAACTTGAGTGCAAAAAAATTGTCACCTTGATTGGTGGAAGCAAAGAATATGCAGTACAAATATGCCAGTGCCATTGCAGGCATGTAGGCATAACTAATAAGCTACTCCTTCACCGAAATCAGTTGGTCAGGAATGGATCATAGCTGGGTTTGATGATGGTTCTATGCTAAGTACAGAACTAGTATCAATCCCAGAGATCTATGTGTCCCCACTAACTGCAATGGGACAATAACCTTTACCACAGCAACATGAAAATGACAATTTCTGTACGAGGAAAGCATCTGGATGAACAGCCAATACCAACTCAAATACATACGATTAAGTGGCCTGACTGGTTTAAATGCTACGTATGCAATGTTGGTACAGTGACTGACTAGTAAAACAAACAGTTTTATGTATGAGAACAGTGAGTGTATAGCGGATAACTTGGGTAACTCACAATCACACAGGATCATGCAAATGTTTCTTCTGTTCACTAGGAAAAAGGGAATGTTATTATCTTTAATATCTTTTGTTCAATACAAAAAGAAGAGATTTAGGTTTTTTTAAATATAATCAGTCTGATCTCACATCTGCCTTTACATTATCATGTGATATGAAATACAGTTGTCTCTCTGGTAACAGACATCTTAAAGCCGTTCACTAAAGACATACAATGATAACACATTGAAGTAGCACAACTGTCTTTAAACTTGAAACAAGGTGAGGGGGTAGAGGGGAGGGAGAGGGGGAGAGGGGGAGTGGGGGAGGGGAAGTGGGAAGGGGGGAGGGCGGAGCAGAGAGGGGGAAGGGGAGAAGGGGAGGGGAGAAGGGGAGGGGGGAGGGGTTCCCATAATCTTGAAAACTTGAAATAGAACTGAATAGGAACATTAGGAAAAGAAAAATCCAGAGTAGGCACTTGCCTAAGAATATGTTCCCAGTAAACATGAAACACATCTTGCGCCAATGTGGGGGTAATCCCCATGATTTGTTGTCAAGTTTGAACTCTTAATAGGCAAACCTCTCCTCTAAGCAGAGATTCATTAAATCAGCCATCATCTTCTATCACAATTGGACAAGGCAAACTGCAGATTCCGTGGGAAGTCCCCGAGGCTGTTGTGTGGATGGATGCTTTGAGCTATTATTCAGCCAAAAGACAAAGTCAAGAAGCTGGTCATGCTGTGAGCTCAGGTACACCAGCTGCCACTGCAGCACACAGTTTTCCATTCAAAAAAAGCACTGAAAACTGGTGAGAAGGCTAAAAATGATCTTAACCATTTCCTTAATAGAACAATAAGAATTCATATTGGTTTAGACGAGGCAATGATTGTTTGACCAGGATGGCAAGAAGAAAAATTGCTGACTAAACCAATCAAATAACGAGATCAGCCGCAATAATTATGAACAGAGTGAGTAATTGCAGATTGGCCCTATTAAAATTGATCAGGATTACATAAAATTTCCAGAACTCCTTACTGAATAGTTCTCATGAAATAAGCTGAAACCAAGTTGGGTAAAGTTCGGCATTTGAGGAAGCAAAACACTTTAGAATTCCACATAAACCTCCTGTTTGCTCCTGCCAGTACTGTTTTTTTTTAATTCATTCATGAGACATGGCAGGCCAGCATTAATTGCCTATTCCTTGTTTCCTTGTACTGAATAGCTTGCTAGGCTATTTCAGAGGGCAGTTGAGAGTCAACCACATTACTCTGGCTTTGTAGGGGCAGACAAGGATGGCAAATTTCTTTCCTTAAAGGACATTAGTGAACCAGATGGGTTTTTCTGTCAATGATTTCGTGGTCATCAGTAGATTCTTAATTCCTGATATTGTTATTGAGTTAAATTCCATCAACTGCCCGTGATAGGATTTGAACCTGGGGTCCCCAAAATATTAGCTGAGTTTCTAGATTAATAGTTTAGCGATAATACTATTAGACCATTGCCTCCCTGGCACTATTGTAGGACTTTGATTTGATTTATTAGGGTGAAATCTCTTAAATGCAATTAGTAACTCTCAGTCACAAAAATAGAAAATGCTAGAAAAACTCAGCAAAATCTGGCAACATCTTTGGAGAGAGAAATACAGTCAATGTTTTGAGTCGGTACGACTTTTCAAGTGGGTTTTATGTTGTATAGAAGTAAAGCAAGTAGAAGATCAGTGATTGATGGGAGCTGGGAGAAATTGCAACAAAGATGTCGCAACAAACAAGACAAAAGTGTTTACAGCAGTGTGAAGGACTATTGAATGTGCTAATTGTGGCACAGACATAAGGTAGCAGAATGTGTTGTTGGGAGAACAAAGCAAAACTAAAGAAGAAGTGGCAGGTAGCCCAATGGGGGACAGGTAAGAAGGGGTTTGTGTTGGGACAACTTTTACAGATGCACCATAGAAAGCATTTTTTGTGGTTGTATCACAGCTTGGCATGCCTCCTGCTTTGCCCAAGACTGCAAGAAGATACAGAAGTCGTGAAAGGGGCACAGTCCATCAGGCAAACCAGCCTCCCATCCATTGACTCTGATTACACTTCCCATTGTCTTGGCAAAGCAGCTAGCATAATTAAGGACCCCACGCACCCTGGACATTCTCTCTTCCACCTTCTTCTGTCGGGAAAAAGATAAAGAAGTCTGAGGTCACATACCAACCAATTCAAGGACAGCTTCTTCCCTGCTGCTGTCAGACTTTTGAATGGACTTACCTTGCATTAAGTTGATCTTTCTCTACACCCTAGCAATGATTGGAACATTACATTCTACACTCTCATTTCCTTCTCTATGAACAGTATGCTTTGTCTGTATAGCGTACAAGAAACAATACTTTTCACTGTATGTTAATACATGTGACAATAATAAATCAAATCAAAATTGTTTTCGGATAGAAAAAAAGAGGTCAGAATGGAGCTAAAGGTCACAGTCTAAAGTTGTTGAACACAGTGTTGAGTCCTGAGGGGTGTAACATGCCAAATTAGAAGATTAGGTGCTATTCCTCCAGTTTCTGTTGGGCTTCACTGGAGCATTGCAGCTGGCCAAGGATGGATTCACCTCCATATGGGTATGAGATCAAGATGCTGAGTTGAAATGGCAAAAGACAGGAAAACTGGGGTCATGCTTGTGGCTGAGTGAAGGTGTTTCACAAAACGGTCACCTTGTCCACATTTAGACCTCCCAATGTACAGGACACTGAATTGGGAACAGTGAATATAGAAGGCAGTGCAAATTGTCAAATTTGATGACACTATGCTATTGGTATATTTTATTTTTCTGTAGAGTATTTAAAATTCAAGTTTGTTCTACAAGTAGCCAGAACTTCTGGAAGGAATACAACTTAGATGCAGGGAAAGCATGATACTTACGCTTTTTAGCCATGGAGTGTTTACTCAGAATAGGGCAATGAAATCTTGTTTATAAATGAAGATTTCCCCTTGAGTTTTGACTAAAGAACTGGAATGTAGTTTTAGGTGACAATGTGTTAATAGGAGGAGCTAGGTAGGTAGTAGAAAGAGAAACAGCTTTCTGTTCAGTTTGCTGACTGGAATTAATTCAAGACAGAAGACTGAAAGCTGCTCTGAAAATCAAAAACTCTCTGAAAGCTTCAAGACTGTTGACCCAAATTATAGCAAGTTTTCTTTGGTTTGTTAACTATTTTAATATTGATTCTAAGTCTACAGGAAGAATGTTTCTTATTTGGAACTGAAATAGTGATAAATTAGGAATTAGAATTGTTCCATTTCATTTTTTCTAGCCATTGTTTAACTGTAAAAGGTTAAATTGCCTCATTTTGTTTGAGTTATATTTAATCTGTGTTATAACTAAAACTTGTTTTGATAAAATATCCCTAATTTGTTAGTTGAATTACTTCTGGAGCAAAGCATCCTATCATCACATTTATGCCAAAAAAAGAAAAATTGTTGGGGTCGAATGTGGTTTCCTAATCTGAATTTGGACCCTAACAAGCTTCAGGTGTTAGAAGATCCCTTTCAAGTCCACTGACTGACAGTTGTCAGTTGCTTAAATTAAGCAGAATCCCCTTGTCTGCAGCTGGTCACTGAGACCCATTTTTATGCCACAAAATTTATTTCAAGTCTTTGAACGTTCCTACAGAGCTCACTTTGAAATCCCTTCAAATCCTTTGAAAACAGTTGCTTTCATTTAATTTTAGTCCAATCCTGTTAACTAATCTTTGATTGACAGCTTAATTGTCTTTAGACAGCATGCAGTCAATTTGTTTATTTATCTTTTCCTTCATGCTTGAATGCATCTCAAGTACCACCTCCTCCCAAATGCCCTCCCGCATTGTTCCTAACTGCAATGTTTATAGAAAAGAGAAACTGAAAGTTGATTTGCAGTTGCCTGTGACATTTAAATCAACAATTTTGCATAATCACTAGGCTTCTGCCCACTCTAATTGGGAACTTAATTAGGGCAGGAAGGCTGGCCAGATAAATCAGAAACATGTTGACACATGGCAGCAACTCTGTTCTCCAATATTCTATTCAGTGGGCCATTGGGATTCCTGCTAGAGGTGAATGGGGCCAGTGAATCTGCCCCCTTTTACATAGCAAATTTCTAACCATAGTTTAGTGATTCTTAGAGAAAGGACATGTTCTACACATTGGAGATTTGATTTCACACCCACTTAAGTCAGCAATAAAAATAGAAAGTTTTACCAGTACATCGCATCCAGTTTGATTTCATTTATTATTTTCGCATGTATTCACAAGCTGTGAAAAGTATTGTTTCTTGCACACTATCCAGGCAAAGCATACTGCACAGAGAGAAGGAAAGGAGAAAGTACAGAATGTTGTGTTACAACTATAGCTAGAGTATAGGGAAGATCAACTGAATGAGAGGTAGATCCATTTGAAAGTCTGATGGCAGCAGGAAAGAAGGCGTTCTTGGATTGGTTGGTACATGTCCTTAGACTTTTGTATCTTTTCCCCAACAGAAGAAGGTGGAAGAGAATACATCTGGCTTGTGTGTGGTTCTTAATTATTATGGCTGCTTTTGCGAGGCTGCGGCAAGTGCAGACAATGTCAATATGGGATTCTGGTTTGAGTGATGGACTGGGCTTTGTTCAAGACCCTCATAGTTTCTTACAGTCTTGGGCAGAGCAGGAGCATACCAAGCTGTGATACAACCAGAAAGCATGCTTTCTATGGTACGTCTGTAAAAATTGGTGAGAGTCATATCTTATGAGAAAGTAGAGGCATTGGTGTCATCTTGGAGAGACCAGGTCAAGTTGTTGGTGATCTGGACATCTAAAAACCCAAAGTTCTTGACCATTTCTCCTTCATCACCATTGACGTAGAGAAGGGCATATTCTCCACTATGCCTCCTTTTGTTTTGTTGACATTGAGGGAGAGATTATTGTTGTCGCACTAATTCACCAGATTCTCTATCTCTTTCTTGTAGTCCATCTCATCATGTTGCAGCAGTAGGCAAACTATTGTGGATCCAGGCAACCTGGGAGGCCAGAATTGATTCATGCCATAACAGCCTTTCAATGCACTTCATAATGATGAATGATAGAGCCTCCAGACAATAGTCATTAAGGCACCCTGCCTGGCTTTTCTTTGGTATCAAGGTGATGGTCATCTTCTTAAAGCACATAGGGACCTTAGATTGGTGTAAAGAGAGGTTCAAGATGTTTGCAAATGCCCCTGCCAGCTGGTCCATGCAGGATCTGTGTGCTTATCTGGGTACCCCATCTGACCTGTCACTTTCTGTGAGTTGACCTTCAAGAAGGCTGCTCTGGCATGCACAATGGTGACCTCAGATACAGGTTCATCCAAGACTCCCAGGATGGAGGGACTGGTCTTGTTGACCTCTTGCTCAAAACACGCATAGAATGCATTGAGCTCATCAGGCAAGGGTCTGTCTCATCCCTATGTGATGTTCATGGACCTGAAATGTATCTCTTCACTTTTTCTTTTATTTCAGAACTTCAGCATGTGCTTTTGATCATCTTTCTTCCTAATTCCATCAATACACAATTGCACTGGTTGCCAATCTTTGCTCAGTGGTAGCACTCTGGTCTCTAAGTTTGAAGGTCATGTGTTCAAGATCCATTCCTGAAACTTAAGTGCAATGTTGAGGGAGTTATGCACTTTTGAAGGTGTTGCATTTCAAATGCTATGTAAAACCCCAATGCACAGACAACTATTTGAAGAAAAGTGGGACTGATGTCCTGGCCAATATTTATCTTTGAATCAATACCCACCAAACAAAGCATTATTTCATCACTTATCTCAGTGTTTTTTTTGCGGGTTCAGTTTGCTGCTGTGTTTCCTTCTCTAACAAATGGTTCAAATGCAATTCATGGGCTATGAGTCCTTTTCAATATCTTGTTGTCATTACCTGGCAAGTCATTTCAATTATAATAAATGGTAAGATCTCCTCTTTGTTTGAGTTGAGTAGGCACATGGCAGAGATCCTAACTTTCTCCATTACTCTTTGTAACAACATTTGAATTTTGTATAATTGCCAGAAGTACAAAGAGCAGAGAAAATTACAGCACAGGAAAAGGCTTTTTGACCTCCAAACACAGCAACCAACACCATATATCCAAGGAATAACACAGCAACCAACACCATATATCCAACCACGCTGCCTGGCTGAACTAAAACTTCCTACCCTTCTGGGGAAAAGTAGAGGCCCATGCATTAAAAAGAAACATAACTAAGCAGTAAAAAGCACAAGCTGGACTTAAAAATGGATGATGTATTACTGCACTTGCAGCACCCATTATCCTCTCTCATCCATCTAACGATTTTAATTCAGGATTATTTCAAGCTTAACTGTGAACAGTTGGGAACCATTTCAGTAAATGACAAGTGCCTACTCAGTGTAGTTGCAGAGTATGATCACAAATGCTTGCTTAAATGATAACCTAATTGGATATAATCATTTACCAAACCTAATTACTTATTAGATATTAATGTGACCAGGCATTTGAGCTCTATCCAAATACTGTCAATATTAGTAAAGGGCTTGTGAGATGAGGAACTCTCACACTATTATTATTGGATAAAGTGAAAACTCACAATGTAATTCCCAGGAATATCAAACAAGTGCTGGTGAATTTCCTACGAGAAATGAAACCATTTCGATTAAGTTCAATCAAACTGCAGATAGTCAAATTCATTGTGGCAGGAAGGAATATTTAACATATTTAATTCATGGTTTTTCAATGGCTACCCACACCCTATGGAAGAACAGTTTCTCTATCATGAAGGAGGGAGCTGGAGTAACACAGCAACCAACACCATATATCCAAGGATGTATACTATAAGCCTGTCATAGTTTAAAATGGAGAAAAATTACAGTGCTCATGGAAATATTTGCTTTCATATGACATAAGATTATGCTATATATATTACATAATGTGGTGGTTCCACATGGGAAACCCTAATTTTATTATTGTCAAGCAGGTAACTGCATGCAATGTAAGAGAATTTCTCCAAATATTGCAACAATTAAATCTGTAATTCAATTCAACAGATTCCTTCAACATCCAACAGTCTGCAACTTCCAAGGCAGGTAAACAGCCTGATTCCCTCAGATTCTGAGAACTTTACCCAAATCATCAAATAGTACAAATTGAGAAATTAGAAATACAAGACTAGCAAAACAGGAAAGACCTAACAGGAGAAATCCTGAAAGAGGTTCGACTCTCTAATTTCAATCTGTCTACAATGGTAAAACACCCCCAATATCCTATTAACTAAATCAATTCAGGTAAAAATCTTTCACAGATTCATTTGTACAATTTGTTGAATAAATTATGTGATACTACTTACTGGAGAGTAGATCATTGTGACACCAAATAGAGTGCCACTTTCCCATAACGTGTTTGATATTCCTAGGATTACATTATCTAAAAATCTCTCTTTTGTGTAACGGTGATGAGGTTATCAAAAGAAATGAGGCAGCCATTAATGCGGATCACAAGGTATGAGATCAGAATGGGATTATTTGAAGAATTTTCATGGATAGGTGTTCAATGGACCAAATGGCTCTCTTTGTGCTTCAAATTTCTTGATGCTATGTTTATTAATGTTCACACAGAATTGCTTTCCCAAATTGCTAGTAGCAAACTCATTAACTTTGTCCCCAAAGATGTGAACCTAAAGAGATATGCAGTTGATACCAACAAATCTATGTAGGGAAAAGGGTGTTTTTGGAGTAAAAAGGTTGGGAGCTTCAGTAGTGCATTTAAGACTCCCTCCTGCATATTAGTTGAGAGCTTAATTCTCTTCCTGTTGACAAGAGTATATTAGGCAGCTGTTTTGACTGGGCTCAATGAAGAGTGCAACACTCGCAATTTTTGATTATTGAACTGTTAAAATAGAACTGGAAGGTCCAATTATAATCATATGAGAAACTGTGTATCATATTTTAAGACAACAATTTTGTATATGATTGGCTATGTGCCAATTTCAGTTTGCACATGATTTTTATTTTTTGCAGTTTGTGGTTCCATCTGAAATAAATAAAATGCATTTGTAAAATAGTTGTTAATGTGGTGCAACTATCAATGCAGATATTGTTTTTCTGTCATAAGTAGACCTTGAATTTTCTGTTTCCATAGTGTCAACACTATTTCAATTTTATTAATTCAAAATAACAATTAACCAATCTCTGTCTGTGAGCTGTACTCCTTCACAATGCAATTTGGAACAGAAGAACATGAGTAAATCATCCAATCCCAGAGCCAGTTCCACCATTCAAATAGATCATCCCTGATCTATACCTCAACTCCAACTATCTGCCTTTAATCCAGTTCCTTTCACAACCCTACCAATCAAAAATCTATCAGTCTGAACCTTGAAAATTTAAATTAGCCTAGCAGCCACAATCTTTTATAGCAATGAGTTCCATATTTCCTCAAAATATGGTGTGAAAAATTGCTTATTGATTTCACACTTAAATGGCCAAACTCTGTTATTAGGATTATGCTTTCTTGTTCTGGAATCCCCAATTAGAGGAAATAATTTCTCTGTACCTACCCTACTGAATTAGTTGTCATTTTAAATGCCTTAATTAATTCAAAAGTAATTGTAAAATATGAATAATGTATGATGCATTATCAATTTACCACCAAAAGAGCTGGTGGAAAGCAGTAACTCATTCCCTCAACTAAAATATTGTAGCGTGAATCAAAACATTAGTGGGCAATGAGGAATTGTCTAAATTAAATATTATGAGATCAGGAGGCCAAATTGTAATTTTAACAATATTGAAATGTATAGGTTAAGATTAGTTAAAGACCTCACTAATCAATCATATGTGAGGTTTCATCTATGTGGTCCATGTAAAAAAATATACATTAGGATAAATGAACTCCAGTGATATCAAGCAAACTAATCATAAGAAATCAGAAAATTGAGGATGCTGAATTAACATTAGAACAGAAAGTCACAAACCCAGGAAATATCTGAAGTTTTGTCATTCAGTGTATATTAATTCAATTCCATTTCGTTGCTGAATTCAGCAATTTCTATTAGTTGGTTCTTCTACTATCATTGACCTAATAACTTAAACAAATTTTGTTTTCCAAATTTTGCCATCCCTATCCTCTTCTCCTCTCTCTCCTAAGTGCTATCCCATACCAAGCACTCCACGTACAGTTCTAACTCTCCTGCACCTCATTCAAGTTACAATTCCCTAGATGTGAGGTAAGATGTCGCAACATTATCTACCATGTGTTGAGTGAGAGTGTGTGTATACGTATATGTAAATGGGAGTATATTTGAGCCATTTTTTAAAAAAAGAGTCCTGTATTAACATGCCCACTTGCACTAATAATGATTGGTAGAAGAGAGCAGCATCTTGACTGATTTTCCCCCTCTCCAACCAGCTGAGATAAATTACAGTGCACTAATTAATTCAGCACTGATCAAAAAACAAAAATAAGAACTATATATCTTGGTAGCATATGCACAGTGAAATGCAATTGTACTCAATTCTTGAATGAACCTATTTTTTAAACACAGCGGTAGTAAAGAGATAAACAATAAATTTGTAATAATAATCATATCATTTTAATAGCACGTTGAAGATAAGGTTCTTTTATAAATATGGGAATGACATTATTTTAGTTTTAAACAATTTGCATTCTTCTGCATAGCTTTCCCTTTCATTCAGACTTTATTTGTGACAAAGAATACTAAACTAAACCTACAGCAAATTCTCTGCTCATGGCAATGTATAGACCTGATTGCTTGTCAAGGTCAGGGAAGGAAAATCTCAGGAAAAATCTAAAATGGGGAGTGTACCAAAGCCTTCTGAAAAAGCTGCATTAAATGACACTACACACAGCACCGAACAAAATGTTGGCACACACATTATCAGGTATTAAGGTGTTGGATTGTTAATCCATTGCGCTCTGCATGCGTGGGTTTAAATCCCATTCTTGTTAGTTCTCAAGTTTCTTCTCAAGAAAAGCCTTTTCTTTAGGTGGCACAATGGTTAGTACTGCTGTCTGACAGCACCAGGGATCCGAGTTCAATTCCAGGCTTGGGCCATTGCTGCACAGTCTCCTATGTTCGCATGAGTTTCCTCCCGATTCTCCAGTTTTTTCCCACAGTCTGAAAGGCATGCTAGTTAAGTGTATTGACCATGCTAAATTCTCCCTCAGTATACCCGAACAGGCGCTAGAGTGTGGCGACTAGGGGATTTTCACAGTAACTTCATTACAATGTTAAAGTAAGCCTATTTGTGACACTAATAAAAGTGTAAAAAACTAATAAAAAGTTGTAAACCAAGCACACAGAAACAACTGTTATCTATTTGGAAATTAATATATACTCGTTACATGTCAGACAAATAAATACCAGCCATTCTTCCACAACTTCCCTTCTTTTTAAGGATTCATTTCTCTGCTAAGTTGAGTATACAGCATGGGATTGTTTTCTATGGTCAGAAAGTATGAGGTGAAACTCCCACATTTTAAAGAGGAATCTGAGGACCCTCTTGTGTTTTCCAGATCCATCAAACAGAAATGAATAATTCTTTGGATCAGAAACTGACCAGATCATCTGCAAAAATGTCAATTGCACTACACAAGGAGCTGATGAGCCACCTAAGTGTTGTTAGAACAAGAAGGTCACAGCAACAGTTGTGCAGTGCAGAGATGTGGAGCAGTCCAGATGATAGAGCAGCACATACAATCTATAAAATCCATGTTATAACTGAGCTATGGAGCAAGTTTTGGAAGCTGTCCTAGAAATGAAAGAATAGCTTTCCAGCAGTGATAGGGTTAAAAAAAGAAATTTGGCTGAACTTCAATTTGCAGTAGATGGACAATGACCAAAGCGCTGACTCAGCAAATCATTCTGTATTATGTTCTACAAATAATTAAAGTCACACTCTCTTCTAAATTTTGTTCTTTTACAATTACTCCAACACGAAAAGGTTTTAGAGAAATAATAGATCAATTTATAGATTTATGTTACATTTGCTCAAGTTATCCAGCTTTTACCATTTTACTAATCACAGTTTCTGATGACTGACCTCCTTCACGGCATGTGCTTTTAAAGCAGAACTTTTCTACTCTGCTTGTGACTGATTGCTGACTTGAGAGAATCTGCTGCTGAGTTCACACAGTTTGGCCCAGCCATTCTTAACCTTAGAAGAATCACAGAAACCTTACAGTGCAGAAAAAGGCCATTTGACCCATTGAGTCTGCACCGACCACAATCCCACCCAAGCCCTACTCCCATATGCCTACATATTTACCTGCTAATCCCTCTAACCTATGCATCTCAGGACACTAAGGGGCAATTTTAGCATGGCCAATCAACCTAACCCGCACATCTTTGGACTGTAGGAAGAAACCAGAGCACCCAGAGGAAACCTATACAGACACGAGGAGAATGTGCAAACTCCACACAGACAATGACCCAAGACAGGAATCGGACTCAGGTCCCTGGAGCTGTGAAGCAACAGTGCTAATCACTGTGCTACTGTGCCACCCATTTGGGTGGGCTATGGGTCTCTCCAGCCTCAATCCCCACACCCAACCAAAGCCATATTTCTGCTGAACTTAAAAACAAGTAGTGGATAAAGTCAATGCAATCCCCACTCATCACATGCACAACCATTGTTGTGCATGTATAAAACATAGAACATTACAGCGCAGTACAGGCCCTTTGGCCCTTGATGTTGCACCAACCTGTGAAACCAATCTAAAGCCCATCTAACCTATACTATTCTAATATTATCCATATATTTATCCAATGACCACTTAAATGCCCTTAAAGTTGGCAAACCCACTACTTTTGCAGGCAGGACATTCCGTGGTCTTACTACTTTCTGGGTAAAGAACCTACCTCTAACTTCTGTCCTATATCTATCACTCCTCAATTTAAAGCTATTCTCCTCATGCTAGCCATCTCTATCCAAGGAAACAGGTTCACACTGTCCACCCTACGTAATCTTCTGATCATCTTACATGCCTCTATTAAATCACCTCTTAACCTTCTTCTCTCTAATGAAAACAGCCTCAAGTCCCTCAGCCTTTCCTCATAAGACCTTCCCACCATAACAGACAACATCCTGGTAAACCTTCTCTGTACCATTTCGAATGCTTCCACATCCTTCCTACTTTGCGGCAACCAGAACTGTAAGCAATACTCCAAGTGAGGCCACTCTACAGTTTTGTAGAGCTGCAACATGACCTCATGGCTCCAAAACTCAATCCCTTGAACAATAAAAGCTAACACCCCATACGCCTTCTTAACAACTCTATCAACCTGGGTACCAGCTTTCAGGGATCTATGCATGTGGACACCAAGATCTCTCTGCTCAACCACACTTACCATTAGCCCAGTACTCTGTATTCTGTTACTCCTTCCAAAGTAAATCACTACACATTTTCCCACATTAAACTCCATTTGCCACTTCTCAGCCCAGCTCTGCAGCTTATCTACGTCCCTCTGTAACCTTCAACATCCTTCCACACTGTCAAGACAAATATAGGCAACAGGCTATTCTGCCACAGGAGAAAGGCCTGATAATTCTAAGTGGCAGTGAAATATTGGGCAAAGATGTTGACTCTACCATACTGTGTATTTGCATGATGTACAGTGTAGTCTGTTTAGATTGCACCACGTGTTCAAGTAACTAGTGATATGATGGAAATGCTCCTGCGAAGAATATGCCAATTATGACAGACAAGCACAAAGATGTTGTGCGTGCTCTGTAATTAATGAGAAGGAAACAAATGTAGAAATGTTGACAAGTCAAGCACAGTCTGCCGCACTTGAACTGTCATTATCGACAATGCCTTTGCAACCAGTCCCAGACATTACCACATGCTACTGGGGATCAATGCTGCAATCATCAGGGAAAGGTTCTGACATAAGTGATAAACAGCGGAGAGTGAAGAGATCTTTCAAAGTCTATTTTGTTAGCAGACGACGCTAGACATAGCTGTTGGTAATTACATGATACAAAGGGATGTGGACTAATTTACAGACATTTTTGAAAGGAGAAGATTGTAATAGAACATAGAACATAGAACACTACAGCACAAACAGGCCCTTCGGCCCACAAGTTGTGCCAAAAACATCAAAACCTACCCAGCCATAGACCTATCTATAACCCCCAATCCCATTGGATCCCATATAATCATCCAGAAGTCTTTTAAAAGACCCCAGCGAGTTCGCCTCGACCACCACCGACGGCAGCCGATTCCATTCACTCACCACCCTCTGAGTGAAAAATTTTCCCCTAGCATCCCCTCTGTACTTGCTTCCCTGCACCTTAAATCTGTGCCCTCTCGTCGCGACCATTTCAGCCCTGGGAAATAGTCTCTGAGAGTCCACCCTATCTATTCCTATCAACATCTTGTAAACCTCTATCAGGTCGCCTCTCAACCTTCGTCTCTCCAGGGAGAACAGTCCCAGCTCCCTCAACCTGTCTTCATAAGGCATGCCTCCCAATCCAGGCAACATCCTTGTAAATCTCCTCTGCACCCTTTCAATAGCTTCCACGTCCTTCAAATAGTGAGGCGACCAGAACTGAGCACAGTACTCCAAGTGTGGTCTGACAAGGGTCCTATAAAGCTGCAGCATTACCTCCTGACTCCTGAACTCAATCCCTCGATGAATGAAGGCCAGTACACCGTAAGCTTTCTTAAACACATCCTCCACCTGGGAGGCCGATTTGAGAGTCTTATGGACCCGGACCCCAAGATCCCTCTGCTCTTCCACACAGCTAAGACTCCTACCTTGATAGTGTACTCATTCATCCCGTTGGATCTGCCAAAATGGACCACAACACATTTATCCGCGTGGAAGTCCATCTGCCACTTCTCCGCCCAGTCTTGCATCCTGTCGATGTCATGCTGCAACTTCTGACATCCCTCCAGACCATCCACCACACCACCGACCTTCGTGTCATCGGCGAACTTACTCACCCATCCCTCCACTTCCTCATCCAGGTCATTTATGAAAATGACAAACAGCAAGGGTCCTGGAACAGATCCCTGGGGCACTCCACTGGTGACCGACCTCCATGCAGAAAAAGAGCCATCCACAACCACCTTCTGCCTTCTGCAGGCAAGCCAGTTCTGGATCCACAAGGCCAAAGCCCCTTGGATCCCATGCCCTCTCACCTTCTCAAGAAGTCTTGCATGGGGACCTTGTCAAATGCCTTGCTGAAGTCCATGTACACCACGTCCACTGCTCTTCCTTCGTCAATGTGTTCAGTCACATTTTCGAAGAACTCAATTAAGCTCGTAAGGCACGACCTGCCTTTTACAAAACCATGCTGAATATTTCTAATCAACCTAAACTTCTCCAAATGCTCGTAAATCTTGTCCCTCAGAAGCCTCTCCATCAGCTTACCAACCACTGAGGTCAGACTCACCGGTCGGTAATTTCCAGGACTATACCTATTCCCTTTCTTGAAAATAGGGACCACATCCGCAATTCTCCAATCCTCCAGAACCTCTCCCATCTCCGTTGACGACGCAAAGATCATCGCCAGGGGCTCTGCAATGACATCCCTCACCTCCCACAATAACCTGGGGTACATCCCATCTGGTCCCGGAGACTTGTCTATCTTGATAGCATTTAGAAGTTCTAACACATCCGCTTCCTTAATATCTACATACTCAATCTTTTCAGTCTGCTGCAAACTTGTAGTGCATCCTCCCAGATCACTTTCCACCGTGAATCCTGAGGCAAAGTACTCATTAAGCACCTCTGCCATTTCTTCTGGTTCCATACAGACTTTTCCCCCTTCACCTTTTATAGGTCCTATCCCTTCTCTTCTCATCCTTTTACTTTTCACATATTTGTAGAAGGCCTTGGGATTCTTCTTAATCCTACCAGCCAAGGCCTTCTCGTGACCCCTTCTTGCTCTCCTAATTTCCTTTTTAAGCTCTCTTCTATAAGCCTTATACTCCTCTAGATCCCCAACATCTCCTAGCTCTTTGAACCTTTTATACACCTTTCTTTTCTTCCTGACTATGTTCACCACAGCTTTCGTGCACCACGGTTCCCGCGTCCTACCAAAACCTCCTTGTCTCACCGGAACGTTGTCGTGCAAAGCTCCCGACAAGCATTCCTTGAATATCTGCCACCTTCCTTCTGTGCTTTTCCCCAAGAACACCTCCTTCCAGTTTATTCACCCCAACATCTGCCTGATGTCTTCATATTTCCTCTTATTCCAGACAAACACCTTCCCAGCCTGCCTGATCCTATCCTTTTCCAATGCAAGGGTGAAGGAGATAGAATTATGATCTCCATCCCCAAGATGCTCTCCTACCGAGAGATCCATCACCTGTCCTGGTTCATTAGCTAGTACCAGGTCCAGTAAAGTCTCTCCTCTTGTAGGCTTGTCCACGTGCTGTGTCAGGAAACCCTCCTGAACACACCTAACAAACTCCTCCCCATCCAAACCCCTTACCCTTGGGATATTCCAGTCGATGTTTGGGAATTGAAGTCTCCCATCACAACAACTCTGTTATTTCTACATCTCTCCAGTATCTGTTTCCCTATCTGCACCTCAACTTCCCTGTCACTATTGGGCGGCCTATAGAATACACCCAGCAACGTCACCGACCCTTTGCTATTCCTAACTTCCACCCACAGAGACTCCTTAGACATTCCCTCCTCGGTATCCACCTTCTCTGCAGCCATGACACTGTCCCTGATCAACAGTGCCACTCCACCACCTCTTTTGCCTCCCTCCCTGTCCTTCCTGAAGGATCTGAATCCTGGGACCTGTAGCACCCAGTCCTGTCCCTGAGACATCCAAGTCTCTGTAATGGCCACCACATCACAATCCCAAGCAGCAATCCACGCCCTAAGTTCATCCACCTTATTTACTACCCTCCTGGCATTAAAATAGACACAGCTCAGTCCCTCAGACTGGACATTTCCCTTCTCCCCCACTCGTCTAACCTGCCTCTCATCCTGCCTAGAGTCCTTCCCTACCTGGGAGCTAACTTCCTTGCTCCCAGTCTCCACATCACTATTCCCTCCCCCTAACCTTTCTAGTTTAAAGTCCCCCCCAGTATCCCTAGCCAGTCTTCCCGCCAAGATATTAGTCCCCCTGGGATTCAGGTGCCACCCGTCTTTGCTGTACAGGTCACACCTGCCCCTAAAGAGGTCCCAATGTAATATTTGCAGAGTGCTGCCAACTTAACTTGTTGCCTGTGCTTTACAGTTACTGATGATACAATGCGCTTGTAAAATGCAGCAACAAGTTATATTTATGTACCATCAATAACATAATGAAATATCCCAAGCATTGTGAAACAAAATGTGACCCTGAGCCACAAAAGGAAATATAAGCTGAGATCACCAAAAGCTTAAACAAAGAAATTGGATTTAAGGATTGTCTACTAAGAAACAAAGTAGAGGGGGAGAGGCAGAGAGGTGGAGGGAAATAATTCCAGAGCTTGGAGTGTAGATAGCTGAAGGCATTGCTGTTGTAATATAAGGTACATGTACTTTAAGAAGGTCCATTTTAAACTGCTGGCAATCTCTACTACCACAATATGATATGATGCATGCACCCCATGACTAGTTTTCAGTCTGCAGACTGGATAGGAAGCAGATGTACTATATACAGGATTTTCACTCCTAGTCTAGGAATGCAGAGTCAGGATATTCCCTGGCCCATCATCTTGACCCGATGAAAAAAGACGCCTGGAAATAGGGAATTTTGAGCGGAGTGGCTGAATTAGAGGTCGAGCACATCATTCCTGGAGACTGCTAGGTGTGGAGGTGGGCTGGCCAAAAAGCCTGTCACTGTTCTGTCACTGTGAAAGATTGCAAAAACCAATAAACATCACTCCAGCCCTCACTCCCACATACACTCTTCATGCCCCAGCCATGTTCCTGTCACTTCTCCACGAATCCCTACACCCTTCGTGCAAACCTATGCCCCTGTATTTGGTCCCATGGTGCCTCAAATCATCTAGACCACCTTACAGCTCATTAATCATACTGCAATGTCTCTCATACCCCATACACTACACTAGCCACTCCATTCACCCCTTCAGCCCTTCATTCCTTTATGCCAATACATGCCTCTCAGAACCTCATAGTTCTTCAATGCCTTTATGGCAATTAATGCCAACACATGCTTCCCCTCTCCCAAAATACCCTTTGCCATTATCCACTTCGTGCCAATTCAGCTACTGTCCATGATGGGCAAACTTCAGAAGTCATGCTGACAAAAAATAAAGTCATGCACCTACTGATGGCATCACTATTCTAAAAAAAAGAAGCCCTATTGATGAAAATAACATCCAATATATTGAAGTTGTTCAACTAATCTCAAATGAAAACAAACATTTCCCTTAAGTACATAATCCCTATCCTGATGAAAATAAATATTTTCCTTAAATATCTTGGCTTTTATAAAAACAAACATCTCTACTATATAACCATTTACATTTGTTAATCAAAAAGCTCACTCAACAGGCACCCCACTATGAGAATGTTAGGTTGTAAAGTCAATTACGCAGTACAAATCCTGTAATGGTTAACCTCAGGCTTCTGTCAATAAAGTGAAAGGGCCAACATTGTTTTATTTTAATCCTATGTTTTTTAAAAAATTTCAAGTGTGACAGCATTAAACCCCTTTGGTAGCTTTAACAGTTCTAAAGTGTTTTTGGAGTTCCAATGAGTTTTGACAGTTCTTTGACATACTGACAGTTTTTTTTACAACTTTAACAGTTCTGTGATAACCTTGATAGTTCCAATCAATTTGTGTACTTTTGAAACAAGTTGCCCTTTAACAATCCCAAAGGACATCTGACCACTCCCAAAGAATACATTACCTCTCCCAAAGGGTACCTTCATTCCAACAAAGTGTATGTGACCTCAGGAGAAAAGAACTGATGTAAAAGCAAAACAACCATCAAGTCTCACAAGTAAGTGATTCTGTAGCCTTGTAGGAATTGTACACTCTCAACTATCATTCTAGGATTCCATCACACTTCACTCCAGCCACCAGTCACGAGGTCCCAGTAATATTGTTATAATTTTGGAGAATCGAAGCAAAATAATTCTATCTGCAGTGAAGCTTAAGAAGGAAAGATAATTAGATAGTTGGTAATTAGATAATTTTAACTGAACTCTCAGACAGGGACAGACTTTGCTACTGCTACTAGACTGAGAGACAGGGCAGGAAAAACATTGCAAGCTGGGCTGGGAATGTAGAAGAAACATGCATTTTTTTTTGTTTTTATTTCATTTCTGAAGTTTGTGAAGCTCACTTCTTTGTGAAAGGAGTCAGGGCTCAATTAACGTTGAGCCATAAAAACAGCTGGAACAGCTGTCAATGGGTCTAGATTAAGCTAAAAGATGATCACAAAATATCCATCATTCCATATTGGAAGGCAATAAATCTTTTAACTGAGTTTATTTTGGCTCAAGCAATGCATGGAGCTATGTTTTCTGGACCTCCATATTTCTGAACCAGATAAAGAGGTCATAAAAATTAAATTGCTGTAGGCAATAATAACCTCCATAGACTGTATGTCTTGGCTCTATCCAACAGCCATCTTAAAAATCCAGATCAAATATGGTCAACATTTGAAGGCAGGTTACAAGTGAAGCTCAACTTCAGAGCACACCACCTAGAATCCATATCCTTTTGTTAATGACCCACAGAGACCACTGACCAATTCATAAGTAGATGCAGAGACAACTTGCATGATTGCAAGTTTATGTGGCAGAGCTAGCCTATAGAATAATCAAGCTTGTTTTTACCATCCAGTGCAATTGAAGTATTGCAAAAAGATACACTGGACCAACCCAAAGGTTATACCATGGAAGCAATATTACAAAGAAATGCAAGTCAAGCTCTACTAATGGGCTTTTAGAATCCATGGGCTTTCATAATTTATCTACCATTGGCATGATAACCAATACAGATGAACCTGGTGAGCAAAGTGGATAGTATGGCTTTATATATGCACCCAGAAATTGCTCTACATTAAAGCATGTAGCATCAGAGTACATTGGAAGCACACAGTGTAGAAAACAAAACCCACAACAAGTGGTTCAACATCATGAAAAGCCACAACTAAATGCTAGACAACTACAACATTCCAGTCAGCTGACAGTGTGTGTAAAACAGCATCAAAACAAGATCCATGAAATGTTTAGCCAAACTGCATGGTCAGATGATGAGAATGACGAGACCATCGACACAAAATGAGCCAGCATTCAGCATAGTGAACACCAAAATTGGCATTGTGGTAATACATAGAAGCCTTTGGCACCGTCAACATGATATTTCCACAGATGCAGGGTCAGCATGACACATATGGAAAAGTGGATACCATTGCAAGTGCAAACATTTTTCTATTTCGCACACTGAAATGTATAGAAGTGGCATGTGATGGTTCAACCGACCAATGCAAACTCACCACCTATATTGGATCAGAGATTCAACTCCTGGTATCCATTACACTCAAGTGATGCTAAAAAATTCATCCCAGGGTGGAATTTTCCCATCCCACCTGCTCCAATTCCTGTGTCAAGCAGGACATGGACCATATAAAGATCCATTGACCTCAGATAGGATTTTCAGGTTTTGGGGCCTGTGCGGCTGGAAAATAGTGCCCAAATATTTTATGTTTTCGACACCACAGGTCCAGTGATTATAAGTCATTCAGCATGCAAGAACCCGTCCTTGACACTATTCATGATCTCACCAGGACAATGGTGAACATCATCGACCAGAAGGAGCACCACTGGAAACCACATGCCTATGCTGGGAGAAAAGAAGCTAATTCTGCAATGCAGATGATCAACTAGACTGATTGGCACAATTTGAGCTGAATATGTGTACTCATTTCAAACTACACACCTCATCATACTGTGGAACCAATGCAGAATTATTATTTGGCAGGCAAGTGTGGGCAAATCTCCTCAGTCATCACGCACTAATGCTCCCAGAAATATGTGATGCATTACTCAAAAAATAAGGGAGGATGAAAGATGCCCGTGACCAGTTTGTGAGTAATGAATTATCCAATCTAAACATCGGACAGAAAGTTTGGGTACTATACCCAACTGATGGCAAATATAAATCATCAGAAATCGTCAGCGTAGACTCAGAACTGACGATGTATCATGTATGAACAACAAGCAGCATGAAAAAGAGGCCATATCAAAGCAATCTGCAACCAGAAATACCAAGTAATCCTGGTGTGACTAAAATATGGTCTAAGATGCAGAATAAACATAGCATCCCTAACCAGCATTCTGAAAATGTACAGCAGCCTCCAGTAAAGGTCACCGTGCCTAGGTCTGGAGAAATGAGCAAACTGCTGAAACATTTTAGAGACTAGGAAATGTATTGTTTTGTATCATCATTTATTTAGACAAAATGTTGCTTTCTTTTGCTGCCATAGAAACTGTATGATTACTCGAAGGTAGATCATCAGTTTAGAAAAAGAAATGTGATATGAGGCATGTATACCTTTGAGGACGTGTATCTTATTGCTGTCAATCTTTGTCATCTTCACAAGTTGTGATGTATTAGTCCCATGACTTGTATTCAGTTTACAAACAGTAGGAATAGGAATCAGATATCTCTATGTTTGTATATTGTCTAATCTTCAAACAAAGAACACACCTTATTGTGTTAAGTAATCTACATCATATGATTAGTACATTTACATTGGAAAGACAAAATAGCCACCAAAGGGTGGAATAATTAAAATTGTGTGCAGAAAAGGCCAGAATTAGATATCTTGGAGAGCTGTAGAGCCAGCAGAGATGCTAGAGATAGGAGGGGCAAGACCATGGAGAAATTTGAAAACAAGTGTGAAAAATTTAAAAAGAAGACATTGTTTACCCAGTCACCAATGAGGTCAGTGAGCATAGGTGTGATTGGGGAACAGGACTTGCTGTGAGCAAAGACACAGAGCGCAGAGTTTTGGATGATTTTAAGATCACAATTTGAAAATTCAGGATAGACCATTTAGGATGGAGGTGAGGTGATATTTCTTCGCCCAGAGAGTATTGAGCCTCTGGAATTCATTACCTCAAGAAGTAATTGATGCCAAAACATTAAATGTATTCAAGAGGCAATTAGAGATAGCACTTGGGGCAAATGAGATCAAAGGTTATGGGGAAAAGGCAGGATTAAGCTATTAAATTGAACAATCAGCCGTGATCGTATTGAATGGTGGTGCAGACTCGAAGAGTCAAATGGCCTTCTCCTAATTCTATCTTCCATGTTTCTATGTAAGATGGGTAAAATGTGAGAGAGCAGGCAGAAGTCCATTCAAATTGTCAAGTCTAGAGGTAACAAAGGCATAAACGATGGTTTCATCAGTTGTGATAGGAGTGAGACTGAGTGATGTTATGAAGGTGGATATAAGTGGTCTTTGTGTTGGCATGAATTTGAGGATGAAAGGTGGCTAACAGACTAGCTTTACCTTAGTTTGTTACCAGGCAAATGAATAAAGAACAGGAAAAGGAATAAAGGAATGGAGTTTTGAAATGAAATAGAAATAAATGGCTTTAGTTTTCTCAGTACCTAACTGAAGGAAATGCCTACTGGATATCAGATAAGGCATCTGATAATGTTGCAACAGTAGAGGAATCAAGAAAGGTGGGGGAAGGTAGAGTAAATAACTGGTCTTCTTAAGGAAATCAGCTTTATTTGCAGTGGTGTCTGAAAGGATTGCAAATTCCTAAACTCCATGCTGGGATAAAATCAATTACATTGTAGATTTATATAGTAAACATATAAAAATTCTCAATTAATACTTGATGAGATGAAAATGATGGTGTAAGACAGCACAAAGTTTGGACAAGAGTCTTGAAAATGGTTATAATATCTGGAAGATCAGCAGGCTCTTCTGGAAAAAAGATTGAAGCTTGCAAGTGGAGATAGTGGATGGTGAGTTCTATAGTTTATTGCTTAAGATATAAACTTGTGGTTTAATTGTTAGAGTAAATCATTTGCTGGATCATAATTAGTCACATCAATGCATATCTAGAAGTTACAACATTGAAGCACACCATTTAACATAGCCACTCCTTGTTTGTGTTAATCTGTCATGTGAATAAATAGTTCTCATCACATTCACAGGCCCTAATCCCTCATTTCTTAATTCCTTTGCCCTTCACCAGTCTAATTTTAATTGTTCACATTGTTCCTATCTCAGCCACAAATCCTGGAAATGAATCCACAGCTTCATAAGACATTTCTCAGTCCTAAATCAGCATTGTTTCTATGGCTCCATGAACTAGGCCTCTCAATCTTATAAAAAGAGGTTTGTTTCTCTGAACCATGTTGCATCCTTTCATAATTTTTGAAACACTTCCAACTTCCATTGCATAATATTTTTCTTCTAGACTGAGATGGACAGATTTGTAATCAGTAAGGGTCATAGAAATAAGGTGGGAAAGTGAAGTTGAGGATTATCATACCAGATCAGATTGATCACATTGAACGGTGGAGCAGACTTGCTGAATAAATGGCCTATGTCTTATGGACTTATGGTATCGCTGTAACGAAAAGCTCTCAATTTGTCATCCAATGTTTTATTTTGATTTTATATTTTATTCATGACCCCTTGGTTATTATTTTCTATGCCCTGAAATGAAAGAACTTCTAGAAGTTTCATTGAATTTCATGCAGTGCAGAAGGAGGCCATTCAGCCCATTACATCTACATCGACCACAATCCCACCCAGGCCTTATCCTCATAACCCTATGCATTTACCCTAGCTAGTCCTCTAACACTGAGATGCAATTTACCATGACCAATTCACCTAACCCACATACCTCTGGACTGTGGGAGGAAACTGGGGCACCCAGAGGAAACCCAAGCAGGCACAGGGAGAATGTGTAAACTCCACACAGACAGTGACCAAGCCAGGAATTGAACTCTGGTTCCTGGCACTGTGAGACAACAATGCTAACCACTGTGCCACCTTGCTGCATTGAGGCTAGGTGAAAATCGGGCTATGGATTATGAGTGACTTTAATCTGTGTGTAAATGGAGAGAGTTAAATTAGTCACAATACAATAGTGAAGGAATTTGTGGAGTGCATACAGGATGGTTTTCTTGAGCAATTAGTTGAGGAAACAAGAAGGGAGTAGGTCATCTTGGACTGAATGTTGTGCAATAAGAAAGGATTAGTTGGTAATCTAATTAAGAGAAGCCTTGGCGATGAATAACCAAATAAGGTAGGATTTTTTGTCAAGTTGCATAATGATGAGGTAGTTGATTCTAGAGACCAAAGTCCTGAATCTCAATAAGATAACTATGATGGTATGGGGGAAGAATTGGCCATGATGGACAGGGAAACATTACTGAAAGAAAAGACAGTGGACAGGCAATGGCAGGCATTTAAAGAATGAATAGGCAAACTCCAGAAGTTATTTATTCCTGTTTGGCTCCAGATGTGTAAAGAAATTGTGGACAAATGGCTTAGAAGGGAAATTAGAGATAGTATCAGATTGAAAGAAGCATACAAATTGGCAAGGAAAAGCAATAGGCCTGAGGATCGGCTGAAGTTTAAAAATCAGCAAAGGAGGACAAAGGGATTGATTAGGAAGGAAAATAGGATATGAAAATAAGCTAGTGGGGAATATAAAAACTGACTGTAAAAGCTACTATAGATATGTAAAGAGAAAAAGACTGACAAAAACAAATGTAAGCTCCTTTAAGTCAGAAACAAGAGAATCCATAATGGGGAATAAGCAAAATGGTTGAGGAATAAAATTTGTATTGTACTTCAGTCATCACAAAGGAAGACATGAATAAAGCACCAGAGGTACTTAGAGAAACATGTTTTAATGAGAAGCAAAAGGAAATCAGCATTAGTAGAGAAATGGCTTTGGAGAAATTGATGGGGTTGAAGGTGGATAAATATACGGGTTCTGATCATCTTCATCCCAGAGTACTTAAGGAAGTGGCCCTGGTAATAGTAGATCCATTGTTGGTTATTTTAATTCTTTGGATTCTGAACTGGTTCCTTAAGATTGGAGGGTAGCTGGTGTAAACCTGCTGTACAAAAAGGGAAGTGGAGAGAAAACAGGGAAATACAGACTAGTGAGCTTAACCTCGGTATTAGGGAATTGCTAGTGTTTATTGTCAAGGGTTTCATAACTCAGAATTTGGAAGGCAATAGTATAATCAGACAAAGTCAGCATAGATATACAAAAGAGAATTCATGCTTGACGAATCTATTGGAATTTTTTGAGGATATAACTGGTAGAGTTGACCGAGGAGAACCAATGGATATGATTTATTTAGACTTTCAGAAGACTTTCACATAACAAACTACTATGAAAATTTACAGCACATGAGATTGCAAGTAATGTCTTGAAATGGATAGAAAGCTGCTTAGCAGATAAAAAGCAAAGAGGTGGCATAAATGGGTCTCTTGCTGATTGGCAGTCAGTGACTATCAGGGTTCTGCAAGGATCTATGCTAAGACCCCAACTGTTCACATTATATATTAATGACTTGGAAGAGGAAACTGAATGTATTATCTCCAAATTTGAAGATGATGCAAAGTTGGATAGGAGGACGAGTTGTCAGAACAATGCAGAGATGTTTCAGTGTGCATTGGACAGGCTGAACGTCTGGGCATCTGCATGGCAGATACAATGTAATAAGGATAAATGTGAGGTTGCCCATTTTGGTAGCAATAATAGGAAGACAAATTATTACTCAAGTGGGTATAAACTGAGAGAGGTGGATGCTCAATGAGACCTTAAAGTCCTCGTGCATCAGTCACTGAAAGTAAGCACGCAGTTTCAGCGGTTAGTAAAGAAAGCAAATGATATGTTGGCCTTCATACCAAAAGGATTTGAGTATAGGTATATGGATATTTTGCTGCAACTGTATAGGGAGTGCATTGGAGACATTACATTTGGAATATTATGTGCAGTTTTGGTATCCTTCTCTGAGAAAGGATGTCCTTGCTATAGAGGGTGTATGGCGAAGGTTTATCAGATTGATTCCTGGGATTGCGGGTCTGTCATACGAAGAGAGAGATGGGTTCAATTCCAGCCTCAGGTGACTGTCTGTGTGGACTTTGAACATTCACCCTGTGTCTGCACGGGTTTCTTTCAGGTGCTCCAATTTCCTCCCACACTCCAATGATGTGCAGATTAGGTTGATTGGCCATGCTAAATTATCACTTAGTGTCAGGGGGATTAGCAGGATTAATATGTGGGGTTATGGCAATAGAGCCTGGGTGGGATTGTTGTTGATACAGGCTGAATGGATCAAATAGCCACTTCTGCACTGTAGGGATTGTATGAACACACTGGGATTTTATTAGGCCGTCAGGGACTCTGCTGAGAATCCTGTCAGTTCCATGGAGATAGTCTGACAGTATCAACTGCTCTTCATACACCTAATCGGCAGCTGTTGGGCCACAATTATGATCCCCGATGGTGAAAGTCCCACCTTCCAAGAGCTGCTAGCCAATTAGAAGTTGGAAGCTTCTCATTGCTGCCAGCACCAATGGGCAAGGTGGCCATTGGCAGCATTGCAGCTGTTGTCTTATGTGTCTGCAAGCCATTGTAATTTAAAGCTACTCAGCAGAGCAACATTGCCCATGGTATAATGTATAGATTCATATAGTAATAGCCTCTGAGAGAGAATACTCTGAAAGCAGCCTGCCTGGAGAAGTAGCTCCAGGCATGATAATGTCTTGGATCTGTAAATATTTAAAGATTAACAACAACAGTTCATGTTTAAACAGGTATGTCTCCAGATCCCATCATCAAGACATCAAAAGATATCTTATTATGACATGATTGACAATAGTTGCTCCAACACCAAAACTCAACATGGTGAACAGCAATGATAATGAAAGGCGGCATTTTAAATGAAGAACTGACAGCAGTATCCCAAGATATAAAAGATTATAAACAACTGAAGTCAAACCAAAGAGATGGGCGTCCAAAAAGAAAAATTGAAGAAATAATTGAAGAAGCTTCACAGCAGACCTAGAAGCTCAGGAGACCACCAGAGTGAGTGGAAGTTCATTGTAAGATCCTGAATGATGCAGAGTCAAAGAACCTGGTTGGTTCATGAGACAATGAGTAATAATCACAATTAAGAAGCAGTGCTTATGTCATAGAATAAGTGGTGGTCCCAAGAGCACAGTGGACTACAACAGTGGTGGGCACGCTGCATTGAACTTAAATAAGTTACAAAAAAATTAGAAGAGACCCCAGAGACAGAGCAAATTCCAATAAAATACCAAAGACAACAAAAGACTGCAGAGAGAGAGAGCCTCCCAATAAACCAGGGCAACAAAAGACCCCACAGGAAAGCCAACAAGAGACTGCAGAGAAAAAGCAACACAGGACCCAAGATCAAGGGAGCCAGAAAACACCAAAGTGAGGGCACCACAACAGCATTACTGATTATGTCTGTGCAATGAAATGCATAAGCCAAAGAGTTTAATGCAGAAGGAAGAAATGGCTGGGAAGCAGCAGAAAGGCTCCATAAGGTTTCTTGAAAATGCTAACAGAGTACCCAATCTGCAACAGTAGTTGTCAGTACAGAGTGTGCAGATGGCTGTGAATGAAGGAAAGCTACAAACGAAAGAAACAAAAGGAAAAGTAAATGAAACTGTTGTACAGGAAAATATTCACATCAGAGCAGAACCTGAAAATTTGAAGCTGAATAAATGAAACGATGCACTGAAATCCAGAGTGAGTCGCCAAGAGTCAACAAGGAAATAAATGGTTGAAAGAACAGTTGAGCGTTCTTCAAGATCAAATACAAAAATGAATGCATAACCAATCAGCAACATGAAGACAGGAAGAATGTCTTTCACAGCAGAATAGAAGTGAGACAGAAGACCCTAGAGTGAGGACACCACAACAGCATTACTGATTACATCTGTGCAATGAAATGCATAAGCCAGAAGAAACTCAAGAAAACTTCATTGAAAAACGCAAGATGAAACAAACAAGCTTCGCAAAGAGAAGGAAAACCTATAGAAAGACCTTTTCACACTGCAAGAATCCCTAGAACAAAGTGCATTTCTCTGGAATATTCCAGAAGGAAGCAGAAAATTATAAGGCAGAGACTAAGAAACTGAATGAAGACAACAAGACATTGAAAGGAAAAGCCATAGAACTTTCCAAACTGCAAGCACACAATGAAGCCATAAGTAGCATGATTAGGGAACTGAAACAAGTTAAGGCATAAGTGGAGACAGAGCTGGCCAATAGTGAAACCAAAATAAAGGATGAGAGTAAATCTCCGCTGCAAACTGAGAAAGAAAGTACCGAAATAAGATCAGAAAATATAAACTTGAAAAAGTAAGCAATTAAAAGAAGAAAATGAACTATTTGTCTTAGATCAAATACTGAGAACTATTGAGTTATTGAAATATCAAACACCTAACAAATATTTGGCTGAGATTGTGAAAAAAATGGAAATGAAGGTTCTATTTGCCAAACCTCCAGTAAAACATGCTGGGAAAGGAAGAGCACACATCCAGTGTCCAAACAGAGCTGTTAATAAAGAAATGCACATTTTTTGGAGCACAAAAATTGAATTAAGTGGAGATGACCAAGTATCATAAGAAAGAGTACCACTACCATTCCTCCAAATGTAATAGATTGAAATATGGAAGAGCTGTCAAGAGCTGTCAAGACTGCCTGAACTGATAATTGTACCAAAAATAGTTCTGCCCATTGGAAGGGCGGAAGAGTTTCTACTGAGAAGAAGAGGATGTTTCATTATGTGCCTACATACCATTGTAATGTGAAGATGCATGGTTGAGCAAATATTAATGTGGAACTGGAGAATAGTACAGCCCATGGTTTGATGTATGGTGTCATGTAGTATTAGACACTGAATAGATCACTGTGAAAGCATCCTACATGAAGAAGTAGCTCAATGCATGACATTAACTGGGATTTATAAATCTTTAAAAATTAACAATAAACTTGTATGTTTAAACATATAAATTTTAAGAATCCAGCAGTAAGGTAATGACTGCACAGGGACCCAGGCTGTGTACCTCAAATTTAATCTAATTTTAAATTTGGATGGATAGTTTTCCCTGACCTCCAGACTTGACAGCTAAAGGGAAGAGGGATGGAGTGCCTTTCAGTGCTGTTAGTAGGCCAGAAACATTAGGAAAACTTCTCCTCTCTCCTCTTGTCATAAACTACAACCATAAATGGCTGACCCACAGAGATAACTCTCTTCACCCGATTCCACAGTCAGCCTTTCCACAATTCCTCCTGCTCCCATCCGTGTGGTCAGACTTCTCAATCATATGTTTCCTACTGAGCCATAATGTCCTCCTGACAGATCCAACTTTTCCAGTGCAGTCCTTCAGTCCTCCATACTTCCTGGCTGTAGCCTCTGATCTTTCCCTCACCCCAATCCTATCAATGTCCCCCTCTATTGACCTTTCTGATCTCATATTCTTATTAGCCCCTGATTTCCCACCCTATAAAACACCAGTCCCCACCCCCACCATCACCCTCCATCCATTTCAACCCTAGGTCTGCCCAATCCTGCTGTCCCTCCTCACTGATACCCAACTATCATCTGACGCCACAGGCTCACCTCCTAATCAACCTGGGAATTGGGGACAAAAAAAATTTCCATGTCCTGCTGTTATCTTTGGCAAGACCTGAGGGAAAGCTGTTCCACTAGGGTTTCTCAAGAGTACAAATATCCCCATTTGCCCATTTCCCCCTCCCTGTAAATATCCACAGTAGAATGTGGTGAAGGACATATTTTTATAGCCTGATCTTTCCAGACACTGGAAGTAAATGTCATGCTCCAATAAAGAGGCTTAGTCATCACATGAATGGATAAATCAGCTTGTTAATGATGTTCACGGTGTCTTCCCAATGTCTAAAAATAGTGAGGGTCAGTATCAAGAATTTGGTTCATTAAAATATTAAACTTGTCTATAATAAATAATTAGCATATCAACTCAATAAGCCTGCAATTCAATTATTACTCAAAGCCTTCAATGCCCTGTGCATCAACAGTAAGTAATTTAAAAGGAATGCAATCATCTGAAATATACTATTCTCGACATATTTCTCAAGCATCTGAAAATCTGTTGGTCAATCTAGATATGTATTATCCTTAAGGCAATAGTTCAAATCATATTCCAAGTTTTATACATCAAAGAAATTAATTCATAGCATTTTTTTTTGCTTGAAATGTTTACAAGTGACCATTTAATTTATTGCTATGGAAGAGTGTTCCATCTCTGTGTAGATAACAATGCTGTAGATAAGAATGAAGCAAATAGAACAATAAATAGTGTATATATACAAGAAAATAAAAATTACTTTTTTTTATATTTAGAGTGTTGCATATCAAAGCACTCTTCAAATCTTATGTGGAGAAAAAATAGTCTGAGTGTTTCAGTTGGCTCTGTACCACTTCATACCAAACACAGGATGAAAAGACACTTCTTTTCATATACTTCTTTTCAGCAACAAGTAAAATAAAATTCAAATAGTTTTCTTCTGATTTTAAGATCAGGTTCAATAAACACAGATTATATCCAACCATGATTTCAGATACAGTTCCTGATGCCAAAGAAAGCACAAAAAGGAATTTCAACATTTTAATGTACATTGTTACTCAAATAAATAAATGGTAAGCATCAATCACCATTGGTTTCCGTCCATGAGCTAAAAATAAAGTGGCTAAAATTAATCACGCATCACTCAGGAGGATTCACAGAAAGAAACTGAAACTGTGAATTGAGCCAGTTGATTTCCCTGAGCAAACAATTAGGATCTCTGGATGTAATACAGATAAATTTCCTGCCTTAATAGTGAGCAACAGGCCACTTTGATAATCAGCTGAGTTTACAATGTCTCACTCAGGTTTAATATAAGTGGCACACATAGGGTGGGATTTTGCAGCCCCTCCTGCCACAGGATTTTCCTGTCCCATCATTGTCAACGGACTTTTGAACTGGATTTTTATCTAAATTTGTGTAATAGTTGACAGTACTATTCCAAAACCAGCCCTGTTCTCCAAGGTGACAATAAACTTAGACACAATCTTCTGCTTCTGATATATATAACTGCTTTACCGCCACATCCGCCACATCTCTCCACAACAAGACTATAAAATTCTGCCCATAGTGTCTTGGTTTCTCTGACCAGAAACCAGATTGACAGGCAGCCCTGCAGCTATTTAGCAGCCTGAGGGGTGTTAATTGACTGAATATAAGACTTCCACTGTCACTCAATTGGAAGTCCCACCTCAGCTCTATAGTTCCCAGCCACACCAATAGTAGCAGTGGACAGGAATGGGATTACAAGCAGTCTCCAAATTCTAAGTCCGGCGTCCAGGACCAGGTAAGTGATCTTATGAAATGATGGAATAGCTGATGAGGTCAAATGGCATGTCCTTGTTCTTTTTCTTATGTTTTAGTACCATTCTGACCAGGGGTCACAGTTTCAGAGAGATCAGAAATGTACCTGTACATTTCTGACTATAGTCAATGGTCTTAACATACTCCTGTATCACTGATTCCAGCACCATTCTTAGTCTACTAAGACAGTCATGGAGTTCCCTCACATAAGTGAATTTGCTAATGCAGTTAAAGCAAATAACATGCAACAAAAAGTCTCTCCAGTGCCTTCCATCTGACAAGCATCAACACTTTTAATAAACTGTCAAAACTCATAAATTTATTTAAGAGCAAACCAAAGTAACTGTGCAATAATAAATGAAAAAGGGCATACAAACAGCTCAAAAATAATCTTGTTTAACAATGTCTTCACACGTTAGCTAATTAAACATGGTTAGTATTATCAATGTACATTCTTTAGTTAGCTCTGCTCATGATGTCTAGACTATTGAACACCGAATGAAATATTTTACTGATTGCAAAACTCCACAAAAGAGACATATTTCTGATTTCCTGCTAAGTTCAACAAACACAATGATGATGACGATGTGTGTCGACTTGAGAACTTGTACAGAATTTTACTGACTTAACAGTTAGTAAGAAATCCCATTGACTGAATCAAGCGGTAAGGCTACTTTGAAAAGGCTTTATGTCATTGCTGAAATATGAAGTTACAATCTAAAGATGGTGTATGCTTCACTCTTATTAAAGTTGTGAGCTGAAGTGCAACGCGCACTGGATCAGTGTTCTTCGAGATTAAATTTTCACTGACTTTTAAATGTCAAGTAAAATAAACTTGAACAACTTATCAGATATTGTCCATTAAGATGAGATTTTCATGAAGTAGCAACTGTAGATTATAAACATTTGTTAAATACATTGGGACTCCATATATATGTCAGAAGCAGAAGACTGTGTCCAAGTTTATTGTCACTTTGGAGAACAGGGCTGGTTTTGGAATAGTACTGTCAACTATTACACAAATTTAGATAAAAATACAGTAACCAGGCCTAATTGCTGCTGCAATCATATATTAGGTACAACATCCAATCAGACGTAAGAGCCCAGGTTTTGCAGTGGTAATGATGGCAAAACTGTCAACCTTTATTATCGTTACTCCACTGAAACAGATAACAGTTCCAGAGGCAGGATTTTCCAGCTACACTTGCCCCAATAGGGAAAATCCTGACCAAGGTTAATAGACCTTGCATGATCCATCCCCCCATCCACTATGATTCCCATGGCATCATGAAAATCCAGAAGTTTCTGGCAATGACTTTATGCTCCTCCACAGGGTGACCTGATGAGGTGTCCAGCAACAAAAATCTGAAACAACCAGTAAATCTATGAGACTTTCAGCTTTCTCATGATCAGTCTTGCTACTAAAATGTTGAAAAGTTACAGGTTGTTAAATGAGATGCAGTGGGCTTTTAGCAGTATAAGTTCAGTTCATAACTATTGTTAAACATCTCCAGCGGCCCAGAAAAGCTCATTTTATATTTGTGAAATGACAGATTTCTCCATTATCGTTAAAACAAAGGTTCCATTTTTTAAAATGATGTTTTTGAACTCTGCTTATAATATTTTAGCCTCTATCTTAATCCCAGCATAATCATTTATTTCGCTTGTTGCAGTGTAAAAGTAAAGTGTTCAGTCCTTTTAACTTCCTGGTCTGTTATCTGTGAGAATACTTCAATGTGATTTGCTGTACATCCTGCTTTCTAACAACTGGACATCCTGGAATTCTCATTTTCATGCTGCCATCGAGAAAGATGAATTCTGTACCACAGAGATCTCGAGATCTTTACAGGCAGCTTTCTTTGAGGTCAGCAGTAAGCATCATTGCTTTGTTGCCAAACACAATCCAGTCAAGAAATAGAAGCTGGACACTCATTGGGCTGAAAGAATTACTCCAACTTATATGATTGTGTTTAACCTTGCTCTCACTTTAGAGAACAGGGCTGGTTTTGAAGCAAAAACGTCAACTTCTGTATGCAGATTTAATCGAAAATCCAGTAACCAGACCTAATTATTGCAACCAAACCAAAACTGGCCCTTTTCTCCAAGGTGACAGCAAGATCAGACACAATCATAGAAGCTGGAGTAATTCATTCAGCCTAATGAGTCTGCTTTATCATTTACTGTCGGCTAATCTTTTACCTCAACTCCAGCTTAGTTAAAGATTCCCTCGATTCCTCCAGTATCCACAAATCAATCAATCTCTGTCTTGAATATATTCAACACCTAAACATCCACAGCTATCTGTGGTAAAGAATTCCAAAGATTTACACTCCTGTGATGAGATTAAATTTAACTGCCACTCAGGCCCAAATAGCCAACCCCTTTTTCCAAGACTGTGACCTCATGTTCTCCATTTCACAGTCAAGAGAAACATTCTCAATGAACTTTCCTGTCAAGCTCCTTAAGAATTTTATTTGTTTCAATACAATCATATTCATCCACAGTCTAAGGAATCCTGGCCAATTTTACTCAACCTCTCCACTTTGGACATTTCCCTCATTGAGGGTTCAGTTCAGTGAAATGTTGTTACATTCCTTCTAAGGCAAGTGTATCTTTCTTAGATAAGGAGACTCAAAACAGTATACAGTCTGCAAGCCATGAAGGCTCCTGTATAATTGTACCTAGACTTTGTTATTCTTGATTCACAATCTCTTTGTAATACATTATTTGCTTTTCTAATTGGGGTCTTAGCACAGGTCCCTATGGTAGCCCAATAGTTACTGACTGCCAGTCAGAAAAAGACCCATTTATGTCAGCTCTTTGTTTCCAATCTGCTAACCAGCTTTCTATCCATCTCAAGATACTATCTGCAAACCCATGTAACTTTACATAATAGTCTACTATATGAGACCTTGTCAAAAGCCTTCTGAAATTCAAAATAAACCACATCCACTGTTTTTCTTTCTGGTTAATTCAGCTAGTTACATTCTCAAAGAATTCCAATTGATTTGTCAAGCATGATTTCTCTTTCATAAACCCATGCTTACTTTAGCTGATTATACCATTGCTTATGACACTCTTTCTAATGGATTCCAACAACTTCCCTAATATCAATGTTAGGCTCATTGGTTTATAGCTCCCCGTTTTCTCTCTATCTCCCTTTTTGAATAGTGCACTTACATTAGTACCGTCCAATCTATAGGAATCATTCCAGATTCCAAAGAACTTTGTAAAATTGCCACCAAATGGATCTACTATTTCTAGAGCCACTTCCTTAAATACTTTGGGATGAAGTTTATCAGTTCTTGAAGATTTATTTGTCTTCAATCTCATTCATCAATCTCAGTATGTAGGCTGCCTGGAACACATGAATCAGCTCCATATAAAATCAGCTGACTTACAAACATACCCTTTGTAAGAAACATGATATGAATACATTCCTTAAAGGCACAATTCTTTTGTCTATATTTTAATCAGGAATGAATCCAACCGATACTTAAACTCAGGATCAGTTATCAATTTATTGCTGTAGGACTTATATCACTTCACCAATGATTGGACAGACTGATGGAGCAATATTTGACTGAGTTGGATGTGTCCTGTTTCCTGTGGTCAGGAGATGTTTGATTTTCATGACTTGAAGCTAGTCACTTCTTCAAGTGAAGAAGTGTTCAGACTCAGCGGATCTGCCTTGGTTTAAAGGGCTCAATTAACCCAATCTTTGATCCAAGTATAGAGGAGCAAACTAAAGCCGGATCTGCCAACCCCAGAGACAGATTCTAGATTGTCTTGGGGCAAATAAGTGCCAAGGCCAGCTGGCTAGAAGGCTGCCTCAGTTCTCTGGAACTTATTCCCAGTTGCTTTAGAAACAGTTACATCCTCTAGCCTCTACCTCTTATATACCCTCAACCCTCCACCCATCCCATTTTATAATCCCACGGGGTTAGGGCCTGCGTGGGATTGTGGTTGGTACAGACTCAACCTCTGGGCTGAATGGCCTCTTTCTGCACTGTTGGTTTCTATGATTCCCATGCCACTCATTTTTTTTTTAAGCAACACAGCACGGGAAACAGGCCCTTCGGCCCAACGAGCCCGCGCCACCGTAATACCAAATACATTATCCTATTTTAATATTCCTATATAATAATATATATAGTAATCCTAATTTGGAAAATTTTCACCATAGGGACAATTTGTTACCCAATCAGCCTAAGAGCGAATTTTTGGGTTGTGGGAGGAAACCGGAGTGCCCGGAGAAAACCCACGCAACCACGGGGAGAACGCGCAAACTCCCGCAGACACCGGCCCAATTCCAAGTGTCTGCACAGCCACATCGATAGTCTCTGAGCTGTCATGGTGCCCTTTAGGTGGTCCACATAAAGCACTCATATACGACATGAGGTACCAGGCAACCCATGAATCAACATCCAAGAGCTGTACCCGCACCACCTGCCGAATGCGTGCTCAAATTATGGACCGAATTACCTGTGGAAAAAAGCCGTAGTTAAACAGTCCTAATATATCCCTCTATCTGCATACCGCTCATGTGGCTGTCCAAGAGACCCTTAAACAGCCCCAGCGTGCCTGCTCCCACCACCTTACTCGGCAGTGCATTCCACACCCCCACTACCCTTTGTGTGAAAAACTGCCCTCTAATATTCGTCCTATACATAGCCCCCCTCACCCTATGGCCATGACCTCTCGTCCTATCCATTTCTAAAGGTGGAAAAAGTTTACCTCCATTTACTCTATCTATACCCCTTATAATCTTATACACCTCTATGAGATCCCCTCTAAGCCGACGTCTTTCAAGGGAAAACAACCCCAGTCTATCTAATCGTTCCTCATAGGACAGTCCTTCCATACCAGGCAGCATCCTGGTAAACCTCCTCTGCACTCTCTCCAAGGACTCCACATCCTTCCGATAGTACGGAGACCAGAACTGGGCGCAGTATTCCAAGTGAGGCCTAACCAAAGTTGTATACAACTGCAACATCAAACTCCTACTCTTATATTCTATACCCTTTTCTATGAAAGCTAACATACTATACGCCTTCTTTGTCACCTTCTCCACCTGTGAGGACACCTTCAGAGACTTGTGAACCTGCACCCCCAAGTCTCTCTGCGTCTCTATGCTCCTTATAGTTTTACCTTTTATCCTATAATTCTCTTCTACATTTTTCCGGCCAAAATGCATCACCTCGCATTTTTCCGGATTAAATTCCATTTGCCATCTATCTGCCCAATCTACCAACCTGTCTATGTCCTGTTGTATTGCCTGACACTGCTCTTCTGTACCCGCCAATCCAAGCATCTTGGTGTCATCAGCAAATTTGCTGATCTCACCACCTACCCCTACTTCCAAGTCGTTTATGTAGACCACAAATAGAAGAGGACCTAGTACTGAGCCTTGTGGCACTCCACTAGTGACAGGCTTCCAGCTGGAAAAAGAACCTTCCACAACTACCCTCTGTCTCCTCCTTCCGAGCCAGTTTTCGACCCATCTACATACCCGACCCTGTATCCCATGCGCCTTCACCTTCTCTATCAGTCTACCATGAGGAACCTTGTCAAACGCCTTACTGAAATCCATGTAGACGACATCAACAGCCTGTCCTTCATCAACTGTTTTTGTCACTTCTTCAAAAAATTCCACCAGATTCGTAAGACAAGACTTCCCCTTGACGAAGCCATGCTGCGTATTCCAAGCCATGCTGCGTATCATATAGTCAATATCTCTCCATTCCAACTGATATGCCCACCCACCACCCATGCTCCTTCATACCTCTATCAATCCTCCATGGCAACTCATGGCCCCCATCCTATGGCCCTCATACCAATCATGCCAACTCAATAGCTTGTCATCCAATATCCACCATGAGAAGATCTCAGGAGACATAGAAAAATAAACTTCTATCAATCTAATACAGTTGTCACCAAAGATTTCCCTCGCATTCTTGGAACAAATTCAAAGCTTTTAAGCCTCAAGCAGTTAATCTCTTAGAAAACATATATTCAGACCCCACATCAAAGGTAGCTAATTCTTTAACAGCCTCTTTAAACTGTACACCAAACTGCAAACTCAAATCTACCTGATGAATAACTGATTCTTTTGAAAACCAGTCAAGCATTCATTTTTATTTATTGATTCGTGGGACCTGAGCATTACTGGCTGACAGCATTTATTGCCCATCCCTAGTTGCATGAAGGAAGTTGAGAGTCCACCACATTGCTGTGGCTCTTGAATCACATGCAAGCCAGACCAGTGAAGGATGGCAGCTTCCCTTCCCTGAAGGACATTGGTGAACCAGATAGATTTTATCTGACAATCAGCAATGTTTTCATGGTCATCAGTAGATTCTTAATTCCAGGTATTTTTTATTGAATTTAAATTGGACTATCTGCCGTGGCAGGGTTCGAACCCGGGTCCCCAAACATTAGCTGAATTTCTGAATTGATAGTTAAGCAATAATGCCATTAGGCCATTGCCTCCCAGTGCAGTGACATAATAATAGCCCTTTGCAAATGTCAATGGAAAGGTTTATTGAAACTGCGTAAATATGTTTTTGTTCTAATCTTCGCATCAGATGGCTTGTCAATTGTAACATTCCAGCAGAGGTTTTTTTTTAAAATAATTACCAACAACTTAAACTTAAGTCAGAAAATGTAAATATCTTCAGAACATGATAATTAGACAAAACTTATCTACATTTCAAGAGCATTTATGTCTACTCGAACCATTTGTGACTCCCATTTTGTGGGTTATGGCCTTGGAACAACCAGAGGTTGGCTCTGATAAAGGGTCATCTAGACTCAAAATGTTGGCTCTATTCTCTCTCCATGGATGTTATCAGATCTGCTGAGGTTCTACAGCATTTTCTGATTCTATATTAATATCTGTTTACTTAAATATTTTCTAATATATTTATAATGTATTCTAATGATTTAAATAATAATGAGGGGTTATTTTGAGCCTGCATTAGCTGTCAGTGAGAACAGCAATGCTGGAAGAATGTTCACTGAGAATCAGAAAAAGTAATTCCCTCTGGACAGTGCCAACTACTACCTTCCTGTCACTGACAAAGTAACATGAAATATGCCATGGGAGTCCAGGAACCTCAATTAAATACATTGACATGTCATTAGCCAGCACTCACTTTGCAACTTTCCCGCTCATTGAATAATCAGAGGGGAAGTCAGAGGTGGGGTCTCAGGCAGCTATCACACTCCAGGATGTAAAGGCACTGGAGAGATGTGGGAGATCCAGATGTGTTGGAGGCCAAAAGTGGGGTTCAGTCTCAGAATCCTGTATGCTACCATAACTTTAAGAAATGTACTGTCTTTAAATCATGATCTCTGCAGTTTGTAAGCCAGCCTTTCAGTTTTGTTGTAACACTGACTGCCTGCTTAGATGTCCTTTTATTGCTGCTTAAATGGTTTAAATGGGGTGTTGTTTACTTTTACTCTGGGCCTGATGCAGTGTCTGGGATTTTTATGACCCTGAATTATTGGAGAAAGAATGGTTGACAGGTGAAGTGACAGGAGTTTCAGTTTCAGTTTGGGCTACTCGCTGCTGTTTTTACTTAGAAGGTGTTTTACCGGAGACTAGATGCAGTATTCTGTCTCTCTCTCTTTCTCTCCCTGGTATTTTGGGAAGCAGTTCTGACTTCAAGTTTATCTGTGTATATGTCAAGAAAGCTGTAGAATCCAACCAAAGGACTAAATTTCCATATTATTTCAGCATTCTTATTTTCTGTGCTAAATCTGTGATAGTTGTTTGCCTATGAGATTTGTTTGGTTGGAACAGCAATTAACTGTTAAGGTTTATATAACATCATGGTTGATTTTTTTGTTTGTATTTGGTAAAAGTTATTGCTAATTTTATTTTTATACATATTAACTATATTCTTAAATAAACTTTGTTTGATAAAAATTCCCTTGTGGGTCATTTGAGCTATATCTGAAGTGAAACAGCTCATGCTTACCTTAGCCAAATTCAAATTGCAAAACTTATGATCCAAATGGACTTCATAAAACACTTTGGAGTTTTTGACCTAAGTTATAACAATCCCAAGGGGAAGGGTTGCTCACATGCCTTAAAATCTGTTCATATCTCGACACTTAAAGGGGGTCTGGCATGAAGGCAATACATCCCATATCCTTCCTACTGGGCTTGTGTCCTTCCTTGGTAGGAGTTTGGAAGTGGGCAGGTGAAGACTATTACAGAGGGTGTGTACTGGGGACCACTAAGATATCCCTGGGTGTGGTTCTGTGACAGGCCAGGCGCAGTGGTAGAGTGGCGATTTCAGGAATGAGGTGCTTCTCTGCCTCCTGAGGCATGAAGACCCTCTCATGTGGGAGGGCAATTGCAGTGTGTATTGAGCCCCACCGTCAGGCAACAGTGTGACTCCAAAGAGGTTTAGCTACTTGGAAGTTCAAATCCACTTCTCAGAGAAGTTTGACTGTCAGGAATAAGTCTTACTGTGCATGGCTGTGGCTGATGGAAGGCAGGTCAAATCTGTAGCCCTGTGACCTGGGAGAATGAGGGTGCCCTCCAGGAATGTGCTTGACATGTTAATTGCAGTCTTCTCATGAATCAGCTGTGTCTTGTCAGCAATAAAAACAAGCCAGTTTCCAGAACAACATGATGTCCTTTCTTACCCTGGCCACACGATGATCATTCATCTTCCAGCAGTACTGCTGCTCCATCTTCTTCTGTAGTGAGCTGGCTCTCACTCAGACTGCCATAGGTCCCAAACTTCCTTGTTGGAAAGATGTCTGCGCAATCATAGATACAGGACATCACACTTCTGCTGCACACTATCTAGGAGTTTGGTCAGGGCTCCCTCCGAGAAATGTAATGCTGGTGTCCTGGCAACTGATCCCTCAAATGGATCAGGAACAAGTGCTCAGGAGTGAAGGTAGGCATTTATTTGGAGCTCCTCACTGATTGCAAAGATTAAGTTGACCCAGGGCAAATGAATCAAAGAAAGAAGACCATGAGTATGGCATGAATCATGTCAGGAGAAAAAAGTTGTCAATAAGATTCAAAGTTCTATGTGATTAGCACTATTTTTCCTACTGGAACCAACACTTTGCCAAGTTCTGGTAAGATGTCCCTCATGATCTCTAGTTTTAAATCACAGTCAGTGTCAAAAACATTTAATTAATCAAATAATGTGCTTGAACAGCTTAAACTTTGACCTTCAGAAAACAGCATCATTCTTGAACACCCTGTATCAGCATATTAGGATCTGGATGCCCCTGAGGTATCTGGTTTTCCTCACTGACAGCAAAAGAAATTTGTGGTGACTACTTACAAGCCAGCTAAAGACTACACGAGCAAATTTCTTATCAATATTCCCAGCTGGAGTGCAGGAATGCTATGCCAAGTCCCCACAAAAAGGGAGGGGAAAAAGTCAAGATAATTTGCTCCCAAAAAATATTTTCTATAGTTGAGCAATGACCAGCTTTCATGCATCTGATCATCAGTTGTTCATTTTAAATTGTCCACTGAGATTAGACAGAAAGGTTTTCATAAAGGGCCAGGATTTAGTTTGCATAAATTAAGGTGTTTACAATTTCCAAGAATTCTTACATCAGCTACTTCTATTTAATGGGTTATACCTGATCAACACTTTTGGCAATTATCAATTTGCATTAATTGTTTCCCATAGGTGTAATATGTGCTGAAAATAATAAATCATCTGTCTAATTATATTAAATTTCTCAGTATATCAACCAATCATGTAATTCAGTGATTTATTTCAAATCTACAACTTATTCTATGTTAATAGTTCACCTATGAGTGAATAACTAGACAACAAATACATATGTGCTCCTCAGATAGAAGGAGAATCAGAGCAATTTGATGCATCTTTTATATATAACATACATAAATTGCTAGACTCTCGAAAACGACTGGAGGACATCAACTGTGGTTAATAATCAGACAATGAAGTTGGGGGGAACAAAGCAAGGGAGCTGTGTTCCAGAAACTGAAGGGGGAAGGTGTGGTAGAGGAGGGGGAGGTATAGAAGTGAGGGAGGAAGGTGCAATGGAGATACCCCTGGGAGGGAGAAAGCAACTGGAATGAGTGGAGAAGAACTTGGCAGGATGTGGAGGCTGGTCTTTAATGGGAATGGGGGCCTGCAATGGAGACACCTCCCTTCCCACACATCACCCCCCCCTCTCCACCCTCCCAAAATTGTGACCAGCTCGTTGGAAGGTGGCTAGGCATGAGGAAAAACACCAGTGAAATTTTATGAAGGTTCAAATCTCCCCAAAACAGATGGTGCAATTAAAAGCCACAAAGCCATTGTCATTAAAAACCCATCTGGTTCACTAGTGTCCTTTAGGGAAGGAGATCTGCCATCCTTACCTGGTCTGACCTACATGTGTCCCATAAATGAATTTTTTTTAAAAAACATGATCGCAAAACATTTTTGATTCTGTAGCCAGAACTTTCTGGCCATTCATGCTGGCAAAATTTTCCGCTCTTGCCGACAATGCACCCCTGTCATGGGTTTCACGGCGATGAGGCGTGCATTCAACGGGAAACCCCATTGACGACAGAGGAAATGGAAGATCCCAGTGCCAGCCAGTGGCTGGCCACCTCCCACTGCCACGAAACACATGCAGGTGGGTTGCACCTTTTTTTTGAAACCTGAATTTCATTTTGAGAGTAATTTCATCTTGGGATTCCAATCCAATGTGAGGGTTTCCAGTGGAATTCATCTGAAATTAAGAAAACTTGTGAACAAGATCATGTCACTTTAAAAGTGAATTATATTTAGCTTATGTAATGTTTCCTCTATGTTTCACTGATTTAAAACATTGCACTGGAAGCTAGCTTCACACACAAAACGGGTCATGCTGCCAAATTGAAATAATGAGCAGGCTGAATTTCTGTTGATTGAGCTCACTTGTGAACCTTCCTGGAGAGTCTTCAAATAAAGTCCATTTTTAGTTGCACAGGCAGTAGTAGGCACATTTTAAAACCGTTCTAAATATTTAAGGATAATTTAGTAAGAAACTAACCTGTGTATACTAATGAAACTAATAACTGGTTCAGTGTCACTTTTTAAAGTAATTTTCAGTGATATAACATCAGATTACACAACAAACAAAATTTTGGCATGTTGCTATTGGCTACTTTGGAGAATTTTGACAACGATTAATAAGATAGTCCAGGATAAATAGAAACATTGAAACTAGAAGCAGGAGTAGGCCATTTGGCCCTTCGAGCCTCCTCTGTCATTCATTTTAATCATGGCTGATCATCAAATTCAATATCCTGAACCCCTCTTCCTCCCATATCCCTTGATCCGTTTAGCCCCAAGAGCCATATCTAATTTCTTTTTGAAATCAGGCAACATTTTGGCCTCAACTACATTGTGCATAGTGAATTCCATACACTTACCACTTTCTGGGTGAAGAAATTTCTCCTCACCTCAGTTCTAAAAGGTTTACCTGTTATCCTCAAACTCTGATCCCTATTTCTGGATTCCCCCACCATTGGGAACATCCTTTCTGCATCTACCCTGTCTAACCCTGTCAGAATTTTAAGAGTTTCTGTGAGATGTCCTCTCATTCTTCTAAACTCCAGTGAATACAATCCTGACTGACTTAGTCTCTCCTCATATGACAAACTTGCCATACTAGGAATCAGCCTGGCAAGCCTTCATTGTATGTGCACATAGAGCAACAATCACAATCCAATACGTTTTCAATAATTATTACATATTGAACACTAAATGCTTTTCTCTGTAGAAAAGTGTTTCTCCAAATGCATTTTACTTTTGAGATACTGGCCAGATTGTAGAATGGGTTCCCATCTCCCAATTTGCATTAGGTTGAAATAAAATGAGACTGAATAGATTGAAACTATGGACCATTAGGCAAGTGTCCGCATTATAAATCTCTGTCTGAAATTTTGAACATAATTGTCACTAATTCCATCATGATGAATAGGTATTTTTAGTAATTGAAATGTTCTTGTTAACATAATTTATTCACCTGTGGTTGGCTGAACTGACAGATAAATGGTTTGCTCCTGAGTTATGATTTCATGCAGTACCCATTACAAGCCTGCATGATACACTCATTCCTCGTACTCAAATCTGCGATTCTTATTTTCAATAAGCACAGTGAAAATCTCTCCCTTGTTTCATTTATATCAACAATGCTGAAGTCAGACACAGTCTCATGATCAAGCAAACATTTATGTAAGATGAGATTGAACAGAATGGTAAGAGAGTTACTAATTTACATGGTGCCTGACACTGTTTGGTCTGAGGCGCACAATTTTCTTTTTTTTCCACAATTTGATCCATTTATGCCACAATATTGTTTCATTTATGTCAGTAAGAGCTTTATATCTTTGTGCAATTTTTGTCTGCATGACTTGAGTTCTCAGTATCAGTTTAGTCAGACTTGCTGGCTGGGATTTTCAGAGGCCAATGAGAGGTGATAAAAGACGGGGGAGGACACAATTTCACACTGCTGGCCAGCATGTGAGCTTGCTGGCACCATACTATCCCTGCACCATTTTCAGGAGGCAGGATCAGGAATAGAATGGCTAGTCACTTACTAAGCAGGTAGTTTGATGCATAGTTGGCAGAGCCAGAACATGACAGTTGCCTGGAAGCAGCCACTCTGTGGCAGACCAGTGGGAATGGGTTGGAGGCAATGATCCAGGAAGACTCAGAGATCTCCCCCTACTTACCTGGCCACAGTTGCAGCTACTTGTGCACTTTCCATGATTGCAGTCCAACAGTTGTAGCAATTTTCTACTTCAAACCTTTTAAAAATGCTGCGAGGACACCTCAAGGTAAAGCTGCCCTCCCTCTCCCTTGCCTGAAATGGCAGGTCACAGTATTCCCATGCTAGAGATCCTCTTATTAACCCTTCAGTGTAGAGAGCCAATCCACTGTGTATAATTGGACAGTTAGTATGCCCTCTGGCCACTAATTGTCCAATCCAGGCAAATTTACTTTGAGTGACTGCTCCCAACACAGTGCAAATTTGGAACCTACATTTGACCCCAATGTCTGTGTTCCAACACAAAATGGAAAATCACGTCCCTGTGGCAACGTTTACCTTTATAAATTTGTTTGTCCTCATTTAAGAAGGGTGGAATTCTCTCATTTTGACACAAAGTGCAATGGTGGGTAATTCTAGTGGTGCCTGTCCCACTGGCCCGAATGGTAGGATCCTGCATTAGATTCAGCACTGGATCCTTATTGACTGTACACAGGCGAGTTCATTTTGACTCTCTCAGTGAGCTGGCAGCTGGTTCATCCACTCCCCCATCCCCTCACCCTGCTCAGCTGACAGGTTCCAAGGTGCCATCACCAATTTAAATACCAGTCCAGAACACATATCACTTTCCCCACCCATCTTCACCAGACTGTGCAGGATGTCAGCAACCCAGAGGCAAAAGGTCAGCAGCCTCAAAAGGAAGTCTTTTCCTTGATTCAACTACCCTCCCCCAAGCTCTTCACTTGCAAAGCACCATATCCCGCCTTGGATATTTACCCACTGCATCTGGAATCTTCATCCATCCCCTTCCAGTAAACAATGTGGTAACCATTTGACCCTTTTGTTTGTGAGCTTTCCATGCAACCTTGTCAGAGTCCCACTTCCCTCCCCCTGGTCTTTTCCTCTGCCAATAATTGTTCATTTTTTTTTATCTACCTCATTGCCCTTCTGTCTGCTATGGTGAACTCTCACCTTACCCCCCCCTTCCTTACTCAACTCTCCTTCCACATTTCCCCCCTTGTCTTCATCAGGCTACCACTCCACTCCTCACCTCATCCAATCCTCACATCACACTCTCCCATGGTTGAACTCTGGGCCTATGTTGTGGTGGCTTTATAGCACAGTGCTGTCCAATTAGACACTGTTGCTTAGCACCTGAGTGAAGGAGAACCCTATACTACCCTCGCCCCCACACCTCCCCCCTCAGCCCCAGGCACTGTTGTGATCCGAGATGGTGACACAGGAGTGTGCAAGAAACCAGCAGTACGATGCTGTCCATGCAGACCAGGAGATGGAGGCAGGAACAAGTCTACATCGGCAGAATGGTGAACAGCACACCAGAAGAGGCGCAGCACTATGGCAGAAAGGTTTTTTACACTCACCTCAAGGAGTCCCATGAACTGGGTACCACCTTGTGCATGCCACTTTTTAGGAATTGATGTCAATGTGATTTCCCATGAATATGATACAAAATTGGAAAGCCTGATGGAACACCAGCAGGATGTTGTCTTAATGAGAATTCATGTGATGCAAATGACATTCACAGCACCAGCCAGCAGGAAGAACAATCCACATTAACCAACCATTGGGAGAATTGCAACGCAATTTTACGTCACTGAATTTCTGATTTTTTTGGTTGCCATTATATCCTCTGCTTCCACCGACCACCAAACTGACCATAGGCACAATGGGAGATTTCACCCAGTGCTTTATTTCTGTCTAAATAGAGTGACAATTGGTTACCAAATGCTACAAAACACTCACAATATCATAAAATCATTGAATCCCTACAATGCAGATGGAGGCCATTCAGCCCATCGAGTCTGCGCCAACCACAATCTCACCCCATACATCCACCCCACTAATTCCCCTAAGTAGAGAAGGCTTTCTGAATATTATTTCATTAGCTAACCTTTTCCCCAATAGCTGACATTTTTGTATATCGAAAATAAAAGATTGAAGAAAATAAAACAACCAAAAATTACACTTTTAAAGCAGAGGCAAATAAATGGATAAACCATTTAGTGGTTTATCCATTGAATGCTTTTTAAGCTGGATTGGCTGACCTCACCCACAGCTGGGATTATCTGGTCTTGTTGTAGCGAACGGAGATTTGGCTGAGTGCCGCATTTTTGGTTTTATTGGCAGCGATGGCAATCGCTGGAGGATTCTGGTTTTTCTGTCCATTCCTCTACCACCCCTTTTAATTTTTCCATTGCTTCTGTTTTATTAGGCTGTTTGTTCATCACCTAATTTTAGTTGACCACAATTTCCTCCAGCTAAACATTGCAAAGGCCAAAGGAATCATCTTCAGTCCCTGTTAGAAACATATTACCCTTACCACAGGTTCCATGCCTGTTCTCAACTATTGTCTCAAGCTGTTCCAGACTATTTGCATTATATTTTGACAATGAGTGAAGTTTCCAATCTTATATCCTCTCCTTTACAAAGACTGTCAACTTCCTCAGTGAAGCATATTGGGATGCTTTTCCACATGAAAAACATCACAGAAATGTTGTTTTAATGCTTGCATTTTTAGCTGAAACCCTCAATCTCTCCACAAAACCAAAGGTTGGACTTAATGACCCAAAATTTCATAGTATTTTTGACAGTGGTATGTCAGTATGTATCATCTCTGAATCAGACAGCAGCATCAGGAATTAGTATCAATACAGAAATCTTGAATTTGTGGCTTGGCATTCACTGCTCTGCCATAGGTTTCGCTGTGAATCTCCCAGAGATCAATTGGTTTGGTATAAATGCCCTCTTTTTTGCCCTCTTGTCACCTCATAAAATGTCATATCTTGCTCTATGAGGTGTCACTGGGTTTTTAATGGGGATCTTATTGCTGAACAACTGACCTGGCCCTGGACAAACATTGTTTTGAGTTTTGGAATGTCGTTAAATATATCCATTATGATTAATTATTTGCTTTTCTTTACAAAAAAAAATCCATGGTATTTCAGTTTCTACATTAAACCCGTGCGTTTATCTCAATCTTTATATCATTCTGTAAGTTTTTTTAAGAAGTGATTTGAATATTGGTGCAGGGAATTCTTACTAAACTGTGTTGTAATTAATTACATGACAAAAGGGTAATTTTCTTACCACTAAGATCACTAGATCTCTCGGCACAGTATACTTTGAAGTCAGCAGCTTCACCAGTGACCACAAAATCTGTGCTAATATTTTTGCCCAGGCTTACAACACCGTGAACAGAATTTGGATTGTGCAGTCCATGTGGTTACCTCAGATGCATCCAATCTATTTAATCATTTTATATATAGAATTAATTAAAGACAAACAAATGAGAAAATTACTACTGAGGAATGCCATATTTTCATATACATATACTTCTGTGTCACACTTAGAGTAACTATGAAGATATATTTGTTCAGGAAGTGGCACTGTGCAAACTTCTGTTGATTCTCCATGGCCAGACACCACCATGGGTCATTACCACACTGATGTGTCTGAAGAAATCTATATAAATTGCAACATTGGAACAACTGTTCCCCCGATGCATTTTTTTTGTTTCAAATAGCATGGAGAGTTGAGCGTGCAAAAGAGAGGAAGAAAGGACAGAATGAGTAAAAGTGAAAGATAAAGAGAAACATTGAGAATAAAGCAAAATGAGAGAAAGAAAAAGGGATTGTGATCTATTGTGACCTCCTCCCAGTTGCTACTCTTCTAGGGTGTTCCCTCCCCATATTTAATTGCAACTGCAGCTGATCTGTACTCAGCTGTCAACTCCAAGCCTAAGTTCTTCACAACTGTCAAGTCTGCATTTCTCTTTAACCATCTCTAGCCTGTTCTCAACTATCAAGTTTCCAGACTACAGTTCAAGACATGTTAAATATCACATTTGTTAAATCTTTTTACCTATCTTCAATTTGCCACATCATCTTTCTGTGTGCGCTTGGTTTTAAAAAGGTTAAGAGATAAAGAGAATAGGTAAAGTAACATATACCAATCAGAATATTTGTGGAAAAAACAGGAGAAATTTCAGAATTGTATGCCTAGTACACTGCCAAACTTTCCACCATACTGTGTGATAAAAATACAATTTGACTCCTTTAGTCATTGTAAATCATTGGTCCTGTTACAACATGTTTACATAGCACATCCACTAGATTATACCTATCCTTCAACTCAGCATAAGCAATGGATGATTCATCAAAATGTATGCGCATCACTATTTGGGTGCCACATTTTCACACATGTATGTTTCTGTGCCATGCTTAGTAAAGGAGGTTAGAGGATACTTAGCTTTGATGTACAGAAGGGCTCTTGTCATAATAGAAAATACCCTCTATTGTTCAAATCACACTGAGGCAATATAGTTGAGGGACAATTCTAAAATTATATCTGAGCACATCTAATGAACTGCATTGGACTTTCTCTGTTTTAGCTCATGTTTTAAAAGAATACTGCATTACTGGCAGAATGCCAAAAAGTGTTATTCAATTAGTACTAGAACTAACAGAGCTACTAGGTAAGGTTGACTATTCTGGAACTTTGCACATTTTACTAGTCTGAGGGTGATTTGACAGAGGTGTTTAAGATTGTAAAAGATTTGTAGAATCTGGATTCAAATAAATTATTCTGCCAGAAACTAAATTCATGAATATGAGGTAGTGGTAGTTTCAAAACAAAATAGGAAATGGAGATAATGGTTGGAGTTCCCCAATTGTTGACACTGCACCACTACTGCCAGTGAGGCAAGTGAATTTGGCGCTCAGCCAAATCTCCATTCACTGCAGTGGGACAAGAAAATCCCACCGATGTGAACAGCCAGAGAATCCATCCAACGTGTTTTCAATAAAAATTATACAAATTAGCAAGGGTAGTGAAACTAGAAAAGATGACAGAGCCAGAAAATACTGAAATAGTTCCGATCAGTAAACAAGATTCAGTGTTAGTATATTCAGAATTGCATCAAGGTAATCTTGTGGAGCATTGGTAGGCAGATTTAATAGTCTATTCCTTTCTGAAAATTGTTCTTACATTGCTATGTAACAGATGGGGAAAAGACATTGACATTTGTGGCTTTTAAGGACAGTTAGTTATGAGGGATTATGTTACACACAATTGTTTATTTCAGAATAATGCTCTAGAATTTCTTGGAATTTTTCTGTGTAGCTCATGTGCAACCACTTTTTCACACAAAGATTATTAAGTGCAGTTTAGTGCTGAAAATTCAAAGCATATGAATTTCCTCAATCCTTTGCACCATTTCTTAGATTCCTCTTCTGAAACCCTCTGCTGCTCATTCACTCAGCTCTGCCCATACACAAAAGGGCAGCTCTCACATAACATTCCTGCATTTAGCAATGCTATAAAAATTCACTCAAACATTTAGGCCTAGCACAGCCTGAAATTATTAATTGCAGTGCAACTGAGATTGCAGGCTTTGAAAATGATTTTGTTTTTGTTCACTTTTGTTACTAAAGATTTGCATCGTATGTAAGCATCTTAGTGCATCCAATTTGTTTTGCATTGCCACTCCACAAGGTCAGACAAACTAAGCAGCTGGAACTGTCTTCACAGTGAAGGATACATTTGTTCTGCGCAATGGTAGTAAAGGAAGAGAAGAAGGCACAAGAGTCAGTGAAATAAAGAGCAGCCCACTCACTGTTACCCAATTAATAATACTGCTTTTGCACTTATTTTACCTTACAGCAAAGGCAAATAAGCTCTGCAGGAAACTTCAGTTTAAGTTCCTATCAGCAACATCAGTGTTACAATCAACTTAAACTTTCTGTATATGTGATCCATGGAATTGTGAGGTAATGTATTATGCATAGTAAGGCATGGTGCTTCTCTCCTTATCAAGCTCTGTAAGTGGAATTTAACTGCCCCATTGCAGCGGAAATCAGGTTGTAAAATGCAGCGAGCCATTCAAAGCTCCATTGACTTTGGCAGGAACAAAAGATCACGCTGGTGGGAGAGGCCGTAAAATTCCACCCACTCCAAACTATCTTGAACACCGTAATGGAACATCCATTCGTAGTAGAGAAAAATAATTCTAATTGTCTTTTGAAGTAAGAAGCACACAAATTGTGACCATCAGAATTTTTTCTTAAATTCTCACAAGTGTCTCCAGCGTAGACATATACATAGACATATACAATATTGTCTAAAACATAGCATACACTATGGGTAAAATTTTAAGGATGATGAGCGACTGCCACTCACCATTCCGAGAGTCGAACTCCCATTGCTGCTTAATGCTCCCTGGAGCACTGTTTGTCAGTGGATGGGACTCCTGTCTGCCCCAGGAAGTGAGCCCCACCTTTGAGAGTTGTCAGCCAATCAGATTGGCTGACAGCAATTCAGCCCAATCAGACACAGCGCCACAGTGACCAGAACTGGTACAAAGTCCTGGGACCTTTGAAAAGTTAAGTCCCAGGGGTATTGGATGCAGGGCAGTAGGGGATGCCCGGTGGGGGAGGGGCGGGGCGGGGCGGGGGGGGAGGGGTGGGCCAGGGAGAGGTCAGCATGAGGGATGGGGGGATGTGTGGGATAAGCAAGGGAGGGTGCCCCAGAACTCCCATCCTCTGTGGATGAGAGCACCCCAAATCTGAAGGGATCTTCAGAGTGAGGCACCATCCCCTTCCCAACTGAGAAGGGAAAACTTTTTCCCACCTTATGCACGCCCACTCCCGCCAGCCTAAAAATTGAGGCTGGGTGGGATAAATGGCATAAATAGGTGAATGAGTGGGCTCCTGCCTATCCAAGTGTGATATTGCATCTGGGTTTGGGTGATACGTTCCCAGAGAGAGTCCTGTTCATTCAATTTTACACTCCTTCGCGCTTCAGAACCCACCGTGGAGAAAACATAAAAGTCTGCCCTATGTGTTTGTTGATGCTTCTTCAATCTAATAACTCTACTGCAGCGTGTCCAGATACATTGAACCACGTGATTATACTTGTGATGATGTGGTTATAGTAATTATACATATTTGACAGTCCAACCTCCTCCAAATTCCACAGTGTCACATATACAAGTACATGTATTATGCTGTTTATTGCTTCCACATACACACTGGTGCACCAAGTTTCCAAGGAAGCTGGAATATCTAACACATGCTGTACATAATTATAACTGCCTACTTCCACACTAGGTATATTGTACAGAGGCTCATACTCACAACCGTAAGAAGATTCTGGTAGATTCCATTCAAAAATGTACTAACATTCAAAAATGATTTTCTATAGCTCAAAGACAAATATTTTTAAAATACTTACCCTTCCTATTTTGTTAAGATGTCACATCCATTTGTTTTTTTCTCCCCAGTGTTTGTCGTGCATACGTAAGACAGCATCGATAACCAATACCATGAATGCCTAATCTGTTCCAAGCCTCTACGCTTGCTACTCTGAACTAGTTGCAAGAATATGAGTGACAGACCAACAGGCATGATTGTTCCATGATGATGAGGTATTTTCCCAGGGTTATGCAGTTGAGTTTAAAAATTCAGCTATGATTAATCAAGCACATATAGCCCAATGTCAATGTGCCATATAATATTTAATTAAGTTATTATTGTACCAATTACCCTACCAATTGTGAATTTTGCAACTTTATTAGAAGCCTCAACAATCAGTCACAAGATTATTGCTATGCACCAGTACTGTAATTGGGCAAGGTTGAATTGTTTATGGTGTATTTTACTTCACTTTGTCAACTTTAAATTATGATGTTTAGAAAATATGTTACGAGTAGAGATTGCATGATTAATACACAGCCATTGTGAAACGAGAAACTCCTCTATTAGACTTTTTGAGTTTACTTGAAGAATATTAATCAGGACATCTACTTACTTTAAATAGTGTCATGGGATCTTTTAGATCCGCTGGTACAGGCAGACAGGAATTAGTTTAGCATTTCATTGAAAGGATGACACCTATGACAAATCACCCATCAACACTATACTGGAGTGTCAGTTTGGATTATGAGCTGAAATATCTAACGTGGTCTTGAATTCACAACAGTTTGACCTATAAGTGAAAACACTACTAAGTAACAAGTTGGCACACATTAGACTCATGTATGTGATTCTGCACAGTGGATTTACAATCTGAAATATATCACCAATGAAGTGTTAAAATGCATCCCAACAGGGAGAAGAAAAAATTGAAAGCTAGTCATCTCAGGCTTTGCAGGATCCAGTTATGAAGTGAAATTGATGAAGGGTCTGGCAGGAAATTTCAAGTCTCTTCTCTGTTTGGAGAAGGATGCATTATAAAAAATTTCTTGGGAGAAAAGAACATGAAAAATGCATGCACAATTATTTTCTGTTTCATGAAATCAATGCATTTTCTCACCAAATTTGTGTATTAAGAGTTTGATATATGAGTGCAGCATATACGTAATTTTCTGCCACCTATAAATTCATATTTCAATGTCCATGCAGAGAAAAATAATTTAAGCAAGATCTATTTAATAATGGTACCCATTCTAATGTGACATCTGACAACAGTACAATAAATAATAGGTTTAGTGAAAAAATAGAAAGTACATATGGTAATAAAATAGGATATCTATGAAATGTACTTGAATTACAGGTTCCTTTTAAACTGAAAAGTAGATTATTTATCTCTTCAATAATCTTCTTTCTGTTCAGAGACAGTACTGATTTTGCCACTTTGATGAACTGTGATGGTAGATACAATTCATAAATGTGTCAATCTGATTGGCCAATGGTAAAAGCCTTTATTCATTAAATTACTGTTATCTACTAATGGCAATATTGAAAGTTTCAGCATGTTTTATGATGGAACAAAAGAACTTGAACTGATTAAAGAACATGGCTGTGCTTCATTTTTAATCATCTAGCTGTCCCCCTGCTCCGCTATAAAGCTGAAGTATTCATTATGTAAAATCTATCCACTATCATAACATCCTACTGTAACATGTTGGTACCTATGATACATACCTACATTACAGATGAATTTAATTAAAACTGGGTTCTTAATCCCCTTATAATTTTGCTTTGATACTGGAAATAGCCTTCCACCACTAATGGTATCAATCGCAGGAACATCCCAGTATTTTGTTCCTGTCATACTGACATCAGCTTAGGTGTTAGTAAAGATTGACCTCAGAGCCTTTGTATTACAGATATTCCATTCCTACTTATATTAAACAATAATATTTCATAGGAACAGTGAAACATAGAAGATAAGTGCAGGAGGAGTTCATTTGGCCCTTTGAACCTGCTCTGCCATTCATTAAGATCCATCCAACTCAATAGCCTAATCCTGCTTTTTCCCCATAATCTTTAATCCCATTTGCCCCAAGAGCTATATCCAGCTGCCTCTTGAATACATTCAATTCTTTGGCATCAACTATCCCCTGTGATAATGAATTCCACAGGTTCACCATTCTTTGGATAAAGAAATGTCTCCACACCTTCATCTAAATGTTTTATCCTGACTCCTCAGACTGTGACCTCTGGTCTTGGACTCCCCCACCATTAAGAATATCCTCCCTGCATCTATGCTATCTGGTCCTGTTAGAATTTTATAAGTCTCAATGAGATTACCCCTCGTTCATCTGAACTCCAGCAAAAACAATCCTAACCTAGTTAATCTCTCCTCATACATCAATCGCACCGTCCCCAGAATAGTTTAAGGCAAGGATAGATAATTTTTTGAACAGTTAAGGAATTAAGAGTTATGGTGAAAGGGAGGATAAATGGAGCTGAGTCCATGAAAAGTTCAGCCACGATCTTTTGATGGGCAACATGACAGCCCAGTGACTATCGCTGCGCTGTGCAGACACATGGATTTGGGCCTGTGTCTGTGGGACTTTGCGCATTCTCCCTGTGCTTGTGTGGGTTTTCTCCGGGTGCTCCGGTTTCCTCCCACATCCCAAAAATGTACTGTTAGGTTAATTGGCAGAACAAATTCTCCCTAAATGGTCTCAAATTTGGTTTTTAATCCATAGATCTATAAACATAGATAGGGATCATGGGTAGAGGTGGGAACATCGAGATGGCGGTGCGGGCTCGTTGGGCCGAAGGGCCTGTTTCCTGTGCTGTTTTGTTCTTTGTTCTTTGTCCTTATCTTATTGAATAGCAGAGCAGGCTCAAGGGGTCAGATGGCCTACTCCTGCCCCTAGTTCTTATGTTTTTATGAATCAGCCGGGTAAGCCTTCATCACACTCCCTTGAGAGTAAGAACATCCTTCCTCAGAAAAGGAAATCAAAACTGTGCACAATACTGTAGGTATAGCCTCGCCAAAGTCCTGTATAATAGCAACATTTCATAAAAACTGGACAAAATGTAGAAGAATGAGATAGAGAATCTGGTGAACTGATGCGGTGACAATAATTTCTCCCTCAACAAAAACAAACAATAATATCAACAAAACGAAGGAGAAAAATGTCATCAACTTCAGGAAGCGTAGTGGAGAACATGCCCCTGTCTACATCAATACAAACAAAGTAGAAAAGAGCTTTGCATTTTTAAGTGTCCAGATCACCAACAATCTGTCCTGGATGCCATGCCGACACCATAGTTAAGAAAAGTCCACCAACGCCTCTATTTCCTCAGAGAACTAAGGATACTTGGCATGTCAGCTACAACTCTCACCAACTTGTACAGATGCACCATGGAAAGCATTGATTGTCTGTGGTTGTATCTCAGCTTGGTATGGCTCCTGCTCTTTGCACTCTCTCCTTTTCTTCTCAATGAATGGTATGCTTTGTCTGTATAGTGTGCAAGAAACAATACTTTTCACTAATGCGTGTGACAATAACAAATCAAATCAGATCAAATAAATCAAATCAAAACATGTCAGCATTCAATGAGAACACTAAGCTCAGCCAAAGCTGAATAACCTGCAACCCTTACTGTTCAGTCTTACTTGTGAAAAACATGAAGTTGGGTGTAGTATCAGAAGGTAAGCAATGCAAAGAGTACGGTACCTCAGAACCAAATTCTTCTGAAAAGGAGATGGAAATCTAGATAAAAGGTGCAAAAGGTGGACAGTTGAATAAAAATTCAGCATAAGTATAAATTCTTCATTGAACAATTTGATAGCATTATTGCAAGGGGCAAGATTATAAGGTCTTCATGTAGTCCTCAGCCAATGTTTTGTTAGTAATATTCTCATTACCATCAAATCAACTTTAATTTGGGATTATAATATGCCTTAATATAAAAAAAGTTAGGTATGAGTTATAAAGCTGTAATATAACCTTAGGGTTTATTGACACCTACAGGTTATTCACAGAGATTTACAGTAGGAGCCATATGCCACATGCAACCTACTGACCCCAGCAATCCATTCACAAAAACCGGGCAACTTGGTTAGATGTGAACTTACATTTCTTACTTGCAAATTTGTATCTACTTTAGTTTGAAGTGCATTTGATTGTAAACAGCTATTGCCTGATTATGGGTTACGGGTTTTCCTAAATCAGAATACCAGAATCCGTTAGCATCTGTAACTTTACATATGAAAAATGATAGGAATATAGATAGTTTGATTTAAAAATGTGACTTTAAATATGGTGCATGCAACTCCATGATATCAGCAGGCCACAAAAGAGCCAGACACTCTTGTCCTACAGTAAATTAACTTATTTGCTGCTGTCCAGGGTTCTATCTATAATATCTATAAAGGATGTATATTGCACAACACAGCATTTATTGTAACATTTAAGTTTCTGCTTAGTTACCATTAAATTTTCACATGCTACTATATAAGTACAATAAGGGCTACCAAAAACACAAAGGGTAAATATGACACCCTACTAAACATACTCAGCACATGGCTACGTCAACAGTAGAGGTAAACCTTTTGGAAGAAAAAGAATTAAAATCACATAAAGGGCCGAGTTGCTTTTTTGCCACTATGACCCTGAGTGTATAATGTTGTAAGACAGGAATCCAGTGCCTTTATCCAGCATACTCTGGGAAAAAAAGACCAAATTGAACAGGGAATGTTTTTGTTCCTTATAATTTAAATCAATTTAACACTTTGTAACAAACAATGGATCCTCACATGGAATGTGAGGATCCATTGATATCATGGATGAGATCTTCATAAATCCAGACCCAGTACACAAAATTCCAGATAAATATTAGAACAAACTTCCCTATGTTTAAAGATAATAATGTATGGGCCCAAAAAGGGGGATGGTTATTGTGCAGAATATTTAGCAAAACTCAACATAAGAGAAGCCAAACATGCCAGTTAGACAAAGTTCATGGGCTGATTCATGACACTGGTGTCATTGATAAGAGAAAGACTGATCACTTTTGCATCCAAGGTACAAATGAGTATTTGAGGTTGTACTGTTGTAATTGTTTTAATGCATTGCTTGTAATTTATGCCTAAAAAGATTAATAAAACTATCAAATCCAATTGCTGAACTCTTCTTTTAATCAATACCAAATGGGCAAGTAAGATTAAACTGCCCAAGAAATACGATCAGCTTTAATAGAGTTTATATACCAAATAAAAAGTAAATGTCACATCATGCAAACAATCACATCTATTGTTATTCAAAAGTTTAGCCAGGCCTTCAGCAAGAATGCATTCAATTTAAAAGAAGTTAACAGATAGTGAAATTAATGTGTGAGGTCTTGGCTCAGTAAGAACAGGAGAAATTTGTTTAAAAGCGACTGATACAATGAGGAGTCAGAAGATCAATCACTTGTGGGTTGAGTCATGCAGCCAGTCCTTCAGTAAGGATACATTCAGCTGAAAAGAAGCAAATATTTGAAATCCCAAAGAAAGGAGAGCAAAAAGGTTGTTTGTGTTCAGAATTTGACCAAACTGTACCTCCCAGTATTCCACGGAACCTTGTATTGGCCTTAAAAAATTCTTGATGCTAATCAAGAGATGGCAACGCCATCTGATGACATAATGGGCATTCATCTATCCAGTTAAACAATTTGTCCTGGCCATTGAACTTTTATTGTCAAATTATAGAACTATAAATAATGCTTTCCGGCTAATGAGCTACGTGGAGCCACTGGGTGGACCTTCCAGATTTCCTCTCCTGCAGCATGTTTTCCAATGAGCCGGATCTTCCAATAATATCAATGTCTACATCATTTTGCATGGCTCACTTATCTCATCACTGGCGAACCTGCCAGGGAGGTCACCTTCAGTGGGATTGGAAGTCCACCCAGCAAGAAGGGCTGGAAAATTTCACAAAGTGGCTGGGATTTTCCAGCTGTTCGCACCAGCATATCCCCAGTGTGGGTTTTCTGGCAGTGTGGAGTCCATTCAATAGGAAATCCCATTGACAGAGGCAACGGACCAGAAGATCCCACCACCAGCAATCAACATGCCAGCCTCTGCCACAAGAAATACACCATAGGAGGCCAGAAAATAGCTCTCCTCCCACAACATGTCTAAATGTGTTCCCACATTCCTTGGAAATCCAATCCCAAAAAACTGTTTAATTAGAATGAAACCTGATGATGTGGTAATCAGGATTTTCCTATCAAAACATCTTCATATATTAATGAGCTATGAGATTGTTGCAATAAGTACAATTTTGAGGTGCTGTTGGCAGTGAATATTGTCATGGGGGTGATATTTGGTATTTATAAGAAACGTGTGTTTAGCAATGACAGGGGGAGCAGAAACAACAGGAGCAGTACTGTTCAGTTTGGACTTTCTCAGAAAAGAACTTGAATAAGACGATTGCTTGAAATAAAATGGTACAGTAAGCTTGAGGAACAGCAGCAACAGTGCAGCAACATTTTAGAAACAGCAACTCTTCAAAGGTCAAGGCCATAATAAGACCATAAGTAATAGGAACAAAAGTAGGCCATTTGACCTCTCGAGCCTGCTCCACCATTCCACAGGATCATAACTGATTCACATCCACTTTCCTGCGCTATCCCTAAAACCCTTGATTCCCTTACTTGATCAAAAACAGGACAGGACAGTGGCACAGTGGTTAGCACTTCTGCCTTACAACACCAGGAACCTGGCTTCAATTCTGGCCTCAGATGACTGTCTGTGTGGAGTTTGCACATTCTCCCCATGTCTGCATGAGTTTCCTTTGGGTCCTCCAGTTTCCTCTCACGCTATGAAGGTATGCGAGTTAGATTGATCAGCCGTACTAAATCAACCCTTAGTGTCGGGGCATAGCAAGGTAACGTTTAGGGTTTAGGGTTAGGGCCTGAGTGGGAGTGTTGTTGGTGCAGACCCAATTCCTTCTTTCTAGACTTTAGGGAATTCCATGATTATATGAAAATCTATACTTCTCAACTTTAAATATAGACAAGGACTCTACACCCACAGTTCTGCGGCAGGGAGTTCCAAAGACTCACAACTCTCTGAGAGAAGAAATTCATCCTCATTTCAGTTTTAAATTGGTGCTCCTTTATTCTGAGACTATGCCTTCTGGATCTAAACTCTCCCATGAGGGGAAACATTCTCTCAGTATTTATCCTATCAAGCCCTTAAGAATCTGATATGCTTCAATGAGTTCTCCTCTCATTCTTCCGATGTTCCAAAGGGTGGCACATAGCACAGTGGTTAGCAGCTCCAGGGTCCTGGGTTCAATTCCCAACTCAGGTCACTGTTTACGTGGAGTTTGCACATTATCCTCATGGGTTTCCTCCCAGTACTCTGGTTTCCTACCACAGTCCAAAGATGTGTGAGTTAGGTTGATTGGCCATGCTAAGAAATTGCCCCTTAGTGTCCACGGATGTGTAGGTTAGAGGGATTAGTGAGTAAAATATGTAGGGATATGGGGGTAGTGACTGGGTGGGATTGTGTTCAGTGTAGACTTGATGGGCCAAAGGGCCTCTTTCTGCACTTAGGATTCTATTCTATGTTACGAACAATGAGTAGAGTCCTAACCTGTTTAACCTTTCCTCATTAAAATATCTCTCCATCCTAGTGAACCTTTGCTAAAGCGCCTCCAATAAAATATTTTTCCTTAAATAAGAAGACCAAAATTAAATACAGTGGTCCTCTGTGGTCTCACCAATACCTTGTACAGTTGCAACAAGACTTCCCTACTCGAATCACCAACCACTTTGAAATAAGGACCAACATTCCATTAACCTTCCTGATTACCTGGTGCACCTGTGTGCTAGCTTTCTGTATTTCATGCACAAGTATCCTAATTCCCTTTGAAATGCAGCTCTCTGTAATTTTTCCTATTTAAGTAATACTCTGTTCTTTGCTCTCTCTTCCAAAATGAAAAACTTCACTTCTTCCCACATTATACTCCATTTGCCAAAGTTTTGTCCATTCATTTACTTATCCTATCAAGGATCAGGATTCTCCCAAAAAAATTCTAAGGGTCAAATTGGGATAAATAGTATTTTTTTTTCAGTAGGGATTTCAAAATGAATCTCCCACATTCTGTGCACTGCACAGATCACTAATATGAATCTGTCCATAAGTTCGGAGATGGGGCCTATTCCCGCTGGAGAGACTGAAATTAGCTCTCTATGTGGGACCCCACATACCCACACAACTCTGGGAGACTGCTAAACAAGTCCTCCTAGCAAAGACATCACAGGTTTGGTCAGAGATGGAACCAGCGATGTCACTGGGGATGAGGAGGCCACATCGCTGGCCTCAAACCCCCCATGGACATTGCTGGCCAGATTGCTGGGCTCTCACCACCCTCCCTCCCCAAGGATATCACTGGGCTGATTGTTGGTCTTTCACTATGCCCTCCACAAACATTGCCGGCTTCCCCATCCCCCAGTAATCCAGATATCACCTCCCCATCTTTCACAGACCCAGACATCACTAGCCTCCCAGCCTCCCCATTCCCTAGTGACTCAAATATCACTGTACTTTCCATTCCCCAGTGGGCCAGACATGGCTAGCCTTCTGACCTCCTTATCTCTACTGACCCAGACATCACTGGCTCCATCTCTAACCAAACCTGACTGGAGAGTGGCAGTGAGACTCCCCCCAACCCATCAATCATCATCCCACCATCAGGCCCTATCCCATTAGGCCCCATCCCCATTTACTTTGCCCCATGGACAGAAGCAGGGAGCCTAGGCTTTGGCCATGGTTCCAAAGCTCAGGGTCACACCCCAGACTCTCTGGGGAAACCTCGATTGTCCCCCTTCACTCCATTGAGGTTGAGCCACCAGCTCTCCGCAAGTGGGGAACTACTGTAAACCCTGATGGAGTGAAATACTCCTGGCAGGGGAAGAAGCTAGCAGACCCAAAGAGTTCAGTCCTGGGCCCACTAATGCCATTTAAATTACATTCAAATTGCCTTCTGTATATCTGATACAACTCACATCAATGGGAGATGTGCTCAGGTATGGACACCCAGTGCGAATCCTGAGGATCGGGTGCCGCATAAATCTCCCGAATCGCTGCACTAAAACTTCTGTGCAGCAAGATGGAAGAATTGTGCTCCAACCAAATGTTTATTGCCGCTGCCCCAGAATCAGGGCTGGCAAGGCTCACAGAACAGAATTCTCCATTGGCCTCAGGCAGGATCTTACGAGCTCAGGTGGGCGAGGCATTAAAATTCCAGCACATATCTCTTTGTAAACTGTTCATATCCCTCTCATAAGTAGCCTTTCCACACATTTTTGTATTGTCTGCAAATTTGGCTACAATTCATTTGCTTCCTTCCTCTAAATCATGAATACATATTGCAAACAGTTGTGCTTCCAGCACTGACCCCTGTGAAACCCTACTGTGAAGAGTTAAAATGAAGTTGGAAGAGTAGCCAGCATGAGCTAGAGAGGAGACCTTCAGAAATATTCTTGTGGTTACAAGTCGCAAAGCTGAAAAGGAACCTCTCATCCCCACTTGTTCTTTCCTGCCCATTAACCAATTCTCTATCCATGCCAATCTACTACTTCCAATACCAGGCTGAACCTTTGAGTTAGGAATATACACGAGAACATGTGTGTTCCCATAGCTACAAGAGAATACCATTAGCATCTTCAACAAAATCTCAGTAGTTCATAACAACATTAGTTGTTTCAAATTCAATCCATAAGCTTGTGTCATTCTCATTGTTTCTTCACAATTATGCTATATTATCATGTTGTTCCCCAAGCCTTAACCTCAAATTGGCCATCCAGAGCAGAACATTAAAAAATCCTGCAGGATCACTCAAGAGACCATCACATCACAGTCAAAATGAAAACCGCACTGGTGAAGCATAGTAATTTAAATAAAAACTATATTCAAATATTCAATAAGATCTCTTGGAATTGATAGCAGACTTTGCATAAATAGAGCACATCAACAATTGACGATTTATAGTAAATGCACCACTTATTTCATCATTACCATAACTCACTACAATCTGTGACAACTAGAAGTATTACTGGAGTCAATAAGTAATTTTTTTCCAGAAAATATTTCACTCTTCTTGCTACTTTTTAAGTTCTGTTTCATAGTTATAAAAATATATTTTCATAACATTCTGTGAATCAAAAGTTACATTGGCCTATGATTGCTTCACAATAGCCTTGCAAACCTAAATCAATGTAATTTTAATTGCTTTTAGTTTTCATTACCAATGTTTTAATTTTATTATGATCATAGAATGTGTCATTAAAAAATGTTACGGATAGAGAGGAATAAAAGCTTTTGTAATATTTGAGATTCAAGCAATGAATGTAAACTAGGCATCTAATACTATACATACACACTCTAAAATTGTCAAATTAATAGCTTACCTCTATATTTAAGATAATGAGTCCTTAGTCTCTCTATTGCCATTTCATTTGCAAAACATGTTACCACCAAATACCATGGATAATTAAATGCTTCATGAATCACAAGGATTTTTTTTTACAACTTTAGGGTTTGAAACTGCAGTCACGTAATTACTCTTACACCAATAAATCCAGTGTACATGCCAATCTATAACCAAGTCCATGAAAGTCAAAGCTTGTAAGCTCCTGATTGGGGATTATCTCATATCCTGTTGTAAAACATATGACCAAAGCACAATTATATATTTCCTGTAGGCTTTTAACATTTTGCATGAAATGTCACTCTTACAGAAACTCCCTGAACTTGAAGTAGATTTTCCTTCTTTTGTTCTAGTCTGGGAATGCCAGGATTTCCAATCCAGTGATTAACATGGCCATGGTCACCCTTTGCATAGGGGCATAGACTGATGGAAGGGACAGGAAAGTAAAGCATTGTATCTGACTGTGAAGCTTAAATTTAAATGTTCAGCATGCGCGATCAAAATCTTCCGACTATTCATGGGGATTAACCAGAAAATCCCAATCTGATATTTGTCACAATTATGAGTTTTAAAAGATTCTGATATTTGGGGGCTATATCTGTAATTTAGGGCAAGTGAAGAGGTTATGTGACCTGTTCATCTATGTGTCTGTCTGACAGCAAGCTTAGCTGGCTTGGTTATTGGGAGATTTAAGGGGAGTCCAGATTGCAAGTGTGCAAAGTTTTTATGCATGGAGGCAATGGCAGAAGCTTATGTGCTATCAATGTCTCCAAAGTCCTAGAAATGAGTTGAGAATGTCAAGTTGCAAACAATTGTGCTTCAAACTGTATATTTATTTCCCAAGCACTGGGATTCTAAGGATTGCTAACCAGCATTTCTACCAATTTCACCTAATCCTAGTCGTGAGTGAAATTGCTTTCAAGATGGGAAAGGTATAGAAGAAGTCATTGCGATATTAACTTACAGATTTTCTTAAGATTGAATATCACAGACAAGTGGGTTATTCTGCTAGAATCTGGGTAAGAGAGAAAACAACTTGAGATCAAAGCTTCTATGGTTCACTGGCCTAAATGCGGGTGTGAATTAATGGTCAGAAGAAAAAAAATCAAGTTTGTGAAGAGTAAAATGAAGCTGGAAGATTAGCCAGCATGAGCTAGAGAGGAGATTCTCAGAAATACTCTTGTGGTGAAAGACAATCCTCTACTAGAAATTACCAGGCTGTATAAGGAAAAGAACAGAAGTAAATCTCTGAAAGCTAATAATAATTTTGGGATTAATTTTGGGAGAACTGAATGTCATAAAGAACTTATGTTTTCTCCATCCTGGTGAAAATAACAAGGGAATATTCTATTCTGTGGTTTAAAGTATGGATTGCTTAAAAAGATAGTGTTTAGTCAATCCTGTTTTTAGTATATTGTTACAGTAAACATCTTAAAATGTGAAATCCTGTCTTGTTATTCTTTTCTGCTTTTAACAGGAAAGTCGAATTTATTTCTTACAAGCAACCAGTTGCTACCCAGACAAGATCCTAACAAATTAGTACCCCAGGGAGAGATGGGGATTTTAATGTACAAAAAAATGTCTCCTCTTATATCTCCAGGAGTTCTGCCGTGCTGGTCTTAGTGCCAAAACATAGCTAATGATCTGGCAGAGGGCAAGGCTGGGAACCAGAAATGCCATGTTCACCTCACCTATATGGTGCTGACCAGATTGCACTAAGAGCAGGTGGAAACAAAACAGGTCTGCGACTTTATGGCGTGTATCATAGAATTCCTACAGTGCAGAAGGAGGCCATTCGACCCATCGAGTCCGCACAAACTCTCCAACAGAGCAAGCCACTCAGACACAATCCCTGTAACTGCACGTTTTTATCCCGCTAATCCCCCTAACCTATGCACCTTGAAACATTAAAGGACAAGTTAACATGGCCAATCCACCTAACCTGCACCTGGGGCAATGAGCATTGGCCAGACACAGCAGCAGCAATGTCGATCCTGAAAGTGTGTGGCAGCCAGGTAGGATATGTAGTTCCCGTTTAGGCTGCAAATTAGATCAAAGTTTTCTATGAGTCGGATACCACTTGAAACAGGTAGCTCGAACATTAGCGAATTATTAACACGCACTCAAATGCTAACTTCCGATCCAGGAAAATCAACATCAACGTGAGGCATTACTGTGTCTCTCAACAATTCAAAAAAATACACATACTGCAAGTGTTTCGGAATGATCCGAGATTAGAATAGACACAATATAAATACAGATCTTTATTCTAGAAAGAGAAGAAATCCTTGCACAAAACAAGATTGAACGGATCCAGCCACGGGTCAGCACAGCAGGCGGTCCTTTAATTAGGTTCCACCTCCTCGAATGAACTACTTGGTCTTTTGACAGCGAATTATAGAACTTCGCTGTGACAAGAGTGCGGAGATATTTGACAGTCCAATTAAATTTAGCCGGGTTTTTGTGTGTGTGTGTGTGCAATGCTTGACAGCGTCCACGTTGCAAACCACTTTTAGACAAATTAAAGACGTTCCCCGCTCCACCCCCACCCAGTGGTTATCATTCCACATCCCCCCCCCCCCCCCCCAGCCACCACCACCCCCGCCCATCCACCTACTACTCAGCAAGGATAATCCACATCCTCCCCCGGCTGTTATTGAATGGAATGAAGGAGAGAGAAGGGTCGAAGCTGGACTGAACCCAGCAGCATCCTGACTGTAAGCAGGAAGAGACGGACGATCACTTTGTGGTAGAATTCGATGCTGCACTCAAACAGTGCGAGTGGAAAATCCACCATCCCAAAACATAATTCGACTGGAATCTCAGAAAATCCCCGTTGAGTGGCAAGCATGAATCCAGCGTGTATAGAATTATGTTAATAAAGGCTGCGTATTGTCGATGTGAACAAGGTTATCTCTGAGGAGACAATCCTTACTCATCGATACAATCTCAAAGAAAAATACTAATCCGAATCGCTGGTGGTAATAATAACCCTGTGGTTGCCAAGACATGGTCCGTAGTATAATAAGAAAAGTGAAAATTATACAAATCATGTAAATAAAGCGTGCTTATGTGGATTCGCATCTATATCGCTCTAGGATGTTGAATGGAGCAAAATAACAACGTGTTGCCAGAAAAGCCTCTATATTATTTTCACAATATACTCAATTACAATTACGTTTCATTGATCAAAAGCACCATGAATCACAGCCTGGTCTGTCAATAACCGTGCATTCAATGACAGATCCTCGTCAACTGCTCGCTCTCTGGAGGTGCGGTATGTCAATAGAAGATTAGTGTTCATAGGATTGTGGTAAATTACCTTGGATCGCCTCTTATTTTCAAATAGAGAAGACTGCAACAAGAGTCGCCTAGTGTCTAGCAGTGTGTATGATCACTGCGCTTGAGTGCTGATCCTTTTGAAAGGATTGCATTTGGCAGGTTATCTATCAGTCGGCCTGTCACTGACCAGCTCTTTGGAATTAACTAATAAGAGGCTGCTCGGAGAGCCTTCTCAAGGAGGGGGAGGTATTATTCCTAGATCACACGAAGGCAAACCAATTTTATGATTTCACTTGCCGCACAAAATGCAACAGCCTACTAAGAATGTACGCTGTATAGCATGTATTAAATGGACATTATGGACTAACTTAATAAAGGTGGCGTTCTTGGGCAGATTGTGGATTTGTGACCTGTTCTTGGTCGTTGCTATCTCTGTTCTTATAATCCAAATACTCAGACATCTTATTACCTACAGCAGCGACTTAATTATTGCATTGTAGATTTATGGAACTATAAATCGTAACAGCTAATTAACAGCTCATCGGAAAAGATAGATGTAGAGTTTGCGAATCCATGTAGGTTCGAGACATAGTGAGATGCAAATCCAAATCTTGCAAATGTGGTGAAACTTATTGTGAAATCATGAGAGTAAATTGTTAATGTTTCAGTTAAAAACCTCATTATAGCAGAGAAACAGTCGTTAGCCAACTGTTCTGGGATACGCAGTTACATTACTGTGCATCTGAAAAAGAAATCCGGGGAGAGAATTTGCCTACTGATACCAATTAGAAACAGCCTCTAAATGGGTTACTACTAATTACCCTTTGTGTCATGTAGGTAACAGAATGGTGTACGAAAAAATAAACCCAGAGAACTGCAAAAGCGAGATACAATTATGAAAACAAATCGCGTAACCGTCCCCGTAAAATTATTCAGACACCCATATTGTAATGATAATGTTTTCAATTCACCAATGTGCATTAGTGCTTATTGATAAACTTTCTGGATAATTCAGGTGCAGTTTAGCAGAATGTATTCAGTGTTTATTATAACCTTAGAACACCTGATTTCTGCAGAACAATAAATGCACTGCACATTTAAAATATAATGGAGGCCAGTGTGGGGATGTGGGGATAATGGATGGGCAATGAAAGCTCAGGCAATGCTGGGAGGCAAGGTTCTAAGCTTCCCGTTCTATTTAACAACCATTTTCGCATTGGAAACGAGGCAGTATAGCAATTAATTTACGGTTAATGTGTCGAGGGAGTCGAAAAAAGGACTTGTACGGTTTGGAGAATTGGCGTTATCTAGCAATGGAATTATACGTGAAGGTGATCGCAATAAATTGATCCCATAACTCCTCAGCCTCCTGGAATAGGCTTAGAAGGCCAAGACCTTTAGAGGTTCCCTGAACTTATTGAAGGTCAGGTGATTTTTGTATTAGGTTGTTTTTCATTCATTTACAGAAACAGGCATTTGACAGTTTACAAAGATTTTTGTCAAGTGTTAAAATCGACAGGATCTGGGAAAATGGGTCAATGTTACAGGAACTAGAGACGTCACTTCTCTGCTCAATGTGCGCAGCAAGTACATTGCTTCGGAGACTATCTCCTGTACCTGCTCTCACGGGAAGTGTGTTCTACAATTACATAAAATCCTTTTTTATTTCTGCAGTCTCAAAAAATTCTAGATTCTTACCAGTTCTGTTTTTATTGTGTGTTTATTCTGGTGGTTGAGAGAAACGATTCACCAATCAAAGCTGGAGTCGAGGTAGGTTTTTTTTCGGAATCATTCTTACCCCCTGAAACTATTCCCACATGGTAACTGCCCTTTAGTTATCAGTTTGGTTTGTTGGCCCAGAATCAAAACCATCAACTGTTCTGCGGGGAAAGGATATCCCTTGCATGCTGAATACTTACAACACAGCACGGGCATCGCTCCAGGACACCTACACTGCGCTTCTCGTAAAGTGGGCTGTACTCATCTCAAACCGGTACAGGCAAAGCAGTAGTCGCACGAGCAGGATAAATTTAGATAGGCCTGATTTATTTTAATTCTGATGAGCTGAGAAGCTGATGGAATTGCTAATGTTCAAGTAAATGCGGGTCCTCTGCTTTTTGTCTTGCCTTTTCGGGTTGTGTGGGTAACGTCAAGATCTGCTACATATCCTCGGAATGGGAAAAGGACACTATCCTGAAATTTCTTACCTCCGCCTTCCATCAGTCATTCCATTTGCAAAGACGTCAGTTGCCTTGGTTTCCATAGTTCACCGTCATGAGATTAGAGACGAGCTGCATTAATATTGTTGTAAGACTTTATTTGACTGGGTCTTTGCACATAGATGTTAGCCAGTCTTTAAAAATACCAGAGCCCGAGAAAGGTTGCAGTTGAATCCTCCCACGCGAGCTACATTGATATTTCTGCAGTCCTCCAACTTTGGCCTTTTTCAGAATCCTCTATTTTCATCGGCCCACGTCGGCAGCGGTTTCAACTGCCTAGGCCTTAAACGGTGGCGTTCCTCCTTCAAACCTTCCCATTTCTATGTCCGCCATTAAAATTGCACCTTGAGACCGATATTTTTGATCAAGTTTAGCCAGTTACCCTAAAATCTCTCTGGCTTTATGCCAACTTATTTTCTTTTTGACTGAGCTGACATTAAGTGACTTGTTTTGTTACATAAAGGGTGCTGTATCAATGCAACTTGTTGTTGTCGAAGCAGCAGTCAATTCCCAATCATTTCCGATTTCTGCGTAACTGGTCCCAACATTGGGGTTCCGGTCCGAGTCCAGAACTTTGCAATACGCAGTAAATTTGACCTGTGTCATAATTGTGCTTTATGCTAATAAGAATGCGTTGATCTGGTAGACTACCTTTTATGATTTTAGGTACTGATGCTATGCTTAGACTTTCTATCTTGTCAACACTTCTGAAAGCCTTGTGTTCAGCGATATGTGTATCGGCAGTGTAGCCAATACTCCAATGTAATGCCAAGAGGTGCAATTCAAACTCACAAATCTTAAAAAGTCCCGCCAGCCATGTCAAAGAGCAAACGGAGAAGAATTTTAAAACAAAAGTGTATGTCAGGTGTCAAGAGGTCGTACGGCCGCAAGTCAAGAATAATATAAAAATGGCAGGAGTGAACCCATAAAGGAAATGAGGAAAGTGAAGAGAGAGCCTGAAAAATATCAGCTGGTAAAATCAAGATAAATACAACAATGATATAAAAAGCATTTAAAAATGGATAGCTGGAAAAAGAGTAGGGGCAATTGAAGAACGAAAAGGCAAGTGTGTGGAGACAGAAGATGCGAGCATGTTTCATGATGTAGACTTCGCATCTGTCTTCCGAAATGACAGTGCAAACATTGAAGTTAGGAGAGGATTGTGAAATATTGGATGGAATAGACATAATGAGAAGGGAAATAGCAAAGTGTTTAGCATTGAAAGTGGTTAAACCGCCAGGCCCAGGTGAAATATGTCCCATACTGCTAAGCGAAGCTCCTACTGTTATGTTCCAATCAGAAATTGACTGTCTGAGAGGCTGGTAAATGCAAAATCCTTCATGGCGTTCTTTAATTAGATCTACACTTGAGATGCTATGGTCTACGAAGAACTTCCCAAGAGCAGCAAATATATCTGTTTCAAATAACTGTACTTGACCTTCATTTCAACAACATACACATTGGGAAGTAGGATCAGAATAGGCCCTCTCGCAAGCATTTTTTTTTCCTGGCCTTGTTCAGTTCCCACTTTGATCCAAATTGGGAAACTGGTCCAGTTTCAGATTGTGGCGATGGATGAGCCTGTTCTACCCATCAATAGATTTGAAAACAGAAAATACTATCTGTGGCTCAAAGCTTCAAAAGTGCTAAACTAAATGCAAAATATTGCAGATGCTGGAAATCTGAAGGGAAAATAGAAAATGTTGGGGAGAGGGGCGTTCTTAGCAGTCATGGCAGAATCGGTGGAGAAAGAAAGTGAGTTAATATTTTGAATCTACTTTGACTCTTCGGAATTGGAGAGGTGGGTAGACCATTTCTACCTCTTCTCTCCTATTGGAGAATCATATTGGATGGAAAAGGTTAACTCTGTTTCTCTCTCCATAGATGTTGCCAGACCTTCAAAAACACTGGCCAATTGCTCATCACCAAATAACTAAGTATATATGCATGTAATGTGTCTCATTACTCTTGCAGGTCAAGTCAGTAACTACAATGATTTTTGATCACCACAGCTGAAGTTTGCTATTTTCCAAGACTACCATCCAATTTTTACAATGAGGACCAGGATCAAAGAGGAAGTGGGCGCATGAGTGAGGGGAGCAATGGGGGAGGTGTGGAACTGCCTCATTTAGCATTTGCTGGGTCAATAGCCCAAAACAAAGGAGATTCCATGACTGAATTGATTGATTGCTGTGAAATCTTATGGCATCGTGCCATCACCCTAAAGTGTGCACTGCTCAACAAATTATCAATCCATGCTGCAACCAGATTGAGATTACTCACAGTCCACATTGTAAATTTTAGACAGAATCTTAGATGTTTTCAGGTATTTGGTTTTTATGAGAAGTTAATTGGAATTACAGTTCACACAAACTTTTCATGGGGGTGGATAAGTCAGTAAAGTTGTGATTAGTACAAGTAATTTGCATTTTAGTCAGGAGACATATTTATATCTTATAAGATAATATCACACACGTGATTTTAGAGTATTAATTAGCCTTCACCTTTACATCAATGTGGGAGCCTTGGTAAAGTTAGTCATTTCAACTATTCATCAATCTTGTGTTTTCTTGGACAAAAGTAACTCTGTGTTTTGATTAGTCTGTTTTGGATCAAGTGTTATGGATCAACACTTAGCAGCACGCAGAATTCAATTTTGTGAACTACACATTAAGAGCTGAAGCAAAACACACATTTGGGAAGTCATGTTCTGCATTTTTAACAGATTAATTTTGTGAACAAAATGTCGAATGCACTTGGTGTATGGGTGAGAATGATGGGCCAAGAAAATTAATGCAGATGACAAAAGTGCCCAGTTCATGTAAGGCGATCCTTAAGCAATTGGAGTGTCCGTTTAGACAGAGCTTGGTAATCAGATTCTCAAGTGTTTTCAGTGTTTTACAATTTGAGTTGCTTTACAAGGGATAATCGCTGTTGTTTGTAAGTATCGTTGTGTGAGAATGAGTTAATAGTGTAATTTACAAGTTGTAGCGAGTTTGAGATAACATTGAAAATGTAAGTAATTTCTCTATCAAAACGAACAACAATGCGGTGAAATGTAACATGTCTAGGAAGAATCAGATGGAAAGTACATTTTCAAGCAGCAAAGATTATGATAAACTGCTGCAATAATCGTTCAACAATACGAAGTAGTCTATCCATTGGTTATACCTATACTGGCCATATTACATGGTAAGAACGAGTCAATATTACCATCCTCTCCCCCACCCCCACCCCACCCCGCCCATACCCCAAAAAGACCTACTGTTTAGTACTGCGATGGTAAAGCACTCGGGTCATCTTCCAATTGCACAACTGAAGTAAGCATAGAAGTGGCTCTTATACTGTAAGGTGTATTGCACTAAACGGGAAATGATGCGCGATAAAAGAGAGAATAGATTGCTATAGTTAAAAACAAATCGTGGGACTTTATTCCTTCAGACTTAATTTGTTTTCATTGACAGTCTCTGGTTAGATTTGATTCCAACATCAAAGCTCAGTCGGTAAACATTTTTCCGAACTTCATATTAGATGAGTGAGGCCACTCCACCATCCAGTTAGAAGAATCGCCAGCGTCCATCAAGGAGTAATTTTACTATTTACTATAGCTAGTGAAATATAAGCACACACAAAAGTCCTCACTTCCGTGTCATCAAATGTCACAGTAGCAAATACATTCTGGATATTTGATTCGGGCAAATCGTTTATATAGTGTGAAAAATATATCACATTCTAATGCAAGAATAGCAGTGCAAATTGCCATCCGCCGCAACATTATTACTTACGGCAGTCGTATTTTTATGCAGTCTTTTATTTTATTATTTGCTCATTTGAAAGAAAAGGGCCAAATTTTTAATAATATTCCCATTGCACTGGTGCTGCCAGGTCCAGACTGCCATCTGGAGCTGTAGCAAGAAGCGTGTTATCATAGCTGTACACATGCAGCAACTTTCCAAAGCACCATTCTCCACCAAGAAATGGGTTCAAAAATAATGACTGATCTGGGAATGTGGTTTGCTTTGTCATTTCGGTGTGTTTGCGTGTTGTCTTTTTGTGCTCTGCTGCATTGCCCAGGGCTTTGCAAATATGTTCCTGATGGCAGGGCCCGATAGGAGCCTATCTCTTTCTCTCATTACTTTCCCAAGCCTCTGTGTCCCGATAATCGGAATTAAAATACTTCAAGATTTTATCTGAGTGTCAAAACCAATTCGGTCATTTTGTTTTGAGGGTGGGCGAATGTATTTTTTTCCCCGATGCAACATACTCCCTAATGTAACAACTGAAACCGATTCATGGTTGAATAAGTCTTCCAGGCAAATCGCAGCAAATAAAACGCGCAATATAAAACTTTAGCAGCATCTACAAACTATGGTCAGTTTCAAACCAATTTGATCAAATTCAGACCAGTGCTTACCCCTCTGAGTGGGAGTCACGAGCAAGGTTCTGCATATCTTTAGAGAGGAACGTCGTTCTATAAAATTTCAAAGGGTGAAATGCGCTTTTATGGTTACAGAGTTCAGCAGAGATTGGGAATTTAAAAAAATAAGATGTTGCAGTGTGTCGGGCGGTGGCATATTCTCATTTGAAAAGATGCACCGCGTCTCTTTTTGAATGGAGTGTGCATTTTCCGGCCTAGATAAGACGCCAATGGAGTTCTTATCCCTCTCCTGCTAACCTTATTTACATCAAAAAGCTACCAGGGAAAATTGTTGCTTTATATGTAAAGGTGATTGCATCGCTGGGACACCTAGTAAATCAAAGAAATTACAAACTGACCATTCGCTCCAATCGTAAATCCAGAAGCGACATCTGTCATTTTGTCTATTCCAGCGCAAGTAGCTGTAATTAATATCCATTAAGTAAGCATATAATGCGAATGGTATAGTAAGCATCCACTCCAGTATTGCATTTAAACCGGCGTTAAATAGGTGAAGCTTTTACATGGTTGTCACTTGTTTGTTGCAGACATTGAAACGGGGAACTCAAATTCACATTTGACTTTGTTTACATGTGAATGTGCTGGAGCAACTGACAATAATAAAATGGCCACAGAAATGGTGATGGAAAGCCCCTCGGCATTTGCTATCTATTGAATATCATGCTCCGCTGTTTCCCGGATGGAATTTTACTGCTTCGGGCTAGAGATAAAGTGATGTATTTTAATGGAATGTGATGGCAAATCTTTAATTAACAACACGGGAAAGTGGGACTGACTGCAATTCCTGCCAACGGTGAGATTACCCAGGTTTAACTGGCCTGTAATGCCACCCAGCATCTAACAAATGGCCGAGGTCTAACTTGTACACATAACACGATTGTGTTGTCTGAATGTTACAGTTATTGTCTTACCAACAAATGTTTCTGGCAAATCTCCGATTAATATGCACTCCAAAATATTATATTAATTTGGATCCATGTCACTCCGTTATTCAATGCTATAATCCTTAAATTCGGTTCGTATTCAAATGTGTCTAGTTTGCTAATTCACTTGGAAGAGTTATTTTTTAAAGACGTGTTCTTTCAGCCAGTTTTCCTTATCTTCTATTAAATGCATCAGATATCCTTGGAGTGTGTGTGCCAGTGCAATAGAGGAAATCGCTGCTAATATTCATCTTGGGAGCACTTTCATTAAACGTAATTCATTTGACTTTCAAGCTGAATTAAATGACATCCTTACAACCGAAGCTTCTTTTTTGCTGACGAAAAGCTAAATATTTTTACTTCACTTTATTGCCACTTTGATAAAATGCAGCTGATCGTCATGACCCTCTGCTGTATAGAAAATGTTTACAACTGTGTGATACAGCAGCTGTTTTGAGTTTAGTTTTCAGAGGAGCGGGGTAATCTTGCATTGTGCACAGGAATGCTTTTATTTTTGCTTTCAGCGTGCCAATGGCTGGGTCAGAGAGGGAGTTCGGCATGCAGAGATCATTCTGCTTCCAAACGTTCGGTAGTCATTTCCGTGAAGAGAGAGCGGCTTCCAATATTCCTGCTCGCATTCGCCAGGAATGAAACCGCCTCTCTACTTCGAAAGGTGCGAATCCCAGAAAAGTACAGAACTTAGTCAATGGTAATAATTGTCTAATATTTCGATTTCTTGGGGATACCTTAATTAAATTTATTTGTTTAACTGGCGGCGCCCTCTGTGTACGCTCAGAACCCCAAATAACGTGGTTTTAGACAGAAAGTTATGGAAAAATAACTGAAATCGTTTCCTCGATACCATTTACTGTTTTATTGCAATCACATATCTAACTATTCAACGCACCTCCCTTCTTCCCCCCCCCCACAACCCCGCACACACACTCACAAATTTACAGCCAATATCTCAGCTATGTTTTCACGAGAGTAGAGAAATCCTGCAGCTCCTCATAACATTGATGATTACAACCGAACTACCTGGAATTCCAAGAGAAATACATCAACATTCCCTTCCTATTGAATAAGCTAGCTAATAGGGATGCAAATGGCATTAGAAGCACTGGGAATAAAGGAGTATTGAATACCTTTAGGACACCTGTCTAATATAAACATGTATAGATATGGCCTCATCATCGCGAATATATTTACATTCAAGTCCGCAGTTTGTTATGCAGGCATTTCCATTATTGGAAATAGCACTGTAGAATGTGGTTCCAGTTAAGATTGGGCTGCAGACTTGGTTAGCCAGGGGGAAACACTTCACAGCGCCAACCACTGGCCAAACAATGAGGAGTTACTTCATTCCCCGGGCACGCTGTCCAAAACCAAAACAAGATAAATGTACTAGTGTAAAAGGGCTACAAAATCGAATAAATTACAACCCTCACTAAAAATTAAAGTGGAATTAAAAATATACCCAATCCGTTACCAATGGACTGATGATAAAAGTCTGAAGAGAAGTTGATGGGGGTAAAATATTCTACCCATCCGATAGTTGATGTCCTGCAGATACCTCAACAATTGTTTTTTACAACTTTGGAAAATGAAGGTTTCAGTTATGTACTTATGGAATATACCTGTTGGCAATTAGAACATAACGAAACGTTCCATTAATGTTGTCATAAATGTAGCCGAATGCATGCAGGACTATTCCAGGAGGGTGGTAATAAACCACGGAGCCTTCAAAATCACTGAAAATTTGGAAAACATCCACCAAGGGAGTTGTGCCATTTACTGAAGGGCAGTGTAATTAAATAGTCTTCAACTGTGATCAAACCAAATCCGATACGGCCTTTATATACTTGCATAATGTATGAGAAATTTCGACAATGATACCGAACGACTTCAATTGTTCTTCTTGGAATCAGAATTATTGATACCTAGATTTATCCCTGATCTGTACAATAGTGAAAAGGCCATTGGTTATTATCAACAAAGCATTTCCGTGGACATCCCGCTACTTTTTGTTTGTTTGTACTTTATATTGTTGATATATACTATGTCGTCCCCCATCTCCATGTGAAGGAAATCCTTCGCACACCTTGCATCCTAGCTTGATCTTTGCTGAAGGAATGGCCCTGAGCTTCTGTCCATTCCGAAAGCTAGGCGTGTGCCATATGTTGCCGTCACCTACCAGCTGATTGTCTTCTTCCCTTTGTAAAACAGCTGGCCATTGCTCCAACGTTCCCTCCCCTGCCCGAGGCTTCGGTCTATCGGGGGTTTGGCTAATGTCCAGGAATTGCTTCTTTCAAAAGACTGCAGATAGCTTGTGAAAGAGATTTCTCGCCCTGGGATTCAGGGCAAATCGAAGTCCAGCTCCGAAGCTGAAGTGATGGAAGGAAGGCCGTGGTGGGGGGTGGGGGGTGGGGGGGGGGCGGTGGTGCGGAGGAGGAAGGCGAAGTTGTTGGGGGGTAGATGAGATTGTTATGGGGGGAGCTGAGGTTGTGGGTGCGGAGGTGAGATGGGGGCGGGGGGGTCAGATCTGCTATCTGTGAAAGAAAACTACCCGTCCCTTTCAGTGTTACAGTTTTCCAATTTATTCTATTGCCAAGGATTTTATTTTCTTTCACAGAATAGCAGCTGGGTCAGTCTATATTTCTGTATTGTTCATCTGAAACAAACGCTGTAAAGTATGTGCTCCAAAGAAATGTAAAAGAGCTCAAGAAGTTGTCTTTAAAAGCTCTTCATTTCCGGGCAACATATATTCGCTTCGAATACAGGAATGTCATGCTGACATTGTAGCTTTGCGTCATTGTTCGGTATTGTAGTTTAGAAATACTCGGAGGATTACACATTTATGTCTGAGATCTGTCTATTTAACAATAGACATCCTTGTGTTTAAATTCAGCATGTCTTCGCATTGAAGAGTAAATGAGCCTAACATATATTCAATAAACATGTTATAATTAATTGTTCATCTAGTCTTAAAAGTGTTTTGATAGCCCCTTGTAAGATTCACCCGAAATTAGCCAATTATAGGTTGTCGCCTTGTGATCACTGTGTTTAAAGATTTGCAGTTTATTTTCATCCAAAGCTGTTCAATAGTTCGGTCCTGCTCCAATTCCCTTTTCCCATTTAAGCTCTTAACTGCTATTTTGAAGTCTTTGATAAAATTATACTATCATTAAACATGTTGTTTATTTGACTTTTAAAAATACCATGCCTAAACAATATTGGATACTTTTCCTTTGTATTACCACTGGAATCGCAATTCCACCATTAGAGGCGACATAAGATTTGGACTGACAAATCTTACTCTAAGAGGAATTTGCACCAAGAAGATATTACTGCTAATGAAGTCTGTAACTAAGCGATAATTAATTCAGCATAATCCTTACACTGAACGCTCCCGATTCACAATTTCAACAAAATGAATGCGGCTATGATGAAAACAGTGAAAACAATCACTGCGGCAATATTAGAAAAGATGAAATGCAACTCTAAAAGAAGTGCATGGATGTTGAAGTGTTGGAAAGCAACCAAAGCAATTGGTCAATGAGGAACATCTTCCGAAATCCTAAATGTTAGTGGTTATGAGTTAAGGGGCTCTGATGGCTTAAATGTTTATTCTTTTCTCTCAGTTCATATCGACTGGAAGAAAAGGCCCCTTGCTGTGTTCCAGGAGTTAACCATCAGATATTTCCTTTGCATGTGTTCTAACAAATGGGCTCCAGCTGACGGAATTCAACGACAACATAGTTATACAATGGAATGTAGATAATTATGGAGATACTTTTCGCTTCTCTTTTGTTCCCATTCTCTTTATTTCACCACCCACGAACATTTCTCGAACATTTTATCCCTTCTCTTTTTGACCCCTTCTCTGTGCCACTTCTGTGCTGTTTTTACCCCATTGTTACATTATTTATCTACTCGTTTTAACTATTTGAGAACACCCCGATTAAAAACATTCCGCAGTCCCACCTGTACAGAATAACTAGGGCCTACAGATTAGCTGTTTTCAGGTCAAATTTCAAGCCCAATATCGCACAGCACAATTTACCAAGTAAGGAGAGTTAGAAATAAGAAATGTTTATTGTGCTGAAAGACGTGTTGGGTTCCCAGTAATAAAAAATGTGCGTTCTTCGCCCTCAAATGTGCAGTTAAACATGTTCTTGAAGAACATTTTGTGATCCACAGCACACTCTGTCGACGTAATGTTCTAACTACAATCAGTACTCCCATTTACAAGAAGCAACTCCACAGAGGCCGCCAGTGTAAGTATCCAAGGCTCCAGGCGTTCTTCCTTAAGACAAGTTTTCCTTTATAACCGGTAAAACACCATAAAAGGCCTATAGATACACGCTATCATAACATTAAAAAAGCAGATCAAGGTGTTGCTTTGAATGGTTATGCGACATTAAGGACCGTCGGAAATATCCCTGATGCTTATTAAATACGAGCTAAAGTAGGTATCTTGTGCAGATTGAGGTGACAGACTCACACTGACGTTAATGCCGAGAAGCAACCAAAATAATTCCGCTCATCTACACAACCTACACAATTGTTACTCCGACCTGTAGAATGTAACTCTGACAGAGGAGGGGGGAAATCAAAGGAGCTCCAACAGCTTATATAGATTTGCCAGTTGCTGCACTATTGTAAGTATTCTCCCCGAGTCTTCAGTCAGCTCGCACCTAACAAATGAGAAAAATCTAGGAGGATTCATTTTCAGATGTAGGAATTGGAATACAAACTCTCAGATTTCCAATCATTTACAATCCTATTCTGTCACCAGTAGGTATAAAGCGCTGCATGTTGATCATAGATACGAAGTCTGCTGGAATTTAAACTGTTTAAATGAACCATTGAGCTCACCATACCGGGAAAGGTTACTACAGCCCTACGACACCCATTCACTAATTCAGCAGCAGCAGACAATGATTCCTTCTTCCAGATCCACAATATAACCTGTAAATAGGTACAGCAGCTCAGCACTACAGCGTTTTAAATATTGCATTTAAAAGCGAACGCAAACTTACCAGATAAAGAGTGCTCTGAAGGAGAAGGACAGCGTACCAATAAACAGCCTGCATTCTCCTCTCTTAAACTTCCTCTGCTTTCCCTCTGCTTCTTAACATAGATCCACCTTGTATCCGCCAGAGCAAAGAGGGATCTTTCACGAGCCTGTACATCTAAACAAAAATGAAATTATAGACCCCATGACCACTAAACAAGGTTAACTTCAGATAAAAAAAATACGATTAAATGCGAATTAATCCAGCAAAACAGTGAAGCAATCTCATAATTCAGTGCCTGCCAAGTTTCAATTCAGGGACGATTAAATCTGATCATTGGTGATCAGCCCCTCTTTGCCGCCGCCTCAACTCGGTTCCAAACGCCAATCCAGCCCGGGCTGCCTGCACTCGAGCACGTCACTGCCCGTGTCATCGGCAGCCGGCTGCCTATCAGCGCCCGGCACCAGCCCCCTGCCCCCCCCCCCCCCCCCCCCCCCCCCCCCCCCTCCGTCCCAACCTCAGCCTCAGTCCCGTGTCAGCCACAGAGCTCAGCTCCAGCCCCGGTCTCTGCATCAGCCCCCAGTCCCGGACTCTACATTATCGCCCAGAGTGCATCAGCCCCCAGCCTCTGTATCAGCCCCCAGTGTCTACATCAGCCCCCCAGTCCATCATCACCCCGTGTCTACATCAGCCCCCCAGTCCCATCATCACCCCCAGTCTCTGCATCACCCCCAGCCCCTGCATCAGCCCCTAGCCTCTGCATCAGCGCCTCCCCAGCCTCTACATCAGCCCCAGTCTCTACATCACCCCTAGCCTCTACATCAGCCCCAGTCTCTACATCATCCCCAGTCCTTTCATCACCCCTCATCTCTGCATCAGCTGCAGTCTTTACATCAGCCCCCAGTCCCTTCATCATCCCGACCTCTATATCACCCCCAGTCTCCACATCATCCCCAGTCCCTTCATCACCCTCAGTCTCTACATCACCCCCCCCCTCCCAGTGTCTGCACAAGCCCCATACCTCCAGACTCTGCACAGCTCCCAACCCTCAGACTCTGCACAGCCCCCAAACTCTACATTGGCCCCTAGACTCTGCATCAGCCCCCCAGCCCCAATAAGAGGAGGGGCAGTGTATCAGTCCCGGCAAACTGCCGGGTGCGAGTAGCAGATAAACCCACAAAACCACCATGCAAATACAACGTCTGCATGCATGTTCCACTTTTAGACAAGCTTTTCACCTGGTGTTTAGTTTTACAATGTTAGTAAATGCTTGCCTTGAGGTTCTTGACGCCCCTCTATTCATTTAGTTAATAGATACCTTCACTACTAGATATGGGTGCTTCCAGTGTACCGCTGGTAAATGAAAGTGTGTATGTATACTACAGTGCTGCTTGTAGTACTTCATTTGTTTTATTCTTGTATTATAGAGTCACCATCTGATTAGTAATAACAATGCCCAATATTTATGCAAGAACAATAGTCCTATAATTCACCAATTCTGCATCTATTGATTGTAATTGTTAGATTGTTAGCGTTTCATCAGCGGAATTGTAATGTTGATAAATGTTATGATGTTAATCACATTGTTATTATTTCTGCAGACTGACGAGATTACTTTCCTCTCATTAAGACCTTACAAACTGAATAGATATCGTTCCAATGTTTATGTATTTTGCACAGATATTTGAACTACTGCGTGACATTATTTTGAAGGATCATGAGTACATTTTGCATTGTTTTGTACAGATTGTTTTGTTTAGATGTCATTAGATGAACATCAATGCCACACTCAGATTTTAAGCATGGTTATTATTTTCACTCTTCTGACTTTGAAATACCACTCACGTTGTTTACCCAATCAACCTCCCTTTGAATTGATGTCATCATTATTAATAATATATAATTACCCAAGCGTTATCAGTCGGATAATAATACCTTACTGATTCACTGGAACTGTGCTAATGATAGTAAGGTGTAACCAGTCCTTCTCCCCACATAGATTACCTGATTCTTGTTCTGTCTCAGCGGAAGGTGCGGAGAGTTTTTTTAAGCAATATTTTGTCCTCATATAAGACCACGGTTCTTGTAGAATTGCGTTGGAGTGCTAGCAGAGAGGGATACACTCCTAACTCCCGGCTTCTGAGCTCGCTGGCATTTCAAAGACTTAGAGATGGGGAAATTCAACAAGGAAAAATTGTTTGTCACCCCCTCCCTCCCCCCAGCACACACACACACACACACACACAGTTCACGCACCAGGAGCCTCCAGTTGCCCCGATTTCACAGTGGAACTCTCTGTTGAAGCGCCGGAGCTGAATATAGCCGTTGCAAAAGTAGCAGCTTAAAGAACAGCGAAAAGGCAGGCTTGCGGGAGTTAGATTAAAACGTGCATGTATGAAAGCGACCTCCCTCGCTGCTCTCCATGAACTGGCGGGCTCTGGATTCGCTCTTCACGTTTCCTTTCTATTAACCGAGGGTTGTATTGTATAGAATGACGCAAAAAAAAACAAAACCTTCCCTGGTATTTCTAACGTGAGTGTGGAGGTCCCAGTGCAAGATCTGTCTTCCTTTCAGCCCTATAATAGAGAAAGGACTCCCTCAAGAGGACAAGTTTCCGACAGCCGAATATTACGTGGTGAAGAAGGAGCTGTAGGTGGAAGTCACAAAGCAGAGGGAATATTTAAAGTTCTGTTCAAATGTCCTGATTGAAATATTAAATGGGAGGCGTTTCTGACTTTATCGGGGAGGGAATCTGGGATCAACAGGTCTAAGACACAGGCCGAGGAGGCATCCACTTACAAAGTTGCAGCCTGGCATCTTGTGACTATTTATGGGTAGTATTGGACTCTAAATAGTGTGGGCATCAGGGCGCAACTCCCGGCTCTCCTGAAGGTCTTGGGGGACGGCGAGACAAAATCAAACTCAATGCCGGGGTGCCAGCCTCCGAACTGAAGTCTGGAGCGTGTTCCTTCTTTTCCCAAATGCTGTGCTTATATAAATATGTTGGCACCAAGCGATTCCCGGGGCGCTCTCTGAAATAAAATCCTGACACCTTCTGTCATCATTAAGCTCCCTGGCGGGGTGAGAACGGTAAAGAATAGTGTGTGAAGTCAAATAAAAACACTGGGAACCCCGTGGCATCAGTAATGATGGAGAACCCGGTGGAAAGGATCCCTTTGCTTCTGTCACACATTGTCAGATTATTCTCTCTCTGCAAATCACAGCCCGACACAAACAGTTCTGAGGGCAGATATCTCCTACTAATAATAGTCGAATGAATGTTACACACACAGTTTCATCCATCCAATGAAACAACATTCTTTTACAAATCTGGCTGCATTACAGTCAAAACAATAGGCACCAAATCTCAGTGCGAAAACGCAGGAATGTTCCTAACGCTATATATAGACAATAGCTGGAGGTAAAATGTACTGGCCGTTCCTTCTGCGGACAGGTCCTGCCTCCAACACTTTTAACTTGTTTCAAATCAACATTTCGTGTTTCAAAGAACAGACTCGAAGAGGCCGAGTGGCCTCCCCCGGTTCCTACATACCCCTGCTCATTCATTCCCGTGAAAACAAAACCGTTCACGGGCTCATTTTACTGGGGGTCACCCCTTTGTTGGTTGTGATCGGATTTCTAATATGTTGCATTGTTTCAGGGATCTCTTCCAAAGGCGCTCCTCTTTATACTCGGGCTGCCAAATGTGCCCCCGTGCCCATCTGTTCTAGTCACAGACGTTAAATCTGTATCTGCCTCGCATTCTTTGCATCATGTAAATACGGTGTAAGACGCGTTAGCACTGGAAAACGAGAGGTCTCTACATCACTGTACTTTGTAAATCTGACCGAATTAATATCTGCGTCGGTTAACATAAAGTGATCATCTCTGAAATTCGGGAATTGCTGAATTGCCACGGTTGACATCTGCTGGCACTTCCCAGTAAAAGGGAGAGATTAATTATTTCAATGAATAGTCTTCAGCCAAGCAACTCAAAGGCAAGCTATTCGCAGTCTTACAGCGCCTCGATGTGGCCATAAAATGTAAAATTATTACCTAGGGAGTTCAAAATAGTAATTAAAAACACAAGCAAATAAAACAAAAAAAGATAACAGTTACTCAATGAAAATATCGCTGAAAAGTGAGATATGTCAGCGATTGTTCTTCCATGCGTTAGGACAAATGCAGGAATGCCCAATTTCAAACTATTACAATTTATACTGCAGAAGAAAATTTGCATTTGAGTTGATTTATTATTGTCACAAATATTGGGATACAGTGAAAATTATTGTTTCTTGCTCTAAAAAATATGCCATTCATAAGATATATGGTGGAAAAGAAAAGGATAGGGTGCAGAATATAGTGTTCTAGTTACAGGTAAGGTGAAGAGAAAGATTAACTGGCTGAGGCTTTACCATGGAGAAAACAATAGGGAACTATAGGCTCCCTAAGCCCCAGGTAATTTTAAAAAGTCACAAGGGTTGAACACATTGATTTTTTTGCAGAGAACTGGTCCTTCCACAAGAATGTATGTTGCTTCGAGCAACTGTAAATAAGCCACATAATGATTATCATCTGTCAAGCACTTAATATACTCCCTTGCACATGCCTGCAGATTCAAAGATCATGAATATATCATCTACGTATCAGCAATTAACAGAGATTATTCATGAAGATGCCACCTTCTGAACCTTGCCCGAGATATGATGATCCTCAGGTTAATCACCTCTAGTTGACTATCTGCCTCAAAGGGGAGAGCAGTTTATGGTCACCTGGAACTATGGCAACTTTACCTTTTATCAGCATTATGCACAGGATAGGAGCTTAGGGCACCATCCACTGTTAGATGTGATTCTGCAATTGGGCAACACTTGCTAAACAATCATATAGAACATAGAACATTACAGCACAGAACAGGCCCTTCGGCCTTTGATGTTGCGCCGACCAATATAAAAAGCAATGCCCCTCCAAACTAAACCATTCCCTTCTCTTCCATATACTTATCAACTAACCTCTTAAACACCACCAAACATGGCGCATCTACAACTGCTGCAGGCAGGGCATTCCACTCCCGAACCACCCTTTGGGTAAAGAACCTACCTCTGATATCCGTCCTATAACTATGTGCATTGATGTGCATTGATATGTGCATTGATGGCTACACTAACAACCAGTTGAAGGTAATCAGGAAAGTTCATTGCATGGCTCATTTATGCATACTCCAAGTGACATATATTCATAGTCAGGCACCTATTCTTTGCAAATAAAAAGAATACTTTCAAGCCTTATGCCTTTTTGAATTATGAGGAGCTTGGGGAGCCTACTATTCCCTATTGCTTTCTCTATGATAATACATTAGCCATTCAGATGAGATTTGTCAACCAATCAGCATCCTTTTATCCTACAATGTACATGATCATTTGAAATTTGATACTTCTGTGTTTGTCTTGATGAGTTGTGAGACAAAAATTTTGGCATCATGTCTCTCATTTCAGCAGTACTCAGGTTCTGTATTTCAAACAACTGTTATTATAAATAGACCCACATTAAAATCTTCTATCTAGCCTGTCCCTCATCAAGATGGAAAGCTCCATTTGAATCTGAATGGATCAAATGTCCTCATCATAAACAGTAAGAAATAAAGAAATAAATTACATTTATATAATAACTTCTACATCAGGACCTCCAAAGTGATCTACATCCGATCAATTGCCTGTTTTGTAATGTCATTTTCATAATGTAGGAAGCTTGATAGCCAATATGCATACAGAAATAATCCACCTACAGTAATTAAATAAATGACCAGAGCATTTGTATTCGATGTTGGCAAAGGGATAACCCAAAGGACATGGGTGTAACTGAAGTATTCTTTGAATAGTGATGTGGTGCTCTTTAAATATTATGACCTCAACTATGGGTAGCATGGCAGCACAGTGATTAGCAACACCAGGGACCTGGGTTTGATTGCTGGCTTGGCTCACTGTCTATATGGAGTTTGCATATTCTCCCTGTATCTGCATGGGTTTTCTGCAGGTGCTCTGGTTTCCTCCCACAGTTCAAATATGTGCAGATGAGGTGGATTGGCCGTGCTAAATTACTCCTTACTCTCAGGAGAACTAGCCATAGTAAATGCATGGGGTTATGGGAATAGGGCCTGGGTGGGATTGGAGTCAGTGCAGAATCAATGGACCAAATGACATTGCATTGTAGGATTTTTCTGTACTGTAGGATTCTATGATCCTAAATCTACCCTACAAAGCAGACACATTCCCAGTTTAGTGTCTCACCCAAACAGCAAAATTCCCCAATAGTGCCTTGAAAATTTACTGAAGTCTCTGGATTGCAGCTTAAACCCATCATCATCTGCCTGAATAGAGAAGTCGAGTGGAATTTTCACAAAAAAAATGAAATGTCATAACAGCGTAAAACAGGAGTGTTGCATGCTTGTGTTTTGAGCAAGCTCGGCACTTTAATCTTCTGACTTGACAATTTTTTTGATAGCTGAGGACTTTGTGCCAGCAATGAGGGACTGTGGGGGAGGGAGGAATGGAGTCTAAATACACCAAAGAAGCCGCCTTTAGAGCACCCAAGTATCATTGTGCAGAGCAACCCGATTTTCTACTGAACCGGGAGATCTCCTTACGCTGCACCTCCCCGCTCGCCCCATCCCACCACCATGGAGAGTAGCCTTCCCATCATTATCTGCAGCATGGCCACACAGCCAATCCCTCCCAATAAGGGCATCAGAATCCTCTCAATGAGTCCCCTGGCAGTCCCTTAACATGCCCTCCCCATTATGACCTCTGTGGCCCACCCCTGCATCCCCCCACCCCCACCCCTGCATGCCCTCTCCACAGACACACTGGCATGACAACTCCCCTTGTAAAACTCATCCCCCCCCAACATAAATGCACCTCCCATCATAGCCCCACTTCCCATCAAGCCCCATTCTCATAGGATTGCCCTGGCACAGTTATGGTGCCCAGCCTAGCACTGCCATGGTGCCAGGTGGGCATTGCTATGCTGGGACTCCCCAGTGGGCACTGCCCACCAAGAACACTTATCACCCAGGGATATCAATGGCCTCCAATCCCCCCACATGGCCATGGCACCTGGCTTCTGCAACTGTAGTACAGTAATGATCCAAGAGCACAAGCAGTCATATCAAACCAGATAAGTCTTTTTAAATGTTATCGTTTTTTGTTAGTATCTTTCATGCCCTTCTTGGGCATGAAGCTGTTCTTGCCAGTAAAGAAGGGCTGGGAGGATAGCATTCCAATTTATGCCGAGTGCAAATCAATTTTTGGCCTCCCACATTTTCCTCGATGCTCACCACACTGATTGATCAGAGGGCCAAGCTGCTAAGATTGTGCCCCTATACTTCAGTTATTACAGCAAAATTTCATCTCTATTCCAGGTGGTGTAAAAGATCCCATGGCTTTGTTTGCAAAATGCAGAGGAGTTCTCCCTAATATTATGATCTCAACCAACAGCATTTAAACAAATTACCTGGTTATTATATTTGTAAGATTTTTGTGTGCAAAGATTCACTCCCGCATTCTAACAGTGTCCAATTGATTGTAAAACATTGACATCTGGACTCTGTGAAATATGCTATAGAAATGAAGGTTTTTTTCTTTCTAAATAATTGATAAACTGAAATCGACATTCATAGCCTGTTTATATTTTATGTTTCATGTACATTTTTAGCTCCACAAGTTCATAGGTACTGACAATTTACACACTAAAACTCAGATTGTGACCATTGCAATTTTTAAGGGTTCCTGAATGTTTCTTATTTTTTGAATTCCATTGTATCCAAAATCTTTGTAAGGAAGTGTTTAACTTCTGACTTGGCATGTTGCTATTTTATAACTGGGACTTCCTTCTAAGGATCCAAATTCAATGGCTTGTCCTTGCCCAAATCTGCTTGCCCACATCAACTGCCAAATGTAAGTGCAAGTATTTTACCCACAGATCTCCATATCTGTTGCTGTGGAGCTCAAAATTGTAACCACTACATTAAGCCACGATGTGGAGATGGCGGCATTTGACTGGGATGGGTGCAGTACATAAAGTGTGTCCAAACTTTATATCACTTTATATGCCAAATTTCAAAACATAATGCATTACTTATGCTGTGAGGAAGGCAATGAGAAATAGATGAAGAAGAAGAAAGAATAGAGTAGTCCATTCTAAAATATACATGTGTTTGTCAGTGATTGCATGTGGTATTTGAATAGTGCTTTGTATATTAGAGCCTGTCAGTTTTACAAAGTATTAGTTAAGAAGTCATTTTGCAGTTGGTGTTTTCCTTAAAGATACAGTTTTTACAGTGCAAAGAAAGGACCCTTAAATTGGGGATAGTATGATTCAATTCTTTGTTCTAACTATCTGTTTAGAATGCAGCAATCAGCCTCACTTCAGTACCTGTGAAATATTATGTACTTGTGGCAATAGAAAATGTACATCACAGATATGCAGCATCAAACAGCTTTTAAATATACTTTGAATGGATGTTCAGAATGCTGCTTTCTGGAGAATTAATAAATAATGTGGGAGATTACAGGCATTCTAAAACTTCCAGAAAATGTATCTGATATCCCAAGCATTATGAAAATGCATTTGCACATCAGATTGGAGTTATACTACATCTGGTATAAATTCAGGCTAATGTGACGTGCTCTCTTCTCACACTGATTAACTGTAGTGCACTTAGGAAACTGACTTGTGAACTATGCTGCTAATTATGCCTTGGTCCACATCCAAAACTGCTTTGCGTTAGTGTAAAAGTTTAGCATAACTGCACTTAGAGGTCTGTTAAATGTTTTTTCATGAAGATTCAGACCTGTTATGATGATCTCTACAAATATTGATAATAGTTTAAAGAGAAATTTGAGTTATTAGGTGAAAAAAATGACATGTCAAGATTTCATGCTTTAGAAGAATTTTCACAGCTTCAATGACAAAAGACAAAATAATGTTTATTAAACTCTATTTTCTTTTTAGAGGCAACTAATACTTTAAACAACCAAACAGAATTTTCCCTTTTCTACTTTTACTGACAACCGAAAATGCCAATTTTGTGATACCACTCACTCTCTTCAGTGCATATTAATTTCTTCTGGAACCAATCAAAATTTATTCACAACTTCCAAGAGTTGGATAGTTCTCCCTATGAACTTTCCTTCTAGCTTCAGTCAGGTGAACCTTCCAGCCTAGTTTTGACTACACAAACTTGGATTTCACATTGGGCATGTGCTTCTGTCTACATTCCTCATGGTGGTGAGTTACAAGCTGTCCTAAAATAATAAACACAAAGACATCATAGAAAGAAAGAAATTGATGTTTTGTTCTTGGGTGATCTGCAACCAACTGATAGAAGGACAGCCAAAGATTGATGTTGAGCGAGCTTGCACCTGAAGCAGAGAATATTCTGACTGTGCTCATTCTCTTTACCCTGTAGGGACTCTCACAACATTAGATTAATGTCCAACAGGTTCATTTGATATCACGAGTTTTTGGACTGCTGCTCCTTCATCAGGTGAGTGGAGAGTTAAGTTCACAAACAGGATATATATAGACAAAGACTCAATTGCTAAATAATGGTTGGGATATGAGACTTTAAGGTAATCAAGTCTTTACAGGTGCAGACAATGCAAGTAGAGAGAGGTTTAATTATAGGTTAAAGAGGTATGAATTGTCTCAAGCCAAGACAGTTAGTAGGATTTTGCAAGCCCAACCGAATGATGGGGGTTACATGTAGTGTAACTTGAACCCAAGATCCCAGTTTAGGCTGCCTTGTGCAAGCAGAACTTGGCTATCAGTTTTGGCTCAGCAATTCTGTGTTGTTGTTGTCTTGAAGGCTATCATTGACGAAGATAAAGATCTCACCAAGGTCATCCCCACACCCCCATACTTGCCTTCAAACAATTGTGCAACCTCAAACAGACTGTCTGAAAAAACTACCCAACCTCCAGGAGAACAGTGAGCATGACATCACACAACCCTGCCATAGCAACCTCTGCAAGTAGTGCCACGTCATTGACATGGATGGCATATGGGAACACCATCCAGCAGATATATGGTACACTGTCATGTGACTCATCCAACGTTGTCTACCCGATATATTGCAGCAAATGATGACCCCAGGCATGGTACATTGGCAAGACCATGCAGAAGTTACAACAACGGATGAACTGACACTGCTCAACAATCACCAGCCAGGAACATTCCCTTACTGTTGGGGAATACTTCAGCAGTCATGGGTATTCAGCTTCCGACCTTCGGGTAAGCATTCACCAAGGTGGCCTTCAAGACACACAACAACACAGAATCACTGAACAGGAATTGTTAGCCAAGTTTCAAACGCATGAGGACAGCATCAGCTGGGGATCTTGGGTTCATATCACACTATGTGTAACCCCCACCATTTGGTTTGGGCTTGCAAAATCTCATTAACTGTCCTGGCTTGAGACAATTCACACTTCTTGCACATGTGATTATCCCTCTCTCCACTTGCATTGTCTGTACCTGTAAAGACTTGATTATCTATAAAGACTCGCATAGCAACCATTACCTTGTAATTGAGTCTATGTCTATATATGCCCTGTTCATGAACCCAACTCCTCGCTCATCTGATGAAGAGCAGCGCTCCAGAAGCTCGCGATACCAAATAAACCTGTTGGACTTTAATCTGGTGTTGTGAGTCTTCTTACTGTGCCCATCCCAGTCCAATAGTTTCTCTTTACCCTGACAGTGTTCAGCCCCATTGCCACAGCCCAAATTTACGCCACCCCGCCACCCCCCCTCAAGGGTTACCTGATTTCTTTCCTCCCCCAGCATATTTTCCAGTAGTGGAGGGATCAAGGTTTTTGGCAGTTTGTGTAGCTCACCTGTCCCATTGCCAGGGAATCCACAGCAAGGGGTCACCTTTGCTAGGATTGGAAGATCACACAGGGGGAGAAGAGCCCCAAAAAATCCTCCCAAAGTCTTACAACATAATAATCATATAAACTTTGCACTTTTAACATTGTAGCCAATCCTCCATAGGGTGCATAGATTGGACTAGGAAACTACAGGGACTGGGAACATCTGGAATGTGGAGCTTATTCAAGGAGCAGCTGCTGTGAGTCCTTGATAAGTATGTCCCTGTCAGGCGAGGAGGAAATGGTCGAGTAAGAGAACCTTGGTGTACGAAAAAAGTTGATTTGCTGGTTAAAAGAAAAAAGGAGGCTTATGTCAGGATGAGGATTGAAGGCTCGGTTAGTGCAATGGATAGATATAGATTAGCCAGGAGGGAGCTAAAGAGGGAATTGAGGAGAGCAAAGAGAGGACATGAGAAGACTTTGGCTGATAGGATTAGGGAGAATCCTAAAGCTTTCTTTAGATATGTTAAGAATAGAAGATTGGTTAGGGCAAGATTAGGGCCAGTCATAGACAGCAGTGGGAAGCTGTGCGTGGAGCCTGAAGAGATTGGAGAGGTACTGAATACATATTTCTCTTCGGTATTCACGCAGGGTGATGTAAATGTAGTTATGGAGAACACTGAGGTACAGGGTAGCAAACTGGAAAGTATCGAAGTAGATAGGGAGGATGTGCCAGATATTCTCGAGGGTTTGAAGTTGGATAAGTCCCCTGGGCCGGACGGGATTTACCCTAGGATTCTCTGGGAGGCAAGAGAGGAGATTGCAGAGCCTCTGGCTCTGATCTTCAGGTCCTCGTTGGTTACGGGTGTGGTTCCGGAGGACTGGAGGATGGCGAATGTGGTCCCATTGTTTAAGAAGGGGAAGCGAGACCTTCCTGGGAATTATAGGCCAGTGAGTCTTACTTCTGTGGTGGGCAAGGTATTGGAGAGAATTATTAGGGATAGGATTATAGTTATTTAGAGAGAAATGAATTGATTGGGGATAGTCAGCATGGTTTTGTGAAGGGTAGGTCGTGCCTTACTAACCTCATTGAGTTTTTTTGAAAAAGTGACCAAAGAGGTGGATGGGGGTAAGGCGGTTGATGTGGTATATATGGACTTTAGTAAGGCATTTGATAAGGAGGCCCATGGAAGACTTCTGCAGAAAATGCAGATGTATGGGATAGAGGGTGATTTAGCTAATTGGGTTAGGAATTGGCTAACAGATAGAAGACAGAGGGTGGTGGTTGATGGGAGATATTCATCTTGGAGTTCGGTGACAAATGGAGTACCTCAGGGGTCTGTTTTGGGGGCCCCTGCTGTTTGTAATTTTTATAAATGATCTGGGTGAGGGTATTGAAGGATGGATTAGTAAATTTGGGGATGACACTAAAGTCGGTGGAGTGGTAGATAGTGAAGAGGGGTGTTATAGTTTGCAGAGAGACTTGGACAAGTTGCAGAGCTGGGCCAAGAGGTGGAAAATGGAGTTTAATGTGGAAAAGTGTGAGGTAATGCACTTTGGCAGGAATAATAAATGTGTAGAGTATAGGGCTAATGGTAGGATTCTTAATAGTGTTGATGAACAGAGGGATCTTGGTGTATTTGTGCATAGATCCCTGAAAGTAGGCAGTCAAGTCGATAAGGTTGTTAAGAAGGCATATGGAGTCTTACCTTTTATTGGTAGGGGGATTGAATTTCGGAGCCGCAACGTCATGTTGCAACTGTACAAAACTCTAGTGCGCCCGCACTTGGAGTATTGTGTGCAGTTCTGGTCCCCACATAATAAGAAAGATGTGGAGGCATTGGAGAGGGTACAGAGGAGGTTTACCAGGATGTTGCCTGGTATGGAGGGCAGGTCTTATGAAGAGAGGCTGAGGGATTTGCGGTTGTTTTCGTTAGAAAGGAGGCGGCTAAGAGGGGACCTAATCGAAACATATAAGATGATTAGAGGTTTAGATAGGTGGACAGTGATAGCTGTTTTCCTAGGATGGAGAAAGCTAGCACGAGGGGACACAGCTTTAAATTAAGGGGTGATAGTTATAGGACGGATATCAGAGGTAGGTTCTTTACCAAAAGGGTGGTTCGGGAGTGGAATGCCCTGCCTGCAGCAGTTGTAGATGCGCCACGTTTGGTGGCGTTTAAGAGGTTAGTTGAAAAATGTAGAAGAGAATTATAGGATAAAAGGTAAAACTATACGGAGCATAGAGACGCAGAGAGACTTGGGGGTGCAGGTTCACAAGTCTCTGAAGGTGTCCTCACAGGTGGAGAAGGTGATAAAGAAGGCGTATAGTATGTTAGCTTTCATAGAAAAGGGTATAGAATACAAGAGTAGGAGTTTGATGTTGCAGTTGTATAGAACTTTGGTTAGGCCTCACTTGGAATACTGCGCCCAGTTCTGGTCTCCGTACTATCGGAAGGATGTGGAGTCCTTGGAGAGAGTGCAGAGGAGGTTTACCAGGATGCTGCCTGGTATGGAAGGACTGTCTTATGAGGAACGATTAGATAGACTGGGGTTGTTTTCCCTTGAAAGACATCGGCTTAGAGGGGATCTCATAGAGGTGTATAAGATTATAAGGGGTATAGATAGAGTAAATGGAGGTAAACTTTTTCCACCTTTAGAAATGGATAGGACGAGAGGTTATGGCCATAGGGTGAGGGGGGCTATGTATAGGACGAATATTAGAGGGCAGTTTTTCACACAAAGAGTAGTGGGGGTGTGGAATGCACTGCCGAGTAAGGTGGTGGGAGCAGGCACGCTGGGGCTGTTTAGGGGTCTCTTGGACAGCCACATGAGCGGTATGCAGATAGAGGGATATATTAGGACTGTTTAACTACGGCTTTTTTCCACAGGTAATTCGGTCCATAATTTGAGCACGCAATTCGGCAGGTGGTGTGGGTACAGCTCTTGGATGTTGATTCATGGGTTGCCTGGCACCTCATGTTGTAAATGAGTGCTTTATGTGGACCATCTGAAGGGCACCATGACAGCTCAGAGACTAAAGATGTGGCTGTGCAGACACTTGGAATTGGGCCGGTGTCTGCGGGAGTTTGCGCGTTCTCCCCGTGGTTGCGTGGGTTTTCTCCGGGCACTCCGGTTTCCTCCCACAACCCAAAAATTCGCTCTTAGGCTGATTGGGTAACAAATTGTTCCTATGGTGAAAATTTTCCATATTAGGAATAATATATATTATTATATAGGAATATTAAAATAGGATAATGTATTTGCTACTATTTGGTATGACGGCGGCGCGGGCTCGTTGGGCCGAAGGGCCTGTTTCCCGTGCTGTGTTGCTTAATAATAAAAAAAAAATAATAATAAGTATATGGAAGAGAAGGGAATGGTTTAGTTTGGAGGGGCATTGCTTTTTATATTGGTCGGCGCAACATCGAAGGCCGAAGGGCCTGTTCTGTGCTGTAATGTTCTATGTTCTATGTTCTATGTTCCACCTTTGTAGAACAATTAAATGTTACACATTACAGGATGGCTCTCAATGTCTTTCTCCGATCTTGTGAAAATTTGTTTGTTAATGTGAATATCAAGCAGTTGAAATAAATTAATTACCAGGAAATGTTAATATGAAGAAATCATCTGGTAAAGTTCAAGTAATTGCCAAATTAAAATTGGTTTGATTAATAAATAAATATGAATATTTGACAAAGTAACATTTGTAAACAATAACTTAAAACATTTTATCAATCTGAAAGTTTAGTTATATCATGTCAGAACTGGATTTTATCCAAGATTCAAACTGATACAGTTGTATGTTCTAAATTAGAAAATCAGAAATTTCTATGCAATATTTGCATCCTTAATAGACTGGTGCATTTTATCTTTCTTGGGTTGAAGAGTAGAACAGTGCACTCCTGTGAAATCAGATTGTTAATCTCCACCCAAAACTTGTCCTTGTCAGCATTTACTTATAGGAGCAAAATTCATCATACTTATGACTCTGGATCCATTGTCAGGGATTTAACTTGTAACCTGCCCAAAGGGAAATAAGCATTCTAAATGCTGCACTACTGGGAGATCTTATTCTATTAAGCTTTCAATCAAAGCAAATATCATTGTTCTTGAAAGAAACTGCTGGTTATTAAAATTCAAAACCTCATGACAAAAAATGTGAATTTGATGTGCTGGGTGTTGTAAGTTTGCAGTTTAGTAAAAGGGTTTAAAATCCAAGAAAATTACAGACTTTAATGTAATATCCCAACTGCAATTTTGGTTTTGCTGTTCTTCATGGTTCCTGGAAGAGATATCAGGTAATCACTCAAAATATTCAGGATTTTCAAGTGAAGAGTTGATGATAGCTTTCCCTGGGAGACTGCAGACAATTCTCTAAAATTAATTTATATTGGCCACAGATGATAGGATTTGAATCATCTCTCATCAAAGAGTCCCAAGGAGCTAACCATCTCACTGATCACTGGAAATAATCAGTGGATCGAGTCGGAAAGCATTAGTTCACGAGATTATGGGTAACAAATTTGGCTCATTACCACCTATCTTTTGGTGCCGTAAGTGCCTTCACAATTCCAAAATGGTGTTTGCAATGTATACGCACACTCATGGACTGAACTGCAATGCATGCCATAATAGTGCAGTACTGCAGTGAATGTTTGCTATAAGTCAGCAGGGAAGGAAGTTCATAATGTCAATGCTAGTTTGATGCCTACAGTGTCATTTTGCAGTTCAATACTTTAGTTAAAACCATTTCTTAACTTCACATAGCTAAATAAGCAATCTTACAGAAGTGGAAATAGGTGAACATAATGATGGTGTAGGTATTTGGTTGATAGCTCAATTCAGGGTCAAACAGGACATTAAGATTGAAATCAGTTGGGTGCAGCTTCTGACAATGGTCAGAGAAAAGATAGAATCAATGGAGAGGGAACGGTGTTTGTCACAGGAACAGAAGACAGAATCCCAATATTTCAGGGGAAGTTCCTGTTCATTCAACATTAAATGTCTGATAAACAGTGTGACAAGTTGGGGATATAGGAGGGAAGATGTGATGAGGTGGAGCTGAGTGCCATTAGCATACATGTGGAAACTGGCACTGTGTTTTCAGATTATGTTAACAATGAGCAGCAGATAGGTAAGAAATAAGAAAGATTCAAGGAAAGATCTTGATGGATACAGACACAACAGTGCAGGAATGGGAAGTTAAGCCATTGATAGGGATTATTTTTGAGTAGATGAGTGGTGAGGCTGTGGTGATTTGAATAGTAGCTGAGGTCACTAGTATAATTGTGGGTTATGTCATTTGAAGTCACCATATTTGTATGAGAACTGTAAACTTCTTTCAGTACTGCATCTAGGGCCTTGGAACTTGGCTTCTAGCATTGCTCTTGTAGAATTTTATATTGTTCAGACATGAAAATTACAGGAATATTGGAAGATATATTTAGTGCACTAAGAGAGAAATCAAATTTTACTGAGTTTATGCAGATGTCTAAAAATCAGTGCTGTACCCAATTATTGATTACAGATTCCTTATAGCAGAAGCATGAGGCAAACAGAATTGAGAGTGAGAGCAGTGAAAATCATGTTGATTGTAGATCCCCAGTTACTAACCAGATCGCTCCTTCATTCCAGCTGTAACACCAAAGAATCTAACTGTTCTCTTACGCCTTAATTTTGGGGAGGGACAAGATAGCAGACTAACAGTGGATTATTGCCCAGGTCAGAATGCCCAACACAAACTGACCCCTTTGTTTGAAGAAGCCTATCTAGGTTGTGTTAATATTTCTTGGACTTCTTCAGTCATTTTTCTTCATGTGAAGGACCATTGCAACAGCTGAGCATCATGGGTTGATTGCAAGTCTAATCTATTGAGTTGACCAACTTTCAGATAAAGTTGTTTGTAGAAGAAGTTATGTGATCAAAAAGTATTATGTTACCTCACTCCTATAGGCATCTTAAGTTCCTGTTGCTCAATATTTTGGACAGTTAGCTCCTTTAATTGGAACGCTTTTGGTCCTTCCAGACTCTGTTATTTTGTTCCTTGCTGTTCTTGCTATGGATCAGCAAGTTTAATTTTAAAAGGCTAAAAAATCTGAATTTCTTACACCAGTACTATTTATAGTATTTCTCATGGCATGATGGTTAATCTATTCAAGATTATCATAAAGTTTTTTTTTAGTAAAACCATTAGTCTTACAGCCCAAAGGCCATCTGCACCCACTTCTTTTTTTCACCCTGTAAATACTGGGTATATCCATCCTCCATAAGATCTCCAATTTTAGGGATTGGAAACCTGGGAACTTATGCCCTCCCCACCCCAATTCTTACTCTTTCCATGTCAGATTTTCTTCAACCATGACTTCCAGTATCTGCTGCAATGACAAGCACCCTCTCTTTAAGAAGTGCGTGTTAGCTTTAAGAGGTGCAGATTCACATTGAGTGGTACTAACCACACATCATTTTAGTCTTCTGCTGAAGCATCAAGTCAATGAACAATGCCATTAGCAAAAATCACACAAGTGAATAGGCAGCACAATGTTGGTGAGTTGCCGGCATTCCAATCAATTGCTGCTGGTTAATATATTACAATCTCACCATTTTCTTTCAGGGCCTATTCAATTTAACCCCCTAAGTTTTCCTCTTTTAGTACAATTTAATCTTTGCCAATCAAATGAAAATATTGGGTTGAAGTGATTTACCTTTAGGCACTTCTGTTAAATTGGATTTTGTTAGGGGGAAATTATCTCATCACAATTCACCTGCAATAATAATCATTTAACACATCTCAAGCATTTAAATGGCAACAATTGTAAAATTTAGTGCTGCTTAATGGGCAATACTCGTATCTAATAGCCCAATGGAAGTGAAATACTCAGATTTTTCTATTTCCTTTTGCTGTGTAAACATTTGTAGTGATTAAACAGGAGTGGATCTGTAATCTGGTGTTAACTAATCATTAACTTTCTGAAGTTAGTCAACTGGCACTTATATTTGCACTGAATTAATGAATGAGAAATAAAACAAAAGTGCATCATATAAAATGTAATTCAAGTAATCATAATAACTAAAGCAACAAATAAACTACTTACACAATCATATAAAAAGCTCAAGTCTACAGAGACTTTCCTCTCTTAAAGACATTTTGAACCCTTTCTCATATGTGCTTTGGGCTAAGTCTAAATAACTACATCATCTCCCAGCAATTTTGAAACTTCTGATTGCTTTCTATTGGTTTCTTGAGGTTACATTCAGTTCACTCACAAAGTTTTTTTAAAAATTTGTACAAGGGATGTGGGCAATGCTAGGTCAGCATGTATTGACTATCCCTAATTGACCTTGAGAAAGTGCCAGTCAGCAGCTTTCTTGTACTGTTGCAGCCTATGTGATGTATGTACACCCAAAATGTTTTTAGGAGGGAGTTCCAGGATTTTGACTCAGCAACATTGAAGGAATGGCAATATGTTTTTAAGTCAGGATTGTGGTAGCTTAGAAGCAAATTTCCAAGTGGTGGTGCTCCCATGGTTAGTTGCCGTTGTTCGAAATAATAGTGATTATGGGTTTTGGAAGGTTTTACCTCAGGAGCCTTAGTGAGATCCAGCAATGCATCTTATAAATGGTTCACCCTGTTTATCAGTGGTGGCAGGAGTGAATGTTTGTGAATGGGTTGCCAAACAAGTGGACTGCATTGTCCCGGATGGTGGTATGTTCAGCAATGGTAATGCCATTGAATATCAAGGGGTGATGGTCGGATTCTCACTAATTGGAGATGGTCATTGCCTGACAGTTGCACGCGGAAAATGTTGCTTGCCACTTGTCAACCCAAGCCTGCATATTGCCCAGGTCTTGCTACATTTGGACATGAACTGCCTGAGTATCTGAGAAACGGTAAAAGGTGCTGAACATTGTCCAAATATCAGAAAATATCCACATTTCTGACTTTATGATCAAAGTAAAACTATTGATGAAGCAGTTGAAGATGGTTGGATGTAGGACACTAATTCTGTGCTTTAAGTAATTGACTACAACAGAAATCCTTTCAGGCACTTCTGAAAGATACTACAAAATGCTATCAAGAACCTCTCTAGTAGGGTGGATTTGTTGAATTTTAATAAGCTTGAGATATTCCCAAGCAGTGCCATATAGAAGTAATCATTATTAAAAGGTGCAGAACTGTGAAATACTGCAAAGGAAATGCATGTGCAATTCCACCTTCCTTTAAATCCCATATTTAATTTCAGAGTCTACACTCATCATTATACTAAAGATATCTATTTACAGATGAAACACCAAATGGTTCACTACATTTTGCACCCTTATATTAATAATGAGTGCATTTTATAACATATTGGCAGCTGTTACATGGCAGCCATTCTGTCCCACAAGATCCTGTCAACTGATGTGACATGAATGGAAAGTAATCCCCTCTTTTAATATTGTAGCTTATAAAGAAAGTTGGCCAGACTTTCCCAGCTCTTTTACAAATTACATAATGGAATCTTCATCTGATCTTTCCTGGGATTTGGTTCCTTCCCAGTTATTGGAACATACTTCCAAAACTGCTGCAATTTCTCAGTGTTAACCTCAAATAGAGATTCAAACCTTAATATGTTGCATACTCAAGACTGTGGGAGACATGTTGAAATATCATGGCCCAAATTTTGCAGTTATGGGTAAAGCAATAACTTCTTTCTTGATATGACTTCATTCTGGTGTGAGATCAAGCAACCAGCTGCAGTGCTACCATTAAACAGACTACGGAGGCCTTGTATTGAAGCATCCTCACAAACAGTAAACAAGAAAATAACTGCCATTGAATATTCTTCACTTGCTGTCAGATTGAAACATACGAGAGTAAAGTAGTAGCATAAATATTATAAACTTTAAAAAAGGTGAAGATAATAATGGAGAAGTTTTACATTTCAGAAATATAAAGTTAGTTCTTTAATGCCAGAAAGATTTTTCAGCAGTCATCATGAGTTTAGTGTGCCAGTAAAAACCCAATTACGTTTCACTATTCCAGGGCTAACTTTTTCGAGCATGACTAACAGTGAAAAATTGGAAGCCTACATCAGTGCAAGTGATGTTTAAAGATTTTCACCCGCAGGAACTTCAACATCACATCCTGTGGGGAAACAACTTATGAACTTTCGTGCGTAACCACACATGTGCAGTTGCCAGAAGCTGCTGTCAGTTCAATCGTTTAATGATTGTGAATGCTGACAGATACACCATTATAACAACTCAAATTATCATTAGCTTTCTCTGCAGAATGCAAGACCTTTTTGTGGGTTCCTCTTTGGGGGATCTCCTGGTCAACTGTCATTAACTTGGCAAAAAAGCAGTGGAACACCAGGAAAAATGACATAAATATGGACATAAGATAACCTGTGAGGATTCTTAAAGTTAAAAAGCCAATGTGCAGAATGGATTGGGAAAGCCCTCAATCCATCTCTTTGCTTACTCCAAAAACCAAATCAAATTCAAATTGAATTCAATTTATGGTTCCCACAAGAGAGACATACAAGATCCAAACTAACAAGAAAAGGCATTGCATCTGATCTTGGACTTGTTCTGATGTTTGATCTTGGCCAAAAGGTTAAATTTACACCTTACCATTCTATTGCATAAGTAGTAGCTTAAGCATGGCTACAAAATAGAGAGAAATTTGCTTTGAAAACCATACACTTAATGAGCATGCGCTTAAATATGGTTAACATAATAAATACATTGTTACAATGTCTTCATTATTTCCCATTAATTAAATGCAATAACATTAAGTTTATTAATACAGTAATCTATCATGCAGTGTGTAAGGTTGTTCAAAGCATAGCAGTTTGAATTAATGTTTCAAATTTATCATGTGCTCAGTATCATTCCAATATTGTTTTTCTTTTTTGCATTGAAGTAATTGAGATAGTATTTAATATAGTTTATTTTACAAATCAATATCTTTCATGAGTTTAGCTTCAATCCAACATATTTCCCATTACTAGCATTCAGGCAGGTTGATGTCATGTTTGGAGCAGATGATGGGTACAAGAGAAATGATGATTGAAATGGGATTTACTTATAGCATCATAATTGCACCTTGTGGAAACACAATTTATTCACACTAATGATCTGCCATTATTGTGTTGGCATTTGTTCAATAATGTCAATAAAGGGCTTGTTAATTACTGGGTAATCTTGTTGACCTTAAGATTTTAATAATTAATAATTAAATTGATAATTATTAACACTTAATAATTATCAGCAAAAAATAATAATTGTGAGCTGAGTTAGAGTTTTTGGGACCAATTTTCCAACAACAAACGAGAATTTTGAGAGGATGTTTTGTCATGAATGCAATAAAAAAAGGGGTGTTCAAGAGGAAAGACAAAGACTGCAATAGACTATCTTACTACTATGTTTTCATGGTTTGATTTCCTTAAAATGTATATATGTTTACTGTAGAGTATTAGTTGTGTTAAATTGAAAGAGTTTGAAAAATGAAACCATCTTTGAATGTTGATGGGTCATTTTTTTCTAAAGGGGGAGATATGACATTAGTGTACCTTTAAAAATTTTTTCAATCATGTATTCATGCAGTTGTTTTTCAGTTTGTTTTTCTCATTGTTACCAGGATGTCTATGAGAGTATTTTTATTGCTGTTTAAATGGGGGTTTGTTTATTTTTACTGGGATGTTTATTATTCTACATTTTTAGGAGAAAAACTGGTTGGTGGGTTGGGGGAATAGGAGTTTCTTTTCATGTTCAGTTTGGAGCTGTAGGTTTGATTTTGGAAGAGGCATCCATCTGAAAAGAATTTCAATTCCAATGAATCCCTCAGTTTCCCTGGTTTTGGAAATCCTGCAAGTTTGCTGAAAGCAAGATCATGCCTTTCCAAAGGGGGGAATTCATTGGTGGTGACTTGTCTAGATCCCCTGGTGTTTTGGAAGTTGTTCTGACTTCAAACTGTCCTGACTCTATCCAGAGAACTGCAGACTTTATCCAAAGAAGAGAAGTGCAGGATTATGTGAGTGTTAGTCTTTGCTGTGTTAAACATGTGAAAAGGGTCTTTTGTCTATGGGATTGGTTTGATTGGAATGCATTAGATGTTTACTAAGGGTTTATATTATAGTGTTGTTATGTTCCTTATTTGTAATTGATAAAAATTCTTGCTAATTTTCTTACTATACAAAAATTCTTGCTAATTTTCTTATTATACATATACTAGTGACAAGTTCCACACTAACCACATGGGAAAATGCAGGCTATATTCTTAAATAAACTTTGTTTGATAAGGGTTCCCTAGTGGATCATTTGAATCATACCTGAAGTGAAACATTTCATGCTTATCCTGGCCAAATTTAAGATGCAAAACTTAAGATACAGGCGGGCTCCATAAAACATTTTGGAAGTTTATGACTGAACCACAACAAAGATCTTAATGATTTGTATGTTAGGCAGATTAGCAGGGTAAGCATGGGAAGTTATGGGGATAGGGTGGGAGTTTGGGCTTGGGTAAGATGCTCTGTTGGGAAATCAGTGAGGTTCAATGGGCCAAATGGCCTCCTTCTGCATGTAAGGATTCTATGATTCTATGAAATTTGATATTATGGCTCTAACAGCGACCTGGCTCGAAGAAGGGCAGGACTCGACATTCAATATTCCTGGATACAAGGTGTTCAGAAAAGATACGTCAAGAAGAAAAGGAACTTTGGTAGTTTTGATTAAAGAGAGCATTGATAAGCTACAGAGTGAGAGGATATCTTAGAAGGGTCAAGGAAAAACTTACTTGGTTAGATCTAAGGAACAGAAAAGGCACAAATCTAGTGCTCGATGTAACCTAAAGGACAATAAATAGTGGAAAAGATGTAATTCAAAAATTTCCCATCCTGCCCACTACAGGAATCATAGTGAGCAAGACAGAAAATTCGGCAGACCATTTAAAGCTCCATTGTGCTCAGTCTTTTGGCATGTGCAGCCAGAAAATTCCGCCCATAGAATATCAGAGATATGCAAGAATTGTAAAATAGTAACAATGACCACCTAAGACTGGGATGTAGAAAGGACAATGAGCAGAAGGGGCAAGAGTTTCTAGAGATTTTCGGAAAATTTTCTATAGCAGTACATTTCTGGTCAAATGAGGGAGGAGTTATTGTTTGACTTGATTTTGGGAATGAATTGGGCCGGGTTGATCAAGTATCAGTAGGAAAACATTTAGGGGACAGTAGTCATTGTATCATAAGGTTCAAGTAGGCTATGATAAAAGACAAATAACAATTTAGACGAGGAATAATTAACAAGGGGAAAACGAACTGAATGGGATAAGACTGGATCTTGGCCAAATAAATCAGAGGTTGAGAGGAAAATCAGTAGCAGATCTATGGGCTACCTTCAATGAAGAGATGGTTCAGGCACAGTAAAGACATATTCTCTTGAAGGGGAAAGGTAGGGAAAATAAATCTGAGTTCCCTGAATGACAGGAGAGGTAGAGATTAAGATGAAAAGGAAAACGTGTGCTGATGGCAGACGTTATGTGGATAATACAATTGTGAATCATGTTGAATTTAAAAGGTTCCGAAGGAAAATGAAAAGGCAAAGAAGAGGACAAAGGGAGAGTATGAAAAGAGACTGGCAGCTATCATAAAAGAGTTACAAAGGCTTTAACAGGCATATAAATAGTAAAATTAAGGTAAAAATAAGGATAGGACTGATTCAGGATTGAAAAGAGGGTTTATGCACCATAGCAAGGAGATATTGAAATATTAAATCAATATTTTGCATTTGTTTTTACCAAGGAAAAAGATGCTACCCAGAACACGTTGAAAGAGGAGGGAATTAATACACTAGAAGGACTTAAATTTGATAAAGAGGAGGTATTAGACAGGGTGTCTATAGTTAAAAGTTGATGAAGCACCTCAACTGGATGAGATGCATCCAAGGATGCTAAGGGAAACGATGTTGGAAACTGCAGAGGTACTGATCATAATTTGTCAGTCTTCCTTGGATTCAGATGTGGTGCTGGAGAACTGGAGAATTGAAAATGACAGACCTTTGTTTCAAAAAAGGTGTGAAGATAATAACTACAGGCTAGTCAGTTTAACCTTGTTGTTAAGGAAACAATAAAAATACTTTTAATCATATGGAAAAATGCAGGCTATTTGCAGAAAGCCACCATAGATTTCTTAAGGGAAAATTGTGTTTAATTAACTTGCTGGAACTTTTTTGAAGAGACAACAGAAGGGGCAATGAGTGCAATGCTGTTGATGTGGTTTCCAAAATACATTTGATATGGTGCTGCACAACAGACTGGTGAGCAAAGTTAAAGCTTATAGAATGAAAGGAAGAGTAGCAACAAGAATATAGAATTGGTTGACTTACAGGAAACAGAATAGTGGTGAATGGATGTTTTTTAAGTTTCAGGAATGTAGTGAAGTTCCTCAGAGATTAGTGTTGGGACCCTTGCTCTTTCTAATACATAGTAATGACCTACTATGTATTAGTACAGGGCACAATTTCAAAATTTGAAAGCATTGTGAACTGTGAGGAGGATAGTATATGCATCTGAAAAGGCATAGACAGGTTGATGGAGTGGGCAGATAAGTGGCAGATGAAGTTCAATGTGGAGAAATATGAACTGATTCATTTTGGTAGAAGAACATAAAGGGACAACATAAAATAAGGAGTTCAATTCTAAAGGGAATACAGGAGCAGAGGAATCAGCATGTATGTATGGATAAGTCATTGGAGGTGGCAGGACAGGTTGAAAGACCAATTAATAAAGTATAGAGGACTCTAGGTTTTATTATTAGGTTTTATTAATAAGCAGGAGGTTAAATTGAACTTTTATAAGTCAATAAGTAAACTGGAGCATTGCTTCCAGTTCTGGATGCCTCATTTTTCAAAAGATGTGAAGGCGTTGGAGAAAGTGTAGAAAATATTCATACAAATGGTTCCAGGGATGAGGGACTTCGGTTATGAAGATAGATTGAAGAAGTTGGGACAGTCTTCTTTGGAGAAAAGAAGGCTAAGAGTTAATCTGATCGAAGTAGTCAAAGTCATGAGAGATTTGAACACAGTAGACAGAGTAAAAGTATTTCCACCAGGCGAATGGATCGACAATGAAAAAGCACAGATTTAAAGTAATTGGCAAAAAAAAACAAAAGTGGCATGAAGAAAAGCTGGTTAAGATCTGGGGCTCATTGTGTGCAAGTGCAGTGAAGGTAGATTTAATGGGGGAATTTAAAAGTTACTTGAAGAAGAAGAATGTACAAAGTTATAGGAAAAGAAGGCACGGTATTATTTGAAGTTGATTGCTTGTTTGGAGAGCTGATGTAGACATGAAGAGATGAATGGCCTCCTTTTGCACTGAAACAGTTCTGTGATGTAGATTTGAGCCTAGTATCTGCTCCTTCGGCACTCTCCTTTCTTAACAATATTAATGTGCTATATTCAACGTATCCTTTGTGGTTGAAAGCTGATAATTGGCTAGAAAATGATTGCCTGAAAAGCCCTTAGGATTGAAATTATTCCCAATCTTGCAAACCTAAGCATGTTTCAGGTTGATGCACGCGCACTGATGAAGAGGAAGGCTGACCTTGTCTACTTTCTGCAAAGTCATCAGAAGAAACAGATTGGACGTTAATACTTAGATCCTTCTGTTCTTGCATCCCCTTTAGAATTATCTTCCTTATTTTACATTGCTTCTTCCTGCCTTGTTTTTCTTACCAAAATGAACATGCTGCAATTGTGCATGGCTGCTCCTGTTTCTGGATCATCTTCACTGAATTGTTGATTTTTGGTTAAGTCAATACCATTGCAAGAAGAATACTGTTGAAGTTCATAACAATTGCACCTCCTCCATTCAGCCAAGCTAATTAGTTATTGTGTCCATGAAGGAGATAAAATTATAGTCTGAACATTCAGGAGTGATGTTGGCATAATGGCCTTTCCCATGTGGAGATCAAACATGGCCTCGGATCGTTTGATTGTTCCAAGATTGACTGCAAGCTTTTGATGTGTGCCTGACCAGCAAGATTTGCAGGCTATAGAATTGTCCACAGTTGCTGTTCTGTGTTTATGCATGTGCTTCTTTAACTCCAACAATACTTCACAGTGAAAAAATTCCTTTATTTTAAATGTCAGGTTCTTGGAATCAGAATCGAGCTATCGTCATCTGTAGGTAGACATTCTGTAAATGCATGTGTAAAAGTTGACTTTTTGAGACAAACCTTTAGGCAAAATGTAGGAGATTGACTTGTGGACAAGTAATATTTTCAAGTCATAAAAACACAAAATGCTGGAAAATCTCAGCAGGTCTGACAGCATCTGTGGAGAGAGAATAGAGCTAATATTTCGAGTCTGGATGACCCTTCATCAATGTTTTCAAATGTTTGAAATCCATACATGTCCTTGGATACACTGATGCACTTCAAGGATTTTGTTTCATTGCACTTTACTGCTGGGCCAATGGAGCATGCGTGAACTGATTGTTGCCATTTTGGAGCTTACTGCATCACTTCCACCTACTCCTCACTTCTACTCCTTGGATTAAGCAGTGGTGTTCCTCCCAGCTGACTGCCTCATCTCCTGTACTACTGAGTATAAACTTAAATGTCAATGTTTGTGTGAGCACAATAACAAATTACATTTCTCCACTTGTTTTATGTAGTAAAACAACCCTTAAGAATTCACAATGAACTTACCAAATAAAATCTGACACTGTGCCACATAAGGAGATATTAGGACACATATCCAAAAGCTTGGTAAGAGCAATTGGTTTTACAGAGCATTTTAATGGAGGAAAGAGAGCTTTAGGAAGGGAATTCAGGAGTTTGGAGACTAGCAGATGAAAGCACAGCCACCAATGGTAGATCAATTAAAAATTGGGCAAAATTGAGTAAATAGAATGGAGTTTAGAGGCTTTAGAATAATCCTGGGTTGAGACCATGTTGCCTAATTTTGTATCTCCTATCTCCTCCAGTAAGTTTTAGTCATGAATTTGGAGGATCAGGTCTTACATATGTTAGGAACACAAGGATGTTTCTCCTTTCCAGTTCTGGGAATATACATCCTGCTTTACTTTTCATCTAATGAAAGACAAGATATATTATTTATCTGATAATAGCTGTGCTGAGTATCCTTATTCCTATGTGTAGAGGTACATTCTGAGGGATTCTAAGGGCACAAATATTTATCACGCAGATATTGGTTAGGAAAGATGTTCTTAGCAGGTTGTCCTGCGTATCCTTGCATTGAAGGAAATAGTGCTAAACAGGGGCAAGGAGAGAAATCATGGTTACTGGTGTTGTTTATGTTCCTCAGCCCCTTATCCAAACATCATCCTATTCTCCCTCATCCCTCCCTCTAAGATCTCTTGTATTCACCTCCAAGTTTAAAAATGGCAAGCGCTTGCAGTAAATTAGCACCAACCTATTCACCAGTGGTTAATGTACTCTTTTCTATCCACAAAAGTAAGTTTTTTTTTAAGCAACACAGCACGGGAAACAGGCCCTTCGGCCCAACGAGCCCGCGCCGCCGTCATACTATATAGTAGCAAATACATTATCCTATTTTAATATTCCTATATAATAATATATATATTATTCCTAATATGGAAAATTTTCACCATAGGGACAATTTGTTTCCCAATCAGCCTAAGAGCGAATTTTTGGGTTGTGGGAGGAAACCGGAGTGCCCGGAGAAAACCCACGCAACCACGGGGAGAACGCGCAAATTCCCGCAGACACCGGCCCAATTCCAAGTGTCTGCACAGCCACATCGATAGTCTCTGAGCTGTCATGGTGCCCTTCAGATGGTCCACATAAAGCACTCATTTACGACATGAGGTACCAGGCAACCCATGAATCAACATCCAAGAGCTGTACCCGCACCACCTGCCGAATGCATGCTCAAAGTATGGACCGAATTACCTGTGGAAAAAAGCCGTAGTTAAACAGTCCTAATATATCCCTCTATCTGCATACCGCTCATGTGGCTGTCCAAGAGACCCTTAAACAGCCCCAGCGTGCCTGCTCCCACCACCTTACTCGGCAGTGCATTCCACACCCCCACTACCCTTTGTGTGAAAAACTGCCCTCTAATATTCGTCTTATACATAGCCCCCCTCACCCTATGGCCATGACCCCTCGTCCTATCCATTTCTGAAGGTGGAAAAAGTTTACCTCCATTTACTCTATCTATACCCCTTATAATCTTATACACCTCTATGAGATCCCCTCTAAGCCGACGTCTTTCAAGGGAAAACAACCCCAGTCTATCTAATCGTTCCTCATAGGACAGTCCTTCCATACCAGGCAGCATCCTGGTAAACCTCCTCTGCACTCTCTCCAAGGACTCCACATCCTTCCGATAGTACGGAGACCAGAACTGGGCGCAGTATTCCAAGTGAGGCCTAACCAAAGTTGTATACAACTGCAACATCAAACTCCTACTCTTGTATTCTATACCCTTTTCTATGAAAGCTAACATACTATACGCCTTCTTTATCACCTTCTCCACCTGTGAGGACACCTTCAGAGACTTGTGAACCTGCACCCCCAAGTCTCTCTGCGTCTCTATGCTCCGTATAGTTTTACCTTTTATCCTATAACTCTCTTCTACATTTTTCCGGCCAAAATGCATCACCTCGCATTTATCCGGATTAAATTCCATTTGCCATCTATCTGCCCAGTCTACCAACCTGTCTATGTCCTGTTGTATTGCCTGACACTGCTCTTCTGTACCCGCCAATCCAAGCATCTTGGTGTCATCAGCAAATTTGCTGATCTCACCACCTACCCCTACTTCCAAGTCGTTTATGTAGACCACAAATAGAAGAGGACCTAGTACTGAGCCTTGTGGCACTCCACTAGTGACAGGCTTCCAGCCGGAAAAAGAGCCTTCCACTACTACCCTCTGTCTCCTCCTCCCGAGCCAGTTCTCGACCCATCTACATACCCGACCCTGTATCCCATGCGCCTTCACCTTCTCTATCAGTCTACCATGAGGAACCTTGTCAAACGCCTTACTGAAATCCATGTAGACGACATCAACAGCCTGTCCTTCATCAACTGTTTTTGTCACTTCTTCAAAAAATTCCACTAGATTCGTAAGACAAGACTTCCCCTTGACGAAGCCATGCTGCGTATCCCTGATCAGATCGCAGCGCTCCAGATGCTCATACATCCTGTCCCTAAGGATCCTCTCCATTAGCTTACCTATAACTGAAGTCAAGCTCACCGGCCTATAGTTCCCTGGGTGATCCCTCTGACCTTTTTTAAACAACGGTACTACGTTTGCTATCCTCCAGTCCTCTGGGACCTCACCTGTGTCCAAGGAAGAGACAAAGATTTGCGTCAGAGGCCCAGCCAAGTCTTCCCTCAACTCCCTTAGCAGCCTGGGGTAAATGCCATCAGGCCCCGGAGCTTTATATGTCTTTAAGCTGCCTAACAGCCCCAACACCTCTTTCCTCGTAATCCTTATTTCCCTCAACCGATCCTCAACTTTGTCAACATCAGGCACAGACATCTGTCCAGTCTCCTGCGTGAATACCGACGCAAAGTATTCATTCAGGATCTCCCCCATTCCCTCAGGCTCTAAGCATAGATCCCCTCCTCTGTCCCTAAGAGGTCCAATCTTGCCTCTAACCATCCTTTTGCTCCTTACATAGGTGTAAAATGCCTTTGGATTTTCCTTTATCCTACCTGCCAGAGCCACCTCGTGGCCCCTTTTTGCCTTTCTAATACCCCTTTTAAGATCCCGTCTACACTCTCTATAAGCTTCCAGCGCTGTCTCAGTCCCTAGTTGCCTAGGTCTAATGTAAGCCTCTCGCTTTTTCTTGATCAAGTCCTCAATCTCCCTGGTAAGCCAAGGTTCTCTAATCCTACCTTTCCCATCCTTCCTCCTTGCCGGCACGTATCTTTCCTGCAGAGAGTTTAGTTTTCCCTTGAAAGACTCCCACATGTACCTCGTCGACCTGCCCTCGAAAAGCTTATCCCAGTCGGTATCTTTAAGATCTTGCCTAATCTGGCTGTATCTAGCCCTCCCCCAGTTAAATACCTTCCCTTTTGGGCCGGTCTCGTCCTTTTCCATTAATATCCTAAAGCAGACAGAGTTGTGATCACTATTTGACACCTGCTCTCCTACCTCGACGTCAACCACCTGGCCTGGCTCATTCCCCAGAACCAAATCCAGTATAGCCCCCTCTCTAGTCGGGCCATCCACATACTGCTCCAAGGACCCTTCCAAAACACACTGTACAAATTCCTCCCCATCCACTCCTACAGCCCTGGGCACACTCCAATCTACTCCAGGAAAATTGAAATCTCCCACTACTACCACCCTATTTTTCCTACACTTATCTAAAATGTCCCTGCATATCCCTTCTTCCACGGCCTGCGGGCTGTTGGGCGGTCTGTAGTAAACACCCAACAGAGTAACCACTCCCTTCCTATTCCTCAACTCCACCCATAGAGACTCAATTCCTAAATCATCCATACCTCTCTCCCTCTGCACTGCTATGACGTTGTCCTTAACTAATAAAGCCACTCCCCCGCCTCTCTTCACACCAACTCTGTCACACCTAAAACACTTATACCCTGGAATATTCAATTGCCAGTCTTGCCCCTCCTTCAACCACGTCTCGGTCACCGCCACCACGTCTAAACTCCTCGTGAACATTATTGCCTTCAGTTCATCTGTTTTGCCAGTCACACTCCTCGCATTAAAACACATGCACTGAAGACCCTCAGCTCTCGGATATTCCTTTCTACCTACTGGTGTTACCCTATCATCCCTCTCTCTCCCACTCCCAGTTCCTGCTGTCTCCCCACCCTCCCTCCCTATTAGTTTAAACATTTCTGAAACACTCCAGCTAACCTCCCAGCTAAAATATGTGTTCCCCTCCCAGTCAACTGCTCCCTATCCCTTGTGAATAGGTGACCCTCCCTCCTGAAGACTTCCCAATGATCAATAAATATGAAGCCTTCTGCCCTACACCAATCCCTCATCCATGCATTTAGTTGGAGTGTCTCATTTATTACCCAATCGGTCCTGGGCACAGGCAGCAGCCCAGAGAACGCCACCCTGGAGGCCCTACCTTTCAGTTGAGCCCCCAACTCCCTAAACTGTCTACGTAAGTCCCCCCTGCGCTTTCTTCCTACATCTTTTTGTCCTATGTGAACTATTACATTTGCCTTAGACCCTTCTCCCTTCAAAATTCCCTCTACCCTCTCTGATACATCCTGGACCCCTGCTCCAGGGAGGCAGACTACCATCCTGGAGTCTCTCTTTTGCCCACAGAATCTCCTATCGATCCCTTTAACCATCCCATCCCCCACCACTATCTCACCTCCTGCTTTCCCGCCGGTCTCTGTGGCATTCTGTTCCCCTTCACCTGCCCTCTCCATCACAGCTTTTACCCCCCCCCCCTTGGTTTTCTGGGGATCCTCCTTAGAGATGGCCTTTGTGCCTTGATTTTTGTTCTTGTTCCTTGTAACTGTACCCAGCCCATCCCTACTACTAGATCCTGGGGTCCCTGCAGGTCTGCCCTCCCTATTCATTGTATCCTCATTTTCCCTCACTAGACAAACGTCCTCCAAGCGCAGCTCCAGCTGTCTCAACTTTGCTCGTAAACGTTGCAATTCTAAACATTTTGCGCATACGTGGGCCTTCGGCAGACGTGATGCCTCCAAGAAGGTCCACATATGGCAGCGTACACAGTGGACGCATTTGGCCAAGTATCGTGGCATTTTGTATACCCCTTTAAAGGTGATTAGGTAGGAAGCACGTTACTCACCATGTCCAAGCCTGCGCTCGCCCAAGCCCAGTGAGCTTAAGCCCTTGTTGTTCTCACTCACCAGATCCCACTTGGAGTTCCTTTTATTTTGCTTTATATAAATTTAAGCTGCTAAAATGAATTTTTTATTTCTAAAGTATTTTGGAGTACAGCTGCTACAGTAATTTGACAATTTCCTATCAGATGCATTTGAGGCAGATTGAGGCAAATTTAAGGAACAATTTGCAATGCATTTCTGTATCGGACTGTTCAAATTTGGAGAATCTCAAAGGCTGCAATCTGGAGACGTGGTTAAGGGTGTTCTCCATGGAGATAGAAATGGAGTTGACATTTCAGGTCATGTGACCCATTTCAGGTCATGTGACCCATTGTCAGAACCCTGAGGGGTCAATGTGAAACATTAACTCACTCCCTATAGACACTGCATGACTTGCTGAGGATTTCCTATATTTCCATTTCAGATTTCCAGCCTCTGTTTTTTCTAGTGTATCAAGATTCATTCAAATGCTATAAAGATGAATAAGAAGATATGGAACAAGGGGTAGTGAAATAAGATCGGAGTAAAAGGCCCTTGTGTTTAAAGGAAAACTAATGTGGAGTTGGTACAAGCACAATAGACTGGCTTGCTTCAATTCTAGAATTCCTATAAATAAAATGCTAAGAAAATGGGTGAAAAGAAAATATGAAAGATATTGTTTAGAAGTATCAACAGTTACATCAGAATATTTTGGAAATATTAGAGTGGATGTTAAGGATGACGTTTTGATGGGTCCATTGATCTTTGTTGAAATTTGACTCTTCTGTTGCTGATGGGTCTAAATTCTTGTTTGGGTCCCTCATTTTTGTATACTTTACAATCTTGGTGCTGGTGTTTTGTCTTGTTTGCATTCAGTCTCTATGTTTAGTGATGCTGCATTCTTTAAATATCACATAGATGGATAAAGTTAGATTAAATTTCAAAACTTAGTGAGGGTGAGGTAGCTTGAGCATAGTTCTGTGTTAGCAGTGGAGTAATAGTGTTACTTGATCTAACACTTGTGTATAACAAATGTACCTTCTGAGAGTGAGCGACACCACAAGTTCTGCTAGTGGGTAATTGTTTGAAATAAGTTTTGTTAATTGAAAAATTACACTTGCATTGAGTGATAAATATTTATTTGTTTTAACTAGAAACTAACCACATTACAAATCCCCAGCATGCAGCATATAATAGGAGAACAAAGTATTGCTGGGAATCTAGGCTCCTTCCCTATTTGAACTATCTACATACTATTTCAGAAAGCCTCCTGGATATTCCTTACAAACTTTGCCCAATCCATACCCCTAACATAGAGGTGGGACCTCTACAAGAGAGATGGTCTACACCTGAACCAGAGGGGAACTAATATCTTGGGGAGAAAATTTGCAAAGGCTATGCAGGGGGTTTTAAACTGATTCAGAGGGGGGGGTGGGATCCTGAGTAGCTTGGATGTCAAGAGGGACGAGAATAGGGGGGTCATAGATGAGAACTGTAAAGCACAGCAGTGTACGGGTGGAGTAGGGCATGGTTTGAAATGCGTATGCTTCAATGCAAGAAGTATTCGCAATAAGGTGGAGGAACTTGCAGCTTGGATCAGTACCTGGAACTTCGATGTTGTGGCCATTTCAGAGACTTGGGTAGAGCAGGGACAGGAATGGTTGTTGCAGGTTCCGGGGTTCAAATGCTTTAGTCGGAGTAGAGAAGGAGGTAGAAGGGGGGGAGGAGTGGCATTATTAGTCAAAGACTGTATCACAGTGACAGAAAGAAGTTTGATGAGGACTTGTCTGTTGAGGTAGTATGGGCTGAGATTAGAAACAGGAGAGGAGAGGTCACCCTGTTGGGAGTGTTTTATAGACCTCCTAAAAGTTCTAGAGAGGTAGAGGAAAGGATTGCAAAGTCGATCCTGGACAGGAGTGAAATTAATAGGGTAATTGTTATGGGGGACTTTAACTTTACTAATATTGATTGGAATAGCTATAGCTCTAGCTCGTTAGAGGAGTCAGTTTTTGTACAAAGTGTGCAGGAAAGTTTTTTGACTCAGTATGTAGATAGGCCAACTAGAGGTGAGGCTACATTGGATTTGGTGCTGGGCAATGAGCCAGACCAGGTGTTAGACTTGGAAGTTGGTGAACATTTTAGTGATAGTGACCACAATTCGGTTACATTCACCTTAGTGATGGATAGGGATAGGCATGAAGCTGGGGGCAGTAGTTATAGCTGGGGGAATGGTAATTATGAGGCCATTAGGAGGGAATTAGGGTGCATAGGTTGGACTAGGAAACTACAGGGGCTGGGAATATCTGAAATCTGGAGCTTATTCAAGGAGCAGCTACTGCTACATACTTGATAAGTATGTCCCTGTCAGGCAAGGAGGAAATGGTTGAGTGAGGGAACCATAGTGTACTAAAAAAGTTAATTCGCTGGTTAAAAGGAAAAAGGAGGCTTATGTCAGGATGAGGCTTGAAGGCTCAGTTAGTGCACTGGATAGCTATAGATTAGCCAGGAGGGAGCTAAAGAGTGAGTTGAGGAGAGCTAAAAGGGAACACGAGAAGACTTTGGCTGATAGGATCAAGGAGAATCCTAAAGCTTTCTTTAGATATGTTAAGAATAGAAGATTGGTTAGGGCAAGATTAGGGCCAGTCATAGACAGCAGTGGGAAGTTGTGCGTGGAGCCTGAAGAGATTGGAGAGGCACTGAACAAATATTTCTCTTGGGTATTCACGCAGGGAGATGTAAATGTAGTTGTGGAGAACACTGGGATACAGGGTTGTAAACTGGAAAGTATTGAAGTAGATAAGGAGGATGTGCTAGATATTCTTGAGGGTTTGAAGTTAGATAAGTCCCCTGGGCCGGACGGGATTTACCCTAGGATTTTCTGGGAGGCGAGAGAGGCGATTGCAGAGCCTCTGGCTCTGATCTTCAGGTCGTCGTTGGTTACGGGTATAGTGCCAGAAGACTGGAGGATAGCGAATGTGGTCCCATTGTTCAAGAAGGGGAATAGAGACTTTCTGGGGAATTATAGGCCAGTGAGTCTTACTTCTGTTGTGGGCAAAGTATTGGAGAGAATAATTAGGGATCGGATTTATAGTTATTTAGAGCGAAATGAATTGATTGGGGATAGTCAGCATGGTTTTGTGAAGGGTAGGTCGTGCCTTACTAACCTTATTGAGTTTTTTGAAAAAGTGACCAAAGAGGTGGATGGGGGTAAAGCAGTTGATGTGGTATATATGGACTTTAGTAAGGCATTCGATAAGGTTCCCCATGGAAGGCTTCTGCAGAAAATGCAGATGTATGGGATAGAGGGTGATTTAGCTAATTGGATTAGGAATTGGCTAGCAGATAGAAGACAGAGTGGTGGTTGATGGGAGATATTCATCGTGGAGTTCGGTGACAAGTGGTGTACCTCAGGGGTCTGTTTTGGGGCCCCTGCTGTTTGTAATTTTTATAAATGATCTGGATGAGGGTATTGAAGGATGGATTAGTAAATTTGGGGACGACACCAAAGTCAGAGGAGTGGTAGATAGGGAAGAGGGGTGTTATAGTTTGCAGAGAGACTTGGACAAGTTGCAGAGCTGGGCCGAGAGGTGGTAAATGGAGCTTAATGCAGAAAAATGTGAGGTAATTCACTTTGGCAGGAATAACAAATGTGTAGAGTATAGGGCTAATGGTAGGACTCTTAATAGTGTTGATGAACAGAGGGATCTTGGTGTATATGTGCATAGATCCCTGAAAGCTGGCAATCAAGTCGATAAGGTTGTTAAGAGGGCATACGGAGTCTTAGCTTTTATTGGTAGGGGGATTGAATTTCGGAGCCGCAACGTCATGTTGCAAACTGTACAAAACTCTAGTGCGGCCGCACTTGGAGTATTGTGTGCAGTTCTGGTCCCCGCATTATAAGAAAGATGTGGAGGCATTGGAGAGGGTACATAGGAGGTTTACCAGGATGTTGCCTGGTATGGAGGGCAGGTCTTATGAAGAGAGTCTGAGGGATTTGAGGTTGTTTTCGTTAGAAAGAAGGCGGCTAAGAGGAGACCTTATTGAAACATATAAGATGATTGGAGGTTTAGATAGGGTGGACAGTGATAGCCTTTTTCCTAGGATGGAGAAAGCTAGCACGAGGGGACACAGCTTTAAATTAAGGGGTGATAGTTATAGGACGGATATCAGAGGTAGGTTCTTTACCCAGAGAGTGGTTCGGGAGTGGAATGCCCTGCCTGCTGCTGTTGTAGATGCGTCAAGTTTGGTGGCGTTTAAAAGGTTAGTAGATAAGTTTATGGACGAAAAGGGAATGGTTTAGGTTAGAGGGTCATTGCTTTTTCCTAATTGGTCGGCGCAACATCGAAGGCCGAAGGGCCTGTTCTGCGCTGTAATGTTCTATGTTCTATGTTCTAACACTTAAGTGCGTCCCAGGCAATATAGGAAAAGTTAAAATCTCTCTCCACAACAACCCTGTTACTTTTACATCTTGCCAAAATCTGCCTACATATCTGTTCCTCAATATCCCACTAGCAGTTGACTTATAGTAAAGCCCTAATATTGTGACTACACCTATCCTATTCCTGAACTTTACCCATATTGCCTCGCTATATGAGCCCTCTGAGATGTCCTCCTGAACTGTGATATTCTCCTTAACTAGTAGTGCAACTTCCCCATCCCTTTTACATCCCATTCTATCCTGCCTGAAACATCTCTATCCTGGAATGCTAAACTGCCAGTCTGGTGCTTCCCTTAACAAGTCTTTGTAATGGCAACAACATCAAAGATCCAGGTACTAATCCAAGCTCTAAATTCATCTGCCTTATCTGTTAGACTTTTCGCATTGAAACAAATGCGCTTCAGTCACCAGACCTTCTCTATATAGCAATCCCACCCTGCCTGCTGTTTCTCTGAGTCTTATTGGCCCAACTCTCTCTTTCCCGTCAGCTAATTCACTTTTGCTTTGATTCTCACCCCCCTGCCAAACTAGTTTAAATGCTCCCACGTGACACTAGCAAACTTCCCGGCTAGAATATTAGATGCAACCCATCCTTCTTGTACAGGTCCCATCTGCCCCAGAAGAAACCCCAATGCTCCAAATATCTGAAACCTTCCCTTCTGCAGCAGCTGTTTAGCCATGTGTTGAGCTGCACTATTTTCCTATTCTGAGTTTCACTAGCACATGGCACATGAAATAATCCTGAGATTACACCCCTGAAAGTCCTACTTTTTAACTACCTAAATTGCTGCTGCATCACTCTTCCTGCCTATGTCGTTAGTACCAATATGCACCACCTCTGGTTGTTCACCCTTTCCTGCTTTCTGTCCATTCAGAGACATCTTGGACCCTGGTACCAGGAAGGCAACATACCATCCTGGAGTCTCTTTCACATCCACAGAAACATCTATCTGCAGCTCTAACTATAGAGTCCCCTATAACTATTGCTCTGGTCCTCTTTGTCCCTCTCTGCTTAACAACAGAGCCATCTGTGGTACCATTGCTTTGGCTGCTGTTACTGGTAATTCCTGATAGTCCATCTCCCTCAACAGTATCCAAAATGGTATACATGTTAGAGAGCGGGATGACCACAGGAGACTCCTGAACTGACTGCATGTCCCTCCTGGTAGTCACCCAACTATCTGCCTGCACCTTCAGTATGACTAAGTCTCTAAAACTCCTATCCATGACACTTTCCACCTCTTTCATGCTCCTAAGTGTATCCAACTGCTGCTCCAACCTATCCATGTGTTCTGTAAGGAGCTGAAATTGAGTGCACTTCCTGCAGACATAGGTGTCCGAGACACTGGAAACATCACAGGTCTCCCTCATCTCACAAATGCAATACTTAATCCCACTGACTGACATTTCGAGCACCAACATCTCCCAGAATGCACCTTTGAAGTCCCTCAGCAGCTTCTACCGGATGCTCTAACTCCTGTTTATCACTGGAGATGATCTTCCGCTTCCCACTTCTTGTGGGAATGGTGCTTGGCTGAGTTCTCCCAGAATGTACCAGTGAAGTCCCTCAGCCGCCTCTACCAGATGCCTCTTCATCAATTGAGTTTGATGCTGATGTGATTTCCCACTGGCATGACACAAGATTGGAAGGCCTGACAGGACAGCAGCAGCCAGCTATTTTAATAAGCATTCATGAGATGCAAATTAATGAAAATAGAATTCGCACACCTGCAAATGGAATGATCAACCTGCCATTGGGAGAATTGCAAAGTAATTTTACACCGGCAGGTTTCCAATCTTTTGGCTCTCATCAGATTTTCATGCCTGTCTACCTGGGCAAACCCAGTCTGGGCTGATTGGCAGGATTCCACCTGAAGCACTGCACTGTAAGAGTTATAGGAGCCAGGGAATTTGAATGGCTATCATCTCTGTTTATAATACTGTCATAATATTGTCTCATTCAAGAACAAGATATTAGCACACAGAAAATGGTAGAGTAGGCCATTTGGCCTCTCAAGCCTGCTCCACTATTCAACATAATCACAGCTGATCATCTATCTAAATGCCACACATTATCACTCCTCATATCCCTTGACATCTTTGAAGTCTAAAAAGCTATTTATTTCTTAAATATATTCAGTGATTTGTCCCACACAATGCTTCAAGTGTGGTCTCACCAAAGCCCTCAAAAGCTGTAATAAGACATCCTTGTTTCTGTACTCAATGGGGTGGCACGGTGGCACAGTGATTGACACTGCTGCCTCACAGTGCCAGAGACCTGGGTTCGATTCTCAGTTTGGGTCATTGTCTGTGTGGATCATTGATGTATGTTGTGAATAGCAGGAGTCCAAGTATTAATCCTTGTGGGATCCCACTAACTGTCTCCCACTTTGAAAAATACACATTTATTCCTACCTTCTGTTTCCTATCTGCTGACCAATTCTCAATCCTTCCCAATGTAATACCCCCAAACCCATGTGCCTTAATTTGGTACACTAATCTCCAATGTGATACTTTATCAAAAGCTTTCTGAAAATCCAAGCACACCACATCCACTGATTCACCCTTATTTGTTCCACTAGTTACATCTCTAAAAAACTCCAGTAGTTTTGGTAAACATAACTTCCCTTTCATAAATCCATGTTGACTTTGTCTAATCTTATTGATATTTTGGAAGTGTCTTATTATTGAATCTTTTATATTTGACTCCAGCATTTTCCTTACTACTGGCGTTCGGGTAAACAGTCTATAATTTCATTTTCTACCTTCCACTTTTTTAAAATAATGGATTACAATTGCAACCTTCCAATCCACTAGGGCTATTCCAGGATCTACAAAATTTTGGAAGATGGCAGCCAATGTATCCTCCATTTCCATGGCCAATCCTTTAGTACCCTGGAATGTAAATTATCAGGCCCTGGGGGTTTGTTGGCTTTCCAACTCATTAATTTTTCCAACGCTATTTTCTGGTAATACTAATTTCCTTCAATTCCTCCTTCTCACTAGATCCTTGATTCCTTAGCATTTTTGGGAAGTTATTTGTATCTACAAGACCAATATCATTTGGGGCCTTGGTATTGATATTGATTTAAAATTTTCTCTAGACTGATATCACTTCCTCAGACCTTCCTATTTTGTTGTGCAGTTCAAAGTTAACACCCATTACCTGTCCACTCAAATTGCAGATTATCTGCCAACTGGAACTACCAGCTATGACAGGAGTCTTACGTTTGTTTTGAAAATTAATATGAAAATTGAGAAGTAGAAATGAATTTGTATAAAACTTAGTTTGACTACAATTGAAATATCGGATCAGATTCTGTAATCTCATTCATTCCTGTCCTGTTGCCAGTGAGAATGGAGAATTTGGCACTCATCCAAAATTCCATCCATTGTAGCGGAACTGGAGAATCCCAGCTATGGGTGAGGTTGTAGGTTTCTAATGATTGTGTCATATAAGACTCCACACTACTAGAACAAAGTCGAGGCAATAGAGAGAGAACAATGCAGGTTCACTGGGCTTCTACTTGATGTGAATTAATATAATTAAAAATATCTGAAAACTTGGACTTTTGTTGATAGAACAGCAAAGATTAAAGAGTGCTTTGATTGAAATGTTTAAAATTATGAAATGGTGGGACAGAGTCAAGACATTTCCAGTTGCTAAGGAGACTAGAATGAAATAGATATAATATTAAATACAAAAAGTTAGGACAGAATGAACAAAACCAATTTTACAAAATCATGAGATACTACAAAAGTTAGTGAAGAAAGCAAGTATCATATCAACATTTAGTAGGTTCAAAAAGATAGTTTAAGGAAAAAAGAATAAAAAGATAAGGAAACAGAGCAGACATACAGAATTCAGATGACTGCTTTCATAGAGGTCAAACACCAACATGCACCGATTGGGTTGAATGGTCTACTCTGGGCGAAAACTTCTATGAAACCAGTATAATGTTAAAAAAGAAGCAAGATCCCTTTTCATTTGTAACAAAACTGGTGACAATTACCTGCTTAGTTAAACAGAAAATTAAACTTGTCTATTTATATCATGCCTCAAATCAACCTATCTGCATTGTAAAATGGTGCAAAACCCATCAACAGTAGAAAATTATTAAAGGAGATTTGACAACTTAGTTGAGGACATTTAAACAATTAAGCTGTCAGTTGGATTTATGTGCCTCTCTTTTAAAATGTTCCATACATCACAACCTAAATGTGATTGACTATATGGCACAGTATTTAATTATTTTGGGGGCACTTGTTTACACAAGTTCAAGCTGTTAAACAGCTTTCACATGAGAGGAAAGCAATGCAAATCTGTAATGTAGGAAAATGACATAGGCCATGCAAAGAAACAATGCAGTTATACAAGGCAATGGTTAATTTAATTGTGCTTTATAATAAGAACTGTCTTGATTCAGAGCAGGAATTTTAGTAAAAATACATTCTACTGCTTAGAAAGTAAACATGAATTGATGTAAACAAAACTCATAAATCATAATACTCCTAAGGGGAGTCAGTTACTATACTGCATTATCAAACTGAAATTTAGCTTTGTTTTCTATTTTCACAAACTGTATGTCAGTGGCAATTTATAGTCAATCAGTTGTAAGAATTGTACACAATACAACTGTGAGGAAAAGTAAAGTCTGGGGATTAAAGGAATAATGGAAATGTAAATACAAAATTATCTAAGGGATAGAAAGAAAAGGATGGTGATCAATAATTATTTTTCAGACTGGACAGAAGTATACAGTGATATCTCCCAGAGGTCAGCATATGATCACTGCACCTTTTGATATACATAACTGGGCTTGAGTACACAGAAAATAATGTCGAAGTGTGAAAATGATACGGTCATATATTCACTATATTTGCTGTATATTTTAGATACCTAATTTATTTCAACAATGCAGCATTAACATGAGTTCCAAATGTACTACACATTTATTTATCAAAATTTAAAATACGTCAGAACTTAAGTTTTCACACATGTCAGGTAGAACCCAGGTCACTCCTGGAATGTTTTTATTTTTCTTCAGCTAGCGAGCTGCACTCACAGACTTAAGCAATCAAGTACAATAGCATAGATCAGTGACAGACCAATATAACCAAACTCAAAACCATTGAACACTACTGATACAAAACTCAGACATGTAATTATGGGAAGGAAAATAACAAATATCAGGAAGATATAAAAAGCCTATAATATAGGCAAAAACATTGTAGATGAAATTCAACACAAAAAATTATGAAGTGATTATATTGATAGGAGGAGTGAGGAGAGGCAATAAATTGAACAACCTTACAGATGAAACAGGTACAGAAATTCCTAAGTTTGTTTCTACATGAATTTTTGAGAGTGTCAGGACAAGTTGAGAAGGTTGTTTTTGAAAAAAATATATGGATGCTTGGGAGAAAATTGGATAGGGATTGAAAATGGGTGTTGGGATTGATATGCTGGATTATTCTGCACATTTACTGCTGCCTCCTAATTTAAATGATTGAAGCATTCAGCAAGTACGAAGTGCAGTGGCAAGTGGTTACACACCAAAGAAGGAGGCAGCTATGAACACTGGAATCAGGCAATGACACACACAAGTTAAACACTAAGGAAATGTACAAGGATGGTTAGTTGATGTTCGTATGCATATTTGATTGCTAAATTTAGTTTCAGATGTTTATTTTGTGTCGGCTGTCATATTTGCATTGCTGCTAAGAGGATGCTGTGTCAGTAACTGATAGAAGGCAAGTATGGGACTTTGGGAAATTTAGGTTTCTTTAATTCTTTCATGGAACATAAGCATCACTGGCAAGGCCAGCATTTATTACCCATTCCTAATTGCCCTTGAGAAGGTGAAAGTGAAAAGTTGCTTGAACTACTGCACCTATGTTGCTCATAGGAAGAGATTTCCATGTTTTGACTCTATAATGCTAAGAAATGGGGATATAGTTCCAAGTCAAGATGGTGTGTGGTTTAAGGCAGTGTTGTCTCTATATGTCTGCTACCCTCGTCCTTCTGGGTGATTAAGCTCATGGGTTTGAAAGCTGCTGAGGCTTGGCCATTTGCTGCAATGAAACTTATAGATGGTATGCATTGCTGTCAATGTACACTGGTGAGTTTGTCCCATGTTTTGTGGACACAACATACCTGGGCAATTTTCTACATTAATGCATATGTTGTAGCATTTATGACATTGCAGTCAGATAAGCCATTCATGTATAATCTGATGAGAAAATGATTGTGTTGGTTGCATCTTCCCTTCCTCTTCCTCTTCAATTTCCTCTTGTACCCCTCTGCTTGTCATATCCCTATTTAGAAAATCATAATATAATCAGTCGAAATCAACATATTTTTGCGGAAGGGAAATCATGTGTATTTAATGCATCGAAGTTCTTCAAGAAATGACAAGTAAGAGGGTAAAGAGGAACCTGTAGATGTAGTATACTTGGATTTCCAAAAGGCATTTGATGAGGTGCCACATTAAAGATAGGAGCATATGATATAGAGCAGTGGTTTTCTTTTTTGATGATTCACTTTTACAAAACAGCTGCAGTACTCCTGTGCAGTCACAATTTAAATGGAATTTACTATACCTTTATAAATATGCCCCTTACCTTTTCCTTTCATGAATTACACACAACTTCAATTGTTTTCCTCTTCATGCTGGCTATGTCATCACCTGCTCATTGGGGGCAGCACCATGGCATAGGGGCCTCATAGCACCAGAGACCAGGGTTCGATTCCTGGCTTGGGTCAAGGTCTGTGTAGAGCTTGCGCATTCTCCCTGTGTCTGCCTGAGTTTCCTCCAGGTGCTCCAGTTTCCTCCCAAAGTCCAATATGTGCGAGTTAGGTGGATTGGCCACCCTAAAAATTGCTGTTTAATGTCAGGGAGACTACCTAGGGTCAATGCCTAGGCTTACTGGAATAGGGTCTGTGTGGGATTATGATTAGTGCAGATTCGGTGGGTCCAATAGTCTCCTTCTGCACTGTATGATTCTATGATTGTCATACCATCCTCTACAAAATGCATGCTATAAAACAGAACATCCTGCTTTTCTTTTGAATAGAATCACAAAAGATCTGATTTTCCTTCTGAAAAGGACACAAAACTTAAATATGATACCCAGTGACCCATTTTCAACATTCCTACGATGCATATGTGAGTCACGATCCCTACATTGAAAATCCCTGGTGTAGAGGGTAACATGGATAAAGGCTTATTTAGTCAATAGAAAGCAGAAGTAGGGACTTGCCCTTGCAGGCATAATATTTATATGGCTGGTCCAGTTCAGTTTCTTGTCAATGATAAATCCAGGACGTTGATTGATTATTACACTTTGGCTTGTTCTGAATATTTACTGTGGATCATAGTCTACAAGTTGACATTTGAAGCTTTGAAACACCCTACCAAAATGGGAGTTGACTTACACCCTGAATGTAAAATGTGCTGAGCCAAGCAGCAAGGAGTGTAAATACTGGGACTTCTTTCCCTTGGGAGGCATGAGAAAAGTATCCACCACTTACATAGGAAAATGGCAAAGTAAACTCTACTCTTCCAGGGAGAAAGAATATTTTCAATATGTTATTTGATATATCCAGTTTGGCCCAGTGCCTTAGACTTTTGCGCTGATAGAAAATAAAACAAATCACTTTCTACCCATTTAAGCAGCACACAGCAAAGGAAACAAGATATGTGCTAAATCTATATTTAATTACATTGCAGGATATCAAGCTTTTACCTTCCTTGCTAACATTATCTATAGAAATAGAAAAACAACACAAGAAATCACCTATCTGCATTTGACTAATTAACACACATATAACTCCATAAAACTCATGTTACTACCTTCAAATCAGTCAAAATTGTACACATTTAGTTAACATTAAAATTATTCATTCACACAACTCAAAGACGCTTTTTAAACTTACACTGAAACTCAGTCCCACTAAAATCCAATCCCAGTCACTTTTAAAGCAATTTTACCGTCCACCAGTGTTGCTGCTTTGAGTTTCAGAAAATAATAAGAAAACTACACAACTACTGTCAATCATGGCAATCCCCAGAGCTGGTTTGATAAAATATTCACACTCCAGCCACAAAGCATTGTCTGCTGGATAGTTTTACAGTCCATATAAAACACTAAGAAAAATATTACTAACCAGGATGAAAAGTTAACATACATTTATTATAAATTTTTGACACAATTTCAATAAATGAATTATTTTAATGTGGAAAATCATGCTTTTTCATATAATGTAAAATTTAGTAATGTTTCTCCATGGTATGATTCATGAATTTATACCGTCATACTGTCTCAACATCTTAAAAAGATTTTGAAACTGGTACAATCCAGGTGGACTGAAGAAATATTTTTAGCAAAGAATGAGGTCCAATTGACTTATATGCTAAGTACAGGCCCAAATATGCATTCTGGGTCAAATAAATGGGACTGTCTTGTATGCTATAATGACTTGTGAGCTGTGATCAATGGTATGACCCATTCCACCATGAAAGGAATCTTCCACAGGCTAGACCAAGATCCCAATGCTGTGATGCTTCATAATATTCATGTGAGTTGGATAGTTTTTGATGCTCCCCATTGGCTTGTTTGGTTGCAGGTAGGCAATTAATCAAGTGGGAAGATGACAAGTCAGAATTCTGCCTGCGCCTTATTTAAGTTTGTGTTAGTAACACTTATAGATGGCCTACCCATCATTTCACTAATTGAGGTTCTTGAATGGGCAATTAATGTCCACTGAAAGGTCTCATCCTGCACTACTGACATTAATTTACAGGTAGGTAGGGGTGGGTGGGTGCTTCATAAGGGGAACATTGGCAAATAAACTCATGTAGGATTGTTTGTAGGCTCCTGCATGAGGTTGGGAGAAGCTTTCATTCAAAGGCATTCAGTGGTTGATGAAGGATTCCAGCATCAGGAAAAGGGTCTGCAGAGAGACATCCTGTTGTTGCTATTAATACTCCTCACTTTCTCTCCCCCCTGCTCCCTTCCAAGATGATAAACTCATAATAGACATTTTCATTGTGGAGTGGGTGAGGGGTGTGTGTAGGAAAGCTGTCTTTAACAAGAATCCACTTAAAAATAAGGTTAAGTTGCATTCAAATCTGCCAAGATCAAGTTCGGTTGCTCTTTGGGAGGCACTACCTCCACCTTGTAACTCTAGTGGGAGCATAGTGCAACCTAGTGAACCTTCTCAGGACTACCTCCAATGTCAATATATCTATCCTTAGATAAGGGGATCAAAACTGTTCACAGTATTCCAGGTATGGTCTAACTAGTGCCTTGTATAGTTTTACTAAACCTTCCCTATTTTTATGAAATAAAGATTAACTATCCATTTGTCTTCCCTATTCCCTGCTGAACTTCATGCTCACTTTTGGTGATTTATGCAGAAGAATCGGCAACTCACTCCGTGCTGCACCTTTTTGCATAGATAATAGATCTATTATCTGAATAATCTGAATAGATAATATTCAGCTCCTTTATTCTTTCTACCAAAATGCACAACTTCATATTTACCTACATTATTCCATCTGCCAAATTTTTGTGCACTCACTTAATCTGTCTATATCTGCCTGTAGGCTTTTTGGTTGGAATTTTACCACCCTGGCTGCCACAAGAATTGGAATGGGTGAGGGGCAGACAATGTCTGTTTATCTTGGGTGGAATTTTCAGGATGAGTGAGGCCATAAAATCCTGTCTTTTGTGTCATCCTCACCACTTGCCTTTCCACCTATTTTTGTATCATCTGCAAACTTGGCAATCATACATTCACTTCTGTCATCCAAGTCATTACTAATTACGGCCACAGCATTAATCCCTGTGGCACTCCACTAGTTATAGCTTGCCATCCTGAAAATGCCCTTCTTATCTCAACTCTTTGTCTCCTGTTAGTTAGCCAAATCTCTATCCAATGCTAATATACTACCCCAATACTATGGGCTGGTATGTGATTAATTAGCCATTTGTGCAGCATCTTGTCGAATAATTTTTGGAAATCCAAGTATATTACATCTACCGGTTCCCCTTTATCTATTTGCATGTTATCACTTCAAAGAATTCCTATAAATTTGCCAGACATGATTTTTAAACCTGCCAATTAAACTACAAGCAATTTTTTCTGTTTCTTTTTGGGGCAATGCTGTTGCTTTAGCTGGCCAACTCTATGCAGAGAAAAATGAAATTTACAGCACAATGAATATAGAAACATATTGAATTCCCAAAAATTTATTTAAATGCACCCTATCATAGTGTCTGTAGCCTTTTGGAAACATTGTCATGAGACCAATCCCCTTCAGTAGTCTCAGGCTTAAATTTTGTTAATTTTCTTGAACTTGCTGGATTCTGCTAGGCATGCCCTCTGGATAATTTTGGGAAAAGTTCTATCCATGACTTTTCAGGTCTTTCACATGTGAGGTCCCAATAACCAGTGCCTGTCCACCAGATGTTTCTTTTCTCGCTCAGTCACTCAGACCGAGACCCTGTACACTCCTCACTCTCCTTTCGTTCTATTTTCTGGTAGTATATCTGCAGTCTCTTTTCCTTCTGTTTTTCTGCAAGTGAAATCCAAAACTGCCACCAGAACAGATGAATCAAATATGCAATTTATAAAGCATTCACTTTAACCTCCAGGAAATCGCTACTGGGACACTGTACCTGTTCCCCTTTTCCACAAGGGCATCTTCTTTCCAGCTGCCATCAGACTTTTTAATGGACCTACCACATGTTAAGCTGGTCTTTCTCTACATTCTAGCTATGACTGCAACATTATATACTGCCCCCTCTTCTTCCCTTTTCCCCCCATGTGTTCTATGAACAGTATATTTTGTCTGTATAGCATCCAAGAAACGATACTTTTCACTATATCGCAACATATGTGACAATAATAAATCAAAACAAAATAATAAATGCACTCTGAGCACCAAAACACAATAAAATTTAACTTTTCTGTCCCTGTCCTCTAGATCTCAGTACTTGGTTCCCTGGGCCTCGCTACATCCCTCCTTGCTCTCTAAAGCTTTCTTGAATCCATATTCTGTCCTTTTGATTTACATTTTAGCTATTTACTTTTCTCTCAATGGGAAGCTATTGCCAGTGCAAGCTGCTATTATCTCTTTGAATTAGTTTTTCATCGAACGGATAGTATCATAATCAGGGCACTACACATCTGTGGAGATGACATTTGAAGCGGCAGCATTGGTTGCTGTGGAACCTGACCAGCTGAGTGGCAGCTTGCTGGAATGCTACGTGTTCTCCGGGCATTGTTGATGCGCGCGTGCGTCAGAGACACACCTGAGCGGCGATGCGTTGAGCGCATTGAGTGTGCAGCTGCTGCTCCTTCCTGTCCCTGAAGCCCACTCAATCCAGGTATCAGAAACATCAGGTAGGTGGCAACCATCCCTACCAACCAATTGAAATGTTGTTGCCGGGAGAAAATTTTCATACGTTGTTTAAAGCGCAGGGCAGCAAGGCAAATAGGGCTTGACAAGAATTTTTCATGCTGGCGACAGAGAGCATCACAGCTAAATGAGGTCTCGATTCTTGTGTTCAGAATTGGTTTAATTTCGGCTCCGGTTTACAGGTTCTGTGGTTTTGAAATCTCTATTTTGTTTTCTTCTCACTTTGTGTTTTTTTGATTTAAACTGTGCAGCCACTGGTCTTCTATATGTTATTTGAAAAGGTGGCCTAGAAGGGGAAGGGCTGAATTGTATATAGCAGCTGGCTGTGTCTTTAGGATGTTTTCCAACAGCAGGTTATTCTTCAAGATGGCAGTAGCTCATATCCCTTTCTATGCTATCGCTGGTATTTACTGAATATTCCCCCAGCTATTTTAGGAAATATCTGGTCAGATATTGAAACACTGTCCAGGATGTACTGTGCATCACTTGAGCATTTGTTATGTGTGCAATAGACAGCAAGTTTAATTATTGCCTTTGAATAAAGGTCTTCATTAATATTTTCTGGAAGGAAATAGTATTGTTATTATTACAGCTGTCATGTATCTGCTGTATATTTGCAGACAAAAATGTCAAAGCTTTTTGGGGAAGACTTTTTTAAATATATTGTAAACAAAAAAAAAGCAATTTCTGGAAAAATATTAAAACAACTTAATTGTCATCTCTGCATTGGAAAGATGTAGAATTATTGATTTTTGTTTTATTTGGAAAAAGCTGTACGTGCTTTCATTTTCAGAGTGGAATATTAGGCAAAATAACATATATTTCTAACCTGTGTAATACATTACAAATTGACTATGTACGATAGAAACCCTACAGTGCAGAAGGAGGCCATTCAATCCATTGAGTGTACTGACCACAATCCTACCCAGGCCCTATTCCTGCAATTATCTGCGAATCCTCCTGACACAACAGTCAATTTAGTATGGCCAATCAACCTAACCTGCACACCTTTGGGTTATGGGAAAAAATAGGAGCATCTGGAGAAAACCTATGCAGAAAGAAGAAGAACGTGTAAACTCCACACAAGCAGTCACCTGAGGCTGAAATTGGAATCCGGGTCCCTTGCAAATGTGCAGTAATGTTCTGCTCTAATTGAAAATCAGCTTCTTGGTTTAGTTCAATATGTTTGTGTATGTTAATTTTAACTGACTAAGATTTAGAATACATAATCCATTGCTAATGAGTTTACATATGCATACACTTCCAATCTTCAACAAATCCCAATAGTACCACCATTGATAAGGAAATTGTTATTGAAACGCAACAATTTTATGTAGCTTTCATTATACATATGGACAAAGGAACCAATAATGAAAATGTAAAAAATAAGAAAAGATACATTGGGATGGAATGATATGTCCTCTGTTTCAATTATTCCTGAATCTCTAATGCCCCTTTAGCTGAAGACTGCACTAAGATTTTGCCTTTCAACATGCGATCCATGCAATATAGATTTTCTCCAAGAGATCAACTCCTATTTTTATTAAAAGTTTTATGTATAGCATGCACTTCCCATCTACGAGTCTTGTTTTCCTGTGTCAAACCTTTTCAGTTGTGTTTTCATGTCAATGTAAAATTCTATAAGAGCATCGATAATTCATTGCTATATAAACAGTTGCCGGTTACAGATGGTTCTGGCCTTGCAACATTTCCAGCTGACACCCATTTGGGACTAGCATATTATCTGCCTACCCCTGAAGAATATTCAAGCAAAATCACTTCTCACTTTATTTGCTTGATACTTTAATAAAATAAATATCTTTTTAATCAATGGTCCTTGCCGTTACTTCTGTCATTCACGTCTGGCTGTTCTTCTACTGTGCCTGTCCTTGAATTTTATTAAACTTCCCATAATAACTCTTTTAAAGTTGTGAAAGCTGTAACTGCATTCCTCTAATTCTGGTCTCTTGAACATCCGCAATTATAATTACTCTATCATTAATTGCTGTGGCTTGGACCTAAACCCATTCATTTCTTTATATTTCTTTCCTCCTTTAAGACACAGCTTAAAATCCACCTCCTTGAATAAGTTTCTGGTCATTTCCTAATTGGCAGACTGCCAACTATTGTTTTAAAATGCTCTTGAGAAGCACCTTGGGATAATTTATTATATCAAAGATATTATATAAATACAAATAGTTGTTTGTTGTCAGATCTTCTATTTCCCTGAATTTGCTTTCCCAGTGTGTGTTGAACTCTGATACCAGGATCCCACAGGTGCATCTTTTCATTATAGCTTTGCTGCATGCTCCATGCCCAAGTGGTGATCTCCTCTACATTTTCATATGGGATATCTGATGTTGTTTCTGTACATTCACTGTGGCTGCTGCCCTATTAGTTTACTAATTCACTAGCACCAATTTTTGCTTGTGCCTCATGGTCTATTCATTTATAAATGATTGTTGTTACTAATTTACCATTTTTTTTCTCATGACCTACTAACTTACTAATTCTCTTGTGTGATTTGCTGATGGCTGATCCTCTCTAAATTAATTGGTGCTGCATACAATTATTAATGTGGTTTTCATGTTGCTCCATTATTTTGTTCATTAATATGATAGTGTAATATTTATATTGTATGTTGCTTCATTAATTTACTGATTTTTTCCCCCATTTGTCCGTTGTTTCATTATTTTATTCAATACTGTCTGCTTTATTAATTTATTGATTTGCTCATACTCTGAATTTATTAATGCATGGTTGCCTACTGCTTTATTATACCTTCTATAATGTACACATTTAATTTAGTGTATCTGTAGTATAAATTATTGTTCCAGTCATAGCTAGTGCTCTATTGATTTATTAATAATCTCTTATTGCTTGTGTAGCAGCATTCATCAATAAGTTTCCATTGTTGTAAATGATTGTTGATGTATGATTTTCTGTGTGTTGAGTTTTCCTGCAGCATATGAAACAAAATCAATAACATGTTATTTATAATTAAGGTTCTCTATTTTATTCTGCTAACTTTTTATCTCTACAGTGCCAGTTTCTGTTGTTCAATGTTCTTGGATCCATGATCAACATATTCTTTAACATGAATATAAAACTTTTCCAAACCATACAAGATCAATTTTTTTTTCCCCCTAAACAAAATCAGAGTAATTGACTGGAGGAATGTGCTGGCCATATTTACCATTGGGAAGCTTGATTCATTTTATACTCTGGCCAGAAACTGAATATTGCATGATAACCCAACTGACATGCAGAATAGCAGATGGAAAACTCTTTGAAACAAGGGCCATTTGGTATAACAATTGCCCAGGCTTGATTCTGAAGAACAGAGGAGGCCTTCTAATCAATCTGCCTTGGCAGTCAGCCATGCCCTAGACACCTTTGATTCGCTTCTGGGGGGATGGTGATCCATCTCTAACCTACACCTCACACCCATCCCCAAAAGGGAAAATTGGTTTTGATGGGGTTACTTTTTATACAAGCAAGGCTGTTGAGTTGGGATATTTTTACCTTCAGCTCACCCGGCCCAATATATTGTGCCATATGATCAATGTCAATATAACATATTGAATTAATTAGAAGTAACTACAGGATGTAATAGAAAATGAAACCCAACAAAAGTACAGCATTCTATATATGATATAGTAATAATCATTATGATTAATGATAATCATACTATAACAAAATCAAACTCATACTGCTACAGGAATAAGTTGCTGAACAATTACATCAAAAATCAAGGATTAGGAAAGAGAGGGGACAGATTTAATATAATTAGTGGAAGAAACAGACATGATTTGAGTAATAACTTCCACGCAGCAGTCAGTAGAGTCTGGATTGCACTGGTTGATTGTGTACTAGAGGCAAGCTCAAATTAAGCAATCAAAACGGAATAATTGACTGTTACCTGAAAAGGAAGAATCTCCAGGGTTATGTGAAAAAACAGGGGATTGGAATGAGGTGAGTTGTTCAGTTGGAGAGCTGGTGCAGACACACCTTCTGCACCGCAACAATTATGTGATTATCATGATCAGGGTTTGACAAAGGTTAAATCATGAACTATAAGGAGATTTTGTTCAGGACCAAAACTGAGAGTTATGCCTGAAAGAACAACAGAACGCACGCACATGACATAAGAAATTGAGAACATGATAACAACTAGACATGAGCAGGACAAAAGGAGAGAGAAAGAGAGGAAAGTAAGGCCACGATAAGACACCTCTGTGTAGATAAAGCATTTCTGTAAAAACAGCTGGATTCCTTCATGAACAGATTTTTCTGGGGAGAGCAAGTATTTTTCAAAAAAAATTAGAATTGTATTTGAAACTTTATCAAAGCTGGGAAACAGTGGCAGGTAGAGGATTTATCTGGATTTGCAGCTTCCTGTTTCCCCTCACCTGACTGAACCCTTCAATCACACAATAAACATTGATTTGAATTCATTTAAATCCTATAAATTTTAAATAATGACATTCAAACCTTAACTTGAATAAGGATTGTGCTTTAAAATTCACCACAAGGGTGAAATCTTTTCATGCATTGGATCGGAATCAATTTGAAACTTTGTGTTGTTTAAAAGCACTTTGTTTATTCACAGAAGTACATAAACAGGCTTCAGCATACAGTGGAATATTTTACTGTTTTAATTTGCACAAGTTAATTGTAGGGGATGGATGTGGATGGGCACAAGGCTGAAGGTTTGCCTAGGATACCTAAATACTATTGTACTGGCCCTGAGCATGACATTCAAAGTTCTGAAGAATCTGTCCAGTGTTAAGGGTTGACACAAGAGGAAAATTGTCAAGCAATAATATGGGGAGGGGTAAGGACAGATTTATTTTGTCAGCCACCCTCCCTGCAAAGTGAGAGAGAATGAGTTGGGAGGAAGTAAGAGGCCTTTCGTATCCCTTACTTAATTGAGTGCAGCCCTAGAGTAGATGTGGGTAAATTGAAAATATATTATTGATTAGTTTGTAATAATTCAAACTATTCAATGTGATGCATAAAAAGTTGGGAAATTCAGAGTTTAGAGTGAATGGGTGACTTCTATTAAGTGAGCAACAAATGAACATGCTGTCTACATCATTATTCTTGTGCATTGTACAAGTTAATTGCCCATTTTGCACATATAGCACGATTGGCAGCTGACTTGGGACCCAGTAGCACACTGTTAAAATTTGCAGATTACACAAAATTAATGCTAATAAGGCAAACTGTAACAGAAGACTTTAAAAAGAAAATTTAATCCAAAAGTGAGTCCTGATGAAAGGTCATCAAGCTGAAACGATAACACTTCCTCTCCACGGATGCTAATCTGCTAAACAGATACTGATCTGCTGAGTATTCCTAGCACTTTGTTTTTCTTATACAAGAGAACATTTACAGACTTGTAAATAGGTTTGCAAATGACAAATAAATTCACTGTGGTTAAGTAAAAGGTGGTTCATTTGATTTATTATTGAAAAGTATTGTTTCTTGTGCACTATACAGACTATGAACAGTATATGTTCATAGGGGAGAAGGAAAAGATAGGGTGAAGAGAAAGATCAGCTTTAAATATAATAGGACCATCCAGAAGGCTGATGAAAGCAGGGAAGAATCTGTTCTTGAGTCAGTAGATGGAAAATAAGAGTGTAATGGGGTGGAGGTGCAAAGTGATCTGGGTAAATTTCTTAAATCATTATCCATAGCATCATGGATTAATGAGATAAAACGTGTCAACAATATGGTTCATTTTAGGAGGGATAGATTTCAAAAGCAGAGAAGTTATTTTAAACTTGTATGTAACTTTGGTTAGACTACAATTTGACCTCTGTAAAATAGGCATTGGAGCACAGAAAAAAATGCAAAAAGGATGATATCAGAAATGAGATACAATTATGAAGGAAAAATGAGCAGGCTGAGGCTCCTTTTGATAGATCTTTTCATTGAGAAGTGACCTGACAGAGTCCTTTAAAATTACGAAGCGGTTCAAATAGGATCAATATAGAGCAGGTGCTTCCACTTGTTGGGAACTCCAACTACAGCCATCAATACATCAATATATGCCAGAAAATCCAATAAGGAACTTAAGAGACTGATGAAGATGTGGATTTTACTGTCACATTGGGTGAGGCAAACATCTAAAGACAAAACTGGATAAATACATGGGGGTAAAGAAATCAACAGTTATCTTAATAAAGATAAGACTTGTTTGAAGCATAAAGACCAACATAGACCTGTTGCAGCAATTTTCTGTAATTCTATCTCTAACCTGATTCTTTTACAATAACTAAATTGAAACATTAAAAAGTATGCAAAACAATTTAAATTCAGACAATAATTCATAATGAAATTATGCAAGTGCTAGACATTCACAATGGAATTAATAATGTTCAATAGAATAATATCTCTATTTGTTTACTAACAGTAATTATGCCCTTTTGGTTCTTGTATCATCCTTTGTGTCTTACTCCATTGCTTCTACGTTCAATTTTGTGAAGACCTTGCTGTGCATTTTATTGTAATCATGGTCTAACCAAAGTTCTATCCCAGTTTAAATATGGTTAAGAAATAGTTGTTTTGTTATGGAAGTACTTGCAAGTTTTATCTGTGGGTAAACAGAACTACCTAATTTTGAAAATGCACAGTCATTTTAATTTTCTGCATATTTAATGTTTTGTATTTATTTCAGGTTCTGGTGAAATCATGGACCATCCAGATTAGTAAGTATTGTGTCATTGCCTATCTCCCTAAAATTACTGAAAATCTTATGGCGGCTCAGAACATTGAAGAAAGGAAATGCATGAAGAAAAGGACAACCAACATGAAAGAGTTGCAAATAAATAAATGAGGAAAGTTTATTTGAACTCAAACATAATATGCATTCCTTTGAAGCAGCAGTTCAACAAGGTGGAATAAGAAAAACTAAGAAGTGAAGCAACTTGAGAATAAGCAATAAATTATAAAAATAGCTGTAGATTTTATTATTGTGATGTGATTAGCCATATACAAGCAGTTCTATTTGTACATTTTGCTTGCTTGTATGTATGTAGAGGAAAAATCAAGAGATTAATTGAAATTACAGCACATCAGGTCATTAAGGATAGGCAACAAGATCTCCATCATGATCATTCTCAACACTGCTGCCCCACAAGACTGTGTTCTCAGTCCCCTACTATACTCCTTTTTCACCTATGACTGTGTGGTCAAATTCCCCTGCAATTCGATTTTGAAGTTTGCTGACGACACCACCGTAATGGGTCAGATCTCAAACAATGAGGAGTCAGAGAATCTTGTGAACTGTAATAACCTGTCCTTCAATGTCAACAATATGAAGGAGATTGTCATCGACTTCAGGAAGCATAAAGAACAACCAACATGAAAGTGTTGCAAATAAATAAATGAGAAAAGTTTATTTGAACTCAAACGTATGCATTGCTTCGAAGCAGCAGTTCAACAAGGTGGAATAAGAAAAACTAAGTGAAGCAGCTTGACCAGTTGAGGATGATTGTGGTGAAGGTGTTGTTGCCTAATCTTAATGGCCTGATGTGCTGTAATTTCAATTATGTCAAAGTAGAAAGGGTTGAGTACTTCAAGTTTTTAGGTGTCCAAGTCACCAACAACTTGTCCTGATCCCCTCATGCCGACAGTACAGTCAAAAAAAAAAAGCACATCAATATCTCTACTTTCTCAGATTAAGGAAATTTGGCATGTCAGCTGTGACTCTCTCCAACTTTTAAGATGCACCATAGAAATCATTCTTTCTGGTTGTACCACAGTTTAGTATGACTCCTGCTCTGCCCAAGATTGCAAGGAACTACAAAAGGTCATAAATGTGAATGCAAGCCAGCCTCCCATTGACTCTCTCTACACTTTCTGCTGCCTCACAAAGCAGCCAGCATAATTAAGGACCCCATGCACCCCAAACATTCTGTCTTCCACCTTCTTCCTTCGGGGGGGAAAAAGATACAAAAGTCTTGAGGTCATAAACCAATCAGTTTCTTCCCTGCTGTTGTCAGACTTTTGAACGGATTTACCTTGCATTGTTGATCTTTCTCTGCACCCTAGTTATGACTATAACAGTACATTCTGCAGTCTCTTGTTCTGTATGAATGGTATGCGTTGTGTGTATAGCATGTGAGAAATAACACTCTTCACAATACATTAATACATGTGACAAGAATAAATCAGATCGATCATTTTACATAAATGACCAATGAAACCGATGGTGTGGATCACTTCCTCACTGTTGAATCCATTCTTTTTTGCCCTTTTGATATTAATAGTATGAAAATTGAGCAGGTTCTACCAGACCTGGTAATCCACTCCATCGGATTACTGCCAGTTGATGGAGATGAAAATAATCCCAAATATTTGCACTCATAAAACTCTATTGAGGCGATTCTCTCAGCCAGTGCAGCAGGCTGGGAGACTGAAGTGGAGGCCGTTTAGTGATGTATAGGTGATGGCTTTCTGGCCCAATCAGCTCCGTTCTGATTTCTAGTGTGGAGCTATATAAATTATTCAAATTCGCATTCAAGTACAATTTGAATTTCATTAGTGGGCCTGGGACTGAAGTCTCCAGGCCTGCAAGTGTCCCCCCCACTGCCAGAAGTGTTTCACTGCAGCAGGATTTGCAATTGCTTCCCACCTATGAGGAGCTGTGCTGGAATGAAGGGGAGCCAGTGAGATGTCAAGGCTCACCAGAGGGGTGGTGCCCCCTGGGCTTTGCCAGTCTGGGCCCCTGGGAGTGGCCAAGGGACAAAGTGCTAATGCTTGAAAGCACGTTGGAACTGCCCACCAGGCACTGGACAGTGCCAAGGGTCTGGGGCCTAATGGGTTAGGGCCTCCAGGGGGCAATTGGTGCGTGAAGGACTGCCACTCTACAGAGGGAGGGAGAGAGGCCTGAAATCAGGACTTGGCATTGAGGTGGGGGGCAGGGCCACTGTGAGGGGTGTGAATTTGGCTTCAACACATTTGGGGGCTAGCGATAGGTCAATGGGGATGTCTGAAAGACAGAAAGCAGACAGTGCTGGGCTGGTAGACATGTAGCCATCCGGGCGTTGACTTATCGGCATATGTGCAATGACCTGCTCAGTGCTATGCTGCCGGCCTCTCCAGTGGGAAATGGCTCCAGCCCCAGATTTTTCGCATAAATCACGCTAGCGCACTAAGTGTGGGAAATTCATTTTGAAAATCCTGCTGGAAAAACCAGCGGGATTTATTCCAGTTCTTACACAAATTCAACACAGCATTAAAATGCAGACTGGCAGCAGACACTATCTTCCCCCACCAACGCTCACGTGCATTGTGGTAGCAAACACCTCCCCCACCACTCAAAGAGCCATCTGACCTCACCCTCCCCAACACCGATCTGAGTCAGATGAGCTGGAAGCCCTGTATGTACCTCCTCAGAAGCTGAATTACCTGAATCGGACTTTTGCACTCCATTTCTGTTTTGCGCCAAATCTGGACAGCGAACGCGGTGGTAAAGGGGGAATGGCCACGGAAGTGGTTGGAGATCGCACTACTTACCTCATGCCCAATGCTACCAAGCTTTTGCACCTGAAAATGGGCACAACTTGATGGTAAAATTGGGCCCTTATAATTTTTTTGGGAAAATCACACTCTTATGTTTCTCAACTCTGTTAAGATGTTTATTACAGTAAGAAGTATCGCAACACCAATTTAAAGTCCAACAGGTTTATTCGGTAGCAAAAGCCACTAGCTTTTGGAGCACTGTTGCCAGCGCGCTGAAAGCTAGTGGCTTTTGCCACCAAATAAACCGGTTGGACTTTAAACTGATGTTATGAAATTTCTTACTGTACTTATTCCAATCCAAAGCCAGCATCTCCACATCAAGATGCTTATTATTCAGAGTTTGCTTCTGTTCACTGATCTTTCCCCCAAATGTTCTACTTGTTTTTCTGCATTCTCACATTCATGACTGTTTCCATGTTGTCCACCACATTGTTCCTTACAATCCACCATGCCAACAAACTTGATATCAATAATCTTTGACATTATTCTTCATTCTGTGTTCAAATTTATGTAATTGGAAAACAAAAATGGTTCTTCTACAAAATTCCTGGGCCACTTTATTGACTTCTTTATCTAAACTTCTTCTGTTTTTCATAATAGGGATGTTTTATTTGATTTATTATTGTCGCGCGTATTATTATAAAGTGGAAGTATTGTTTTTGTATGCTATACAGACAAAGCATACTATTCATAGAGAAGGAAATGAGAGTGCAGAATATAGTTTTACAGTCATAGCTAGGTGCATAAAAGAACAGCTTAATGCAAAGTAGATAGCAGCAGGGAAGAAATTGTTCTTGTGTAGGTTGATATGTGATCTCAGACTTTTCTATCTTCTTTCTGACGGAAGAAGGTGGAAGAGGGAATATCTGGACTGGGTGGGGTCCTTAATTTTACTGGCTGCATTGCTGAAGCAGCGGGAAGTGTAGCCAAAGTCAATAGATGGGAGGCTGATTTGCTTGATGAATTGGGCTACATTGACGACCTTTTGTAGTTTCTTATAGTCTTGAGCAGAGCAGGAGCATACCAAGCTGTGATACAATCAAAGAATGCTTTCCATGGTGTGTTTGTAAAAGTTGGTGTGAGTCATAGCTGACATGCCAAATTTCCAAAGTCTTCTAAGAAAGTAGAGGCATTGGTGGACTTCCTTAACTATGGTGTCAGGGAGTGGGGGAGGATGTTGGGAAGGAAGGAACCAGGATAGGTGGTTGGTGATTTGGACATCTAACAACCAGAAGCTCTTGAATATTTCTACTTTGGCAGCAGAGAAAAAGCTGTTCTTGTGTTGGTTGGTATGTGTCCCTCAGACTTTTGTGTCTTTTTTTTCTAATGGAAGAATGTGGAAGAGTGTGTCCAAGGATGTGTACCATTTGGGTCTGGTGACATTCCAACATTTAGTTTGAGTATTTCTTTTCAATAAATTCCTTTTGAATACCTTCAGAAATGCATGGCTATTGCACATCTCCCATCAAGTACTCCTGTCGTTCTCACCTCCATATTCTCTTTAAGTAATAAGGCAAAATAGTTAGCATCTGTTTATTCCCATATACTTCAATATCTTTTCCTTCTACATGTTCCCACCTACTACTTCAACTATATGTTATTTATAGAAGTCCGTGTAATTTCTCTTTAGTTGTCTGGCAGTCTTCTATCATGTTCTCTCTTGCCTTCATAGTTTTAATTTGCATCTTTTCTATTATTATATTTTTCATAGTTCTCCTGTGGAAATATTTCAGCTTTAACTAGGATGAGGGTTTCAAAGGAAAAGTAGCTGTTATGTTTCTATATTTATTCTTGAAATTGGGTGCACTAACAAGTGTTTATTGTCATCCCTATTTTCTCAATGTAGGTGGTTATGGATTACCTTTTGGGACTAAGAGATAAAGGGTTAACACAAATCACAGCTTGCTTTGCCATTCCAAAAGTAATTGAGACAACCAATGGTACTGGCATCACATAAAGGCCAGAGCGCACAAAGAAAGCAGGTTTCCTTCCCTAAAAGGACATAAATGAACCAATTGAATGTTTGCAACAATCCAATTGTTTCATGGTCTTGTTTTAGTAATAACAGCTTTTTAATTATAGATTTTCTGATGCCATGTAATTTGAGCTCATGCTCTGTGGATTAAAGATCTAGACCATTCTTTTATTCATTGAGTAACTTAACCGCTAGACTACTGTAACTTGGATGGATCTGATTTTTGGATATTAGTGAAATAGCAAACATGTGAACAGGAACATTTCAGACTTCTTCGAAGATGTCTCTGATAGAATGCAAGAAAAATGCTGACTTCCATTAGTAAAAACTGATTGTCAATATGGAACATGATGGTTAAGGTATGGTTGATGAGCATAGCTTTGGAACTGAGTCCATATTTGGGAATTGAGGAGTTCATTGAGAAGGATATGTTCCTTTTGCTTTTGCTAACTTTTTGACCCTGTTGGAATTGGTTTTTTAGTATAGGAAAGGAACTGGCTGTTTGGTGAGCATCTGGTAAGTGATTAAGCTGTCATCCAGTCCTAAGGTTTAAACTAGTATACAAACTAATAATAAAATTAACAAAATAAAACAAGAAAATTAATAAGTAAATAATGTAAGTAATGAATTAAAACACATTAAGAATGGCAGGGATGTGATTTATCAAGATAGCAGTATATGGGTGCTGCTGGACACTAATGTGACCGAGGGCAAACATGTTACAGTTGGTGTTTGCAGCTCAAGGAGCTTCAGCTCAGACCTACAGAGTGGAGAATCGGCTGCAGACAATGTAGCACACCAGGAAATGGGAAAATTGTCTGGCTCCTTTCTACCAGGAGGCAATCACACAGCTTAGGATAGGGTCTTCTGGTTTGCTCAGTGGTCAGGGATAGGAGAGTGTGACCGCAAGTTAGGCAGCTAAGGAGATCCGGGGGCAGGAGTATAAGAGCTTCAGTGTATGAAATTGTCCAATAAGTTTGAGGTTCTCTCAGCTTATTTGTATGAGAGAAGCTGCAGGATTTCTCATTGCTCTTGGACAATGAAAATGTTAGATACTACTATTAAGATTATTACAGCAGGATACTTGGGAAGAATCAAGGTGATTGGGCAGAGTTAACGTGGCTTTGTGCAAGAGAAATTGGAAGGAAGTTTACGAGAAAAATTAAGTGTACAACTAGTATGGAAATGGGAGAGTTGCAGATCCGTATTTTGGGAGAGGCAGCAGGCAGCACTTAATTCACCAGCCGACTTGTTCAGACTGCTGAAGGACCTATTGTGTACGTGTATTGTGCAGTCACACCTCTGTAACTGCACATGCACAATTCCAACAGCAGAGGCCCAACAGAGGGAGAGATCTGTCAAGTCTTTGATGTTACAGTGAACCCTGACCCAGCCCCTGTTCCAGCCCTCCCACAAGAAAAGGGACCCGCAGCTGATCATGAGCTCAAATATATAGTTCCCTGCTGCCCAGGTGGATTGTGCTCTGCACCCCTCCCCTCCCCTCCCCCCACAAAGACTATTCATAGACAGACCAGTAGTGGGTCCCTGTGGTGACAAGGCCAGCAATTATTGTTAGCAGGTAGCAGCTGGAACTATCATAGTCTGTATGTTGCAAGTTCCAGGACTTCATCATTTTGATATATTTCCAAGTCAAGATGGTATGTGATTTGAAGGGGAGCTTCCAGATAATGCTCCTGTGTGCTTGTTGCCCTTGATCTTCTGGGCTTTAGAGATTGTGGATTTGGAAGGTACATCACAGCAGCCTTGATGAGTTGCTGCAGTGCATCTTGCGTATTGTACAAACTGCTATCTGTGTGTGTGAAGGGAGTAAATTTTTAAAGGGTAAATGGGATGCCACTCAAAGTTTGTTTTTTTTTTCACTGGAGGTAGCCAAGCCACCTGAGTGTTGCTGGAGCAGCACAGATCCAAGAAAGTGAAGGGTATTCCATCACACTTACGTGCGTTATAGGTGGTGGAAAGGGACTGGTGAGTCAGGTGGTGATTACCTACTGCAGAATACCTAGTCTCTGACCTGCTCTTGTAACTACAGTATTTGTGTAACTGATCCAGTTATATTTCAGGTCAACTGTGGTTCTCAAGATGTTTGGTGTCAGGGATTTCAAGTGCTCTCTTATTGGCAATGGCAACAGCCAGGAATTTGTAAAGTGTGAATGTTACTTGCCACTTACCACTAAGACTGAATGTTGTCCAGGTTTTATTGCATGTGGGAACAGTCTGCTTCATTATGTAAGGCATTTTGAATGTGGCAAGCATTGCAATCATCAGCAAATGTCCCTAGTGCTGACCTTAAGATGGAGAAAAAGTCATGGATGAAGCAGCTGAAGATGATTATGCCTAGCATACTTCTTTGAGGAATTCATTCAGTGATATTCTGGAGCTGATCTGATTATCTTGAGCAATCTTCCACCTTTGCACTTAATAAATCCAGCCAACAGAGGATTTTCCCCAATTCCTTTTGACTTTAATTTTGCTAGGCCTCCTTGGTTGTTTCTCGGTCGCATGTTGCCTTGAAATCAACAGAAATTGCTCTTCCCTCACCTCTGGAATTTGGATTATATTGTCCATGTTTTGACCAAGTCTGTAAGCAAGTCAGGAGCTGTATGGTGCTGCTGAAAGCCACACAGGTTTCTCGTGATTAAGTACCAACTAGTAATAATGTCAATGACATCTTCCATCACTTCACACAATTGAGAGTAGACTGGTGGATATATCCTGCTTTTTGTGGACATACCTGAGTAATTTTCCACTTTGCCAGCTAGGTGGCATTTTTTTTTGTGTTGTAGCTACACAGGAAAAGTTTGACTCTGGGCATGACCAGTTCTGGAGTTCAAATCTTCAGCACTACTGTTGGAATGTTATCAGAATTCATAGTCTTTGCTCTATCCAGTGCACTTATTTCTTAATATAGCTCAGAATGAATCAAATTGACTGAAAACTGGCATCTGTAATGCTGGGGATCTCAGGAGAAGGCACAGATGAATTACCCATTCAGTGCTTTTGGTTGAAGATGGTTGCAAGTAATCCAGCTTTACCTGTGGTTCAAGACTATATTTTCATGACTCCATCATTAAGGTTGGAAATTTTCATGGAGCCTCCCCCACTAATAAGTTGTTTAATTGTCTATTGCCATTCTTGTGGCAGGACTTCAGAGCTTTGATGTGATCTGTTGACAATAGGAATGCTTAGCCATGTCTAAAGCAACGTGCTCCCACTGTTTAGCATGTATCTAGTCTTATATTCCAGCTTCGCCAGTTAGCACCTCATTTTGGCTCCTGGCATGCTGTCCTTCACTCGTCTTTGAACCAAGATTAGCCACCTGTCTTCAGTGAAGCTATACCAGGCATATGGTGGTGATATTTAATTCTGATGTTGGTGATGGCTTGCAGCACTCCCTACATGCCCAGTTTTGAGCTGCGAATTTTGTCCTGAATCTATCCCATTTAGCACAGTGATAGGGCTGTACAACCTAGAGAGTTTCCTCTGTGTAGACAGGACTTTATCTTCCACCAATACTGTGATGACACCAATACCAATATACTTGCACCAATACCAATACATTTCCACCAATACTATGATGGGTAGATGCACCTATAATAGGTAAGTTAATAAATACAGAGTGAGTATATTTCTCTGGTGCATTGCTTCCCTCGTCAATACCATAGGCCAGCCTGGCAAATATGTCCTTCATATGAGACCAACTCAGTCATTAGTGGTGCTATTGAGCCATTCCCAATGATGGATGTTGAAATCCTCCAACCGGATTATATTCTGTCTTCACTATTCTTGGTGCTTCCTCCAAGAGATGTTCAATATGAAGGAATATTACTGTTTCATCGGTCAAGGGAGGTCAGGAGATGGTAATCACCAGAAAATTACCAAGCCACATTTGACCTGATGCAGTGAGACTTCATGTGGGCCAGAGTTTTCAGCCCAAAATGTTATTGGGATCTTTCAGCTGCACCAGTGTGAACAGGGATTTCAATAGCTTCCAGTGCTGTTGCAGGTTCTTTGATGTGGCTGAGGGTCAATTTTGAGGATTCCCAGAGCAACTCTGTCTCAACAGTATTTGACTGCCACAAGCTTTTTGGGTCTGTCCTAGGAGTGGAACAGAGAGTGCCCGTGAATAGTGATGGAAAGGTTTCAGGCATTGGCTGAGAGGTATGATACTATGAGTATGACTACATCAATCTTTTGCTTGACTAGTCTGTAAGACAACTCATCCAATTTTGACATGAGTCCCCTGATAGTAAGAAAGACATTTACAGAGTTGTGTCTTTGTCCTATCTGGCACTTGGATCGATACCAGGTGTTCTGCCTAGTTTTAATTTTCTGAAAATCTCTTTTTGGTATTTTTGGTAGAAGTAAATGGTTTGCTAGGTCATGTCAGAGGGCAGTTAAGGGCCATAATTCTGCAAGCTCTGAAGTACATATACACCAGACTAGGTAAATATAGAAAATTTCAATACCTAAAAGACATCAGTGGGCCAGATGGATTTTTACAACAATCGGTAGGTTGTTGTCATCATTTTTAATACTAACCTGAAAATTGCAGATTTACTTAATTAAATTTAATTTACCAAGTTCCCTTGATGGAAAAGTCTCAAGATCATTGGAACACTCAGCTGATTTACTAGTCCACTAACATAATTGCTACATTCCTGTTTCCATTTCCTCCTAGTAGGAAATAGAACTGGATTTGTTTCCATGTCTATATCCAGTGGGATCTGGACAACATTCAGGCAAGTTACATTTGCATCACGTAAGTGCCAAGCAATGATCATACCCAACAAGAGAGAATCCAACCATCTCCCCATGATGTTCAATGGCGTCACCACTGCTGAATCCCCCACTACCAACTGTGGAAATTAAGTTACAACAACTATGGCAGATAGCTCTCTCAGCAAGAATGGAAAGTGCTTATGTGCAGACAAGGCCTTGGTGAAGTCATCAGTTTCTTACTCCGAGAAATGCCAATCCAACCTCATGTCAGTTTCTTAGACACTGTTCCCGGCCATGGCATGAACCAAAGACAAGCATAAGAACAAATGCAAAAGACAAGATATGATGACATGTTAATGACAGATTCAAAGGAGACGGTTTTTATTGGAAAAGAAAGGACAATAAGCTATCCAATGATTGGTGGACTATATATGTAAATTAAGAATTAGAATGTTGCTCATTTCTCATTTGCTATAATGAACTATAACTGCAAATCATCTGTATGAATTGATGGAACACCTAGCAGTCCATCCCACTGTATATGTTCTCCTTGTGCACAAGTAATAAAGCTTGTAGTTTGAGTATTCTTGGTGCCAAAGTGGTGTTTACACAACATCCTGGGACTTACCATTGATTAGAAATTGAACTGGCCGAATCATAAAAATATTAGCCATATAAATACTGTAGCTTCTGTGATGAATAGCTTGCCTCACTTATCAAAATTCCGCAAAATTTAAAAATAACTTTCCAATCTTTTTGTGTTTTTTAAAAAAAAAAATTCTCCTGATATCAGGCAGGTGAACCTTTGACCAGTTTATGGCTTTAATGGTGGGAGTTCCTATCAACAATGGGGCTCCCACCACTGCACAGTAATGCAAGCTAGTGGTGCTACCACAGCTTAGTATATATGCATTGTAACCTCTTTCTCCTTGAATTATTTAAAATATGCTATTTGCCTTTTCCTATGATGCTCACACTTCAAAGGAATTATCTGAAGCCCAAAGTCACTTTGTTTCTCCATATCCTTAAGTGATTTTCTATTGATTGTATATCTCAGCTCCTTTTTTTTCCTCTCCACAAATACACTACGTCACATTTTTCCACATCTGTCACTTCTCTGCCCATTCCCCTAACTTGTCTCTACCTTCCTGGAATCTTCAAAAGTCCTCTTTGCTATTTGCCATTCTATTTTTGTGTCACCACCTTTTTACATATCTTGCTCACTAAACCCCAGTCAAAATGATTTCTTTAAATAAGAACAAAATGGACCCAGCTTTGACTTCTGAGATGTACTTTTCTCCCATTTGAGAAGCACCTATTTACTGTTTATGTGGACTGCAAATCAAGTTAATCTGAAGTTGCTCCAGGTCAGCAGAATGAACTGAAATGACAAGATGGCATGATGTAATGTAGATTGAATAAATAACCCAAGTTATTTTTCTTCTATCAGTAGTTATGCTCGAGAACTCTATAGTCGGTATGTCCGAAACCAAGACAGTTCGGTTGTAAACAAAATGCAACAAAGGTACTGGAAAACCAAGCAAACATTTATTAAAGTGACCGGAAAGAAAGAAGATGAGCATGTTGTTGCATCAGATGCAGACCTCGACTCCAAATTAGAGGTAAAATGGTGGATAATATTTCTAAGTGATTTGCATTAAGTTCAACCATTGTGAATGCAATTTTTTTTTGTAAACTTTAAGTTTATTTTGACTTAATTGTCTCATTTTTTGAAAACACGTTTTATGGCTTTAACAATTTGTATTTGCATTCTCATTATTTTTAAATTTCTAAATATTTCAAAGTGGAAAGAGATAGATAAGCCGATGTCAAATCAGAGACTAGGGATGGGATTTTGAGCTGCGTTTGTCCCTAGATCAGAAAATCTCACCTGAGGTCAACGAACACTTACATGGTGCTATCCTGCCTGCTTTGATTCCCGTGGAAGGCAGGACAGGAAAATCTCTGCCCTAAGATTGGGGTTTTTTGACTCCAGTAGCAGATACACGAGTTATTGGCTGCTGATGGGATCTTCTGGTCCTGCCAATATCTAGGGCTTTTGAATGACTTGCCCAGCCCACCCCAGGAAACTGCCGTGAGAGGTTGACTTTGAGAAAGGCTGGAAAAGCCCATCCTAGGAGTCTCCAGAAAAAGGTGTAAAAGTGCTCATTACTTGTTTTTGGAGACAGAAATGGGGAATATCATAGGTTGAGGGAATATCATGGAATAGAACCAAAGGCAGTTGAAGGTTTTGTGACCAAGTAAGTTAGGAGGGTTGCAAGTCAGGACCAAAAGAGGCTGGAAGATTCAGAAATAGAATGGAGCGAAAAGAAGGATAAGAGAGATAAGAATGAAGGTAGTCATTATGGAAGAGGTAAGAGTGATTGATCTTGACAAGGATGTTGATTTTTGAAGCTCAGTTTGAGATCAAACAGGCTGTTGAAGTTTTGTATGAACTAGTACAGACCAAATGGAGCTGATTTTAAATAAAACAGACCAAATGGAGCTGATTGAACAGAAGAGGTCTGTGTCTAGAGTTGGTCAACTTACAAAGTTAAGTTAATACTGATGATGTGGCTGGTGCAGGGGCCTGCCAATGATTGGCTAAAGTAACCACCTGCTTCAGGTAGTACTTCGCTTTTTATATGCACTTAGAGTTCTCTGACACATAAGACTCCGAATCACATTTTAAGATGGAACTAGTTGGAATGTGTGCCATACAGTCTGCAATAATAATGCCAGTACCGCTGAAGAGATCCCATAAAGGCATATTTTGAAGTATTTTTATTCTGGACAGGAGATATCTCCAAACCCCAAAGCTAGTATTTAGGTTGCTCCCAAACCAGGCTCTTACTACCCACACTGACAGGGCTATCTTACAAGTCAGGTTCCTGCACAATACTCAAAATTGCATCATCCTTTATCTAGCAAGCCTATTGCGATGTCCATTTAAACAAAGTCTAGACCTCAAAATGGTCCACCCCATAGGCTGACAAAAATGAATAGGCTGTGATAGGCAGAATTGGGTAGTCTGAATGTTAAAATCTACTCCTGTTTGTATCTGTGGAGGGGATGAAGTTAAGAGCAATGAAGCAGTGTCTATGGGAGTGACGTGATTTTTCAGTCAATGTTTTCTGATGTTTTGAATGGGAGTTTTTACTTGTATGCAAATTGATGTCAGACAGATGATTTGATAGTAGAAAGATTGATGTAGGATTGGGACAAGTGAGGGAGAGACAGAGCTGGAAGACATTGAAAACATATGGTGGAAAATGTCCCATGTTTATGTGTATGTATGTTGATTAAAAAAGAGAGGATTAAGGATAGTACCCGAGTGAGAAGAAAATCTCTTGCAGTAGATACCCTGGCTACATTCAACATAGTTTGTTAGCATCATCCAAAAGCAATGGAAGAAAATGGTATAGTTGATCATACCAAATGCGGTGAAGTGTACGGAAAGCCAAAGCCCATGATCACAATCATAGAGCATATCGTGTGTTTTTTTTTACCAATAACTTCTCAATACTGTGAGAAATAGTTTGTGAACTAAGTACAGTGGTAGATCAAATTAGTAATTTTTTTGTGTAAATATAGGAATACTTACTCTTAACATAATTTACTCCAGTAACAATTATGGTGAAATATTGTGGTGTATTTTTAGGAAATTGTAATATAAGAATAAATAATATTGATAGAATAGAAAAAAAATTGTTATTTTTAAAATATATTTTTATGGAATAGAAATGTCATTTTAGAGCACTATTTATTTTAATTCCAGACAAATAGGAAATAAATGACTATAATTAGTCAACAGCATCATTTCCTTTATTTATTATTTCTGCCAAACAACCTCCCAAAAATAAAGCATATAAATTCAGTTTGAGCTAAGTTATGACATTGCAAATTGTAATGACGTATTCATTGCAAGCAACTTTCACTTTAATGATCTAGCATTTAAAAAGGGACCTTAGCAGTAATTTATCACTAATGAGCCCTTTTTTTTGTATTCAAGCTGTGTATTAAACAGAGATAATTGCATCTAGTCTTAGCCCTGGTGTAGAGACTCACTTACCAGCCAAGTCTGTCAGGAGTTTGGATTAATGTCTTTCACAACTTACAGCTCAATAACACAAGTGGCCATAGTAAGAAGTCTCGCACAACTCACCTTCATCAGGTGAGTCACTTGATGAAAGAGCAGCGCTCAAAGCTTGTGATTCCAAATAAACTTGTTGGGCTTTAACTTTGTGTTGTATGAGACTTCTTACTGTGCCTATCCCGGTCCAAAGCCAGCATCTCCACATCACAAGTGGCTATGAAATGGGTGTGTCTAAGATTTTTGGATCCAATTCAAAGCCAGGCACAGTTATGTAAAGGTACCTCCAATAGTTAAAAGCTATTGCCTGATAGGTCAATAAGTCAGTTAGTCATTTGTTTTCTCCATCTTCTCTAAAATTAATTTATTTGCTGATTCATTTTCCAGCAGAGTGAGCATTCCATGATCCTTTTCCTCTAAACAATGCAACTGATATCTAAAATGTATTTTCAGTTACATGGGTAATGACTAACCAACTAAAATATAATTATGCAACAGCAGACTGGTAAAATATGAAATTGTTGAGAAGCATTCACAGAGATTAAACTGAGGGTGTTACTTATTTCAGCTGTATGGTTTTCTTCCTCTTTTTAGGGTATATAAATACATTCATTACAATTGCAAGATTGATTATTTTTGAAAGGTAAAGGCAGATACAAATGCACAGTTGTACAAGTTATGATGGGATGAAACAAACATGAGATTTCATAATGAAAATTGCCCTATCTTTCAGCACTTATTCCTCATTAATACTTTTTTAAAGTTGAAGTTCCTGCCAGTTCTTTGTTGATTTGATGTATTATTGTCACATGTATTAACGTAGTGAAAAGTATTGTTTCTTATACATTTATATAGACAAAACATACTGTTCATAGAAAAGAAATTAGGAGAGTGAATGTAGTGAATGTAGTGTTTTAGTCCTAGCTAGTATGTAGAGAAATATCAATTTAGTACAAGGCAAATCCATTCAAAAGTCTGACAGCAGCAGGGAAGAAACTGATCTTGAGTCGGTTAGAACCTCCAGACTTTTGTATCTTTTTCCCAGCGGAAATAGGTGGAAGAGAGAGTGTGTGGGTTTCTTAATTGTACTGGCTGTTCGCCAAGACAGCAGGAAGTGTAGTCAGAGTCAGTGGATGGGAGCTTGGTTTGCATGATGGATTGGGCTACATTCACATCCTTCTGTGGTTCCTTGCGGTCTTGGGCAGAGCAAAAACCATACCAAGCTGGATACAATCAGAAAGAATGCTTTCTATGCTGTATCTGTAAAAGTTGATGAGAGTTGTAGCTGACATGCCAAATTTCCTGAGTCTTCTGAGAAAGTAGAGGCATTGGTAGGCTTTCTTAACTACAGTTTCGGCCTGGGGGGTCCAGGACAGGTTGTTGGTGATCTAGACACTTAGAAACTTGAAGTTCGCAACCCTTTCTACTTCATCCCTGTTGATGTATATAGCGACATGTTCATTTTATGCCATGCAAATATTAGAAATTTCAGCAAATTGAAAGGAATGTGATGACGTGGATAACTCTGTCACAGGTTTTTAAAGTTCGACATTATGTGGCCAATTTTCCTGTATCTCCCTACCCCACCCACTTACTGCCTGAAGTTGGCTGGGTCTGCCCAATCTGAACTGTGTTGGCAGAGAACAAGGTTGAAAATGAGGCATATGTGTAGCTTTAGAAAGTTCTTAAAGAAGGGGTCTTATCCGTCAACCATAAATACGCACATTGTAAAACTTTGGTCTTACCCTGTAGTTCCTTTTATAACTTGTTGCCATCTCTCTCTTTGATAAGAGGGTTTGAAGAGGGTCATGGCATAGCTTTACGACCAATTATTTGATGTATTCTCTGTGTGTGCTGCAGCCTCACAAAAGATGCAGAAGAAACAGAAGCTGGATGGTGGGAAAGACCTTTCCTACCTCATTCATCTGTGAGTGATGAGCTCACACCTATTGCTGTGCACTCTAACAGTTGCACTGCCTCAACACCCACTCCTGCCAACTCATCTTCCATATTCATTCCCATGCCACTTCCATTGCCACATGCCTCTTATCCACTACAGACAGACCTCAGGAGCCTTGTAGAAATGGGAAAAAAATCTTAATAATCTACTCCTGCTTTCAGTCAAAGACACTTCATGGTGAAAAATGTCCCATTCATGAAACCCTTTCAAAGGTTATAAATCTCCTCAAATGGTTAATTTCTTGTAAAAAAATAAATTTCTATTCAGACTCCACAAAGCTAATCCTTTAATAGGCTCCTTAAATTGGCACTCAAACTCAGAATCTCCTGATGAAATAAATATAAGTTTTAAAACTCAGCTAAGCATTCTTAATGATATAATAGCACTTTGGAAATGTCAACAAAGACCTTTTATTGAAACTGTAGGAACATATGTTTTTTCTAAAATGCACCAGATTTCTGGTCAATCAAAGCAGTCCAGCAGAAGTTTTTTTTAAACTCTCACTGACTACTTCAGCCTGATTTTTTCTTGTTTAAAGAATGAAAAGTCTTTAAATTTCCTAATCATGGCACTAAACAGTACTCATTCACCTTTCAAGAATACTTGTATCTTCTATGTAAATTTATGACTACTGTACTGGAGGTTAAGATCCTTGGACCAGCCAAACTGGGGTTCATTAGAACTCTGCACTAAGTTCAAATGGCCCTGCCTGAGTGATTCATACTGTCTCACATTCCCTATGCTGGGAGAAATTGGATTTATCAGAAATGGAGGCAGGATTTCCATATCTGGGTCCTGCGTGCCATTTTTTAAATATCAATGAAGTCTTCCCAACTCTGTGAAAGTCTGGTCCTAAGAATCTGCAGGCAAAGTCCATTAATAGTTATGTTTTGAGACAGCACATATTGCTGGTCTAAATTCTTTTTATGATTTGCTCTTACAAACATGAATATGGTGCAGGAGTAGGCCATTCAGCCCCTCAAGCCTACTCCACCATTTAATAAAATCATGGCTGATCCGATAGTAATTCTATCTACTTACTCTCAATAATCTATCATCCCCTTGCTTACTAAGAATCTATCCATCCCTTCCTTTAAAATATTCAACCACTCTGCTTCTGTCATCTTTTCAGGACAAGAGTTCCAAAGATTCATGAACTTTTGAGAGAAACTTTTTTGCCTCATTTCCGTTTTAAATGGGCAGTCCCTTATTTTTAAACAATGACCCCAAGTTCTAGATTCTCCAAGAGGAAACATCCTTACTATATTCACCATGTCAAGACTCCTCAGGATGTTATTTTCTAAGGCATGAGAAGGATGAACATTTGAAGGTCAGAGGATTTAAAATATTAACTGAATGAATAATTTAGTTCTGATTTGAAAGTACAGTTTTGTGAGTTGGAAACTTCCCAGTTCCCAGTGATGAATTGGATTTTCATAAATAGCAGTACTGAAATTTCCTGTATGTTTTTATTGGCAAAAGCAAAGGGCAACTATAAACTTCTGTTTGTATGTGAAGGATTGAATTTTGTTTTTAAAAAAAGTGTCATAAGCTTTAATTCAGATTTCATTGGCAACATTGGCAAATACATTTACATTTAAGTTTGAGAATTAATTAACGTACTTGATCATGAAAATATTAATTAAACACAAACTATTTCCAGCTGCTAGCAAAGAATAAGGGACCCAAATCAGAACTGTGCTGGCTAGACAAAATTCCCTTCTGGAAAAGGGAAGGAAAGTAGCAGATATCGTACAGTAGGTGGGCATCGTGGATATCTATTAGAGAAAAAGAACATGATGGAACATCTTGAGATTCCTTGTTTTGAAGACAAGACTGTGCCAGAGCATGGCAATTCTATCTTTTTTAATCTCATTATGTGCTTCTAAAAGTCTAACTTTTTTATGACTGTAACGCTATGTTCTGCACCCTCTCGTTTCCTTCTCTGTGTATAATATGCTTTGTCTGCATAGTGTGCAAGAAACAGTACTTTTCACTGTATGATAGTATATGTGACAATAGTAAAGCAAATCAAGAAATAAGATGCCAACATGAGGAAGGGCTAAGTCCAAAATTGTGGAATTGGGAGAGGCAAGCAGTGATGGAAATATTAAAAGTAGAAAGATAACAGTTAGAAAAAAAAATCAGAATGAAAACTTGAAACAATGGCCAGGAAGATTAATAGACTTGTTCTGGATACAGCATGACATTGCTATTCCAACAGTACAGTTGGAAGACAGACTTGAGTAAGTGAACTATCATCACCCATTTAAATGAATAAAAGCAGCCATTATTTTCAGTGTTATCAATTGTCACAATGTGAAAACAATCATGGCATAAGGTTTGAGAAGGATGTGGTACAGGAAATGCATATTGTGGCATAACGTCTCCTATGCCATTGTTCACAGTAAGCAATTTTGTAAGAGCACTGTTGTTATATCAAGCAGCATAGGTATTCAACTTTGAGAGGTTTCCTAAAACTAAATCAAAACAAATTTGCTTCACTCGGTACGATCATCAGCTCCAACTTTGTAAGACCCTTGTCAGACCCCACTTGGAGTACTGTACACACTTCTGGTTGCCTCACTACGGGAAGGACGTGGAAGCTATTGAGACAGTGCAGAGGAGATTTATAAGGATGTTGCCTGGATTGGGAAGCATGCCTTATGAGAATAGGTTGAGGGAGCTAGATCTCTTCTCCCTTGAGAGACGAAGATTGAGAGCTGACCTGATAAAGGCTTATAAAATGTTAAGAGGTATAGATAGACTGGACTCTCGGAGGCTATTTCCTAGGGCTGAAATGGTCAGTACGAGGGAACACAGGTTTAAGGTGCTGGGGAGCAAGTACAGAGGAGATGTTAGGGGTAAGTTTTTCACATGGAGGATGGTGAGTGAGTGAAATTGGCTGTTGTCAGTGGTGGTAGAAGCGAACTCACTGGGGTCTTTTAAAAGACTTCTGGATGAGTACATGGGATTTAATGGGATTGGGAGTTACAGATAGTTCTATGGCCAGTAGATATGGGTATGATCGGTGCAACTTGTGGGCCGAAAGGCCTGCTTGTGCTGTAGTGTTCTATATTCTAAAAGAATTAAATAAGTTAGAAGTTTTTGTTTAATAAAAGCAGAGGATTATTAGGATGTGGAAAGTCCTACCTGAAACAATTTTGGGAGGAAGAATTCATAATAAAAAGGAATTGGCTGCACAACTGTAAACACAAAAATTGTTAACTCATTTTGGCAGTATGTGTGGGTGTGCTAGACCAACTAGCCATATTTTGTGTTGTAAAACTCAGACCTAACAGAATTAGGAACGCATGGGAGGTAAGAGCATTGGGAATACAATCTAGGTTTTGATAGTACTTGGGTAATATAGTGGTGTTCTGAAAGAGAATAGCAAGGCCTGGGAATAAAATGATCTCTGGATTCTGAATAAGCCCTGAAGTGATTGGAGAGGGATCTTTGGATCTGAAGGTATTGTTGAAAAATCCAAGATTAGAGAATTTGCAGTTTTGGGATCAGAGAGCCCTAGAATGTGTATTCTAGGGCTTGATGAGCACAGTAAAAGTAGTGGGCTCTAGGATTAGAAATCTGGAGAGGAGAATCTTGGGATCCAACAAATCACAAAAGAAGTTTTGAAGTTTCTTCATGGGGGCAGGCTGGGTGTAGGGGGAATGGATAGATATTGGAACTCAAATTGCCATTGGCCCATTCTGGTACTAAAAGATCGTTCTCCTCTGACCCATCAACAATGCTGTCAGGATTGTTTTCACTCATCTCTTTTATCATCAAAAAGTAGCTCCTTTTATGTTCTTACGATGGTCTTCATTCCAGAATACTTAAGGAAGTGGCCCTGGAGATAGTAGATCCAATTTTTGGTTATTTTCCAAAATTCTTTGGATTCTGGACTGGCTCCTGCAGATTGGAAGGTAGCTAATGTAAGCCTATTCAAAAAAGGCTGTAGAGAGAAAATGGGAACTATAGATTAGTGAGCCTAATGTCAATACTCAGGAAATTGCAAGACTTCATTATCAAGAATTTCATAACTCAGCATTTGGAAGGCAGTGGTATAATCAAAGTCAGCATGAATATACAAAAAGGAAAGCTTAACTAATCTATTGGAATTCTTTGAAGATGTAACTAGTAGAGTTGACTGAGAAGAATCAGTGAATGTGGTTTATTTAGACATTCAGAAGGCTTTCAATAAGGTCTCTCATAACAGAAAGCACATGGGATTGGAGATAATGTCTTGTGATGGATAGAACGCTGGTTCACAGATAGGAAGCAAAGAGTTCCATAAATGAATTTTTTGCTGATTGGCAGTCAGTGACAAGTGGGGTTCCACAGGAATCTGTGCTAGGACCCCAACTGTTTATATATATTGATTTGGAAGAGGAAACTGAATATATTATCTCCAAATTTATAAATGATTCAAAGTTGGGTGGGAGGGTGAGCTGTGAGGAGGATGCAAAGACATTTCTGTGTAATTTGGACAGGCTGAGTAAGTGGGCATATGCATGGCAGATGCAGTGTAATGTAGATAAATGAGAGGTTATTCACTTTGGTAGCAATAATAGGAAGACAGATTATTATTTGAATGTAAATTGAGAGAGGTGGATACTCAAGTGAGATCTTGGAGGTGTCATGCATTAGTTGCCAAAGAATAGAAAGTAAAGAAGACAAATTATATATTGGCCTTCATAGAAAGAGGATTTGAGTATAGGGTAAGGGATATTTTGCTGCAGTTGTGTGGGGAGTTGGTGAGGCCACACCTGGAGTATTGTCTGCAGTTTGGTGTCCTTATCTGAGAAAGGATGTCCTTGCTATAGACAGAATACAGCGAAGGTTTATCAAGCTGATTCCTGGGATGGCAGGTCTATCATATGAGGAGAGATAAAGTCGGTTAAGATTATATTCATTGGAGTTTAGAGGAGTGAGAGGGCACCTCATATAAATTTATAAAATTCTAAAAGGGTTAGATAGGATAGATTCAGAAAGGATGTTCCCAGTGGTGGGGAGTCCAGAAATAGTGGCCATAGTTTGAGGATAAGGGGTTATAAACCTTTTAGGATTAAGGAAAGGAGAAATGTCTTCACCCAGAGGGTGGTGAATGTGTGGAATTCACCACCACAGAAAGTAGTTGAGGCCAAACATTATGATTTCAAAAAGAAATTAGATATAACTAAAGGAATATGGGAGGGGGAATCAGGATATCGAAGTTGATGATCAGCCATGAATCATCAAATGAATGGCAGAGCAGGCTCGAAGGGCTGAATGGCCTACTCCTATTCTTAGCTTCTATGTTTCCTGCCAATATTTTAGCTTAAATTTACTATTTTGTAAAATTAGTGGACAAAAGTCATTAAAGGGGTAAATTCCTGATATGAAAGTTGTGCAGAATTTGAAAATGTAATGCATTACTATTGGGTTTGTTGACTAATGTTGGGGCAATTTAAAATGTACCTGCTTGGGTTTTGTCACATTGCGCAAATGTCCATAAACAAAAACAGGCCAGCAAGAACCAATTTCTGGGTTGACCTACCTTACAGTCTTGGAAGCAGAATGCTTAAAACCTTTTAAGAGGAATGTGGATATAGATTGAAAAGTAACACTTTTTTTTAAAAGGGTATTTGGAATGAGTGACAGAATTGGACTTTTCTTTCAGAAAACTAATATTAGCAGGATCAGTCAAGTGTTCTTCCATACAGAAAAGTTTGGTTACCATCAATTTCCTTTGAAAACTGACTATGATACTGATGAGAAGGAATTGTTATCCAGTTAATCAAATTGAAACATGTACAACATTCTATTCAAAACTGTTTTGGAAATTACTGTTTGGTTCACTGTGAGTGGGGAATAAAAATAACAGATTTTAGCTCTACCTGCATTAACAGAATATGGAAAATGGTTAATTGTCATAAATTTGACTTACTACCAGTAGTTGACACTTTAAATAGCCCATTTGTACCTTAAATCTATTACTGTAATATTAGGAATACCAAATTTGACATTGCAATCAATTTTTTTTGATTTGTCCAGCACTACCATACAATGGCCACCTGATGGCATCATGGCAACATCTTACTTCCAGTACCATACATCAGGAAACCCAAATAACAGCTAAGCTGTCTGTGCTGCTCAGCTCTAACTCCATATACAGCTGAGGAAATTCAGTGGAAATCTGATATAAAAGACAGATACATAATGAAAGTGAGGTCCCTTTAAAATCATAAGTTCTACAGTGCAGAAGGAGACCATTCAGCCCCTCAGGTTTGCACTGATCAAATATACACCTGGTCCCTATCCTTATCACACAATTCTCCAACAATGCTCAGGATTCCCTTCACACACATTGTTCGCCACTTTAACACATCAATAGCAGGTTAGATGTAAGGATTCGCATTCTAATCAGCAATCTCTGACTGTCTGTGCTGATGTGTGCTATTGCAGACCAGAACACTGCATTTGCCTGAGGAAGACACAGGAGTCGAAAGCTCGCGTTTTTACTATCAAATAAATCAGTTGGATTATAAATTGGTGTTGCTAAATTCTTACTGAGTTCTTACCACCCCAATCCAACGCCGGCATCTGTATATCATCCCTATCCTTATCGCCATGCATTTACCCTAGCTAGCCCCCCCTCAGCCAAAGGGGTAATTTAGCATGGTCAATCCACCTAACCCTCTCATCTTTGAACTGTGGGAGAAAACCAGAGCACCCAAAGGAAACCCATCCAGACATAAGAGAAACTTGCAAACTCTACACGGTGACCCAATCTGGAAACCAAATCTGAGTCTCTAGTGCTGTGAGGCAGCAGTACTAACCACTGTGCCATTCTAGAAATGTGACATCCAGCTATGATAAAGATAGTTGACAGGACGTTGTGTTTATGGGTGATAAGGCAAACTTAGAAACTAGAAGCAGGAGTAGGCCATTCAGCCTTTGAGCCTGTTCTACCATCCATTTTCATCATGGCTGATTATCAAATTCTATATCCTGAACCTGCGTTGCTCCAATACACTTTTTAATCCCAAAAGCTATACCTATTTCTTGAAATCATAACGTTCTGGCCTCAACTACTTTCTGTGGTGGTGAATTCTACACATTCACCACTCTCTAAGTGAAGAGATTTCTCCTCATCTCAATCCTAAAAAGTTTAAACCTTATCCTCAAACTCTAACCTGTCAATCCACCTAACCCTTACATCTTTGAACTGTGGGAGAAAACCGGAGTGCCCAAAGGAAACCCACCCAGACGTGGGAGGAACTTGCAAACTCCACACAGTGACCCAAGCTGGAAATCGAATCCGAGTCTCTAATGCTGTGAGGCAGCAGTGCTAACCACTGTCCCACTCTGGATTTTCTCACTATTGGGAACATTCCTTCTGAATCTACCCTGTCTAATCCTGTTAGAATTTAATAAGTTTCTGAGATCACCTCTCGCTCTTTTAAACTCTAGTGAATATAATCCTATCTATTTAGCCTCCCCTCACTTGATGGATCTGCCATCACAGGAATCAGCCTGGTAAACCTTTGCTGAACTCCGCTTATAGTAAAGTCATCTCTCCCCAGATACTCACAATACTTGAATTGTGGCCTCACTAACGTGTATACAATTGCAGTAAAACATCCTGTTTCCTATATACAAACCCTTTTACTATGAAGGCACACATAGACAGAAGATTTAATATATTATTGGTGAATTACCTATGACTTTGCTCATAGTGAGTCAGGGTGGCACACTGGTGTTAGTGCTGCTGTCTGAGTGCCAGAGACCAGAGTTCAATTCCAGCCTAGAGTGATTGTGTGCATGGAGTTTGCATATTCTCACTGTGTCTGCGTGGGTTTCTTCCAGGTACTCCGATTTCCTCCCACTATCCAAAAATGTGCAGGTTAGGTAGATTAGCCATGATGAATGCATGGGATTAAAAAGATAGGGCAGGGGAATGGGCCTGACTGGGGTGTTCTGTAGGAGTGACAGTGCAAACTCGATGGACCAGATGGCCTCCTCCTGAATTATAGGCATTCTATGGTTCAAGTATACTGGTTCCTTTAGCTGTGCACTCAAAGTAAGGTTTAGTTAAAGTTTTTGCATTGTCAGGCAAGGAGAGTGGGCGATGAAAGAGAGAGAGAGTGCATCTCTGAGGGAATGCTTGTCCCATTGCTCTTTCATGTGAACGCATACCTGCCATTGTCTCCTCAGCTTCTTTTCAGTATAATGTCTTACTGTTCACTAAGCAGCTGGCATCAATCAGCAGTGTGGGAGTATAATGACGTTGAGCTTTAGAATGGAAACAAGGGAAAATGTGTTGGTGTGTTCATGTGAAATTATTCTTTTCCCCAGTGACCAACCAACATTGGGCATCTTGATAGCAAACTTGTCATCTATTATCACCGAGCAAGTTTCTCGGTATGGCCTCTGTTTATTGTTATGTCCTCACCACATTAATCCTGCTTCTTATTGGTATTTTGTTTAGATATTCCATTCCATCCAGAGGACATGTATGGAATTGCTGAAAGTCATTGAACAGTACCAGAAACGAATTTGTTGTATGTATTTTATTTACTATTCAGTATATTTGCATTTAACTGAATAATTTCAATTCATTGCTGTTCACTTATGTTCCCATTTGTACTTTGTCGTAAATTTAGAAGTTACAGGGAGAACATACAATAAAATTGCAAAGATAAGTCAGTAAAAATATTATTCAATATTAATTATTCAATATAATTCCTATTGTAATTTAGGAATAAATTTGATGGAAACAAAGGGCCATTTAAACATTTGTGTTAATTCTACTATTCTAATAGTTAATAGCTGCTCTGGTACCTCAACTCCTGTTGCCTCTGCATGTCTTGTCAGATCTCAATTTGATATTCTCATTAAATGATTTCCCAAGATTGGCAGTACAGAGTGAGGTGTTGTTTTGACTTCGAGGTCCATGAGTTGGACTTGTTGGAATATGAACTCCCAAATTGAGGCTAACCTCCTACTGCACCTGACAAAGCATGCCATCTACAGGTCCAGGCAGCAGGCAACTGAGGGAAGTCATCCAACTTAACTGTTTGCCACGGCTATATTCGTGGCCCAGTGTCTCTGGCAAGGAAGCATGCTGTGTCTGAGAGTACTGTTGATACCTTCCATGCCCACCGGGCATTGCAGGGATTGGAGTGTATTATTGACCCCTTTAAACATATTTTTATTTGGTGTTTTAAGTTTCCTTTCCGCTTTGTCTTTTTGTTTCAGGCAGGTCCCCTCCTTCTGGGAGCTGCCCCTTTTGAGTTGTCATTAAGTTAATTTGATTTTGTTTATTTGGTTGAACATCAAAAGATGTCCCAAGTTGAAGCCTGTTAAGGCTGCCCAATCAAGGAGCTCTGCAGAGTGTATTGGAGCGTCCGGGTCACTGGCACTTGGTGAATATTCTGTTTTGGGAGGTACATGCCTGAGTATTGTAATCTATTGCAAATAAATCTCTTTTGATGAAGGGACACTAGCCTCTCAGAAGTTATTTTAGGACTAGTATAATCCCTAGCAGCAAGCAGGAGCCACCCACTCCTGGGATGGAACATTTGCATCATTGCCTATGCAGAGCTTGAAGAGGTGGAGAATCACTTAAAAAGAGCCGAAGAACCTTGAAAATTAGATACAATTTCTTATTGATGACTTGTGCTGAACAGAAGCTTTCAAATGGATTGAGATGCTATGGAGCAAGGAATGTTACCAATTAATTTTCTCATTGTCAGCCATTTTGGCCTTTTTTTTTTGTTTTGCATCATTATTGCTATCTAGTGAACAATAGAGATCAGGCTTTAAATCTGCCAACTTCTGGTTCTGAATCATTCAGAATTAAAAGTGGTCTTTTATTTAAGAAGGAGGTGAAGAATTTCTTCCCCCGAGGATTGTTGGTCTTTGGAATTAATGGAGACAAATTCATTGAATATATTCAAGGCTGAGTTTGACAGATTTTTGATTTGCAAGGGAGTCAAAGATTATGGGAGATGGGCAGAAGTGGAGTTCATTGCCAAATCTGGTCAGCCATGATCTTATCGATGGTAGAGCAAGCTCAATGGGCCAAATGGTCTGTGCTTTCTATTTCTTATGGCTCAGGCCTAGATTGGACACAGTGAGAATCAGCCTCACAATAGACAGCTCCTGTTCTCAGCTAAAGGAAATAATTAGATATAATGAACAAAAAAAGGAGAGTAAACAGATGCAAAACCTAAAAGTTTGAGTTGTGGTAAAATTGTAAGTGTTGTTTTTCCTTTCTAGTTTTGTCTCAAGAAGAAAATGAGTTGGGACGATTTCTCAGATCACAGGGTTCACAGGATAAAACCAGAGCAGGAAAAATGATGCAAGCATCTGGAAAAGCACTATGTTTCTCCTCACAGCAAAGGTATCAAAAGTATTCTAGGAAATATTCCATGATGTATTTGATAAAGATTAGCTGATGGTGCACTGAATTGATGAGCAGCATGGCATATGATTAGTAGGAAAACAAATCTGACTTCGCCTCAACCTGATCCAAGCTATCTGAGTATTCTTCTGAAATGTGCGAATGTGAGCTGTTAATGTTCATTTCCTTGTGGAATTCTCTAGATCAGCATTGCCAAAGAACTAGAATCATGTCACCTGCCCAAATCACAAAATGAAATGGGCATAATGCAGTTGAGGAATGGGAAAATGTTACATTAGAAATAAAACAATTTCTGAATCTGATAACTATACCAATTTAATTATTATTCTTGAATTTCTAATAAGTTAATGAGTCCAAGGCTGTTAACCTGGTTGTCTTGATTGTAAATCATTTCTTTATTCTTCACAAAACACTTCATTTGCTCAATCAGGGCCTCTTTTTCAAGCAAAAGCGGAAAATGCTGGAAAACATCAGCAGGTCTGACAGCATCTGTGGAGAGAGAATAGAGCCAACATTTCGACTCTGGATGACCATTCATGTTCAATCAAAAATTGAACATGAATAATCCTTCTTAAAAAAAACAGTTCCCTTTAAAGATGATTGAGACCTTATTCTACCAAAATAAGGGTGGCATAGTGGTTAGCACTGTTGCCACACAGCTCCAGAGACCTGGGTTCGATTCCCAGCTCGGGCCACTGTCTATGTGTAGTTTGCACACATTCTCCATTGTCTACACGAGTTTCCTCCCACAGTCCAAAGATGTGTGGATTAGGTACATTGGGCATACAAAATTGTCCCTTGATGTCCTGGGATGCATAGGTTAGAGAGATTAGTAGGGTAAACATGTGGGATTATGAGGATAGATCCTTGGTGGGATTGCTGTTGGTGCAGACTTAATGGGTTGAATGGCTTCCTTCTGCACTGTAGGGATTTTATGAATGTAGTCAAGGAACTATGCCTAACCTCCCATACCCATCTCAATAATGATGTCATAAATGGGGACTTGTGTATTGTTACTGGTGCTTGACATCTGTTTCTATAAACCAGTGAGGTTTGTGGAGCGACTGATGGAGCAGGATTATCATTTGTTCATAAGACAAATCTTTTAATTTTACCAACAAAAATAAAACATTGATTCCACTAATATGCAGTTCATGTACAACGTCTATCACCTGCAGTAAATGAACACATCAGTGACCACTGTCTAGGAAATTGGCATGATGTGTTCATGATATGACAGTACATGAATGAGGATGGTTGAGTGGGGCAAAACTTTGGTAAACAGGAGTTGTAGACATTCTGAAGTTTTATTTTGGATGTCTAGAAAAATCTGGTGAAACCTTGCAAACTCACCTGTATGAGCAGTGGGAGCTCCGTGAGGAAATAGGAACAGAATAATATTAAATGAATATTCAGCCTTAATTGTATGCTATGTTAAGGTATGAATAACAATTTTAAGTACTTATTTGCATGTTGTGTTATTTTGGAATGTATTATTTGCCAGCACAAATTGGAGGTTAGTGCTGGTATAATTATGAATATTACAAAGTTAATTAAAGGATGTCAGAATATTGATGAAAATCTGTTTCTCAATTTTCAGTTTTCTGCCCTGCTGGTTGAATTTTATTTTAAAACTCATCTCCTTGTATATGTCCCGCAGTGCTGCCTTGGATTATATAATACCTTACTCACCTGTCTTACTCACCTGCAGCTGTTTTCTCTAATTTGGCTGTTTTTTTCTTGTTATCTTTCATCTCTTGGATTTCAAATCTCCATCCCTTATTCCTTTTTACTAGTTTCCATTTCTGCTTTGTGTTGGACTTCCTTCTCAAATGAAGATAACTATCTGTTCTGAAATATAATCTCTATACTAAAGTAATGAGATTCAACTAAATCAAAATGTGAGGGACGAGTGGATACATAACAATGGCCAAGATAAAGGAAAAAGATTTATGGACATAAAATATGATTTCCAATTATTTTCTAATTATAATTAGTTGCTTTTTGTTCCCAATGTCCTGATTTAAGGTTGCAACAGCTAAAACATTGAGATGGGAGGGAAATATAGTGCTGCTTTTTTTTGTGTATGTTTTAAGATGGAAGTAAAAGCAATAATTTGCTGTGGTTTGATGTTTTAGATTGGCACTCCGCAGTCCTTTATGTCGACTGTACCAAGAGGTGGAAACTTTTAGGTATCGTGCCATTTCTGACACCTGGTTGACAGTGAACCGAATGGAACAGTCTCGCACAGAATACCGAGGGGCGTTATTGTGGATGAAAGATATTTCTCAGGAATTGGACCCTGACATGTATAAGCATCTTGAAAAGTTTAGGAAGGTAAGAATGATGTATTTTGATATCTTTTCTGACCACTTTTTGTTAAGGGTTACTTTTATGGATCGGAGGAAGATTAATTTAAAGTGGCTTATTTTTTCCCCTCCATATCCATTTGTAAACAGACGTTTTTATCTTAATTTTTGATTTCCCCCTTTTTATCACTGGTGTGTTCTCCCCAACCCTCAAATTTGGAGAGTCACAATCCTCTGTGGAAAAGCTTGCTCAGCAAACTGAAAGATAAAATAGGAGGATTGTTTTAATTTTGTACACAAGTAAGCAAGAGAGGAATTTTGCAATGTCTCCTCTGATGAAGGATAAAGGAAGGTGGTTTAGTGCCACATCACAGTAAAGTACATGTTGGGATTTGACATATGTCCAGAGCCCAGAATCAGAAGTCTAATGGAACTTTTCTTCAGAGGAGAGGTTGACTATTGCAAGGTGATCTATCTTTTCACAAACAAGAGAAAGCATGTAGAGTTGAATTAGTCTTGGGGGCACAAGTTCCAATAGTTCATAGTTTTGATGTGGGACCAATGCTCTTTCTGCTGCCACCCTGCTTGATGGTAAGGTGGTGAATAGTGCAGGCTGTTTGCCGAGAATATTTTTTTGGAGGTCAAACAGTGACCACCTGAGTTTAAGTCCACAGGACAGTTTTACAAGTTCTCAGAACTTGGGGGAGGTCAAGTGACATAATCCCACCACTTTCCTTGCTGTTGCACAAAGAATGTACTTTTCCAGGGCTGGAATCTTGTGTATAATAAGAGTCTTGGAGAAACTGGTTTCAAGTTGTTAAACAAGGCCCCTGATTGAAAGCTGTTGTGTGTTGGGACAAGTAATGTTTAGGCCATTAGTCCAGATTGGAGACTACAAATTGCAAACTGCTGCCTTTGTTCTTTGAAGTTTATTTATTAATGTCACAAGCAGGCTTGCATTAACACTGCAATGAAGTTACTGTAAAAATCCCCTAGTCACCACACCACGGTAACTATTCGGATATACGGGGGGAGAATTTATCATGGCCAGTGCACCTAACCAGCACACCTTTTTGACTGAGAGGAAACTGGAGCACCCAGAGGAAATACACACAGACATGAGAACATGCAGACTCCGCACAGATGTGGCTCAAGCCAGGAATCAAACCCAGGTCTCTGGCTCTGTGAAGCAGCAGTGCTAATCACTATGCCACTGTGCTGCCCTAGCTGTCCCATCCATGACAGCATCATATTGGCGTGGCTAGAATGTTTGTGAGGCAAGGAATGTTACATTCGAGGAGATGTGAGGTGTTAACCCTTTTTCACTTTCAAACGGCTCAGAAATTTGCAAAGACTTGCACATAACTAGTTAGAGCTATTGTATCAGCCAGCATTTGTCCATTTTGAAAAATAGGAAAAAAATTTAATAAATGGTGTATATATTTTTATTTGAATCTTGACTGGGACAGTTAAAATTGAAAATAAATACTGCTAACATAAGATATTTTGTGTTAATGCACAGTTTGTAGAAATGGATACTTCAGAATTCTGATTTTTTTTCTCAAACTAGTGACGTTGTGTATTTAATCAGTGACATATTTTAAATTTTTGATCCTTTAGATTCTTAATTATGTTCTTTGCACTGACTTAAATGTGAAGTTCATGCACTGATATTGAGACATATGCTATTTTGCAAGGTTTTCAATGCATCCAGGAATTTATTGATCAAAAACTGTGTGATGCACAAAAGTTGTAAATATTTACAACTGTGTGTCAAGCCACAAGTCATGGGATTTAATTATTGACAAAAAAACTTTTTTTCATAATGTTCCTATTCTTAATTACATAGAGTAACAAAGAAATCATAACACATAAAAAGCTTGTCCACATGAACAGTAGTGTTAATCCCATTTCCCAAGTCTCATTCATGTGCTCACCCCATTACCAAATTTCATCTACCTTCCTTTCTAAATATAATTGTTCATTTGTTTTCTGTTTCAATCACTAACTCTGGCAATGTGTGTGTTGTTAGACCTCTCAACTGCCTGTGTTTAAACGTTTCACCTGCTCTCGGTCCAAAGTATCTTGCATTTAATCCAGATCCCCACATTCTACACCTTTCAACAATTGATAAGAATTTGTTTATATCAAAGTTGTCACTATGGGATGGACATATTTCTGCAGGTTTTATCACATGATTTCAACTGCCCTGTCCAAAGTGCAATTTTTGTTTTCTATCTCCGGTATTTTTATAACTATTAAATAAACACATTCAAAAGAGAGTGACTAAATCACAAGTCTAATTTTGCTCTAAGAATAGTGGAAGATATCAGTTATCACTGTTATTTACATGGAAATTGGACAGTAACTTCCATGTGCAGTTACACATGGAAATCCACATGTTACTGTCTGAGATGTCCTGTTCCCCTACATGCTGCGTCTCAATGGCACTTCACCCTCTGATTGCACTAGTGTACTTTGAAAATCAGCAGTTGCCCATTCTTGCTTCACAAATGTGGATGAAACTGGCCAAACAAATTGTTAGGGCTTGTCCAATCCAGTATGTAACATTTCAGTGGTATGGCAAGTCATAATTGCTGCTAATCTGGAGAAGTAGCTTTCAGCAGCATTTGAATTCCTTCAAATTTTAATTGTTGTTTGTTTTTTTTTGTGATTTTCTTTCACTTTTTTCCTTGCTCTTTCTTGCAATACAATCTTTCATCCCTTCCCATTATTTTACATTGTGTAACTGGTTTGACATTCAAATCAGTATTCTGACAAAAAGGTTCCTGGTTCAGATTCTACTGTGCTCAGTAACACGTCAATCTGATTGAGGAAGGTACAGTTGTTTGCCCTGTTAACATAGATGCCTGGTGCCCTGTAGAATGTGCTGTGCATTTTGCTTTGCTGCTGCCAACAATCTGCCATGCAAAAGTCCAAAAGCAAACGCAAGTCAAACAAATGGTGGATGAGGTTCATTTGCTACTCAGAACATGATGTCTAGTTCAATGATTTTTTTTTAATGCACCTATGATTTTTCTCCTGGGTTTCTTACGCCTGTGTCCCAGGAGGTGCATTGTTAGTTTTGAAAGACCGCAGGAGATTTGGCTAACCCTAACCCTGTGCCACCCAGACTATAATTAATCGAATCGTCAAAGATGGAATTAACCCTGAGATCTTCCTGAATCATTGGCTACAATAGTTCAGTGGATAACTGCCTTTTGGATAAATGCACTGAGCTGTACAAGAGGAGGAACTTATTTCCAGGTCACTTCCGGATAGTGTCAGGATGCCAAGCGCACTTGTACACTGACCATTTTTCATTAATTACCTGATGTGGTCTAGATATTGTTGCTTGTATAAAAGAAAATAGCTTAATGTATTTTCATTTCAGCATGTCAGCAATGGTATGTCGTTGACCAGGGTGTATTACACTTTCCATTGCTGAAGAGGAAATCAAATTTCAGTTACAGTATTCCCTGAGATTTTTATGAATACTGTGCGCTCCTCAGTAACACAATTGAATTAATGCTCCATCCATAAAATTAGACGAATGCAGCCCCTGAGCTCTGTTGTTTAAAATTTGAAGAAGTAATGACTATTTTCAGATTTGATTGTCAAGAATAACAATATAACTTCAAACATTTTGGATGATATTTTCTTCTCCTCCTCTGTGGTGTGCTTCAGGCAATGGGAAGTGGCATGCTGCATGTTGGTAGCAGGATCTTGTGGTCCTCGTAGCCAGAAGGCGTACACCATTGGCGGAATCATAAGATCTTACCAGCATAAATGGCAGCAAGATTTCAGCATTTGTATATTCTTCAATTACGTACAACTATAGAATCATATGAATTTTAGCACAGAAGGAGGTCACTCAGGCCATTGTGTCACTCATGTAGCACAAATGCTCCTTGCCACTTGTCATCCAAGCCTGGATAATGTCCAGGTTTTGCTGCATTTGGATGTACATTGCTTCAGTATTTGAGGAGTCATGGATGGTGCTGAACATTGTGCAATCTTCAGCAGACAACCCACTTCTGATCTTCTAGTGGAAAGAGTGCAATTGCTGAAGCAGCTGAAGAATCATTGAGCTAGGATATTGTAGATGGTAACTTGAAGCATATTACATTTCACTTCAGTTCCTGTGTGAATGCTGAAGAGCTAGGGTTAAATCAAGTTGAGCAACTTTTTTTTAATCTGGGTAGCATTATGGTTAATATTAATGAGGATGTCTTTTCAGTTTGAATGAAAAAGGCTCCTGAGGGTTGTATTATTATCCTAGTGCTCAAAGGGTAGTGATCTGTGTCACAGTGAGTATGTGTTGAGAATGCTGTTGAGGTATTCATAATCAGCTGGTGTCATTGCCCTGATCTTGGATGTGTTCACAACACCATGTAGCATGGTTTGTTTTGAAACCAGGTGTTTGTCAGCTACATAAGCTTAGGGTAGTGGCAAAGCTCAAATGGTCTCTGTCTATTCTCGTTTATTCATGATGTCTGAAGTAGAAGGACCATGTTTCATGGTCTATTCCATAAGTAGAAATTTGCCAGTAAGTACAGATGTTTTGACTTAGGGATTCTGTTGTCAAGATCCACATAGAATTATCATTCATTCTATAGTGAAGCTCCTTGTTGAAGCAGAGGGACTCATGCGGTTAACTGACCGTTTGCATTGAGAAACCGTTTACATTGAGTAAACATGTTCTAAGGTTTCTGGGTTTTCTATCATTGAAGATGGTGAGTTTCTTAATGCAAAGCCCACACCTTGTTCATGCATTTCCTCTGACCTCTTCCTTAGTCAGTTGAATGCACAATGTTTTTCCTTCAATGATTCATCCTAGGCAAGCCTGTAATGTTGTAGGGATATTATGTCAATGCTCAGCCTATTAAGTGTCATGGTGACCACAGATGTTTTGCACACATAATTGACTAGCTATCATGAAAATAGTTCTAACATTCCAACTTGCCTATTGAAGAAATGCTCATCTTCTTTTCTACTTGTTTGTTTGCCTGGAGTGATATATTCCATCACTGAGCAGAAACTCTAAGTCCCAAGCACCCCAAGATGGACCGTGGCATATCAGCACCTTATTAATTGGGACTGTTGGACTTGAGATGGGTGGTGGCTAATTGGTGGGTCACAATGGAGTCTCCCTCAGTGTTGGAGCATAGGTACTCATGAGGTTAACTGACCCTGTTTAAATTGAGAGGCTGATAGAGAACATGTTGTAACCATGAAGGGCTAAACACTTATAATTGCAGCCCAATGTTTTGTGTGGTGAAACGGGAGTGGCACAAACCAGGATAAATTTAGAGAGTCTGGGTTGCCTAATCATGGTCCACTCTCAACTGTAAAACACCACATTAAGCTTGGTTGCAGGAGTTGCAATTATGTATTTAGACAAAAGTCTGCCTGTAGGCTGCACTCCAGATTTTTTGTTACGGCTTGTTTCTTCAGCCTTCGAAACTCCACTGCATTGTAGATATCTCTGGAGAAATTTGCCCACAGCTGGGAGTTTGGTTCATGAGTGCCAGGGCATATCCACTTGTCTAGAGACAAGCCTCCTCCAGGTTCCTCTGAAACTTTAGCTTGGGGCCACAAAGGACACAGTTTGCATGTATCACCATGAGAAGGCACAACTGAGGACTTGCCAGTGGAGAGGCTGTGCACTGACTGAACAACATGTTTTCCTTTTTTCACATTGCTACTAGCCAGCAGCGTGGGCTGAAAATGAAAAGCAAGCTGGCAGAGAAAAGCAGAAAGCATGCTAACTGTCTCCTCACTCACACAGCAAGGCACATCACATCAGACTGTTGGACACTGTACATATAATCTGTATATAAACAACATTTGTGATACCAACTGCTATAATGGTGGATTTTATTCTCCCCGTGACAGGTTTGTTCGAAAGAGTATAATTGTTTTTTTTCCTGTAGTTTTAATATTCATGTTTTATTTTGGCATGGTTGAAATTAGTTTCCTATTTGACAAAATAAGTAGCAGTGTCTCAGCTAGTGGTCTAGAACATATTTTAATAAAGTTGGTCTAAATTTATAACTTTGATTCATGGCACTGTATGAATTTGATTGAGATCAGTAGTTTGAAAAGTAATTGAAGCATAAATCTATAAATTAGTCTGTTAGCGCTCATCAACTTTAAATATTACAACAATATAAATAGAATATCAATTAGAAATTTTGGAATAAACCATGATTTAGTTTAAACATTGTGTTATTTGCGCTGTAGTTACTCAATTCTTATGTTGCAGACAGGAGAAAGCAATGAACCAAAATTCCCAGTTTCCTCTCCTTTCTGTCTATAATCAGCATAGTTTTATTTTGATAAGGCTGATATGTATTCACAAATTTCCATTAGTGTGTGGTCAATTAACAGACTTTCCTGGATTAAAACAAGGGGTATTATTTATTCTCCCACTCGCACACCCCAGAAAGATGCAATTAAAGCCAGTAGTTCACTTCTACAATTAAAGCCAGTAAGCAATTCTATAAATATTAAAATCAAACAGTTATCAGTTTACACGTCTTTCAGGATCCAGTGAAGGAGACATTCTGGAATTGAAGTTCATTTAAGTTCACGTGTTTGGAATTAAAACTCTGACTACAAGGCTCCTTTGAAGTATGCACTGTTCAGCAGGTCATGTGGGCAGGTCTGAATGACTGTTGTAACTGAAGTCCAATTTCTTACAGGCAAACTGGAGCTCTTTGAAATAGGTTGGAGGAGATTTTAAAAAGACTTCAAGCCTCAGAGCTTGAAAGACAAGGTGACATATCCTTTCCTTGCCACTTTGATATTGTTGTTGGTATTCTGCAGATTCCTAGTCTATCTCAGTTCTTCAATAAAAGGATTGAAAAATCAGTAGGCAGTTTCAATCGCATGATGAATGGTCAGTGATACACAATGGAAAGCAAATGGTGATTTTGTCTTAGTGAAAATGTTAGTCACGTGGAGAAAAGCTATTGATACACAATAGAAGGTGGATTGTAATCTTTAGCTTTCCATTGTCGATAATTATGGCATAATCGTCTCTGTATTTGGCAGAGAGCAGGAGCGGGCAGAAAAATGACAAGTTTTTTCAATGGTATTTTTGGGAACATAAAAAGAAGTCAAGGGACAGGTCCTAAGATGTAACACTAGCAACAGAACCCGCCATGCCAGCAAATTACTTTTTTAATTATTGGGCTGCTGTTTCCAAAGGCCTCCCCAGTGCACAAAGGTCCATGTAGAACCTCCCCCTGGAACTGCCAGGAGGTTGTCCCATGAATGTCCTCCTCCCGTCTGAGCTAAGCACTCATCTGAGCATCATTCCATGGTCCGCCTGATTTTGCACACTGTGGGAGACCAATCATAATTCACACTGGTCTGCCCTCATATTGATGTGAATGGAATTTCTTCCAGGAGAATGATTCAAGCATAGAGGCCTGATAATGAGATTCAAATGTGTTATAATTATGTTTCTGATGTTGAGTTTACATCACTGGTGGGGATGATCTCAGAGAGATTTGCTGCTAAGGTAAAGCGCAGGTTGGGCCTCAAGATTTTCCCCTCCATCATGAAACCCATTTGAAAGAACAGGAGCATAAAATCCCACCATCAGCTTCAATAGTTCTCCTTTGTTACATGGCAGAGAGTCAGAGAGCCTGGGAGCTTATTATCCTTGTTTTGGAGTAAACCATAACAGCAGCAAGAGTGAATTTCCATAGAAGAGTGCTATCTGTGCATGTCCATTTAAGGGAATTCTTTACTCTTTATATTTGATTTCTTATTGTCATGCATTAGTATACAGTGAAACGTATTGTTTCTTGCTAGCTATACAGACAAAGCATACTGTTCATAGGGAAGGCAAGGAGAGGATGCAGAATGTAGTGTTACAGTCATAGCTAGGACATAGAGAAAGATCTGCTTAATATGAAGTAGGGACGTTCAAAAGTCTGATAGCAGCAGAGAAGAAGCTGTTCTTGAGTCAGTTAGTATGTGACCTCAGACATTTGAACGTAGAAGATATGTCTGGGATGTGTGGAGTCCTTGATTATGCTTGCTGCTTTTCTGAGACAATAAGAAGCGTAGACAGAGTTAATGGGGTGGAAGGCTGGTCTGTGTGATGGACTGGACTTGGTTCACAACCTTTTGTAGTTTCTTGCAGTCTTGCACTACAGTCCAATTTGAACCTTCCAGAAAAGTATGCTAGGCTGTTGATGCAAAAATCACGTGACTCTCCAGCAGCCATCTTACAGTTAATTAGGGTTCATTTTAAATGGAATCCAGTTTTCTTAAAAAAAAGTAATATCTTCATGCCTGTGCTGGCATGACACTTAACTGCAATCCACACTAAAATGGTGAGCAAATTCTTATTCATGCGTAACCACAGGGGTATACCTCTTACCCTTCTCCATTTATATGATTGACATTTTATTATTTTACTGCATATGTATAATATGAGCAGAATCTGTAATTATGAACTTTGAGATTTATGACACAAATTTGGAACCTACACATTCCACATGTGCCTGTGAGTTTGAGTGATTTACATCGTGCAATTGGGCTAAGCGTTCAGCAACATACTTTTTATATTCTCCTGTGTGATTAATAATTAAATCTTTTAGTCTGAAAAAGGGTGTTTCAATAAATTTAGACTTGATTTAATTTAGGTGCACGTAGCCAATTCACTGGAATCTAAGTTAGCTCTATTAAACTGATTTTCTTCAACAGAGATATAACCATCAGGCAGACTCAAATGTCGATGTTTTGCAAAAAAACAAAATTTATTGAATATAAACAAAAGAGAACAACAATACACTTTTGAATTAACCAAAGACTTGCCAACTAATGCTATGATTCTGGACTAGACCCACAAGTTCTTGGTATGATCTAGCTTGGGACCAATACCTTTCATTTAAAGCAGACAAAGTTTGAGAGTCAAGACACTTGATAAGAGAATAAAGCCACAAGATACCACAGATTTGGAACAAACAAATAAACTTTATGGTCAGAAATATAAAACAACTTATAATATCCATCCCATATTCTAGCATTAATGATATATATGAGGTGCATGTGAATTAGTAGAAAACTGTTCATAAACACACCACACTGTACTGTAAATAGCAGTTGCAGCTTAGACACAGATTCCTCAGCAACCCACCTAGAATCAATAAACACTGAGTAAACTAATCTTGTTGAAACTCTGTTCCTCTCATGAGGGATTATAGTCTCCATCTTCAAAGATTTTGTCTCGGAATTCTCTCTCAAAATTGCTCCAAATCAGACAGCCTCAACAACATCCCATCATGTAATTTTAATTTTTCTGCACCAAAATTCCATTCCCCTGCATTCCTGAGGCAATACTTCAGCACCAACACACAAGCACAACTTCAGCTTTTCAGCCATGCTGAGCAGAACATTACTGCTATCTTTACTCCAAAGGCCTGCAACACACAGGCACCAACCTTCTGCTGCCTCCTTAGATCATCAGGGCTTCTCCCAAGCCTTCTTTGACAGGGCTTCTCCCATGCCTTCATCACTTAAAACCTGTTAATCACAGCCCTTTTTCTGCTTGGAGCTTCTTTATCTGCTCCCCTTTCCTTTTAACTGGGACCTCTTCACTGTTCCCTCTGCTTTTTGACACTCTCCCTGTTCCCTTTTTGGGACTTCTCTCGACAATGGCAGTCCACTAAATGGTCACATGATCTGAGTTACTTTTTTCCCTTTGCAAGTGCAATGGATCCAAAAAAACTTCAAATCCCTGGATTGGTGTATGTGTGAAACTCCAAAGGCATGTTTGAAGTTGTAATTCTCCATCTCCCAAGAGTAAGGTAGATCTGGTTTTGCTAATAGTAATGAATAAAAGAAAACACAAGTATAATTATTAGCCATGCACTGCAGACTTCATGTCTTCAAATGAATGACGTGTCCAGAAGAAGCAGAAAACAACCACAAATTTTCAAAGCTACATTCTGCCCCAATATCAGAAGGAAACTGCAATATTCAGGTTCCACATTGACAGGAATTCTGTCTCAGTCCCTGTGCTCTGAGCTTCACTACCAGTCCCTTTGCTGACAGGAACCTCATCTGCCCCAAAGGGTCAAATTGGTTTCTCTCTTAATGTGTACGTGAAAATGGTTCCTGAAACCCTCTTTTATACCTAATTCTGGTATCACCCTGCCTCTTGTTTATGACTAATTGATCATTAATGTCGTAAGAGTTAATTCCAATGGATCTGACCATTGGAACATATTAGGTGGGATTTGCTATGCAAATGCATTTCACAGTGGCGGGAGATACCCTGCCATTGATTAGCAGCAAGATTTTCTGGTTGATCCTCCTTTGAATGGACCCCATGCTGCCATGAAACATGTGGCTGGGGTGTACCATCAACAGGACCAAAGATCTCATTGGGTGAACTGCCAGAAAGTTTCAGCCATTGTCTTAAATATTATTTCAAGATGTACTCTTTAGCTTAATATTTCATGAATATTTCATTCATTTGACCAGCACTGGGCCATTCAAGGTCATTATGTTCCAATGGGAACCAGTAATGCATTGTGTAGATCCTTTCTCTTAGATTCTGTTACTGCATTCTTAAGTTTCAAACTTTAATCCTAACATAGAAATATTGGAAATATAGAAAAGATTGTGACCTGACTTTTAAATTATTTGCTTATACTTCAGGATAATTGAGGCACTTCCTTCTAATGCAATAATCTGTTGCTGGTCAGTGTCTACTTCATAATACTGAATTAAGTTAATTTGTTGGAAAAGGTTAATAATATCAACATAGCTTATTTTCTGATCACATCGATGTAAAATAGAGACTAGTGGTTTCTTGAAGTATGCAAAAAGTGTTTGACGTAAAATAGTCAAGCACACTAAACTGTTCTACAATAAAATCTAGGCCAGTTTACAATTCAGTTATTCAGGGCCATTGCCTTCCTATTGCTGCAAATACTTTTTCCTACTGCAATCCACCCAGCTCCCTCGTGTACTTTCTCTGATTTTGCACAGTTCTCTAGCAAGCATAAATGTAAGAATTATGAGAAACACTAAATAGTCTGCATGCTTTAGTGTGCCATTTTGGCTGTTCTGTTGTTGTTGTTATTGTTACTCTGTTTTCTCTTTTCTGTAGTTCTTTCTCCAGCAGAGATGTAAGCCAATGCACCACACAATGTGCTGCTTTAAAAAATGGCTTTGATTCAATGCCAGCAAAGAGCTTTGATTTTATGGAATTATTGCACTATTTGGAATGGAATTCTCATAAAATATTGGAATCTTTTATGGAAGAACCATTGAAATTAGACTTTTAAATAAGTGAAATCCTGCATTCTCTGCACAATTTGTTTGTATTTAATTACTATTCTGGCAGGATCTGCCATATGATGAAACTGTTCTGAGGTGAAGGAAACAAAAATTATTTTAACAGGCAAAATAAAATGTTGATAATTTGAAAATGCTTAATTAAATGGAATGAGCTAAGTTTTGATTTTTTTCTTCATCATGAAATAAGTGCCAACCTCTTCAGCTACATTGAATCATTGCAGGTTCCAGTACAATTGGGGATAATTTCATCCAGCTGTTGCTGGAACAGTCAAAAAATAATCCCATCCCATTTTTCTCACTTCACTTTGTCCTGTTTCAAATACTTATCAAATTTCTCTTAAAAGATGCAATCATTAATTTTTAGTGGAATGAGACTCGAGTGATTTCCCTGCTTGCAATGGAAGAAATGCAGAAATCCTAGACAAACATGGAAATCCCCATATTTTCTTCTGAGGAGCAATCAAAATCCGTGTAAAATTCAGTTTCTCCTTATCGATGCATAACTAAATTTCAGCTTCATGAAATTAATATACATGTGGAACAGTTCATGGAGGTTCCAATGTAATAAGAAACTGAAAACTAATCAAAATTTGGTAGTGGAGGTTGGACTAACATTTATTTTCAAATAAATAAATTGAATTTTGCTGCAAAAAGGGATATGATGTTAAAACTTTAAGTCTTATGCTCATCAGGACAGATTTGCAAGAATACCAGTTGTAAAAGGATCAACAATATATATTTCATGAGAAGAGAGTACTGATTGTTTAGCTAATAGAGGTGACACCACGGAGAAGGCATCAGAGCTTGAGTTTAAATTCAAATCAAGCAGGCCCCCTCTGATCAAAGCATTTCCATGGAGAATGAACCAGGAAATGGCTATCCTTCAATTGATAATACTAAAGTTTAAGATGAGATTGAACACATTGGTAGTGGGGTTATTTATGTTGTGCCAGAGACTGCGCTTGGTCAGAGGCGTTCAGTGTTTTTAATTTTTGATTTGATTAATTTATGCTCTTATTGCCTCAATGGATGTCTGCACCATCAACAATATTTGCTTGAAACATGTTTATTGTAAATGTATTTAAGCAGAAGTGGTTTGACCACACAGTTAGTGACACTAGTGGTTAATCTCTCCAACCGTGTATCCATAGAAAATGAGGACATTTTTCTTGCACATAGCTTCAGTTCACTTCCCACTGCCTCAGCAAAGTGGCCAGCATAATTAAGGTCCCCTTGCACCCTGGACGTTCTCTTCTTTCATCGGGGAAAAAGATACGAAAGTCTCAGGTCACGTACCAATCGACTCAAGAACAGCTTTCTTCCCTGCTGCCTTCAGACTTTTGAATGGATCTACTTCATATTAAATTGATCTTTCTCTACTCCCTAGCATTGACTGTAACATTACATTCTGCACACTCCTTTCTTTCTCTATGAACAGTGTGCTTTGTCTGTATGGTGCACCAGTAACAATACTTTTCACTATATACTATTACATGTGATAATAAATCAAATATCCCACCCTATGGATTGAGCTGTATACCTCCTCAAATTTATTGCCTTTAGAAGTTATCAAAGAACAAAACAGCAAGGAAAACAGGCCCTTCGGCCCAACGAGCCCGCGCCGCCACCCCGATGTTCCCACCTCTACCCGCGATCCCTGTCCATGTTTATAGATCTATGGATTAAAAACCAAATTTGAGACAATTTAGGGAGAATTTGTTTTGCCAATTAGCCTAAGAGCACATCTTTGGGATGTGGGAGGAAACCGGAGCTCCCGGAGAAAACCCACGCAAGCACGGGGAGAATGCGCAAACTCCCACAGACACAGGCCCAAATCCATGTATCTGCACAGCACAGCGATAGTCACTGAGCTGTCGTGTTGCCCATCAAATGGTCCAGGTCAAGCGTACACTAACGACGTGAAGCACTAGGATACTCTCAAAAGATCCAAGAGCAGCCCTCTCACGACCCATCGCGTGTATGCCCCTCGTTAGACAACAAGGTGGACCAAAGCACCTGTAGGATAAAAACAAGTACATCAATATCATCATCTATTTACACACTTCCCAGGGACTCCCAAGGCTCATGATCCCTATTTTAAATCAGTTTTCTATACCCCTCCATTCCCATTCTGTTCATGTGCCCATCTAAGTATTTCTTAAATAACTCCAGAGTACCTGCCTCCACCACTTTACTTGGCAGCGCATTCCATACCCCCACCACCCTCTGTGTGAAAAAACTCCCCCTAGCATCCAAATTATACCTTACCCCCCTCACCCTAAGCCCGTGACCCCTCGTGCTATTTGAGTCCATCCTAGGAAAAAGCTTAGCCCTGTTTACTCTATCTATACCCTTCAAAATCTTGTACACCTCTATCAGATCTCCTCTAAGTCTATGTCTTTCTAAGGAAAACAGTCCCAATTTGCCTAATCTCTCCTCGTAACTCAGACCTTCCATACCAGGCAGCATCCTGGTAAACTTCCTCTGCACTCTCTCCAGAGTCTCCACGTCCTTCCGGTAGTAAGGCGACCAGAACTGGACGCAGTATTCCAAATGAGGTCTAACCAGCGTTTTATACAACTGCAACATTAAAGGCCAGCTCTTGTACTCTATACCCCTTCCTATAAAGGCTAGCATACTATATGCTTTCTTCACAACCTTCTCCACTTGCTCTGCCACCTTCAGAGACTTGTTCACCTGCACCCCCAGGTCCCTCTGCATTTCTATTTGTATAGATCCGCTGATCTCTGGTAAACAGTTTTTCTGATATGGCAATTTGCATCTCTCTTTAGTTGTTTGCTAATCTTAATGGGAAAATTGCATCATTATTCTTTTAGACATCTGTAAACCTTATTACTTGTTTGTTATTTTGTTAACTTCCAACTTCAACTTCCCAAATTTCCTAATAATCACAGATTTAAATTATCAGTTGTGTTCACACTGTGGGTCACTTACCCACATTCGAAACAGCATATATTCATGAGCGGACCCTGTCCTAGAGCTATCTATGCATTGCACCTTTTTCAACAAAACAAGTGTATTTCTTGATTCCCCTTGACCAATCAAATTTGAGCTGCCTAATTTGAATTTTATAAAAGTTTTGCAGTTAATTGTTCACTCGTGCACACACCATGGCAATGTCTCTACCAGTTACAATTCACTTGTCAATCTATCATCACTTTCTTATGCAGTATAAATTGTTGTTCTGTTTACAATTGGCATTTATGTGAGAAGAGCTTTGATAGCATATCTCCCTTTTTCCAGCAATGCTCAAGTTCTATACTGCCAATTATATAAATAAATTGATTAATTTTATCAAGTTACCAAATCTAAAAAAGTTATTTTAATCTGTTAGCTAGAAAATAGAATTTTCCATCTTTGCATTGTACTTTGGTGTCTAGATGGATTCTAATTGCTAGTTTGCTGAGTTCCCCTTATGTCTGTATGTGTATATGAATGATACAGAAAAAGGAATTTGAAGCTTGCACATGTACATCATCACTTTATTGCAAGGTATTTCTACAGCAATGAGCCACATTTAAAATTAATTGCTGATGAAATATAAGCAAATGTGGTGGTGAATCAATGCACAACCAAATCCCATAAGCACCAGTGAGATAATTGACCAAATTTTATTTGAGTTTTGTTGAAGGATTGATGTGGTCCTGGATACCAAGAAAATATGCTTTCTCTTCTTTAAATGGCATCATTGGGTCTTTTATCTTGACCTTAACCATAAAAAATAATGTTAAAATGTGATTCTGCAATTAGGTAGCACTTGTTCAACAATCCTGAATGTGCTAATGGTTCCATTAACAACCAATTTTTGAGCTAAAAGCAAAATACATCCATACACAGGAGCCTATTTTCTGCAAATAAAAGGATATATTCAAGTCTTCTGTCTTTTGAACTACTTGGACCAATCAGCAGTAAGTTGGGAGCTTGGGGAGTACATAGTTCCTCATTGCTTTCTCCATGGCAACACCTCAGCCAATCAGTGTCTGCTTTTCCTGTGGTGTAATTTGTTGCAATTGCTGAAATTTGGCAAAATAGCTTCCTTTTCAGCAGTTTGCAAGTTCTATACTGATGTGAAAGTGAACAAAATAATGTCTGATGTTCAATTGTAATACTGTAAAATCTACTGCTGGCTGACTGAAATGCACTTCATCTGTTTCTTTTGCATCTATCAGCATGTATTTGTTGATGAACTTGAGTTGATGAGGCAGTGGCATCTTTGAGTCTTGATATGTTGTCTTTTTCTTTCTGCCTTGCCATTCAAGTCAGTTGACATTGTGACAACTGCTTTATCCTGCAGAGTTTTTTAAACCAAGCACCTTCCAGTTTTTAAGCAATGTTTAAGATCAAAAGTCTAAAGATTTATTTTGTACTTTTATGAATATTTTGAGTAATATTTAAAATTATTAATAATTTGGATACTCTTTCCTAAATAAGAGAAATACATGTAATTTGGAAACACTACAATTTGAACATTTTTATAAAATTCAGAATGAAATGTAAACCATATCCTAAATTTTGAATCTGTTGAAATATTTGAACTGTCAGGAAGATCATCTTATGACCAATTGAATCTTAAATCTTAGAACCAAATGAAGTCTACAGAAATAGCACTGAGTTGGCATTTACGTAGTACATTTAACATAAGGTTAATTGATAAACTTCCTGTGTGGAAAAGGGATTTTTTTGTTCAAAGTGAGAAGAAAAATCTAATATTTTCAAAGTAAACTTAGAGGCTTTAATTTTATTTGCACACATACCATAGGCTTCTAAGTGAAGGGGTTATTGACAAGGGAATGAAAAGACTGTTATATAAAGCACAGACTATAAGAGAGAGACTACTTTTTAATAAGGGGAGCAGCAATTGATTTGCATGCTAGAATATCCCAATTTATTTATTTACTACATTACAATTTTGTAACTTGTACCATAGTTGAATGTTGGTATTTTTATAAGTTGGCATTGATTTACAAAGACATATTGAGGAAGACAAATTTACAGTTATACTGTGTAAAATTTTGTTCTGAAAAGAGTAGTTGTTATCTTTTAAAAGAGTTCATTGGAAGAACTAATGGGCATCAAAATTTCATGTAACAGTCTTTGCCCATTGTCTGGTGAAATTACCAGGATAAATATATGTAGAGAAGGATGGTATTATGGTTCAGGTCAGAAATTCCAAAGTGTTGTTTAGAGCCCACCTGAACTATAAGATTTGCACCTTGAATTTGGCTAGGATAAGCACGATGGGTTTCTCTCCAGGTATAATTCAAATGACCCACTAGCGAGATTTTATCAAACAAAATTTATCTAAGAATATAGTTAACGTGTATAGTAAGAAAATTAGCAAGAACCTTTATCAATTACAAGCAAGAAACCAAAATGGCCACTATAATGTATAATCCTTAACAAATGTATTTAATGTGTTCCAATCAAAACCAATACATTACATTGGCAAAACCCTTTAAACATGTTCAACACAGCAAACATTAATGCTGACTTGATACTGAGAATTGAATTCTTTGGTTGAAGTTTGTACTTCTCTGGATTCACTCAGAACAGTTTGAAGTCAAAATAGCTTCAGAGAACTCTGGGAGAGGCTCTGTCGTCAAGCCACCAACTGTAAAATCTTCAAGGCAAGACCTTGCTTTCAGATAACAAGCAAAATTTCCAAAATAAACACAGAAAACAGCTCATTTGGGTGGCTGTTCCTTTATTAAACTGTGGCTGAACTGAAAATGAACAAACATCCATCACCTGACCTGCCAACCAGTTTTTTTTTTTCCCCTCCTAACAATGCAGACTTATAAAGAATCCCAAAGTAAAAACAAACAACTCTTATCCAAGACACTTTAGTCGCAATGAACAGAAAAAATCTGGTAGTCAACTGGACAGCACTGAGATCAGCTAAGTTGTGAGCTCAGAAAATACTGACGCTATGAGAGTTGAAGGAATCATGATTTTAAAAAAAACTTTCTTCAGGAACACTAATGTCACAATGGGAATTATGGGCAGGATCGCTGATTGGTCAAGTTATAGTGTTTGTAATTGGTCGATGCATGTTCACATTCTCATTGGACCAATCAGCAATATAGAATTAAAAGTAACATGTTTCTTGTATAAGGATAGCCAGACATCAATGACTCAAGAAGATCGCTTTCTTGGGGGACAATGTAGTATTAGTGGACCTCCAAAGCCTCCCTGACTCAACTTGTATGTCAGTATGCGATGCATGAAATAAGCTTAGGGCTGGACTATTGGATTTGGTTGTCATTAAGTTGAGTGTGTTTGACAATAGTTGATTTGTCCCATTCATTGTATTTGAAATATGTTTGATTTTCAGTTAGACTACGATGTAGGCTATGATCTATTTTGCCAATCATATGATATGCTGTAAATTCCTGATTTATTGTGAGCTGGTTTCTTGGCTTTGTGGATATAAAGAATGGAGTACAGCTTCTTAGTTTACTTAGATCAGTCTGCACTTACTTATTGCTGCTGATGGCAGGGAATGTAAATCCACGTTTTCCCCAGTCAAAGGACTGTCTAGCTGTGGAAGCATAATAGGTTTAGGAAGCTCCCCACTATTATTACAACAAAGCCTGAGGCCAAATTTCTGTGCAGCCTTGGGGCTCAGCACAACAAACTTTGGAAACACCATCAATTTATCACCCAAAACTGTTATCTTTAAATCTGCTTTGTAAAACATATTTTGACTGAATTAAAACAGTATGAACACTTATAGAGATTGAACATTTTGGGAAGGGACACATTATTTATGATATTATCTGTACAAGTTGTTTACGTTTCAAATAAAAGTCCTCCACTGTTGTGGGTAGCTTTCAAATATATTTATTAAAATAATGACTTCACTCAGCTGAGAAGTGTGACTTTTCCATGATCACCTTCACTAAATATTGAAAAATTAGCCAGTAACTTGACTAATATTGTCTAAAATGAGGTAGACACATTTATTTTAGTTTCATTTTCTCATTCCCTAACACCGTTGTTTCTGACTGCTTCCTTCTCTCTCTCTCTCCTCCTCGCCCCCCCCCCCCTCCTCCTCGCCTCGCCCCCCCCAATGACATGCACCACATTTTCCTATAATATTAGATCTGGTATCTACCCTACGATTGATGTGATTTTAAATCCAACTCTGATCTATGCATACAAATTGTTGGATTACTTGTCCATTGAGAATTGATATAATGAAAGAAGGTATGTAACTATATACTAATGACTGGAACATCGCATCTCCAAAGTAATTATCAGCTTTCCACGGTCCATAGTGAGCCTCACCTGTTGGTAGAATGTACAAGCAACTGAATTTCTGTTTAAGGTTCTCTGCTTGCAGCGTAAAGTTTAAAAAAAATTATAACTTTTTTGTACACTTCAGTATAGACAAATTAATTTTCCTTTTTTTTGCATGAGTGGCTCAGATACAAATTTAGTCCAGTAGATTTTATCTAAAGCCTTTAGAATGTACACAGAAACTATGCTGTCAACAGAAATTACATTGAATAATATGAGGCAGAATGTCTCTTGCATGTGATTTAGTTTAGCACTTAATTTTAAGAATAAAAAAAAACTCGTCATTTTACCCTGTGTGCTGATTTACAGCTTGAAGAGCAATTAAAGGTGACAGTGACTTTACCTGAATTATCAAATTCCACTTTTATTGCCTTGATGCCTTGACTGTTGGACTTGTGGATTTAAAGTGACAGAGCCCTATGAAAGTAACAAAATAATACGTTGGACATTACGTGTTTTTGCAGTCATGGCCTTCTGATGCAGTTATTCAATTTAGAAAACCTACAGTGCAGAAGGAGGCCATTTGGCTTACTGTGCCTACACCAGCAATCCCATCCAGGTGCTATCCCTGTAACCATATGTATTTATTCTGCTAATCCCCCTGATAATAAGGGGCAATTTAGCATGGCCAGTCAACCTAACACAAACATTTTGGAGTGTGGGAAGAAACAGGAGCACCTGGAGGAAACCCATGCAAACACTGGGAGAATGTCTATATGGAGTTTGTACAGTCACCCAAGGCTAGTATTGACCTTAGGTCCTTGGTGCTGTAAAGTAGCAGTGTTAACAATGTGCCATCTGATGCAGATTTCCTGTGCTTATCTACTAAACTTAGCAGATTTTCTGTACTTGTATAAGTTGCCCATTGTGAGTCAATACATCTGTCAGACTTGTATCTTTAAGTCTGCCCTTTTTGTTTACAACTGGCACAATCAGACATTATAGCTATGATAATGAATATGAAGTGTTTTGTATGCTGGTGTGTTAGATGCTTTATGAAGTGCTTTGCTTAAAGGATCAAGGTAACTTAGAAAGGAGTCTAATGCAAAATGTTCCTTTTATCTATGGTTTGTTCTGAAAATGTGCTCTCTTTTCCCATGTATTTCTTTGTGTATGTACTTATTGATTATTTCTTGATCATTCCAAACACCCAACTAATAAAATTATGTTAACAACAGGTAAAACACTGCAGATGTTATTAATCTGGATAAAAGCTCAAAAACATTGGAGACATGCAGTAGGTCGGTCAGCATCCATTAAGAAACCATGAGTTAGTTAATGCTTGCCTTTGATGTAAAATAGGTCATGAAGATACAAAATGACTTTTTTGCCCTCTGCTATATAATCTGTAGTACGATCAATCTTTATTGTAAGTTTGTGGGAACCAGTTAAGAACTCTGACAAGGGTAGTTCTTTTTAAAAGAATTGAACAGTTACTAATTTATTAATTAGTTTCGAGTGAGAGCAAGAATAAAATTTGTTATCACTAATGCCACTTTGTAGAGCAAAGATATTCTTCCAATATTCAAACAAAAGAACAAGTTGTGCATCTGATGTGAACAAAGCTTTTGATTTGTAAGAACAAATCTCCTGATACAGTGTAATTGGCTTTAAGCACTAGCCTAATTGTAAAGTGAAATGTTTTGACCTTCACCTTTCACTTGTGCTTCTCGTTCTGAGAACTGCATTCAATTATTGCATAATTAGGTGATTTCTTCATAATTTAAGGTTCAAGGCCAAGTTCGCCACACAAAGATTCACTTTGACAAACTAAAGAATGATGTGTGCCAGAAAGTGGACCTTCTTGGAGCAAGTCGATGTAATCTTCTTTCTCATATTTTAGCAACATATCAGGTAAAAACATTAGAACTAATTAACTCTTTTTGTTACTGTAATTAACTGGTTCACTGGTTGTTTTAAACAGAACAACTGAAAAATCAAAACAAGTCTGTGTCAACTTCTTTGAAAATAAAAATTAGTTAGAAGTGAAATAGACAAATCACATTAAACCACCAAGTTATACCAAACTTCTCATCCATTTAACTGCATGCCCTCCAACTGTAACTCTACCTCAACTTTATACTTCCCAAATTAAATGGTCTTGATTATTTTTATCTTAATCTATAATCCAAATATGTGTTAAGGTAGAACATTTTATTAGCTCATCACTGCAAATCTCTTTTGCTATGAAATCAATGTCATTGGCATGTCACCTGAGATTTTTAAAAATCCTACCACGTTCCTATTTCCAGTGCTAAGGTTAAATAAATCAAGTGATAACATGCATTGCTGCCTCATCTGAACTGTTGATTTAAAATATTGTCCATTTCCTACCCACTCTAATAGCATTTGGAGACTAGATGTTTTCTATCATTATCTGACACTTTTCTCCAGGACCTTTCTTTTAATATTATTCACGGGATGTGGGTGTTGGTGGTTAGGAAAGTATATACAGTCCATCCCTGTGACACTTGAGAAGGTGGTGGTGAACTGTATTCTTGAATCACTGCTGTCCATGGGGGTGTCCCACACCTAATGTAGAGATGCTGGCGTTGGACTGGGGTAAACACAGTAAGAAGTCTGACAACACCCAGGTTCAAGTCCAACCGATTTATTTGATAGTAAACTCACAAGCTTTTGGGGTTATCCTGTTCGTCAGGTGAATGAGGTGTTCTGGTCTCAAACAACACATAGTCTGTGCTGTTATATGTGCTGTTTGAGACCAGAACACCTCATTCACCTGACGAAGAGGATAACCTCAATCTAGAGAGTTTACTATCAAATAAATCGGTTGGACTTAAACCTGGTGTTGTCATACTTCTTACTGTGTACTATACCCACAGTGCTGTTGGGAAGGATCTTCCAGAAATTTGACTCCATGTATCCTTGAGACAGAGTCCATGCCTTCTCACCATAACACCAGACTAGCTTAAAATCTGTGGGCTTGTGGCAGCATCAGGTGTTGTGCACCATAAATTTATCTGATCTTCATTGTATCACAAATTCAAATAGAAACATATAACTATCAATTGAACATTAATGCTGACATTAAATGTAACATTTTCAGTTTTCTTCAGGCCTATGTCAGATTTCTTTTTGAATGCACCTGTCTTTTGTTACCCACTATTCTCTTGCTTAATTATAGTTTAATCATAACAGCATAAATTTAAAAAAGTTGTAATGTAATAATTAACGAGGTGAAGCTAATTCTTTGTCTCTGAAGGTTTCCAGCTTTAAGATATAATAATTAAGTTGCAACCCAATGTCTCCATTCTTGTGAGGTTATTTAAACAAAAATGAACATTAAATCATTTTGCTTCACAAGTATTCTAAACCAAAAATAAAGTCTGAGGGATAGAAATTAGTCTCTTCTGAGAATTGTCACAGACCTGACACATTTACATTTTAATTATTGACTACTCAATTGATAGTTTGCTATTAAAGGCAAATTAGCAGTTAACAATTATAATGGAAGCTAATTTTCTTCAAGTATGTTGCTCAGTTCATCTTTAATGTTGATGAATCTTTAAGTGTTTGGATAAAGGACTTCTGATTCTGAAGAAAGTATTTGTAATAATTGATTTGCGTAAATCATAAACAACCTAGTTATATGTATTGAAAGTTGCAGCTACTTTTGTATTGTCTTTGTGTGTATTCTCTGTTTTTCCTTTACCAAATTAATTGTATATCACTTTAGGTTTAAATAATGTTTCATGTTAGGGAAGGTTTAGTTTCAGTTTGTTTTATGTCGGTAAAATCTGCCAAGTAGAAGCAAATGATCAGCGGTGGCAAGTCGATCAATTTGATTTAAACAAAATCTGTTTCAGTCCTACTATTCAAATCTTATCAGTCATTTGTGTTGTTGACATCTACTTAAACTTATTCTAACTAGCTAGGCCACTCAGTTTTTAGATTGTATTACAAGTTTTCTTTTGGCCATTGATTTTACGGCTCAATTTGACTGCAACCTAATTGAATTTGGTCAGATTTACAAAGAGTTGAGTTTTTGTGCTGCTTTGTTAAACCCTTACTTAAGCATTGATCTGACTGTAGAGCAAACAGCCAATTTTAAATTGCATTCTTAATCCTTCATGAAATATTTTGACATTAATGAAAATGAGATCAGAACTTGTGCTGCAAAGGAGATTTAGACATTTGTAGATTGTAAAGCTCAATTAACATCACTGTTATTGAAAATTGAGTTTGATTTATAAAAAAGTTATACATTTGCATAACAAGACCATAAGAAAGAGGAGCAGGAATAGGCCATTTGATCCTTTGAGTCTGCTTTGCCATTTAATAAGATCATGCTAATTTGATGTGGCCTTAACATTACTTTTCTGCCTTCCCCACATAACCATTGATGTTTTATCTCTATTGCTCGCTGGAGAAGAGAATTCCAAATACTAATCCTCTGATTAAAAAATTCATCATCTCCTCTATCTTTAATGGGAGATTTCTTATTTTTAAATTATATCCTGTAATTCTAGAGTCACTGACAAGAGGAAACGTCTTTTCAACATCCACCCTGTCAAACACCCCATAATCTTGTGCTCCAAAAAGATCACTTATTATCATTGTCAACACCAAAGGCCCAAGCTGTTCAACCTTTTCAGCTTAAGAAAAATACCCCATCCTAAGAATCAGCTAGCAACCCTTCTCTAAACTCTTCCCATTACAATATGTAGAAGGTAACCTAAACTATACAAACCACTTGTGATCTCAACAATGCTCTGCACAGTTATAAAAGACTTCCCTACTTTTATATTCCAACCCCCTTGGAATTAAGTCAATTTTCCACATGCCTTCCTAATTACTTGCTGCACTTGTATGTTGATACTTTTTGATTTCATGGACACGACTCCCTGAACCTTCTGACGACAGCATTCTATACGCTCTCTAAATTAAAAGATATTTTCTATTCTTCCTGCTAAAGTGAACAACCTCACATTTTCTCTTACCTATGCTCCACTTGTCCATCTTCTGCCCATTCATTTAACCTACCTGCATCCCTTTGCAGTCATTTTGTATCCTCCTCGGAACTTGTTTTCCTATGTTCATCCTATTGTCAGCAGATTTGCCTACTGTACAGTTGGTCCTTTTATCCAAGTTATATTGGAAGATTATGACCAATTAATTTACTATCTCTAGATACATCACTTAATGATTCTCTATGATTATATTGTAAATGATATATCTGGAGGTAGTGGATGGCTTTGTGAGTGGAAAATCATGTCTCATAAATTTGATTGAGTTTTTGAAGGGGTAACCAAGAAGGTAGATGAGTGCAGTGCGGTTGATGGCGGTTACAAGGACTTTAGCAAGGCCTTTGACAAAGTACCCGCATGATAAGTTGTTACATATGGTTAAATCTCACGGGATCCAGGGCGAGGTAGCTAAGTGGATAAAAAACTGGCTTGATGACAGAAGCCAGAGGGTGGTTGTAAAGGATTTTTTTTTTCAAACTGGAGACCTGTGACCAGTGGTGTGCCTCAGAAATTGGTGCTGTGTCCACTGTTATTTGTCATTAATATAAATGATTTGGATGAGAATATAGGAGGCATGATTAGTAAGTTTGCAGATGACGCCAAGACTGGTGGTATAGTGGACAGTGAAGAAGGTTATCTCAGATTGCAACAGAATCTTGATCAATTGGCCAGTGGATTGACGAATGGCAGATGGAGTTTAATTTACATAAATGTGAGATGATGCATTTTGGTAGATTGAACCAGGACATGACTTAATCAGCTAATGGTAGGAGTTGGGGAGAGTTACAAAACCGAGAGATCTAGGGGTAGATGTTCGTGTGAGGAGCACAGATCAGCTAGAAAGTCAATATCTTTTCCCCAAAGGTAGGGGAATCTAAAACTAGAGGGCGTAGGTTTAAGGTGCAAGAAGACAGCTACAAAAGAGGGGCAATTTTTTCACACAGAGGGTGGTGAGTAAGTGGAACAAGCTGCCAGAGGTGGTAGTGGTAGTAGAGGTGAATACAATTTTTTGTCTTTTAAAAACCATTTAGACAGTCACATGGGTACAGTGGTATAGAAGGACATAGGCCAAATGCGGCAATTGGGACTAGCTCAGGAGTTTTTAAAAAAAGAGCAATGTGAACAGGTTGGGCCAAAGGGCCTGTTGCCATGCTGTAATTCTCTGAGTCTATGACTCTAATTGATCATAATCTTCCAAAGTAACTTGAATAAAAGGACCAACTGAACTACAGGCAAATCTGCTGATAATAGGATGATGGGTAGGAAAATAAGTTGCAAGGAGGATATAAGAAGGTTGCAAAGGGTTGTAGATAGGTTGAATGAGTGGGGAGAAGATGGACAGATGGAATATAGATGTGAGAGAATGTGAGGTTGTTCACTTTAACAGGAAGAATAGAAAATATCTTTACATTGAGTCTATAGAATGCTGCAGTGCAGAAGGTTCAGGGAGTCATGTCCATGAAATCAGAGTTTTACTAATTAAGATATACATTTAACAAAATACTTGTATCTCTCTAGTACCAGTTTAAACTGCCAACTCTGTAAAGGAAAAAAAATGACTCACCAAACACTTTCTATTCGCTCACTTAATTGATGTTTTTGGCCTTCAGCTCCCACACCCTGCTGCTGGTCTCCAGCTTCCTCTCTAGGACCATTCCCTTTTTTCTAAAAGGTCAGAACAGTAGCTCATTCCACACCACACTGAATTTCTTCAACTATCAAATTTTTCAAATAAATGCAGCTTTGCCTGTATATGATGCAACATATCTATTTCATGATTTGTGGAAAATTTGAGTTAGTTTTGCTGAATGGATAGTTTTACTGCAAGAATTTTAAGCAGTGCAAGTTATTTGGTGGATGTGAAAAGGTAAAGTATATAATTTTGTTAACATTTGGGATTGTAGTTATTTAATTCAGGAATGATTAAGTTGCAAGAATGAATGTGAGGTTTTTGTTGATCTTCAAAACTAAATCCCCTAAATGAAATGTACAGTATTTGGCTGGCAAACATCTATAGCTCATCCATTTGAGGGTGATATTATGTTAAAATGTTTGACTTTTTCTTCTGCTTCAGACAACATTACTGCATTTCTGGGAAAAGACATCCCACACAATGGCAGCAATTCATGAAAGTTTCAAAGGCTACCAACCATATGAATTTGCAATGTTGAAGGTAAATTTTATATTTGGATTTGCATGTTCATTAAGGTTATGTAAAATTATAAAACTATTTACTGTTTTGTCTTCCTCCCTCTTTCTCTTTTTAAGAAAAAAGATTCATATCCCTTCCAAGACTTGTGTGAATTTGCTTGAATTGAAAAACACAAATAAAGAAGTATTAAAATAATACTCTGGAGTGCAATCTAGAATATAGGGAAAGAGGACTTGAGAATGAGTTTCAAGTCACTTGTACATTTAGAAGTGGGTTTACTTTCTAAATGTTTTTAATGTTTGTAAATTATGGGTGGGTTCTCCCTTCCTGATTGCAACGAATGGAGATTTCATTGAATGCTAATTTCTTCACTCTTTCTAGCTGTGATGGTTATTTAGGGACTGCTGGGATTGTGATACAGCCATGATGAAGATTTGGAAATATATATCCTGATCTAGATAGTGTGTGATTAACCTTTTAGAAAACACTAATTTGATCTCAACTACAGTATTGCATCCAATTTTGGGGATTGTGCTTGAGAAAGGATCTAAAAAATTTAGCGGAGCTGTAGATTAGGTAAACTAGGATTCCTCTCCTTAAAGAAGAATTGTTTAAGATATTATTTGATAGAGATGCTTAAAAACCATGAAAGATTTGAACAGAGTGGATAGATTTTTTTTACTGTTTTTCATGGGATGTGAACATTAATAGCAAAGCTAACATTTATTGCTCATCCTTAATTGCCCTTGACAAGGTAGATGTGAGCTGTCATATCAAATGGCAGCAGCATGTATAAGCAGACTATGTTATTAGAAAAGGAATTCCAGGATTCTGACTAAGCAACTGTGAGGTAAAATACAATGATTCCAAGTCAGGGTAGAATGTTGGTTGAAAGGAATTCTTTCTTTGGAGATTTCAAGAAACCAGAGGACTCTAATTTTAAACCATTTGTTAAAGATCTGAAGTGATGTGAAAAAAAAAAATGCTTTCTCACAGCAAATGGTTTAGCTCTGGAACGTGGTGGAACGCCTCTGAGACATGGTGGAGGCAGATTCAATTATAACTTTCAACAGGAAATTAGATGAGCACCTGAAGATTAAAACTATTATAGGATTATGGAGAAAGAGCCAGGAGAAAGTGAGTAGGTGAATTACTCTTAGAGTCCCTGTGAACTCAGTGGGCTGAATGGTCTCCTTCTAGGCTGGAACTGTATATGATTCTGTGAAAGGAACTTGGCTTGATAGTATTCCCATGAAATCATCTAGCAATCATTTCAGGAAGTAGTAAAGGAAGAAAATGAGGAAAATACTTTCTGGTGTGGAATATTCAACTTCTACTAAATTATGTCAAAGTTGCAAGACCTGAATCAATTGAGATAACGCTTCCTATTGTGCAACAAAAGAATTATGTGAAGCAATTGGAGAATGCAGCATAGAAATTGCACACATCCCAGAAGCACTGAAGTTACAGCAAAACCTGAAGGAGGGGGATGAATGTAGGGTAATGAAATTTGCTGATGACACAAAGATGAGTGGAAAAGCAAATTACGTGGAAGGCATGGAAAGTCAGCAGAGAGATCTGGATAGGCGAGTGAGTGGGCAAGGACCTGGCAGATGGAGTATAATGTTAGTAAATGTGAGGTTATCCACTTTGGTAGAAATAATAGTAGGAGGGATTATTATTTAAAAGGCAAAAAGCTGCAGCATGCTACAGTGCATAGGGACTTAGGGGTCCTTGTGCACGAATCGCAAAAAACCCGGTCTGGAGGTGCAGCAGGTGATCAAGAAGGTGAATGGAATATTCGCCTTCATAGCGAGGGGGATAGAATATAAAAGAAGGAGGTCTTGCTGCAACTATACAGGGCACTGGTGAGGCTGCAACTGGAGTATTGTGTGCAGTTTTGGTTGCCGCATTTGCGAAAGGATATATTGGCCATGGAGGGAGTGCAGAGAAGGTTCACTAGACTGATACCGGAGATGGATTAGCCTATGAAGAGAGATTAAATAGACTGGGTCAGTACTCGTTGTGGCTTAGAAGGCTGAGGGAAGGATCTTATAGAGACATATAAGACAATGAAGGGGCTACGTAGGGTTGAGGTAGAGAGATTTTTCGTGCTTAGAAAGAAAAGCAGAACTAGAAGGCCTCAAAATAAGGGGGGAGACAGTTTAGATCGGAGTTGAGGAGGAACTACTTCACTCAAATGGTGGTGAATCTTTGGAATTCTCTGCCCATTAAGTGGTGGAGGCTACTCGCTGAATATATTTAAGTCATGGGTAGAAAGGTTTCTGATATACAAGGGCATTAAGGGTTTTGGGAGAAAGCGGGAAAGTGGAACTGATCCTTTTCAGATCAGCCACAATCTTATTGAGTGGCAGGGCAGGCTAGATGGCCCACTCCTATTTCTTATGAAGTTGAGGTGGAGGAATAGATTCAAAATGAATAAGTGGAAGATTATACGTAGAACCCTACAGTACAAAAACAGGCCCTTCGGCCATCAAGTCCGCACTGACCACAATCCCATCCAGGCCCTATCCCCATACATTTACCCACTAATCCCTCTAACCTACACATCCAGGGGCACTAAGGAACAATTTTAGCATGTCCAATCAACCTAACCCGCACATCTTTGGACTGTGGGAGAAACCGGAGCACCCGGGGGAAACCCACGCAGACATGAGGAGAATGTGCAAACTCCACACAGACAGTGACTTGAGTCGGGAATCAAACCCAGGACCCTGGTGCTGTGAAGCAGCAGTGCTAACCTCTGTGCTACCATGCCACCAAAATATTATTTCAATGAGTTAGTGATAAAGCTATGAAACGGTTTCTCTAGGGAGATAGTGAAAGTAGAAAGTGTTGATTCATTCAGTTACAAATTATGTTTCTTTCAGAACATAATTTGGAATTCAGCATATGAATAATTTAAGATATGGTAAGTGCAGCATACTTGGGAGGAAGAGTATGGTTCCCAAAGCTCTCGTTCACAGAAGGATTTTCTTACCTTGTGCAATATATAATTGATGATTATTATTTACCATGAATAGTTTAACAATTCAATTGTTGTATCAATGAGCTTGTTAGAAGCTGAAATAAATGGACCTTGATCTAGCAATTCTTGTGTTCTGTAATTTGAAGTGGCACCTAGATCCATAAAGCCTTGGCATGTTGAAAATTTCTCATAAATTTCTAATCTGGGAGATGGGTAGAGTAGATTCTCCTCCTTCCACATTATTTCTTCGCCATCAGTACTTGAATATTTTACGAATGTTCTCAAGTTATTCCCACTTCAGTTTCATTGATTTGTTTTTGTAAATAATTCTGGGGTGTGGTTTGTGGGCAGTGGTGTGTGTGATGTTGGCCAGGCTGTACCTATTGTCAAATAATTCCAAGAAATTGATTCTGTATGATGTATGAGTGATAATGTATGCTCAGTTGGGATGATCTACGACACAAAGGGAGACGTGAACCTCTTCTTATTCCCAAGTTATTACTGCTCATTGCCTTCTCTATAGTAAAAATTGCAGGAGAGGGAGATGTCCCAAAATAACCTTGGGAAGTTGTGATCCTGTGCTCTGTGGATCATGTTTGCAACTATGAGTCGATAGTGGAGAAAAATTATGATTGCAGTAGTTGAAAGATATCAATCAAGTGAACTTTTCTGCCTGAATATTGCACTGCATCAATTCAGACAGGTGTTTTGGCAAAATCGTGTTCCCCGACACAGCAGGCTGACATGCTGAGAACCCTCACTTCTGTGAGGTGGGCGCCTTTGCAAGTTTTTATTCGTTCATGAGGTTTGGGAAACTGGTAAGGCTAGTATTTATTGCCTATTTCTAATTACCCTTGAAAAGGTGGTGCTGAACGCCCCTTGAATCTCTGTAATTCTTGTGTGGTAGGTCACAGTACTATTTAAGGAGTTACACAGTTTTGACCAACAAACAACAGTGAAGAATGATGATACATTTCTGAGTCAGGCTGATGTGTGAACTGTTCGGATAATGAGTAGGTAATGGTGTTCCCTTATTCTTCTAAATAGTAGAGGTGACAGGTTTGGAAAATACTGTCAAAGGAGCCTTGTTGAGTTGCCGCAGTGCATTGTGTAAATGGAACACAGCCAGCCGTGATGCCACTGTTCTGGTTGCTGTTTCTGTTATTCCCTGATAGGCCATCCCTCCCAGCAGTATCCAAAATATATATTTGTTAGAGCGCAAGTAAGAGAGTATTCCTTCACAATCCCAGCTTGTGTCTTGTGATGGACAGGTTTTGGAGAGTCATTGCAGAATTCCAAGCCACTGACCTACTCTTGTAGCCATAATATTTAGTGACTGATCCAGTTAAGTTTCTGATCATTGTCAGCAACCTGGGAGATTGACTAATGGCATATTCAGTGATAGTAATGCAGTTAATTGTCAATGGAGATGGCTGCATGGCAACAGGTTTTGGGGATAGGCCAATCAATTCAAATTATCATACCTCAGGGTTTGGTACGGGATCATTGTTGGGTGAAACTAAGGAGTGAAAAGTCTTGCTCACTACACTTCTGAGGTGCACAGAATTTCTTCCCTTATATACTTATTGTAGCTTTCATATAACTTAATATTTAATTTCATTTTTTTAATGTGCAAATCTAAGTCACGTAGTTGGACTTGATCATTTCTGTTTAAATATGGAATTTACCAAAGCTGGTAATTATTTATTTAGCTTCCACTGTCTATCAAATATTCTAGGGCTGAGACTCTGATATTTTAAAATTTATAAACCCTGCGTCTAATTAAAATTCAATATGTTTAAGGAATTTTTTAATCCATTCATTGCTTCCCTCATTGCCATTTACTTGATCATATTACATCAAGGAAAGTCAATGAGTGCCTTATTTTCTGAACAAAAAGAGAACTATAGAATCATAGAAAATTGCTGAATAAAAGGAGGCCATTCAGCCAGTGACGTCTGTGCTAGTTACTTGAAAGTGCAATTGTACCCAGTCTACACAAATTTCAGGCATTTCTGCCTGATAGGGATCTAACACAGTCACCATGTTGAGTCACTGCTAAATAAGGTGATGGTCAGACTGCCCATCTTTATCTAATTTTTTTTGCTTGGAATTCAATAAAATCTTTTTAATCCAGAGATAATTTAAGGCTTTTTCTCAAAGTGGCACATGATGCCTTTGAGTGAAGTTCAGTGCACCCAATGGATACAGTTCATTCAGTAAGAGTCACTATGACCAGATGCATCAACATGTAATGTTTGGATTAAGTGGCAATGGTGGTTGGATAAATACTCCTGGGTGCAATAAGGAGAAGGAGGGGATACACAATGTGCATAACAAGTGAAAGGTAGACGGTGCTGAAAATTGAGTGACATGAGGAAGGATGTGATAAAGAAAACTGAACAAAGTGACATGGGGCTTAAACAATAGGATGTAGATGATTCAGTAAATGTACACACTTCTTTGTCATCTGGCCATTAAACTACTTTCTGCACTGCGTCCAGAACCTGGGCACGGCCTATCGCTCTCGCTCACTTATCATCTACGAACAACCTTACTTTCTTGGTGAAAGAAAAAGGATTGCTCCCCCCAGAGGAAAAGTATGATCATCCTCTTCTGACATCACTGTTGTCGTCATCGTCACCACTTTAAATGTGCGTGCTGCCCTTAAGCTTTATGCACTAACCAGCCTGAGCATTTGCAATTTCTGTTGGTGCAGCTGAGATTGTATTATGCAGGTTTGCATCATGCTTGATACAGTTAATCCACTTAGAAACAGACAGTCCAGAACTTTCCAGCCCCAATGGCCAGGAAGCATTGACATCTCCATTTGCATCGGTGGGACTGGAAGATCTCATCAACATGAAGGTCTGGAAAATTCTGGCCACAGTCAAAAATTAGTTGGTGGAGTTGATTGAAAATCCCATCCTTTCAGTTTAAATCTGAGGTAGTCCGTACTCTTAGTAATAGGCCGCATTCATAATAGCATTGGGCACAGTCTCTGAAGAAGGGTGATATCCTACCTATTGGAGACATTTTTCAACCATTTTCTGCTGAATATCACATGATGCTGATGGTAGGTTGTCCTGTGTCATTACCTGTCTTTAATGGGTACCTTTGGGATGATTGATTGATTTGATTTATTGTCATATGTAATGGGATACAGTGAAAAGTATTGTTTTTTGAACGCAATACAGGCTAAATATATTATTCATGAGGTACGCGGGAAAAGGAAAAAGATAGGATGCAGAATGTAGTTTTGCAATTACAGGGAGAGTGAAGGGAAAGATGAACTTACATGATAGGATTATTCAAAAGTCTGATGACAGATGAAGAAGCTGTTCTTGAGTCTAATGGTGCATGTTTTCAGACTTTTGTATCTTTTTCCCAACTGAAGGAAGTGGAAGAGAGAATATCTGGGATGCTTGGGGTCCTTTATTATGCTGGCTCTTTTCCCAAGGTTGCAGGAAATGTAGATGGAGTCAATGGATGAATGTTGGTTTGCATGATGAACTGGGTTATGTTCATAACATCTTTTAGTTTCTTGTAGTCTTTGTCAGAGCAGGAGCCAAAGCAAGCTGTGACACAACCAAATAGAATGCTTCCTAAGGTACATCTATGAACATTGGTAAGAGTCACACTGGACATCTAAATTTCCTCAGTAGAGGCATTGGTGAGTTTTCTTAACTATAGCATCAGCGTGGAAGGTTCAGGAAAGATTGTTGATGATCTGGATATCTAGAAACCTGAAGCTCTTAACTACTTCCGCTTCATCACTGTAGACATAGATAAGGGCATGCCCTCCATCATGTTTCCTGAAGTCAATGACTAGCTCCTTCATTTTACTAACATTGAGAGACAGATTATTGTCATCGTATCATTCTACCAAATTCTATCTCTTTCCTGTACTCCGATGATGAAGGAATCAATGGTTATTTTCATTTTGAGAGGATAAAAGGCCTGGTCTTTTCTTGCCCAAAATTTTTCATTGTGCAACATGCTATTGTAAGTCTGGACACATTCGGGCTATGTTGATCTACTAATTATCCAGCTAACAGAAGCAGGACTTGAACGTATCTCAAATATCAATAATGTATATATTACATAAAGCATTATTGAATTTGTTAATATCCTTAACCTTGAATTGACATAATGGTATCATTGGCCATAATTGAAGTAGGTAACTGTTGTCACCATGCAATGACCTGACACACATTTTTGGGGCTAAATCCTGTGTCTTTTATCACCAGAAAATACAACAGATATTGCAATTTCCAGTTAGCATATAAATTACATGGCTGATATTATTCATAAGTTTCTTATTCATATAATGAAAACCCTGTTGAAATTGGGATGTGTTCAAGCAGGGCTTTTAATTACACAGTATTTATGGAAATCGTGACATTGATTATATTTGAGTGCTCAGTTCCTACTGTTTCCACTGGGAAAGGTATGAAATCTGTTGCCTGCCTCAATAGGGCTGATGAACCTATGTCAGCCCAGGTTGTATATATATCCATGCTTATATCCAGTGGTGTAAAGAAAAGTTACTTTTGCAAATACTGCAAAGTCCATGCACTTTGTATAAAGAGATTTCAGATCTGGTGCCAACAGTTGGCATAGATCAATAACTTGCTGAAGGAAACCACACTTCACTCATTGCATTCAGACAAATTCTATATGTAATTTCCTTGGTCTATAATACCTATAGCGTTGGTACTTTTATTTCAGGTGTCTATGCACATGATGCTAGTTTCTTAGGGTACCCTTCTGTCCATGTCCACATCTAACCTCTTCCACAAAGCATATTCCAATTCCAAGAAGAAAAATCCTTTATTTCCAAGGTCACCCCCCTTTAAATTATTTGTGAATAGTAACAACTCCCTTTTGATCTTGGTAGCTCAGTATTAATGCCGTATTAATATGTGGTATTCTCTCTAGGCAGGAACTCAGCCAAAAAAACTTTGAAATAATGTGAACCATATAGAAATATGCCTCTGCCTTCAGAAAGTGACATGGCAAGGTCAGAGGAGGTCAGATCTATGTTATGGAAGGGCCATCCGTTATTTTGACAAGGCATTTTGGCACAATGGCAGAGTACAAACCTGACTCATCAGGTTTAAACATGGGGCTCTTTTCTCCCAAAAAAAATTGTAAGCGCTGAATTGGTGAGAAAAATGGTGTAATTCATTATTCTTTTGAACTCCCACACACGTTGCATCGCAGAGGCCACAATCTTGAATATCATTTAAAAGCTCAGGGGGCAGGGCCTATTCATGCTGGTGTCTGACAGTTCCTGAACTTTGCGCATATGCACTGACTTCGAACTGACAGATTGCAGTTTGCTGACCAGCCGGGACCCTCGCACTGCGGTTCATGACGACCGCACTCCCCAGCTTCATTCATTAGTGGGTCAGCCTCAAAGCTCTCTCTGTTTCTCTCCCCCCCCCCCCCCCCCCCCCCAACCTCATCCTGGAGTCCTGGAGCACATCAGTCTTCAGCCTTTCCCCACACCCCAATCACCGGTTGTTCTGAGCCTCAACAGATCTTATCTGCAGAGTGGCAGCAGAACCACACCCCCCCCCCCCCCCTCCCTCACACGAATGATTGCCCCTAGCCCTGCCACCTTGGCACTGCTGATGCCAGTGGGCAGTGTGAAAATGCCCCTGGCCATGGGCACTTTACCCCTTGGACAGTGCTGGTACACAGGCTGGCACTGCCAGAGTGCTCATGCCCAGGGCTACCACCTTCCCTGTCGCCCAAACCCCTGGAGGGTCCTAATTGCTCCTTGTTCACTCTGCTGGGATCACCCATTACTGCTGGAGTGAAATACTCTGGTAGGGTGGGGGTTGCTATCGGGCACAGAGAATTCAGACCCGGGCCCGATTAATGACATTTAAATAAAATTAAAATCGTTTACTTGGTCTTCCCACAAATTTCCAGCATGGTGTCGACAGCAGGCGTGAATCCTGCGAAATGATTGAGACGCGCATCTCCCAACCCAACATGCCAAAAAACATGCACGTCGGGATGGGAAAATTGGACCCATGGAGTTTTGGGAACAATGGATGTGAATTTGGAAAATGGTTACATAAGAACGTTGAAGAGAAATGTGAAGTTGGAGATGGTGTAGTTTATGTGGTTGATGGGGTTATGGATTAGTTTTTTGGGAGAGGCGTGAGGAAGGCAGTTTCAAAGGTGAAAAAAACAGGACTTGAAGAGAGAACTGTTAGCAATATTGGCTAACATGGGGATCAGGAGAGGAAGTTGGGTAGTCAGCAATTAGTAGAAATAGGATCAAGAGAGCAAATCTCATGAACAAAATAACCTAAGAGGGCATGACAGGAGAAAGGGGAGAAACTAGAGAAAGATGTGAGTTTTGTGCTAGGGTAATGGACTGTGGAAGAGGCAAACCCAAAAGAGGCGGCTGATCAGATGGTCTCAAGGTTATTGGCAAAGAAGTCCATGAGTTCTTCACATTTATTTTTGGAGATTCTGGTGGAGAAGACAGAGTGAGAAGTTTAAGCTTCTTTGCAACGAAGAAATAAAGCAGATTATCTTTGCATTCCAGGATGAGCCTGGAATAGTGAGCAACTTAGCAGACAAGAACAGGACACAATAAATACTGCTTTACGTGGTTCAGCAGATCTGATGGTGATGGCTAAACCAGTTGTTTACTGCATCCTTTTAAGTTTGTACCCTTCGGACTTGTGGGATGGGAGATGGTTGCTAGGAGAAATGGACCAGGGTGATAGAGTAATGTTTTACTGGGGATTAGGGCATTGAAGATGATGAAGAGGGTGCAGTTGAGCAGATCAGTAGCTGTAGAAATTTTAAGGCAAATGGAGGGCCAAAGGGATTTGGGATTTTGAAATAGCGGTTGTAAGAGAATTTGGGGATAGTTTTTTTTCCCCAAAGGGTTTACAATTTTAGTTTTATGTAATCAAACAAGAGAGTTGTACCAAAGAAAACATAGAAAGTACTTGTATGTAATGTTAAGAGAAAGAATTTCTAGATTTCCTTTAGCAAATTTTCCCACATAGTGTGAAAAATGACAGTGCTGATTACTTTTATTGTGCATTTCACGCTGTGAAAATCTGTTGCTGCTGGTTTTACTGTGGTATTTTTATTATGCTGATAAAATTATGTGTTTTGTATGTTTCACTCTTTCTCAGTAAGTTAAAATAGCAGACAACATTATTACAAAAAGATAATGCACTTGTATTCAAAAAAAAGATGGCTTTATATTAACAAAATACATCATTTTAAATATATGACTTAATTTCAAGAAGCTCTGTGACAATTTTATGACTTATTGGTTTGCTGAGATGGTACTTAATTGCTTCAGTCTGCTTGACTTGGCGTGATGGTGTCCAATTAAAATCAAAACTGTCAAAGTAAATTTAGTTAGATTCATTGATTATTAGTTTATCTGTTTCTATTTCGCATCTCAAAAGGGGAGGATACATAACTATCACCTTTCCATATGTAGCCTGTTGTAACATTTAAGTGCCTTTTGAATGATTCAGTAATTTTTTTTTATCTTCACCACTCGTTGACCCAATCATCATCTGCTTCATCAATGATCTCTTTGGAACAGGAGATAAGGTCAGAAGTGCAGATGTATTCCTTGTGTAAAGAAACATATATTGACATCGGTCCTGAAATTGCTTCTTACCATTTGTGCAACTATGCCTTCTTATCCTTCATGATTTACTTTGAAATTGAAGTATTATAATGAGGAGTTGTGCCTTAAATTCTAAAGAATTAGCTGTACCCCAAGCAAAGCTGTTTCAGTACAGCTACAACACTGGCATGTATCTGACATATGGAAAAGTGCGTAGGTAGCAAAGTGATGGAAGATGTGATTAGCAGTGTTATAAAATAGAGCTGACACAGAAGTAACCTGCTCAGTTTGTGTTCTGTCAGTGCCACTTGGCTCCTGACTTCTTTACAATTTTAGTCCAAATATGACTGCCCTTGACATCAAGACAGCAAGGTGGCATCAAGGACCCATGATAAAACTGAATTTATTTAGGGCAATACTTTCCGTGGCTGTGGTTATACCTCACACAAAGGAAGATGGTTGTTTTTTTTTCTTTTTTAAGGAATGTGGGCATCCCTTGTTCAGTCTGCCCATTACTAATTGTCCTTGACAAGTTGTGGTGAGTCACTTCTTGAACCGCTCCAGTAAAGATGGTGTAATTACACCCAAAGTACTATGAGGAAGAGAGTTCCAGGTCCAGGCTCTTGGAGATTATTATCATATCAATCATCTCAATCCCAGAATATCACTGTAGAAATTCCTCAGGATAGCATTATATACCCAACCATCTTGCCCTTTGTCAATATCCTTCCATTCTAAACATATATTCAGATGTGGGATATTTGCTGATGATTACACAATATTCAATACCATTTACAAGTTTTCAGATATTGAAGCATTCTGTGTCTATATACAGCAAGACCAGTACAACATTCAAGCTTGGATTGATGAATGGCAACTAACATTCATTCCACACGCAATGACCATCTCCAGCAAGACAGAATCTAACCATTTCTCTTTGACATTTAGTGGCATTACCATCACATATTCCTTCACTGTCAACAATCTAGGAGTTACAATTTACCAGAAACTGTTATCCATTTTCACTGTACTCTAAGCCATGAATTTTATCTTCCTTCAAGTTGTTTGACTTCTTTCTTCAATCTGCCCTGTTCTCTGATCATTTTTCTCGCTACACTTTGTTTTGTCCCAAATCTTTGATTTTTCTCGTGGCTGTGTTTTGAAAATCAATCTCTTGTTTAATTCTGGGAGCTCTATTCAACAGTGTGTCAGTCAGTATTAGTACTGAGAGAGTGAAATTGGATTCACAATAAAAAATATTTGAAGGTAGATTGTTTATAGTTTTAGCTTCGTGTCTGTGAAAACTCCACTCAGGTACCAGGCTGAAATTATATTCTATGCTACATATCTGTTTAGCTTGCACTAAATTCGTAAAAAAATGAATGATCATAGCCAATACATGCTAAAATTTGTGCTTTGTTCTGAAGTGGATTAAACTTATCTTCATCTACTATAATTGTTCCTTACATATCTCTATCTAACTTTTAAAAACACTTTTATAATCCTCATTATATCCCTGTGTCACAATTTAAGTGTCAAATATTTTGTGCCATTTAATGAAAAAGTAAAAACAAAGTGATTTTCCATGAACACAAGTGCAAGAGCTAAGATAGATGCAGCATTATAGTCTCACTTCCCTAACTCACTTAATTGTTCCTTCGCACTTGCTTGAATTTTTATGATGAAGCACGTCTTTTCCAAGTAACACGTCCACCCACTCACTGATAGTGATGCAGAAGATCAATACTAGAGACTTTCCTTGGGATTTGTTCACTCTGCAGCACAACTTTGGCAGAATTCTGAACACCACTTCCTTGTAAATCCACCATATCTGATATTGTCCTGTGAACAATAAGCTGAGATGTCAAATAATATGTTAAAAGTGTACTGGCTATAAATTCAACCTTGTTAACATCATCAGAGTACAAGAACTTTTGTTTTTTTAATGACTGGTATATCATAGAAATAAAAACCCTACAGTGCAGAAAGAGGCCATTCAGCCCATTGAGTCTGCACTGACAACGGTACAACCCCAGGCCCTGTCCCCACAGCCCACACATTTACCTCATTTATTCCTCTAATCTACACATTCCAGGACACTAAGAGGCAATTCTCCCCGTAGACTCATGGGGAGAATGTGCAAACTTGACTCAAATAGTGACTCAAACCAGGAATCAAACCCAGGTCCCAAGTGCTGTGAGATAGCAGTGCTAATCATTGTGCCACTATATTTCCACTCTTGTTCATAACACTTCAGTTGTTCATGTTCACAATGCTTCAGTTGTCAAATTTGTGTTTCTAAATTATGTCCCCTTGAATTGTGAATCAGACAGAAGATTCGTCTCCCACCAGAAATGCCTGAGTGAAGAATACCAGGTGGAACCAAGTCTTCCCCTTCAACCTGTCTTTCCACCTCCACCACCACCCCCACCCCCTCCCCCACCCCACCCCAAATCCCCAGATTTAGATTTCATTAGGTTTCTACCGTTGGTCCTTTCCTATCTTGTGAAATACCAGAACCAGAGTCACAGTGGGCTGATAATTGAATTCTTCATAAATCCAATTTTACTTCACGGCAGTTAACCTTCAAAACCTTAAAAGTCTGCAGCTACCTACTCAAACATAAAATAGAAACACTCATATTTATAATGTGCCCTTCATAACTGCCACACATCTGAAAGACAATTATAGCCAATGAAACATGAAAAAATATGTCGTTACAAAATAATCCATTCAACAACCCCATGCAGATGCACAGAACTAAGGCCTTGTGGACACAAGCTAAAGCTTCTGAGGGACTTGGAGGAGCCTTGACCGCCCCCCCAGATTTACAGTGTGCAGGCCATCTGACATGTGGACACACTCATGAAACAAACTCACATCTATGAGTGAATTTGCTTTGAGGATACTTTGGGAACATTGAAAACTAAAGGAGGAAACACTAACAAGAAAATCTGGAGTGGACTTGTCTCAATATGTCACCTTTTCCATAACCCCTGGAACCAAGCCAATGCAAAAAAATTATGCTTTGCATTCCTTTGTATTGCAGCAGATGCATACAGACTTGTGCTGATGGAGCTCCTGAGCCACACCAGGTACTGCTGAAGACAATGTTGATCAGCACAGCAGAATCCACCATTTTACAAGATGGAAGGTTGCCAGCAACAATATCATTTTGCTGGTATTTCCCAAAGAAATGATCATTTACTGTCTGTTGTTTGCTTACATTTGCAAAGAATTTTTGGACTTCTCAGTTGAATTTGTGATGGGGAATTATTCATTATTTTAAAAAATAATTTGTATACGTGCAGGATCCTTTAGCACGGAAGATGTGGCATTCATGTGTTTGCATTTCATTCTCACGTGACTCACTGTTCTCTTATAATGTTGAATGTAAAATGCCGGAAGCCCATTGCAACAGTTATTTAATATTACAGGGTGTTAATTACCTAACACCGGAAACGTAGGCTGGAACTTTCCAGCTGTCCGTGCCAGTAGGATCTTCTGATCCCACTGTAGGCAGTGAAAGTTGTATTCAGTAGGAAACCCTGTTGACAATGGTGGGACCAGAAGATCTTGCCACTGGCCAGTAGTGGGGGCACTTCTGCTGTTGCAAATCACATGGTGGATTGCATGAGATATCCAACCCATAATTTTGAAGCTTGCTGTAGTGCTTATTTCTCTGTTCCAGCTTGGAAATTGTATATTTTAATTTCAAATTTAATGCCAATCCTCCCATATCTGAAAAGCTGAAAAAGAACAATTGGAATGCATAATGTTAGTTCAGTGCTTTCTGTTTTCTTCTTTGTTTTTTTGCCTTTTTACTTTAACAGTAGTTCACTAATAGTAGTTTATGACTTTAATAAAGTGCACTGAGCAGTTTTTAGTATGAGGGGATAATAACTACTTAGAAGTAATTTGTTATACCCAAACAATGCACATAAGTCAAATCAATTCAAGTTTGGATACCTTTCAGTCATCTTGACTGATATACAAATTGGCCATTACAAATATGGATTCTCATTCCTCCAAGTGTTAATTGTTGTTTGGGTTTTTTTTTACATTTTCTGTTTCTTTGTTCTTTTTAATCACATCTTTCTTTCTCCGCCTCCTCCCCTCCCATATCATTTCCCATTGAATTCAGCATTTTAACAATGTTCCTTTTCTTGTCATGTTCATTCTCAAATGCATGTAAAGGGTGCTGCATCTCTCACATGCAACAATTTGCAAAGTAAAATATAATGAGAATTAAATTTATTATTCAGTGAATGGAAACCCCCAATGCCAAGTAATAGTCCCCTCATTTGCTCAGTTAAGGTTTTCAATTTCAGTCTGCCATCTCGCCTGTGGAGGATGCACTCCTCAGTAATGTGCAGCATTGTTCATGTCTCTCTTCAGATGCATGAGTGATTTGTACTGAGGCATCAGAGGTGGAGGTTGGTCACGGGAACCTTGGCCTGTCCTGAATCTGTATAGCAAGGGCAGCATTGGTAGTTCAACCTTACAATGGTAAGGTTTATCGCAAGGAACTTGGTAACTTCCCGTGTTTCTTATTCCTTCGTCCAAAGAATGTTTGCTTGTATGTGTTACTTAAGAATCTTTTCCATTTAGGGCACTGAGGAGGAAGGCAAGTGGTAGGTGGGTTGAAAAGGTCACCATTGGAGTGGTAAAGTGATGTGTGACAGTAACGATTTCCATCACGTTTCTGGGATTTTATAATGCGACAGCTATGTTGGGAAGTGATGTTCACAAGGACAGGAAGCCAGGGGACAGGCATTTAGCAAAGAGTTCCAGTTATGATGTCCAATATTGCGATAAACCAAGTATCCATATGATATGTTTTTAATAATCTTTGCCAGTACTCTGCTGCAGAGTACAATATGGCAGGTGCTGGAATCCAAAATGTTGTGGCAGCAATGCCCCACAAAGGCATTGAAACTTTTTTTTTAAAGATTATTTTTGCCCTTTGCTGCTGCTTTCTTCAGGTACTCCTGAAAGAACAGAGTCAGCATGGGCAGCACAGTGATACAGTGGTTAGCACTGTTGCCTCAATGCCACAGTCCCGAGTTCAATTCCTGGCTTGGTTCCTGTCTGTGTGGAGTATGCACATTCTCCTTGTGTCTGCGTGTATTTCCTCTGGGTGCTCCAGTTTCCTCCCCTGGTTCAAAAAGAGGTGCTGGTTAGGTTGCATTGGCCATGTTAAATTCTCCCTCGGTATACCCAAACAGGCTCAGGAGTGTGGTGACTGGGGGATGGTTTTCATAGTAACTTAACTGTGATGTGAATGTAAGCCTACTTGTAACTAATAAATGAAAACTTTACTCCTATCCACAGTGCTCCCAGAGTAGATTGGGTTGGTGATCATGCTTTACTCTCTGGACATCCACGTAGATATGCAATTATTTTTTGAAATTGTGGGGTACATTAGCACATGGCATCTCATACCAAATCTCCCCAAAACCATATGCACAGTATTCTGTCAACTTTGTAATATCTTCATTAAGGGTATGGTCCAAAGTATGGAAAGATGAAGGTTAGGTGACACAGTAGCTGTCATCAGTATAGATGGGACCTGATTGGCAGGTGTTTGTATATATGTTGAACAAGTTTGAGGTTAGCACTGAACCCTGTGATAGTCTGTTGGTTTGTCTTCTCCATGCACTTCTCCCTTTCCCAAGACAAGACTTTGAAATCATGGACCAGAAAATTACAGCTGACCCCTTTGCAAATTATGCTTTCAAATGTTCTTAAAAAAAAAGAAATTTCACAGACATTTTAAACAAATTACAAAATTTCCTCATTGCACTCCTTCTAAGTCAAAGATCACGAGAAGTCATGACACAATCCTGCCAACTGTTGCAGCCACAACTGCAACCTCAAACGAGGACAAAGACAGCAAGCTTCCCATTCTTCACATCTATTGCTTGCACATTACCTCATGTGCACCACATGCAAAATCAGTCACTTTCATGAACCAAAATAGATTTCATTTCCTCAATGGTCAGCTGGTGTCCTAATATCGACAGCACGTCATGCAGATGATTATTCATTATCTCAGCAGTCACAGTTCCTTCATTCCGTCCTGTCCTCTGTTCCATCTATTTTTGAGTCAACGTGGCAAGTCAAAGCAGCTGGCTGGGCAGAAAGCGTTTCCCTCTTTCATTACAATGCTAATGTAAGCCTATTTGTGACAGTATTAAATAAAATTTAAACATCTCCACTCAGTCTGCAAACATGACTGAGTTTCCTGTCACTTGACCTTTTAATTCTCCACCATTCTTAAATTCTGACCTTTCTGATCATGCTCTGCAGTAGTGTTCCAGCAGAACACAACATAAGCTTGAGGAACTGCACCTCATCATTTATCTCAGCACTTTTCAGCCATCTGCGCTCAATATTGAGTTCAATAGCTTTAGATCATAGTCACCAGCTCCATCTTGTTCTGTTTGTTTTTTTTTTGTTGGCTTTTTCCTTTATCCTCAGTTGCATTTTGATGGCACGTGTCTAGCCATTCATCCCTCATCTGGACACAACATTTGTCTTTTTTTTCTCTATCTATATCACTCTTGTTGGCTTTTGTATCATGAAACCTTTTCTTAGTTGATCTTTCCTGCATTCAGCATGCAAACTTTCACTTTTGTTCTTCTTGCCCCATCTTTTTCTGCTAGCCTTTCTCTTCTTTCTATTCTGATGAAATATCATCAACGTGAAATGTGCATACATGGAGAGCAGGCCTACAATCAGAACCATGCTACCACAAGCAGCAATATAAAGCACATGCTCGGTGTTCTTAAGCAATATTCTCACTGCCTAGACCTATCTGGAGAAGCCTTCTGTAATTAGCTGGGTGAGTATTGAGATTTGTGGTAGTATGCTACAAGCTGTGCAATCTAACCATTATGAGAGAAAATCCTTTCCAACATCTATCAGACCAGAAGCAGAGAAGCTGGAGCTGAATTGTAACTGGAAGTGGAGGAAGGGGAATGGAAGTTGCGCTACATCGTGGGCAGTAACCATAATGCAATGTATCCCTCCACACACCAGCAACATTGTGCTCTTTTTACCTTGCCACTGTCATTGATGTCACTTTATCCTCTTTCTGACAACATAAAATTAAATCCACTGGTAAAAAGCCTATTCCAATCCAATCAATACACTTATTGTACAATCGTGCAAAATTAAACCAATCACCCTGTGCGTTCCTCTAGATCCCATCTTCCACATGTATTGGCCCACACTATTGCTCCTGCAAGTTGCTTGACCAGTGCCTATATTATGGGTGGTGAAGGCTGCTTACTTTCCATTAAGGAGACTGTGTATGACCTTCAGAGACAATTTCAAGCAGTTCTGGGCCTAAAGGGCCCAGCTTCAAACTGCACCAAGGTTGAGTTCTACCAGTCTGATCAATAACAGTGAAGGCATTGGTGGAATGGCAGAGGAGAATACACACATGCATTCGCACAGAGAGGACTGCAAATTTGTGTTCCATGGAGCTACTGACATTCTTGCGGGATGATATCTGAGAAATCCTAATGATGTGTTGGGGATTAAATTTATGGACTTCTGTTTCACCCTGAAAGGACCTTGTACAGTGATATCCAGAGCCACAATAGCAGCAATTTGAGATTCTATTGCAACACTCAGACTTTTGAAGTTTAGGGTTGAATACTGATAAATAGAGGTTGTTGGTGATAGGCGTACACTGAACTGAGCAGTGGATGAAGCTACTCTCACTTTTGGCCAGATATGCCATTTGATTATTGGACTCACTTGATGATAGATTTGTCAGAATTCAAAATTCCCAACACTTGTAAAAATAATATCACTCCCATTAAAGGCGTGCAGCTGTTTTCAAGTAGTGTTAGCCAATGGGAGTGCTGGGCTAACTGCTGATGTGTGCAGCCAATGAACAATGAAAGTAATGCTGGATATTCAGAGTAACCATTTAAAACAACAGGCATGATGAACTTAATGCAGTGAATGGATGTGAGTTAATCACATACTGCTTGCAGAATGGGCATATGCTTAAGCATGGATAAATATAAAATTAAATATTCTGGTAGCAAAAATAAGGAAGTCATTTTTTATTGAAAAGGAGCAAGAGATCCAAGGACACACATACAAAACTATCTCAAAAACCTTTGCAAAACCAAGGACTAATGTTATATCTGAAGGGATAGAATTTTGTTAACACATCTTCGCACACTGTTTTCCCTTTGGGAACAGTGTGAAAATTGTGGTAAGATTCCCGAGTTGATTATCAGCCCAACGATCAGCATTATGAACGCTCCTTCCGTGGCCGTAAATCCTAGTGTTGGAGTTGAACTCAGACCCTCTGGTCTAGAGGTAAGGATGCTACCACTATGCCACAAGGCCTCCAGGATAAATATGAAAAGTAGAAAAGCTACCCTAAACCTGTACTGAACCTTGATTAGACCATGTTCTGATTTCCATATTATGAAAAGAACAGAGAGACAGTGCAAGAAAGTTTTACAAAGATGACATTAGAACTGTGAGGTTATGTCCATCAGGAAATCAGCCTCAGTTCCTCCTCCCTAAAAAGGAGGAGGCTGAAAGACAATCTAATAGAAGTCATTAAAATAATAAAAAGTTTGGTTGAATAGACAAAAGAAACAGGCAGGATTTTTGCTCCCAGATCCTAATGCCACCATTGGGATCAAACATGCTTTAGAGATGCACATATGCAGACTGAGAGACCCAGAAGAAAATTTTAGAGGAAGCAGCCAGAGCCTCATCAATTAAGGATGGCTGATGGGCTTCCAAGATGCTGTAAAGCACTGAAAGATTGGCAGCCCCAATACCCAAGAGTTGGGAATGGGAATGGTGTGGGGGAGTGGTATAAGGGTGCTGAAACTTGCAGAGGAACTCCTGTCCTGTTTTTCAGGTCCAAGACCTTTTTCATTAGAACTGGAAAAAGTTTTCAAGCAATCGAGTGGCAGGAAAATAGCAAACAGGGCTTAAGAGCAAAAGGGAAGGTCCATGGTATATGGAAACAAGGGAAATTAGATTAGAAAAAGAGAACACGGTGCACGGCAAAAATAAGGTAATGGAGTCGCTAAGATTCACTTTTTCACAGCCACTCTTCTATCGAATATCTTCTATTATAAAATATACTCTCTCTAAGCAATAAATGTTTTTTATTGCATTGATTCAATGATGCATTACTTTGAACCAAAACATGTGGCAAATTGCAAATTCCAATAAACATATAATGTTCTGTGAATGCCATGTAATTTTAAAATAATTACATTTCTATTTACAGATTTTGCAAGGTCCTGCAAACAAATTAATAGAGCAAGCATCACAGGAAGATAATGATGCAAAGGTTGATGCGGCAAAGGATGCATCTGATAAGGATAATGAGTAAGTTGGAAACCATCATTGATATATTTTAAGAAAAAGGAGCAAAGTTCAGCTGGACTATAAAGTTATAAAATAGTTCCATGCTTATGATCACATTCTAGCTGTTTCAAGACTGAAGGTTGAAGGAAAAAATTCTGCCTCAAATTCTTCAGGATGCCGATGCTTCCATTTCCTAACAATTTTACTACAGGACTGAAATTGCTCTGTGAACAAATGAGCAATATATGTATTTTCACAGAAGTGAACTTAATGTTTTACCAGATTTTCTGGATATAGATGGTGCACTCCCAATCTGATTTGCATTAAATACCAGGAATGCAGAAGCAGGAGGTGGACTGGATGTGCTGTGCAGGATAAATATATTGGCACAGTCATTAAAACTAAATATACTTCTATGTTGTTCGTGGATTTGTAAATACCTCTTTCTTTAGTGTGCGTTGTGTTGAAATGGGCCAAGAGTTCACCAGTTCCAATGAGGGATGGTAAATAGCTTCCTTTTCTATCACTGCCTTTGAGATATGCAAGGAGAAAGATACCAGATTTGAATATGATTTCAGATGTTTCAGGAGGGACAGGGAGGGAGGCAAAAGAGGTGGGGGAGTGGCACTGTTGATCAGGAATAATGTCATGGCTGTAGAGAAGGTGGACGCCGTGGAGGGATTGTCTAGGGAGTTTCTGTGGGTTGAAGTTCGGAACAGGAAGATGTCAATGACTTGGTGTTTTCTATAGGCCGCCCAATAGTAACAGGATTGTTGAGGAGGAGATAGGGAAACAAATCCTGGAGAAATGCAATAATAACAGAATTGTCGTGATGGAAGATTTTAATTTCCCAAATATCAATTGGAATATCCCTAGGTTAAAGGGTTTGGATGGGGAGGAGTTTGTTAGGTATGTTTAAGTATGTTAGGTAGAGTTTCCTGACACACTGTGTGGATAAGCCTACAAGAGGAGAGGCTGTACTCGATCTGGTACTGGCTAATGAACTTGAACAGGTGTCAGATCTCTTGGTGGGAGAGCATTTTGGAGATATTGATCATAACTCTATCTACTTTATGCTAGCATTGGAGAGGAAAAGGATCAGGCGAGCTGGGAAAGTGTTTATCTGAAGTACGAGGAAATAGGAAGCCATCAGGCAGGAAATTAGAGACATAAATTGCAAGGAGGTATTCTTGGGGAAATGTATTGAAGTAAGGTAGCATATTTTCAAGGAATGTTTGTCTGGAGCGCTGCATGATAACATTCTGATGAGACAGGGAGGTTATGTAGGTTACAGGAACGGTAATGCACGAAAGTTGTAACGAATCTAGTCAAAAACAAAAGAAAACCATATAAAAGGTTCAAGGAGCTAGGTAATATTAGGGATCTAGAGGGGTATATGGCTTGTAGGAAGGAACTTAAGACAAAAATTAAGAGAGCCAGAAGGGATCATGAGAGAGCCTTGGCTGGTAAGATTAAGGAAAATTCTAAGGCATTGTATGAATATGTGAAGAGTAAAAGGATGAGATGTGAAGGAATGGGACTCTCAATGTGATAATGGGAAGGTTTGTACAGAACTGGTAGAAATAGCAGAGATGCTCGATGAATACTTTACTTTGGTATTCACGGTGGAAAATGATCTGGGTGGTTGTACTGCAGGCTTGCAGCGGCCTGAAAAGCTTGAGTGTGTGGACATTAAGAAAGAGGATGTGTTGGAGCTTTTGAATAGCATCAAGATAGATAAATCGTCAGGACCGGATGGAATGTACCCCAGGATACTGTGGGCGGCGAGGGAAGAGATTGCAGAGCCTCTGGCAATGATTTTTGCAAGAATTTAGCAACGCCAATTTTAAATCCAACCGATTTATTTGATAGTAAAATTGCGAGCTTTCGACACTCTTCTGCCTTCGTCAGGCAAATGCAGTGTTCTGGCCTGCAATCGCACACATATCAATACAGACAGTCACAGATTGCTGATTAGAATGCAAATTCTTACATCTAACCTGCTATTCAAGTGTTAAAGTGGCTAACAATGTGTGTGAAGGGAATCCTGAGCATTGTTATAGAATTGTGTATTTTCTCCAGACAGCACAGTAAGTGAGGTTTTTTGCTAACCCAGGCAAGTTACAGGGGTTACAGATAGTGTGTCATGAAGCCAAGATCCTATTAAGACCATCCTCATGTGTGCGGAACTTGGCTATCAGTCTCTGCTCAGCAACTCTGCGCTGTCGTGTGTCACGAAGGCCCCTTGAAGAACATTTACCCGCAGGTCGGAGGCCGAATGCCCATGACTGCTGAAGTGTTCGCCCACAGGAAGGAAACTGTTTTGCCTGGTGATTGCTGAGCGATGCTCATTCATCCACTGTCGTAGTGTCTGCATGGTCTCCCCAATATACCATGCTTCGGGACATCCTTTCTTGCAACGTATTAGGTAGACAACGTTGGCCGAGTTGCAAGAATATGTACCGTGCACCTGGTGAATGGTATCCTCACGTTTGATGATGTCGTCCATGTCGATGATCCGGCATGTCTTGCAGAGGTTGCTGTGGCAGGGTTGTGTGGTATTGTGGTCACTGTTCTCCTGAAGGTTAGGTAGTTTGCTGCGAACAATGATCTGTTTGAGGTTGTGCGGTTGTCTGAAAGCAAGAAGTGGGGGGGTGGGGATGGCTCTAGTGAGATGTTCATCGTCATCAATGATATGTTGAAGACTCCGGAGAAGATGTCGTAGCTTCTCCGCTCTGGGGAAGTACTGGACAACAAACGATACTCTGTCCACCGTGTCCTGTGTTCGTCTTCTGAGGAGGTCAATGCGGTTTATCGCTGTGGCACATCGGAAATGTCGATCAATGAGTTGAGCGCCATATCCTGTTCTCACGAGGGCATCCTTCAGCGTCTGGAGGTGTCTGTCACGATCCTCCTCATCTGAGCAATGCCAACAACTGCCAGTTTCCGGATGCAATTTTACAACTCATCCGCTTTATCTTGGACAACAATGTCTTCACCTTCAACAATCAGCTTTTCATCCAGACACATGGAACAGCCATGGGGACCAAATTCGCACCTCAGTATGCCAACATCTTCATGCACAGGTTCGAACAAGACTTCCTCACCACACGAGATCTTCAACCAAGGTTATATACTAGATACATTGATGACATCTTTTTCCTTTGGACTCATGGTGAACAATCATTAAAACAACTGTATGATGATATCAACAAGTTCCATCCCACCATCAGACTCACCATGGACTATTCTCCAGAATCAGTTGCATTCTTGGACACACACATCTCCATCAAGGACGGTCACCTCAGCACCTCACTGTACCGCAAACCGACAGACAACCTCACAATGCTCCACTTCTCCAGCTTCCACCGTAGACACGTTAAAGAAGCCATTCCCTATGGACAAGCCCTCCGTATACACAGAATTTGCTCAGATGAGGAGGATCGTGACAGACACCTCCAGAAGCTGAAGGATGCCCTCGTGAGAACAGGATATGGCGCTCGACTCATCAATTGACAGTTCCAACGTGCCACAGCGATAAACCGCACTGACCTCCTCAGAAGACGAACACGGGACACGGTGGACAGAGTACCCTTTGTTGTCCAGTACTTTCCCGGAGCGGAGAAGCTACGACATCTTCTCCGGAGTCTTCAACATATCATTGATGACGATGAACATCTCGCTAGGGCCATCCCCACCCCCCCCACTTCTTGCTTTTAGACAATCGCACAACCTCAAACAGATCATTGTTTGCAGCAAACTACCCAACCTTCAGGAGAACAGTGACCACAATACCACACAACCCTGCCACAGCAACCTCTGCAAGACATGCCAGATCATAGACATGGACAACATCGTCAAACGTGAGGATACCATTCACCAGGTACACGGTACATACTCCTGCAACTCGGCCAACGTTGTCTACCTAATACGTTGCTAGAAAGGATGTCCCGAAGCATGGTACATTGGGGAGACCGTACAGACACTACAACAGCGGATGAATGAGCATCACTCAAAATCACCAGGCAAAACAGTTCCCTTCCTGTGGGCGAACACCTCAGCAGTCATGGGCATTCAGCCTCCGACCTGCGGGTAAATGTTCTTCAAGGGGGCCTTCGTGACGCACGACAGCGCAGAGTCGCTGAGCAGAGACTGATAGCCAAGTTCCGCACACATGAGGACGGTCTTAATAGGGATCTTGGCTTCATGTCACACTATCTGTAACCCCGTAACTTGCCTGGGTTAGCAAAAAACCTCACTTACTGTGCTGTCTGGAGAAAATACACAATTCTCTACCAATGCTCAGGATTCCCTTCACACACATTGTTAGCCACTTTAACACTTGAATAGCAGGTTAGATGTAAGGATTCGCATTCTAATCAGCAATCTCTGACTGTCTGTGTTGATATGTGTGCGATTGCAGACCAGAACACTGCATTTGCCTGACGAAGGCACAAGAGTGTCAAAAGCTCGCAAATTTACTATCAAATAAATCGGTTGGATTTAAAATTGGTGTTGCTAAATTCTTACTGAGTTCTTACTGCCCCAGTCCAACACCGGCATCTACACATAATGATTTTTGCATCATTGATGGAGATGGGAGAGGTTCTGGAGGATTGGAGGATTGTGGATGTGGTTCCTATATTCAAGAAAGGGGAAATAGAGGTAGCCCAGGAAATTATTGACAGGTGAGTCTAACCTCAGTGGTTGGTAAGTTGATGGAAAAGATCCTGAGAGACAAGATTTATGAACATTTAGAGAAGCATAGCATGATCAAAAGTAGTCAGCATGTCTTTGTTAAAGGCAGATCGTGTCTTACAAACTTGTTTGAGTTTTTTTTGAAAACGTGACTAAACACATTGATGAAGAAAGAGCTGTGGATGTGGTTTATATGGATTTCAGCAAGGCGTTCAATAAGGCCCCCCATGCAAGGCTTATTGAGAAAGTGAGGGGGCACAGGATCCAAAGGGACGTTGCTTTGTAAATCCAGAACTGGCTTGCTTGCAGAAGGCAGAGAATGGTTGTAGACTGATCTTTTTCTGTATGGAGGTCGGTCACCAGTGGAGTGCCCCAGGAATCTGTTCTGGAAACTTTGCTGTTTGTGATTTTTATAAATGACCTTGAGGGAATGGAGGGATGGATTGGTAAGCTTGCCAATGACATGAAGGTTGGTGGTGTTGTGGATAGTTTGGAGGGATATCAGAAGTTGCAGCGTGACATAAATAGAATGCAAGACTGAACGGAAAAGTGGCAGATAAACTTCAACCCAGATAAATGTGTAGTGGTCCATTTTGGCAGGTCAAATGGGATGAAAGAATATAATATTAAGGGTAAGACTCTTAGCAGTGTAGAGGATCAGAAGGACATTGAGGTCCCGGTTCATAGGTCTCTCAAATCAGCTTTGCAGGTAGAGGATGTGGTTAAGAAGGCATGTGGTGTACTGGCCTTCATCAATCAAGGAGTTGAGTTTAGGAGTAGGGAGATAATGCTGCAGCTGTATAAGACCCCGGTCAGACCCCACTTGGAGAACTATGCTCAGTTCTGGTTGCCTCGTTACAGGAAGGATGTGGAAGCCATTAAAAAGGTGCAGAGGAGATGTACAAGGATATTACCTGGATTGGGTGGCATGCCTTATGAGGATAGGTTGAGAGAGCTCAATCTTTTCTCCTTAGAGACGAAGGATGAGAGGGGACCTGATAGAGGTGTATGAGAGAAATTGATTAGAGGCTTTTCCCAGGGCTGAAAAGGCTGCCACAAGGGGATACAGGTTTAAGGTGCTGGGGAGTAGGTACAGAGGAGATGTCTGTGGTAAATTTTTCACTCAGAGGGTGGTGAGTAGAATTGGCTGCTGTTGGTGGTAGTGGAGGCAAATTCGATAGGATCTTTTAAGATGCTCTTGGATGAGTACATGGGATTTAATAGGATTGAGGGTTATAGGTAAGCCTAGTAGGTAGAGATAAGATTGGAGCAACTTGTGGGCTGAAGAGCCTGACTGTGCTGTAGTTTTTCTATGATGGGCACTCTCCTCAAAAGCTGGATTAAAAAATAGATACCAGACAAGTGATTGTGGTTTCTCAAATGAAAAGATCGTCACGTGAAAAAGAATTCAGCACTCCACAAAGTTTGCCAAGGTAAAAGACTGCAACATTTATGCTGACAAGTGGTGGACCAAACCTAGTTGCACTCCTCTCTGAGCTCTTCCAGTGGAACTTTCTTCTGGTAAATAGAAGATTGCCAAGGTAAGTCCTATTAACAAATATCAGAAAATGTCTACTACTAACCATCAATCTGTTGGCCTCATTCCAATTATTAGCAAAATAATGGCATTAATTATCCTTGAAGACAGTTGAGAGATTTGGAAGGTGCTGTTGAAAGAGCCTTGGTTCCTAGGCATCATTGGAGAGTCAGAACTGCCTAGAGAGTACTGATCACATCTCATCACTACCGCACGTACGCGCGCAAGCACACACGTGCACCCTCCCCGCCCCACCCTACCCACATCTACTTTCATCCAGGTGCACCTAAACTGGCACTCTTTGCCTACCAGTCCTGGAGGCTGACTGGAAAATTCCAGCAGCTCAATGCAGGGCTCATGAATATAAATAGGATGTAATTCACTTTGTGGAATTTTGAAGACTATGGAAAAAGAGAAACAGAACAAACATCACTTTCAAACTGAGAATGTTAAACTATGAAGATAGACTTCTTAGAAATATAGGAATTGGCTAATGGGATAGAGTAAACAATACAGGATAACATACGTAACACACTTTTTGTAAATGAGAATTAGAAGAAGTTTATAATATTAAAATGAACTGAAACTGTCTCTTTCAGAATCATTCAAAGTCAGAACTGTCTCTCTGTTCAGTCATTTAAAATGATTACGACTGTCAATAAAATATAAGTGGATAGTGTTGGAAGAGTTTCAATAGGACTATACAATAGATTGAGAAAGCAGTTACATGTAGATATTTGGCTTTTTCAAAAGGTAGTTGACCATAAGAATTGGATTCAGAGGTGAATATGAAAACTGATTCTTTGCAGTCTTTCAAGAAAGTGTTGAGAATTTTGAGATAAGGTCTGGAGTGTGTTTTTATTAGTTAGTTAATTAATCAGTTAGTTAGCTGGAAAGAAAAATGAAAACACAGCCAGCTGTTGTACTTTCTACTTCTCATAACTTCTTATAACATAAACTTGGTTTTATATTTAAAAATGAACATACTTTAACTTTGTTCGGTTGACCATGCAGGTTAGTACCAATATAAAGCTCATCTTCTCATGTTCTGTGATTTTCACTAGAACTGTTTGCAAACTTCCCCAGTCCACAGTTCAGTTGCTGGACATATCAAAATACATGGGCACTTCATCCAGCTGCTGATATGACAGAATGGACCTTTAGGTTTTTGTGATTGCTTGATGATGAATCAATGGAAACTGGTAATTTTAGTATCAAGGTCTTTTGAAATGTCTGAGCAAATTGGTCTTTTCCTTCAATTAAATGCAGTAGGAGTTATGCATGGGAGGTGAGTTTAGTTTTCAGTATATGTTTCACAAATGACATGTAGGCCATCTGCTGTGCCTGTTTGTGTTGGTGATCTGGGCCCAATGAAATACAAGCACTGAGCTACTCCAGATACTTTGTATAGAGACAGGTCTCTATTTGGGAGAGTCTGCCACTTAACACCAGCCTTCACCTTGTAAAAGGGGGTCATAATTTTCATTTGTGATGTGTGTAAAGCATTTTGTATAGTAGCATGTTAATGGTCAGGGCAGCGTGATTTTTAGACACTGATGACTGATGTTCATTAAAAAAGTCGGGAGGGAGATTCCACAACTAGCAAGGCAACATGCCTAGAGGCACCTTGGATGCTGCTCTGGAGAAGATCTTGTATATGAATCTGTTGTGGTACTGTGCCTTTATGTACAGGAGTTGCGAAATAAACATGGGAAAACTGAAAAAATAGGAGGTAATTGAGCAAGTCAGTGCTAATGACATCACCGTCAAAATCTTGTCAGAGGATTGTATAGCATCATTGAGCACAGCCCTGCAACACCACACTTACCCCAATGACTACCAACATGTCCTATTTCCAACACACAAATCTCTCTTTCAATCTCAGAAGGGCACTGCACTCCACCTATTTCTGCTTACACCCAACACCATTCAAAAGCATATTTTGCATTTGGATTTGAATTAATTTTGTCATTTTTTGTTAACTTTGATATTTAAAGTGCATACATTTTCCTTCATTTAATGACTTTCTCCATTTGTACACATCTGTTTCTTTCTCTCACAGTGCACACACTATATCTGACATATCTTCACAACTGTTTCATATGCAACACATTAATCTAGTCTCTCTTTTGCTAGTCAAGTTTGTATACAAAGACAGAAGAAACTGGGTGATGCAATCATGTTCCAAACTCTCGATCCAAAATAGGAATGGCACCATTGACACTACTGGTGTGTCACAAGCCATTCTAGAATCACGTTAGTACCATGTATAATAGGTGGATAGTTGGTGGAGAAAACTTTGAAAATGAATGGAAACTTGCATGCTGCCCAATTAAAGTTCTTTCAAGTCATCAAATCATGAAATGCTATTAATGCAGAAACTGTCATCAAATCATGCAGAAACTGTCATCAAATCATGCAGAATATCCAATTCTGAGAGGGGTATGATTTGTTACGGTGGAACGATTGTTAAACCAAAAATGCCACATAGTGGGATCCTTAATGTCATAGCCAAAGTGACTCGGTATGAATTTGATGAACTCACTGTATCTGATGCTAAAGGCTAGGAATGCAATGGTTTCAAAAGTGTTAGACATGACTGTAGTTCAAGCTATCCTTTTAGAATAGTTTCATTTGATAAAATGTGGCACATGGTTGAATTTAACCTGTTGTTTTATCACATTTCAAAATGGCAACCACCTACACCAATAACATCACACGTTATGCTTTGTATATGAATTGATCACCATTTTTGGAAATATTTTTTAAAAATTTAAACATGGACTTAAATACAGTGATCTACAGTACCTGATGTTGAGCTATCTGATAGTACCATACAGAAACATGCTGTTAAAATATTATTGTAAATGAAAACTATGAAATCTAAGTTCATAAATCTTGCTTTGGGAGGCGTTGATGTCTACTATTTTATTTGCCATTGTAACTACATGTTATATCTGATGTTTGAACATGAGAGTAATATGTGGGACTAGGAACAGTACTATAATTTACATGGACTCTGTGAATGCTCCAAGTGTACAAGGAGAATGAAAAATAAATTATTATATATGCCATCAACTTTGATTTGTTATATTTAATTTCCATTTTTAAAATCTGTTAGCTGTTACTGTAATTGTGTGTATTATTTAATATACAATTGTACTCAACTTATTGGTTTTTAAATTTATAAACGTACCTAATTTTGAAATCTGACTTTTGACAAATTAATTTTTTAACATTAATTTGTGGTAAATAGGTATTAAAAGAATCAAACATGTAGAGTTTATTTTTTAATATTCTGACAGTGTTAATTGTAAATTTACATGTCTAAACGATGGGAATTGTTTGGAATTACTCGTATATCAATCTTCACCAATTTACATAATAAAGAATAAGATTTAAAGTCTAATTTATCCAAATATGTGCAAGTCAGAGGTCTAACATTGACAAAATACTTGCATTAATTTAAATTTCAGATTTTTTTTATTGTTTTATTTTATAGACTTATTTCATTAGAAGAAGAAAAGGAGAATAAAGAAACCAACAGTTCAGGTATGGTTACATAATCTTGAAAAATTTGATTTGTAAAGTCAGTAACAATTTGCATGCAATACATAGTAAAGCATCTAAAGTACTTTACATTTCAGTCTTAGACTGAAGTGAGTGTTAGCCAAAAAATACCCATAGAATTTATAGCATAGTAAGAGATCATATAGCCCATTGCATCAGCTCTTCATTTTGACCTAACTCATTCACTAGATAATGCAGTCCTAGGATCAGTGCAGACATGGTAAGCCAAATGGTCCCTTTTTTACTGTCAATTCAATCATTTCATTACCATCATCCTTGTCAAATAGTTAACTAACTACTTTTCAAATGATGTTTTCATGTTCTTTACAATACCCGCTTGTCATAATTCCATTTTCTAATTATGCTCTAAAGGAAAAAATATTCTTATTACCTTTCCCAACAATGATCGAGTGATAATCCTAAATCTACACCCTCATGTTGCTGACTAATCAACCAATGGAAACAATCTTTTACTTTTTTCTAAAAAAGTCCATTTTCAGAATGTGTGTTTTAATATTGCAGCATTAGCAGTTTAGATACAACTGAGTGATTTGTTAGGCCACTTCAGAGAGTGGTTAAAAGTACTGTTCTTCTATTGTGTTAAGAATCATTGGCTGTGTTGCCTCAGTGTCTGCTTTTTAAGATCAAAGGGCACGAGAATACACCTGTAATACGCTTCTGATACAAACTCTCCTGGCGTCCCTTTGAAGGCGCTAGCATTGACAAATGGAGCACATGCCAGAAGTAAGCTGAATAGGCATTTGAAACATTAATGAGCGTGTAATACTGACCTAATGCAAGCAGTCCCATTTTGGACTTGTGTGTACCAGCTAATAACCTCTCTAACCTTGCTGAGTATGTGTATAGCACCATGAAGAACAGCTCCCCCACTCCCCATCTCTTTCCCCACCTTCCGCAAAAACTATTTAATGGGAAAATTAATTATTTTTAGATTGGTTGCTAATTCATTTTTACTGCTGTTTTTGCTGTGTTAGTTTCTAGAGTTCTTTAAAATTGTTGAAGTCTTAAGGGATTGCTGAAGGACTTGGGCCTGACTTCAAATATTCACACAAACCACTTGCACCCTGGACATGGATGCAGTATTTTGCATCCTCTCTTGAACTACTCCATAATGTGGAGAAGGAACTGAAATGACATAACATAGAATAATTTTATTGAAAGGGGAAAAGAAAGGAGAGCAGGATGCTCTGCAACATTCTAAAGCTGTGTGGGTTAGGTTGATTGGCCATGTTAAATTGCCCATTGGTGTCAGGGAGACTGGCTGGATAAATATTTGGGTTATGGGGATAAGGCCTAGTTGGAATGGTTGTCAGTGCAGGCTCAATGAGCCAAATGGCCTCTTTCTGCACTGTAAGGATTCTATGATAGAAGACCACATCTATCCAGGATGTTCAAGGAGAAATTCTCCTACATGAACTTCAGTGAGGAACAGAATATTGTAAAATTCTATTCTGGGAGTCACAGATTGCCTGAAAAGTGGGTCAAGTTCATAAGTGATTTTAAAGTTTTTTTTTAAGAAACAACAGTTTAAAAATGTTGAATAAGCTAAATAGATAGGAAAATCTAGATGTCTGTGACAGGTGACAACAGTTTACTGGTTATGGAGGAAGAATGAACAGATGGCTTAGTGTTGATTTCTGGAACTGGTGATGTCAGCCTTCTGTCCAGTGTTAGGGAGCTCTTCTTGAATCCTTCTGCATTTGAAGACGGCCCAAGCCAGTATTGATTGCCAGAAAACTTCTTCCTGTCCAAAATCCCCTTCAAGCCTCTTTTTTAATCTTTTCACAACTGGTTGGCTTATGTATGGGTCAATTCAACCTTATCAGGAACATCTTATTTCTGTGATTTTCAGTCAACAAGTTGTCAGGGAAGCTTCTTATGATTTCTATAATATTAAATATAAACTTCTTAATTTTTTAAAATGTTATTATACAGTGACTTCTTGCAGATCTCCCACTGAGAAGGAAATTTCCTTATTAACTTCTCACTATTGATTTCTGTCTCACTTATTTCTAAGCCACATGTGTGTTTCCTTAATTTCTTGGTTACATATCATAGTTAACTTACTAAACCCACTAGCAGTTTCTGTTCACTGGCAAATTGGTTTGGCACCACCTGCCCCTATCTGCAGATCACCTTACTCATAGAATTCCTGTGGTACGGGAAGTGGCCGATCAGCCCCTCTAGCCTGCCCCACTCTCTGACAGACATCTTATCCAGACCCAATCCCTGGAACCCCACATATTTACTCCACTAATCACCCTGTCCCACACATCTTGGGACACTAAGAGGTCATTTAGAACATAGAACATTACAGCGCAGTACAGGCCCTTCGGCCCACGATGTTGCGCCAGCCAGTGAACCCTCTAACCTAAACTATTCCAATATCATCCATATGCCTATCCACCGACCATTTGAATGCTCCCAAAGTAGGCGAGTCCACAACTGCTGCAGGCAGGGCATTCCACGCCCTCACCACCCTCTGTGTGAAGAACCTGCCTCTGATATCCGTCCTATAACTACCACCTCTTAATTTAAAGTTATGTCCCCTTGTGTTGGTCATCACCATCCGAGGAAAAAGGATCTCACTATCCATCCTATCCAATCCCTTGATCATCTTATACGCCTCAATTAGGTCACCGCGTAACCTTCTTCTCTCTAATGAAAATAACCTCAGGTCCCTCAGCCTTTCCTCATAGGCCTTCCCACCATACCAGGCAACATCCTGGTAAACCTCCTCTGCACCCTTTCCAATGCTTCCACATCTTTCTTATAATGCGGCGATCAGAACTGTACGCAATACTCCAAGTGCGGCCACACCAGAGTTTTGTACGGTTGTAACATAACCTCACGGCTCCTAAATTCAATCCCTCTACCAATAAAAGCTAACACACTGTACGCCTTCTTAACAACTTTATCAACCTGGGTGCCAACTTTCAAAGAGCTGTGTACTTGTACTCCAAGATCCATCTGCTCGACAACACTATTAAGGGTCCTTCCGTTAGCCCTATATTTCATCTGCCTGTTATTCCTACCAAAGTGAATCACCTCACACTTATCCGTATTGAATTCCATTTGCCACCTCACGGCCCAGTTCTGCAACCTATCTATGTCCCTCTGCAAACTGTAACATCCATCCTTGCTGTCTACAACTCCCCCGACTTTGGTATCGTCAGCAAATTTACTAATCCAACCCTCTACACCCTCATCTAGGTCATTTATAAAAATGACAAACAGCAGTGGCCCCAAAACAGATCCTTGAGGTACACCACTTGTAACTGCACTCCAGGTTGAATATTTCCCATCAACCACCACCCTTTGTCTTCTATCAGCTAGCCAATTCCTAATCCAAACTGCTAAATCACCTTCAATCCCATTCATCTGCACTTTCTGCAGTAGCCTACCATGGGGAACCTTATCAAACGCTTTGCTAAAATCCATATACACTACATCAACTGCCTTACCCTTATCTACCTCTTTGGTCACCTCCTCAAAAAACTCAATAAGTTTTGTGAGGCATGACCTACCCTTCACAAAACCGTGCTGACTATCCCTAATCAATTTATTTCTCTCTAGATGCTTATAAATCCTATCCCTTATAATTCTTTCCAAGACTTTGCCCACAACAGAAGTCAGGCTCACCGGTCGATAATTTCCAGGATGGTCCCTACTCCCCTTTTTGAACAAAGGGACAACATTTGCCATCCTCCAGTCTTCCGGCACTATACCTGTAGCTAACGACGACATGAAGATCACAGCCAAAGGCTCTGCAATCTCCTCTCTAGCCTCCCAGAGAATCCTAGGGTAAATCCCATCTGGCCCAGGGGACTTATCAATTTTCATACCCTCAAGATTCGCTAACACCTCCTTCTTATGAACCTCAATCCTGCCCAGTTTACAACCTGGTATCGCAGTATTCTCCTCGACAACATTGTCTTTCTCCTGCGTGAATACTGACGAAAAATACTCATTCAGTGTCTCTCCTATCTCCTCAGGCTCCAAGCACAACTTCCCACTGCTATCTCTGACTGGCCCTAATCTTGCCCTAACCAATCTTTTATTATTTATATACCTGTAAAAAGCTTTAGGATTCTCCTTAATCCTATCCACCAAAGTCTTCTCGTGTCCTCTTCTAGCTCTTCTCACCTCCCTCTTTAGCTCCTTCCTGGCTAATTTATAGCTCTCCAGTGCCCTAACTGAGCCTTCACGTCTCATCATTATATAAGCCTCCTTCTTCCTCTTCACCAAAGATTCAACTTCCCTAGTACACCATGGTTCCCTCACTCGACCACTTCCTCCCTGCCAGGCAGGTACATATTTATTACGGACATACAGAAGCTGTTCCTTAAATATGCTCCACATTTCAGATGTCCCCAGACCCTGCAATATCCTGCTCCACCCTATGCATCCTAAATCTCTCCTAATAGCCTCACAATTACCTTTCCCCCAGCTATAACTACTGTTATTCGGTATGTGCCCATCCCTTTCCATCACTAAGGTAAACGTAACCGAATTGTGGTCACTATCACCAAAGTGCTCACCTACCTCCAAGTCTAACACCTGGTCTGATTCATTACCCAGTACCAAATCCAATATAGCCTCACCTCTTGTTGGCCTATCTACATACTGAGTCATGAAACCTTCCTGCACACATTGAACAAAAACTGACCCCTCTAACACACTTGAACTATAGCTTTTCCAATCGATATTAGAAAAGTTAAAGTCCCCCATTACAACTACCCTGTTACTTTCACACCTATCCAGGATCAACTTTTCAATCCCTTCCTCTACTTCTCTGGAACTCTTTGGAGGCCTATAAAAAAAACTCCCAACAGTGTGATCTCTCCTTTTTCTTGTTTCTAATCTCAGCCCACACTACCTCAGCAGACAAGTCCACATCAAATGTCTTTTCTGCCACCGTAATGCTGTCCTTAACTAACAATGCCACTCCTCCCCCTCTTCTACCACCACCTCTGCTCTGACTGAAACATCTGAACACCGGAACCTGCAACAACCATTCCTGCCCCTGCTCTATTCACGTCTCTGAAATGGCCACAACATCAAAGTCCCAAGCACCAATCCAGGCTGCAAGTTCATCCACCTTATTGCGTATGCTCCTCGCATTAAAGTATACACACTTCAAACCACCTTCCCGTTTGCCACTATACTGCTGTGACCTAGAAACCTTATCCGTGACCTCCCTATTCACATCCTCCTGTATACTGGCACAACAATTCAGGTTCCCATCCCCCCCTGAATCAGTTTAAACCCCCCCGGATAGCACTGGCAAATTTACCCCCCAAGATATTGGTACCTCTCCGGTTCAGGTGCAGACCATCCCTCTTGTAGAGGTCCCACCTTCCCCAGAATGAGCCCCAATTGTCCAAATACCTGAACCCTTCCCTCCCGCACCATCCCTTTAGCCACGAGTTCAAATGTTCTCTCTCCCTATTCTTTTCTATGCTATCCCTCGGCACAGGTAACAAACCAGAGATAACCACTCCGTTTGTTTTAGCCCTAAATTTCCACCCTTACTCTCTGAATTTCTGCTTTATATCCCTATCCCTTTTCCTACCTACGTCATGGGTACCTACGTGCACCACAACTTGGGGCTGGTTCCCCTCCCCCTTAAGGATCCCGAACACTCGGTCAGAGATATCACTGACCCCAGCGCCCGGGAGGTAACATACCAACCGCGAGTCCCGCTCCTTCCCACAGACTCTCCTATCTATCCCCTTAACTAGGGAGTCCCCAATCACTAATCCAGATCTTTTCTTCCCCCTTCCCACCTGAGCATCAAGGACAGGCTCAACTCCCGAGACCTGTACTCCATGGCTTACCCTGGTTGTATCTTCATCCCCAACAGCATCCAAAGCAGAGTACTTATTACGTAGAGGAACAGCCTCAGGGGAACTCTGCACTGACTCTTTCTTACCCCTTCTAACAGTCACCTATGTATCACACTTAGGAGTAACTATCTCCCTGTACCTTTTATCAATAGTCATCTCTGCTTCCCTAATAATTCTTAGTTCCTCCAGTTCCAGCTCCAGGTCCCTAACACGGTCCTCAAGGAGGTGGAACTGGATGCACCTCTGGCAGGTGTAATCAGCTGCCAGATTTAACATGGCCGGCCATGATCCCCGTCCGCTTATATAGATGAGAAACATGGCCAATTACAACAGACACTTGAAATCCCTGGAAACATATCACCAACGTTTACCTCCCCAAAATCCTGCAAATCCACTGGCAAGATAGGCATACCACTGTGAGCATCCTCTCCCAGGCTGATATTCGCAGTATTGAGGCACTGGTTATGTTTGACCTGCTGCAATGCGCAAGCCACATTATCCATATGCCTAATACAAGACTCCTGAAACAAGTGCGCTACCCTGAGCTCTGTAATACTAAGCGATCACTGAAGGGAGGGGGGATGGTGGAAGAGGTGGGGGGTGGAGGATGTCAAGGAAACACTGCAATGACACTCTGAAAGTTTCCCCAAATAAATACACCATCCCCATTGACAGATGGGATTCATTTGCCTTAGAATGCTCAAACTGGAGAAGAAGCATCCAAGATTGTGCCAATCACCTTGCAAGTCACTAGGTAGAGCACATATAGGGCAAACATAAACAGCACAAAAACAGCTCAGACTCCAGAGTGTTCCAGCCAACCATCTCATCAAAACCATCTGCCATTACCTGTGGCACAGTATGTGGCTCCAGGATTGAACTATTGAGCCACTGCAGAATCCATCTGTGGGTGCAAATTATCCTACATCCTGCCAAACAAGAAAGAAGATCAGCCCTTAGAACATGGTGTGAACTGAGGGATACATTCAAAAGAATTCCAGGATTTGAGTCTAAAATTATGATTATTTTGAACTTCTGCAAACCACAAAACATCTCAGACAAGTGGTTACAGTAAGTGTGGTCATCAAACATTGTACAGCACTGCATCTAGTTTATTTCAGCTAGATGCCTGCAATGATCTTCAGAATTACCTGGTCCTGTTTCTTTCACAGAATTTGTCTGGAGGGTTTCTTGGGGCTCCTGGGTAGATTACATGTCTCTTTTCCTCCACCAAAGGTGGTGCAGCATTGGATATTCTTGGACCTGATTCTTTGTCATATTGTGCAATTATTGGGAGATCCTCACATCTAAATCACTTCTAAAATGGCTTCTATCACTTGCTGCAGTAATAATGTGGCCCTTCTATAAAAAGTTCAAAGCTACGTCCATGATGTGCAGGCTAACCTAAACTCTCACTAGCCTCTCATGACTTTCGGTTCTATGCTCAAGTTTGAACTATCAATACATAGCAAGATTTATAGGGATGCAGTTGAAAATGGTCACTCTTGGATCTGAAACCCACTTTTGAATACCTCTCCACTCTCCCTCAGGGAACTCACCAGTGTAGAAAATAGGAAGAAATGGTTTCTATCCAGCTTAGCATACAAAAACACGCTGTCCTCGTATCTGCTTTGAGTGTAACCGAGATGAAAATTAGTTCCTCGAATTTTCTGAAATCTACCACACTCAAAACTTCAAACTAACATGGGTCTGCTTTAGATCTTGTCTGAGACCAGAATAACTCAAAAGCCCTTATTCCTAAATATGTATGGAAGTCAGTAATCAAATCCAGTACCTGTGGACAAACAGCTATTTCTGTACCGAATATGTGGTTTCTGACCTCCCACAAAAATTCCCAAAGCAATTGTGAATGCAGCAATAGAAGGATGTAGTGACCAATTGTTCTTCCTGGCTGCTAGCTGCAGAAACCAGCTACTATATATTTTGACATTCTTTTTGTCCCATGACAAAGAAATTTGGATATTGAATTAGTATGCAATTTCTAACAATTTCAACATGCACTCACACTCTAAAACAACTGAGTAACTCCATCAAAAAAAAGTTTTAGTGTACAATAGACCGAAATCCTGTAATTTTCCACAGTCTCCTATTGAAACTTGAGAATGAGAATAATGGAACCTTTTAGAGAAACAGTGTAAACGATTGCCATCGTGAATGTTGTTTTGTCAGCAGTTCCACTATTTCATGGGATGATCTGTTATTTCAATGTGTAGCGATCTGCAAATTTGTTATCAAGGACTGGACAAGATTGGAATTTCTGTATTTAAAAATAATCTCTGAAGATATGGAAGGAATTATATTTAAAGTTACTTTTAATTGTTAAAATGGTAACTCTTTCTCCCAAATCTTTTTTATTTAACCTTGCCTTCAACAGATAGTGAATTATGTAATTCTCTGCAACTTGTTACAACTAGGTCAGAGAGGTGAACTGACTCCTCTCTTTTTTCATTCCCCTGTTTGTTCTACAAAGATTTGAATTTTAAAAACATGTGAAGTTGCCAATTCAGTCTGTCTGATTATGTGCAGTCTTGAAAGAAATAAGGCATTCTTGAGTTAAACATGTGGGGAATTAGCTTATTACAAAAGACCCATCCAGGTAAAATTATTAAAAATGTTAAGGTCATGGTTCTTTTCATTTGAACTAAGGCTGAGAGGGGAACTTATTGAGATGCACAAAAGCAGAGAGTAGATAGGAAAGAACTTCTCACCTTTGTAGAGAGGTCAATAACCAGGAAGATAAGGAGCTAGAGATTTAGAGGAACCATTTTTTCAGTGAGAATATTTTCACTGAGAGCCTGGAACTTGCCGTGATGATAGAGGTGGGAATGCTTATAATATTAAAGTAACATTTAGATGAACATGTGAAACACCATAGCGCACAAGGCTATGGAATAAATGCTGAAAAATTGGATTAACATTGGTAAGTGGTTGATGGGTAGTGCAGATATGATGAGCTCAAGGGCCTCTTTCTGTGCTATGAAGTGTTATGACTCTAAAAATGTACAAATAATTCTTACTAAAGCATATACAAACACATTTCCCAAGCTTCAATAAAAAATAAATGTGACTTTACAAAGTACCAGATGTTAAACTTGGCTGAGTAAGATGTAGGTAAAAAGATTACTGATTAACACAATCAGTAAAGATTGACTGATTTTGTCCAGACCCTGGTTCTTCACTGAAACAGTTGCTTTTCAGTTGTGGCTGTTAAGATACCCCTTGTTGCACAACATCCAAAGGCTTTTCTTAGTCAAGTCTCTGTTTGCTACAGGCATGGAAACACATTTCTTAGCCAAATGACATGCAGACTGGGAAGAAATGTTATAAAGTGAGAGGGAGACCGCTGCTCCCTATGGCAGCCTGCATGTCCAGTGCTTTGACCCCAATTCCAACATCCACATTAAAGGTTGTATGTTCCAAAGAATATAGAAGACCAGCCTCATTTCTCTCATAGCCAAGACGATTTATATTTTAATATCCCAGCCCTTAGCCCTTGAATGGTCCATTCTGCACCTTGATGAAAGTAAAAGAACTGTTTACTTCTGCCACTATCTCTGTTGGAGCAATCACAGACTTTGCATCTTGATGAAATGGAATGTGACTTCACAGCTACTTCAAGTCAGTTTCCTTCGTCCAGCAGAAGTATCTTTTCTTGTGCATGGCCAGTTCATGATGTTACAAATTAATATTTCTTTACTAAAATCAATTAATTAACCATTTCTTCATAACTAACTCAAATTATTTATCAGTAATCTGAATTTGTGCTTGGATTTTTTCAGATACTCCACAGCCCTTTGGAATGGAAAAAGATGCCTTTTCACCTGAGGAGACAACATCTTCTCGCACTCAACATAAATCAGGTAATGTCATCTTTAGTGCATTTGTCATAATATTCATGAGACATTTACTACTTATTTGTGTATAGGATAGCTAACAACATTTTAAAACTTTCCCTTATTAGAATCTGTAGATGATTTGTTAGATTTGAAAAAGGAGGAAAAAGCATCTTTATCTCTGAATGGTAAGTGCAAAAAAATGCTGCAAATTATCTGAACAAATTAGTTAAAAATCAGCCAATCATTGATCAAATCAAATCAATGTTATAGATTACAAATTGCTGTAATTTATACATTTCTGACATGCTGTCCATATATTTCTCAATTAAAAATTAGTATGGTTCAGATTCCTCGTCTCTGATTTGACAGGCTGAAATTTACTGGCCACCTGTTACGGTCAATGAAATATCTTTTCTGTTGTGCATACTTTGGTGTATATCTCAATGCTTCAAAATATTCTTTAATTGTATTTTTGCAGTAATTTCTGCATAAATATTTACTTGTTTATAAACATTTATTTCTACTGCGTTTTCACATCGGAAAGCCAGAATTCTGGACAAGTGGCAGGAAGGCTGATTCAGCACAAGCAATGGGACAGTTTGTCAAACAAAATGTGGGTAGATCGAGAATTGCTTTCTTCACTCTCAGCCTATTCCACTAATACCTACCATTTTCAAATTTCTTCCTATTATTGACAGTGCACTTGTAGGAGTTATGCTGCAACATGAGGAAGTAGAGTGCTGCAAATTTTACTGCTATAAGAATGTTGAAATTGTTGGTGTTTATTGTCATTATTTTGTGAAAGTTAGGAGCATAAGAAATTCAGAGTGGTAAGAGACCTTTTGGTCTTTCTAGTTATTTCTACCACTGAGTAAAATCATGGCTATTGGTACATCTTCCTGCACTTCTGCCAAATTCCTTGATTCCCTTAAGAGCCAAAAATCAGTCAGTATCTGATTCAAATGTCCTTAGCAGTTGAGCATTCGTAACCCTCTGCCAAAGAATTCCAAATGTGTACAATTTTTTCAAGTGAGGGCCATTGTTTTGATTGTGAATGCAAAATCCAAGCTAACAGCTTTCTTGATCATGAATGGTTCTCTGTGGTAAAAACAAAACAAATTAAGTTTGTTATTTACCAATTTCTATGACTAAAAATTTAATAGCAATTGTTTCTATGGCTCTTGAACAAGTGTTATATTAAATTTTGTATCTGTAACTCTTGACTGTATCATGCCACTGTCAAATAGTGCATCCAGCAAGAGACCACAGTAGAATTTGATAAATTTTGCACAGTTCACAAGTCTGACTTTAACAAATAATGACTTGAAACAAGAAAGATCAAAGCAGGTATCTGAGCTGTTTGCTTATCTTTACAATGTAGTCAAGACATATAAATTAGAACAGAGAGAAAAAAAGTACTTTTGCTACCTGATATCTTTATGATCAGGTTGTCAGGATAATGGAATACAGCGAGATACAAAGGAGAAAACACAAGATTCAATCCTACTGCAAACAAAGGGAGTTGATCTACATTTGGCTTCAATTTCTCCTGATCTGACACTGAACAAAATATATTAACTAGGGTTCCTTTGACTACTATTCAGAAAACTTTGCTGGACCATACTTGCAGGATCATGCTCAGATTTAATGCCCTCAATAATAAAGCTGCACAGGTAAAGAGTGCCACTCAAACATAAAGAATCCTCACAGAACTTTAATCTGCACCACCTTCAAGAGGAGAAGGAGGAGGAGACTGGTGACTGAAATGGTAATTTTAATTTTTGTATGCCTGTGTAAAACTGGCAGCCCATTTTACATCACACTTGACCTTGAAGTCAATAGAAATAAGTTGTCGGGTTTTGTACAGGGGATTGAGAATTCCCCTCTCAGGTCTGTGCTCAAGTAGTAAAGACGGGAATCTGCTGATGTAGTTCAAAGTACATGATCATTAAGTGTTTTAATTCTCTTCCCACTGATTTTGTGGTTGTTGTATGATGCATGATTCTCAGGTCATAGAATATCTTCAGTTTTTTTTGCTACTGTAATTCACAACTCACTTTTGAAATTACAGTGCAAATCTTATTGATTTTTTTGCTTTTCCTTTTTTAAAATCAAGAATGCTTCAAATGATGAAATGCACATTGAGCACAAGAAAAAAATAAGAGCATAAGAAATAGAAACAGGAACAGATCACACAGCTCATTAAATCTGTTTGATATTAACATTGGGAATTACATTTTTGATTGAAGCTAAATAGCCTGAGAATATAATAGTGATAAATGCAGGCAAGACAATATAGCTCTGATACAATTAAAACAAAATCAATGCATACTTCTTCCCTTTAATCATTGATGATATTTGAAGGAGCAGGCCTATTTAAATCAGCCTTCATAAGATCTTTTTTGATAATTTGAGAAATGAATAAATAACAGTCAGTGATTACCAAGGTCTGTGATTTTTGTAAAGTTATTTTTGAATCTGGGGATTTTTTTGAATTGACCTAAAACAAAGCTTGAATAAGACAGGTTGCAGTTAACTGGAAAATAATGCAATACATGTTTTGTTAAGTTAGAATTTGTGTAACATTTTCAATACAGATATGCTTCTGTTGCAAATGTTTTACTTACCTTCTGCTTCTGGTCCTCCTGGCCCATATATAAATCTTAAATCTTCACTGCCTGAATCTCAACAGGGTTAGTGGGAGGATGGTGGGTTGTGGGGGGTGATGTGCCTAATCATGGGGTTGTCAGCATCTGATCCTACTACTTGAGCTTAGTGACAAGTAGTTGCTACTTGGAGATATTTTCACCACAAGAATGGTGGGAAGTTGGCCACAGATTTTAATGAGGCTCAAAGAGTTAAAATATCCTGAGAATGTTTTCAGCTGCAGTGGATGAGCTTTGGACTGGCACTAAAAGGATAATTTGAACTTTACCTACCTTGTGGAAATCATTTTACATGCTGCCCAATTTTATTTTAATTGATTCAAGCCTATTAATTACTAAACTTATTGAATTCAATTCCACAACCTGTCATTGTGGGATTTGAACTCGTAATCTCTGAATGCTAATCTGGTCCTATAACTAATAGATTGCCTTGGCTGTAGATGAATCCTATTTTGAAAGTTAATTTCATCTGTCGAAAATCAATTTTCTATATGCTATACTCTATCGCTCAAATTAGATGTCTGCCCTTCATGTGGTTCAGATGAATTTTGCATAGCTAATGTCAGTTTTCAAAGAAAGGAAGGAATGTCCTGGGCAATATTCCTCACCAACAACACCACCAAAACTAATTAACTGTCTAGTCATCTTTGTCACATTTGCTTATATAATTCTTCAAAGTAATTCATAAAGCACTTTTTGATGTTTGAGAAACACAATAAGATGCTATGAAACAGCTAGACACTTTTTCTTTGTGTTTTTGTGCTGTATTCTAAAATATTTGAAGGACATCAGTACTGGGAAGCAATTTGAATACATGAATAGAAAATAAAGGTAGGGTGTAAAATGGATGATTGATTCACTATTGCAGTTTTTTTTACTGCTCAAGGCCAATTTCAGCCTCGATGACTCCACCCTAATTAAATATGTGTCACTAAATCTTTTGAATTTAAATCACAATGTGCAGTGATTTATTTGTGTGTTGAGCCTCATTTATATATTGAGGTGAAAGTGTGCTGTATGATGGGTGAAGTGTAATACACAGTCATGCTATTATTTCAATATATTGTGGCCAGTTATTTTGAAGTAAAGTTTTGGCATGCTTGTACGAGGTGTGGGGGTTTTGAAGGGAGGGTTTAAGTAAGATAATTCTTCACTAACTTTTTTTCATGCTGCTGTTTTGGTGAGCAAGGCAACTTTTTTACCCCAGTGACATTAGCTGGAATTTAATCCTAGCAACAGATATCCAATCTGTAGGTTGGAGAGCCAACAAGAGCCTGTGTTGCCTCTGTTGGGAAAAAGCACGGTGGCACAGTGGTTAGCATTGCTGCTTCATAGCACCCAGTCATGGGTCACTGATTGTGTGGACTTTGCACGTTCTCCCTTTCTCTGCATGGGCTTTCTCCAGGTGTTTCGGTTTCCTCCGACACGCCAAAGATGGATTAGGTGGATTGCCCATGCTACATCGCCCTTTAGTGCCCCAAGATGGAGAGGTTAGGGGGATTTGCAAGGTAAATACATGGGATTATGGGGATAGAGCCTGGTGGGGTGCACCATCAGAGAGTCAGTGCTGACTCAATAAGCCAAATGGTCTCCTTCTGCACTGGAGCGATTCTATGATAATGTGCCCATCAATCCACCATTAGCTTTCCTTGCAATTAAGGGTCCCAGCAACAGGAAATCCGATCTCGCCCAATTAGGTGCAAATTCGCTGCAAGTGACAGATAGGGCCCTATTTACCATTTTGATTAAGTGCTGGGCGGACTTAAAACCGGGGGTGTTTCAAATCTGACTTTTAGACCCATACGCACTTGCAAAAGTATCAGCAATTCCAGATTGCGCTGCGGAAACCTGTGGGTGGGGCTTAATATGGCCAAAATCCTACAGCTCCAATCGGCACCTCCAACTGCACATGTGCAGAGAAAAAGATAGAATGCAGCTCCCCGCCATATCACTTCTGGGCCAGCCAGTGCCTCTTCTGGCCCCCACAGATGTTGCCCTATCCCTACCACGTTTACTAACCCCCTAATTCCCCCCAACCTCTCCACCTTCCAAGCTCCCCCTGGCCACCATATCCATTCCCCCCTCCCACGTGATCTCAGGCAGAGTGACAGCAAACCACACCCCTCCCCTCGCCCACAACTGAGCTCAGGCAGAGTGGCAGCAGACCCCCTTCCCCCTCACTGATCTCAGGAAGAGTGGCAGTAGACCACCCCTTCCCTCTCACTAATCTGAGGCAGAGTGGCAGCGGACGACCTCACTGATCACAGGCAGAATGGAGTGGAACTCCCCCTCCCTCACTGATCTCAGGCAGAATATTAGTGGACCTCTCCTTCCCCTGCCCCACTAATATCAAGCAGAGAACCATTGGACACTCGGCACTTACCTCCTCACTAACTGGAGCGCTCAAGTTGGACTTTTGTGGAGAATGTGTGTTTCGCACCGAATCTGGATGGGCGAATATGGTGGTAAAAGGGGAAGTGTCGGTAAGGTTGGGAGTGTAACCCATTAAGTCAATTCAGTCCTGATTGTATCCGTTTTCGGGCCTTGGTAAAGGGGGAACCAGCGCAGAGGTGGGTGTGGATCATGCTCCTCGTCTCAGGCCTGACTTTACCAAGTTTTCATGCTCAAAAAAGACATAGTGGTAAAATCAAGTCCATAGGTTTGGCCTTCTTTTCTAACTGCATGCTTGTGCAGTATGCAACAAATCAATATCATTTAGGAAGTTTGTTAATGCACAAATATGTCACTGGTCACTTTCTAATATAGGAATGCCTTACAAAGTGGTAAGAGTTTAAACTGACATAGAATAAATGCATCATCATATCTTCCAGGATAACTAGCATCAATTTACGTAAAACTTTGAACGAATGGTATCGCGTTGATGTGGGGAGTTCATGTCATTGCATGAATTCAATCAAAAAAGCTTTGCACTTTTACAAGCAATTAATCTGAAACATTAACAAACACTTTCTCGATGGACATTTGTAATTAGGAAAAGAGATGAGTTCCTCGATTTGTGGCAAATTAAGCTCAGATAAATTCTTGGATCTCATAGCTGCTGAGCCATAATACTTTCATCAAACTCAAACATGGAATTGTGGATGGTTTGGTTGAGGATCTTTAGAAAGTGTTCCACCTGCCTCACCACCTGCTCCTTGATCATCAGTGGCATTCTGCCATTCTTACTCTGGATTGGCACAGCTTCTTGCACCTGTCAGTTCCCAAATGATACTGCATGATGTCTTGGAGTCATTCCAGTTTGCTGCTGCTTGTGCCTCCCTATCTTTCAACTCTATCAGTGTTTATTTTTTTTTCCGCAAAGTTTCCACGTGGCTTTGTCCAGTCTTCTGTGCTTCTCATTATCATCTTGTCTTTGCTCGATGGTCTTTTCCTAAATTCTCTTTTAATTCTCCAGCTTTCATTCATTAATCAACTTCCATTTTGGCTCAGTGAATCCATCAACCTTTGTTGGTTCCTCTCCTCCATCCAACAATTTCCTTAATTTTAAAATCTCCTCTTTTAGAAATTTCCCATTGTTCCTTGATGTTGTCTGGCCTCCGTTAATAACTTCGATCTGTTGGAGAGAACCAGTCGGGCACGGTCTGACATGCTCTTGTCCTTTCTGTGGCGGGTAGCCATTGTGACTTTGTGGTTGTCACCACCTTCAATTTTAGCTGAATCTTGCCTAATACAAGATGGTAGCGCAATTCTACATCAGCATCTTGACAAGTGGTAGATATCTTGTAGGGATGTCCTCCATCTGCTCCTGATGCGTTTAGAGTCACCCTCAGATGTTACTATCTGGATGCCTCCATTAGCTTTTGAGAATGTCCTGGTGTATGAGAAATGTATTCCCAATGCTGAGCCCAGTGCTTTTGCAGGAGACCAGCAGTATTTGCTTCCTTTTTTTTTGTAGTCTACTTGCTGCTGCAGTGGATCTGATTGTGCAGTTTAGTCCTTGCCTATTGCTGTCAACCTTAGCATTTAGATCACTGACTGGTAGCTTGATTTCGTAGCTGGGTTACTCAGTCAGCATGTCCCACAATTGGTCATAGAATTAATCTTTTTTTCTCCTGTGTGCATAAACCTGCACAATAGTGACTTTGGCATGTCTTGTGTGGAATCTGGTAATGATGATAACAATGGTTTATTAGCTTCCATTTTATGTTTGTGCTAAGCATGTTAGAAACATGGAAATACAGAGAATAGGATCAGGAGTAGGCACTTAGAACCTGCTCCACCATTCAGCCCGATCCTGGCTGATGTATCTCAACACCGTATTCCAGTACTGCCTCCATTTCTGTCCCACCATACCTGCAGATCTTTTTTAGAGCCTCATCTAAGAGGTACTTGGATCTATATCTGTAGATTGCAGTACTTCAGAACTACTGACCAGGTGCTAAAAAATGGGATTAAAATGAGTGGCTGGTTTATTTATATTTTTCCTTTGGCCAACATAGACACAATGGGCTGAATGGCCTCTTTCTGAATCATACCTTATCTTTGGTTCTGTGGAGAATAGGAGACAATGGTGAACACCACTAGAAAAAGTAATATTGAAAGAACTGCAGACAGCGAACCAAGGACCTGCCTTTAGGCAGAGAATTCATGAATGAATGAATATCCAGACAACGTTTAAAAGCAACAGCAATGCAATGATGAAAGGTTTCAAATATTTTAATGTTTTTCCATATCTTCTCTCCTTCACTTAGTAGCATAGAACACTTAAATCCTCAAGGCTGTTCCACCATTCCCTGAGTTCATGACTGATCAATGATTTAACTCCATATTGCCCTACCTTTAAATAACAAATATCTATCAATCTCAGTTTTAAAATTAACAATTGATCTAGTATCATTTGTCATTTGCAGCGGTGTGTTACAAACTCCTATTGTCCTTTGTATGTAGAGAGTTTCCTATTTTCACTAATAAAAGGACTGATGCTTAATTTTTAGGCTATTCCCCTTTGTGCCCAGCTTTCTAACCAGTGAAATAGTTTCTCTCTATCTAACCTGTCTATTCTCCTTTAATATTTTGCAAACATAGATCAAATCATCACATCACTGTCTAAAACTCCGGAGAATACAGTCCTTGTCTGTGTAATCTTTCCTTGTAATGTAATCATAGAACCCATGTAACATTTTGATAAATCTCTGCTGCACTCTCTTTGGGACAGGGTTTTCTTCCTATGGTATGATACTCAGAGCTGTTACACTATTCCAAGTTTGGTCTAACCAGGTCTTTCTACCACTGGAGCTTCTACCCTTCTGTATTCTAGGTCTCCAGATATAGAGGCTAGCATTCCATTTGCCTTTGTGATTCAAATGTCTTGAATAAGTACAGAATATAATGAACTATTTACCTGAATCCTTAAGTCTTTTTGAACATTCCCAGTTTCTAGCTTTTCAGCATTTAGAAAATATAGTGTTCTTTTCTGATCCAAAGTTAATAACCTCACATTTGCCTATATTTAAATCTATTTGCCACAATATTGTTCATCCATCTAATTTATTAATGCCTCATTGTAATTCACCCCCTCCCATTCCTCAAAGGCATTTAGAGAAGGAAAACAAATGCTGGCCTTGCCAGGGACCATGCCACATCCCATGAAAAAATAAGATAAACAGAAGTATGCAAACACAAAAGGAATCAGAAAATCATTATGAATTCCTTAATTTTATCTGTCTTAAATTATCTGCTATGATTGAAGTGATTTCTGTTTTTAAAGTTCATGCTAAAGTGCTATCTCTTTTGGGAACTGCCAAATTGAAACCCCTTTACCTCTTCTCTCATCAAGGTTGAAAAGAAATGGGAGGGCACTCCTGGTGATCCAGTAATAGTACATTTAATGTGAGTTTTTTTCCCTATTTTCTTAAGCCCACTAGCAAGAAAGCATTACATTGCAAAATATTTGGAATGTACATTTGGATTAGGCATGAAAACAGGCACAGGGTTGTCTGACGAACATACACCTGTTTGTAGTGAAGCAGGTAAAATGCTAAATTTCACTACCTGTTAATTTACATGATAGTGATATATAACTCAGAATCCATGCAAACTGGGGAGAGCTCAGATCAGAGGGAAAAGAGGGAGATTAGATTACAGGGGGATACATCTAATTGTCGTTTGGAGAAATGGGGCTGTATTTGGATCATGAGGAAGAGATTAACTTCTGGTTACTTTGAGGAGCCAGGAAGGAATTGCCTCGGCTCCTGACCCACATAAGCAGTGCTTAAAAGAACTGACCTGTTTGTTCTGGCAGTTTTCACTCCCCCTTGGCTACTGTCTTAATCCTGGGACGCGTAGCCCATAGCTGCTTAATATAAACTCAAAATTCGAGGAATGTGACCTCATTACCATTTTAATGTCATCAACTTATCTCTCCCGAGTGGCTTACTCTGTCAATCCAAAACCCAATGCAGTTAAGCTGAACAAGGCATGCTTTCTGTGGTGGTTTTGTAGTTTTACCAATATATCTACCTCCTTGTCAAGCTTGAACTATCTAATCCATAGTAAGATTTATAAGGCACCAGTTGAAAATGGCAGCTCTCAGATCCCAAATCCACTTTGAATACTTTCCTGACCACTCACCAACCTCTTACCCTCACCATCCCCCACCACCCCACAAACCCTTCCTCAAGTCAGTCATCAGTGTAGAAAATGGACAGAGATGATCTCTATCGAGCTTAGCACGCAATAACATTATGCCCTTCTATCTGCTTTCTGGGCATAATAAAAGTGGAAATTAATTCCTTGATTTTCTGAAATCTACCACACTCAAACTTTTGAACTAAGCACAATGCCTCACAGCACTAGGGACTGGTTTCAATTCCTGGCTTGGGTCACTGTCTGTGCGGAGTCTGCACTGTTTGCATGGGTTTCTTCTGGGGGAGGGAGACTTCAGTTTGTTGCCAGAGTCCAACCATGTACATTGGCCGTGATAAATTCTCCCTCATGTACCTGAACACGCACCAGTGTGTGGTGACTTAGGGGATTTTCATAGTAACTTCATTGTAATGTTAATGTAAGCCTACATGTGACATTAATAAATAAATTTTAACATGGGTCCACTTTAGATCTCACCTCAGACCATAGTAAATCAAGGGTCCTTATTTACAAATATGATTGGAAGTTAATAACCAAATCCCAGGCTTTTAGAAAAACAGTTATTTCTCTACTTAATATGTGGTTTCTGATCTTCCACAAATATTCCCAAAGCGTAATAAAGAATTGTGAATGCAGCGACAGAGCAGCTAAATGATGTAGTGACCAGTTGTTCTGCCCAGCTGCTAACTACAGAAACCAATTACTATATATGTTGACATTCTTTCTGACACATAGAAAATAAATTTGGATATGGAATTAATATGCAATTTCTAATAATTTCAATATGCATTCACATTCTAAGACAGCTGGGTAACTTCACCAAAATAATTAGTAGTTAGTGTACAATAGACTGAAATCCTGCAATTCCTTGTCTCCTATTGAAACTTGAGAATGAGACTTGTGGGACCTCCAGTGAAATAATGTAAATGGTTGCAGCCATGGACATTATTTTGCCAGCAGTTCCACTATATCATGGGGTGTTCCATTATTTCAATGGGTAGTAATCTGCCAATTTCCTGCCAAACACGGGACAAAACCAGAATTTCAGCATTTAAGAATCTTTGGATATATGGAAGGAATTAAATATAAAGTTATTTCTTTAATCACTAAAGATATGCCTGATTTTCTAGCATTTTCTATTATTTCATATTTTCAGGATCTGTGCTTTTCTTTCTTTTTATTGGTGCCGTTTATGATACAAATGTCTTAAGTGGCTCTGTCGTGTTGCATACACAAATCGCTCACAGAACCTTAAAACACTTTTATAGGTGACTTTGTATATCTCTATTCCAGCAGCAGGCTATGAAAGACATTGAAAGTGGTTAATGTTACTGTTAAATGTTACTGCTGGATATTCCTATCTTGTTAGCTTCCTTAACTATACCATCTTCCATATTTGTTTCCAATGTATGCAGCATGATCCTATTGCTATTTCCTATTTCTGTTCTGGGGAACATGCCCTAAATTGTCAAATAAGTTATTAAGAGTTAGATCCCCCCCCAAAGGCTAGCAAAACGCATCCTTTAAATTTGATCTGAAACCCAATAAGGGCTGTATTGCTCCAGACTTACAACACCAAGTTTAAATCCAACCGATTTATTTGGTAGTAAACTCACAAGCTTTCAAAGCTCTGGTCTTCGTCAGGTGAATGAGGTGTTCTGGTCTGAGAACACCTCATTCACCTGACGAAGACCAGAGACTCGAAAGCTTGTGAGTTTACTATCAAATAAATCGGTCGGATTTAAACCTGGTGTTGTCAGACTTCTTACTGTGTTTACCCCAGTCCAACGCCGGCATCTCTACATCATTGCTCCAGACTTCCCATCTCCAGACTTCCCATCACCTTCCTTCTATGACAAACTCCCACCATTGGACTTAGTCTAAATTGGGAGCTCACTTGAATGATGAATGTTGCATATTCCAAGAGATCCAGCATGGTTGACCTTGTGCAGAAGAAAAAATTGTGATACCACAATACTGGGGCATGCAAATCTACCATCATATAACATCCAGTAAGAACATAAAATTGCCGTGGTCATACTCAAAAAATTCAATTAAACAGTGCTTGTCACACTGGGGATAAAATGATCTAAACTCAAGCACATATACATGTATTTTTAAAAAACTTATTATTGTACACAATGATTAATGTGAACATGGCAAGATAGCTAACTTTATGTCCAGTTTAGAAAGAGTCATTTCAACACACCAAGGCAATAAATATAGTGCCTTCCCTAATATCCTCTTGGTTTTTCAGTTTGAATCCTCATGTTGTTGGAAAAGTAAATTCAATTATAACATGCTAATAGAAGGTTGAATGTTGAGGTACAAATTTTGACTGTCCTGTTAATAATAAGCTGTTCCTGTGTACATAGCTGAGGGATTGTAGAACATCTTCCTCAAATGCAGCTGCCCACAGAAATTCTTCATTCTTCGCCTGCTTCACGATGACATGCAAGCCATGATCTTCATCAATGGAACCATCACAAACTGCGGTGAAACAGGGCTTTGTCATTGCTCTTCTCCATCTTCCACACAGCAACACTCCATCTTTCTGAATCTTCCTGCTTGAGTGGAGCTAACCAACCAAACATGTTTTCGTGTTTTCCTGAATGAATTGTTTCCATTTCAGTTAGCCATAGGCCAGGTACTGCCCTGAGTCAACCGCAATGTTTGATTCGGTAAAAAACATAGTTGCTAGACTGGGTCTATGGCAGATAGTGAGGGTACCAAGAAGATGCAAATACTTGCTTGATCTCATCCTCACCAATCCATCTATCTCAAATGCTTCTGCTCATGACAATATTGATGGGAATAGCCACTGCATGTTCCTTGTGGAAATAAAGTCCCACCTGCACGTTTTTTGTGCGGCACCTACCACCGTGCTAAATGAGATATATTTGAAAGACAGCTAACAATTCAAAACTGGCCAAAATGATGTGCTATGAGCCATTAGCAGCAGCAGAATTTTATTTAAACATAATCTGTAACTTCATGGCCTAGCATATTGTCCAATCTGCCATTACTGGCAAGATAAGAGATCAACCCTTGTTCAAAGAGGGGAGTGCAAGAGAGAATACCGAAAGCAGCACCGGGTATACCTAAAAATGAGGTATCATCCTGAAGGCTACAACATAACTAAACAGCAAAGGCAGCATTTGATAAGCAGAGCCTTAGTGATCCCACAACAATGGATCAGTTCACGTCTTTGCTGTCCTACTGCATCCAGTCCTGAATAGTGCCCAAATATGTCCTGACGATCAAAAGCAAGACAAATCCAATGTGGCCTATTACCACCTCATCAGCTTGCCCTTGATCATCAGCAAAAGTGGAAGGGGGCGTCAATAGTGCTATCAGATTGCACATATTCAGCAATAAGGTGCTCACTGACGCTCAGTTTTGATTCCACCAGAGCAACTCAGCTCCTTGGTCCAAACAAGGAACAAAAGAGGTGAACTCAACTTCCTCAGTTGATTAGAGGCCGAACTAGCACAATGGAGATGATGATGAATTAAATCCCCCACAATTTAGCTACTGCATGCTTATGGCATCTTACAGTCCCACAGACAGCCCACCACTCCACCCCCCCCCCATCCTGGGTTTCCCAGCAGTGAAGGGTGTGTCCAATAGGAAATCCCTTTGACAATGGTAAAACCATAATATCCCATCACCAGTAGGCAGCGTGTTGCCTCCCACCGGTACCAAACACACCATGGAGAGGAACAAAAATCCTGTCTATGGCCTATGTCTGCCTTTGTTAAATGGAGTCTCCCAAAATCTGGAAAACAGTTTGTATTTTCCAGGCTCTCATAGTTAATTCTTTTTGAGAGAGTGGGGGGGGCGGTGATGTGGTAGTTGGTTGCAAGACAACTTTAGTTCCAGTGAAAGGCCAATTTTTTCATATACATCAAAGAAGAGGTTGACAATAAGCTGGAGCTCAATTTCTGAATGATTGCACGTGTAAGCACCACAAGCTATTGAAGCTCAATGACTAAAATTAGTTTGGGATTGAAGGTGGCATAAATTAAACAATTTCCCTCCTATTCTGTAAATTATCTCCATGCCGATGGATAATTTGCCGGTGATGAGATGTAATATTGCAACAAGGAAGTTGAAGAAGAGATTTGTTACAATAATGCAGCCTTGTTAGATTCCAGTCTTCATTGAGATGGAATCTATGGTGGTTCTGTTGGTGAGGATCAAATCTTGCATGTCATGCTGGTGTAAGCACAGAGTGGTGACAAATTTCTGAGGACAGCCAAATTTGAGGAAGATTCTCAGTAAGCCTTCTCAGTTGACAGAATCAAAGGCTTTCCTTCAAAAAAGATCATGTGCAACATTTGGTGCTCTTTGCATTTTGGGGATTTGCTATGCAAGGGAAGATCATATCAGTGATGCTTCTCAATAGGAAAAATGCATTGTGAATCTTGAAGAAATTCTTGAAGCCACAATGAGGAGGATCCTTGCAATGATCATCATCCCTGTGGCAAACAACATAGAGATGTCTCTAGAGTTTCTGCACTCAGACTTGTTTCTCTTCTTGAACATAGCCATGGTCCCAGTGTGCCTGAAGTTCCCCGGCAAGCTCTCCTCTTCAGAGAAGATAGATATCAGGTCATGCAGTCATGATAGAAGTCTATTTCTGCAAGGATAACATCTGATTTTGAGGCTTTTTTTCTTTTATAATTGTCAAATAGCTTTGATCACTTCATTCCAGAAAAAGGTGTCTGGATGGGTTGTGAAGGAATGCAGCTGAGGGCATTCACATTGAAGAATTTTGGTTGAAGTTTTTTTTAAAATGTTGGCTTCATTTGGCTCATACGCTATGTTGACAACACATGTCATTGGTGTCCATCAGTTGTTGGATCTCTTGCAATTTTCCCAGTCATCATTTGTTATGTTGTGAATTTATGTGGCATTATTGCCTTCTGTTGCCTGTGGGATTGCTATTTTTATCTGATTTGGACGCAATGGTGTGACTGTGAGTGAGATAGTTATGAGGAGGAACATTAGTTCTGGTAATTCTTGCATGACTGGCAGTGGGGCTTGAAGGTGGATAAGCAAATGGACTGTAGTGCAAGAAACTATTTAAGTGGAGGAAGTAAATGGGCATGTTATGGTTTTAGGAGATAGTATAGTCAGTGGAATGGATACAGTTCTCTGCAGCAGAGTGGGAGTTCAGATGGCTGTACTGTCCAGTGCTAGGGTTTGGCACTCTGCTCAGATTTGAGAGGAACTTGCAGTGAGAGGAGTGGAAGTTGTCATCATAGTCCACATGATGACCAATGGCATAGATGAGTGTAAGAAAGATATTCTGCATTGGAAGTATAAGCATGTGAGAGCTAAATTAATATAGCCGATCAGCAAAGGTACTAATCTCTGGATTATTATTTGAGCCACAAGCAAATTGGAGTAGGACCCATCAATTAGAGAAATGATTGCATGGCTCAAAGATCAATAAGGGAGAATTAGGTTTTGATTCGCAAGGCCATGGTATCAGTTCTGGAGAAAGGTATCTCCAGGATAGGTGCATGACAGAGTTTTCTGTGTATAAGGCATTAAATCTGGAACTCCTTTAAGGAAAATTAAGCCTATAATGTTTTTTTAAGAAAGCCAATTCTCAAAATGATTTGTTTTTTTTTTCTGTCTCTCTCTGTATTCTCTTCAATAAATCTGTTCCTGTTGAATATAAACAAGTCATTACAAGACGGCATATCTTGAACAAATTTGCACACCCAGCACGTGAAGATCCACACCAGGAATGCAGATCATGAATTCAGACACAGTGCCAGACACAAATACACAGGACAGAATTATTCAACCATTCAACGAGGCCAGATTTGTAAAATTTGCATGTTCTGTACTTCCTACAGTGATTAGCTTGGAAATAACGAAAAATATCATTGGCATTGTATTTCGAGGGGGGAAAAAGAAACTGAACAGATTCTAAAAATTATCTTAAAGGTTGAAATATATTCAACACAAAATGTAAGCCAACTTAAGTGATGATCTATTAGCAGAAATGCAGAATCACTACCTGGTAGTAAAATATATCATTAAAGTAAATAGAGATGCTAAGAAAATGTAATGTATAATATCCCCTAAAAAGAGACATTACTTAAGAAGCAAAATGGATGGAAGAACCTTTTACATTTTGAATTGGTATCGAATTAACTTCATCAACATTTTTCACATCTGTTGTCGTTGAATAGACAGGTACAGCAAAGCTATTATGGTTATAATATTGCTTATTCAAGGTTGGTACGTTCTAATACCAAATGAAAATTCTTATGACATGGATCAAACATTTATTTTTCTGTTAATTTCTGGGAATGAGATTTTCATGTTTAAACATTTGTATCCATGCCAGTAAATTGCAGCATTTTCTGTGAATGTTAACATCAGAATGGCATTTGTCAATTTTAATCCTAGCTCCAACGGATCTGCTGACTAACTTCATGGAATTTCAGACAAACGAGAAGGATGAAATGGCCCTGCTGAATGAAATTCTAAATGGCACTTCACTGGAGGAAGGTGACTTTAGCAAGGAATGGCAGGCAGTGTTTGGAGAAGATCTCAATTTTCCTGGCAATCCAGCAGCTGGGGAATCAGACCAATCTCTCTCGCCTTCAGGCTTCCTCCCATCTCAACTATTCGACAAAAGCTTGGGTGATGCATCACTTTCGGTTGCCGGTAAATATGAAAAGCCAAAAGTTGCTAATAATACTTTGATATCAGTCACATTTTGTCTTTAAACTGCTTACCTTATATTTCATCGTAGTGATTTTCTAAATCGAACACACAACTTTACCATTCAATAGTGATTCAATTTTCCACTCAAGTAATAATTAATTCCTATTAACCCAATAATAGAAACTGAAAATGTTCAGTTGTTTGTACAAAGATGTAAATTATATACAATGGCACTTATTAGTTTGGGAAGCCATTTAGCTAAAAATAGGATGTTTACTGAGCAATTTTCACTATTGTTTTCCTGAATGATATTAGGGGCAAACCGGATGCCTGATTAAAAGTACCTCTACCAGTCTTAGAAAAAGAAAAGACTTGAATCATTTCATGTTGCCTATACTAGCATGTGTAAAAGAAAACCAAAACAAAATGAAAAAGTTGCCACCCATACCATTGATAGGGATCACTGATGGCTGCCTGATTTGTACCTGGAAAGCATGTGTTCAGTAATTGGAAAATCAGGGTGAACCTTAACTTCTTTATTTTTTCAAGTTGTGTCTAATCCCATATTTAAGGGAACTTAAGTGGAAGAACAGCACACAAGCCTGAAATGACTGTAATGCTGCTCAGATTTGAAAATTAGAATCTTCATTTGTGGGATCCTAAGTGTGTGGCGTTTGCACATTCTCCTTGTGTCTGCATGGGTTTCCTCTGGTTTCCTTCCATAGCCCAAAGGTATGCGGGTTAGGTGGTTTGGCCATGCAATGTTGCCCCTTAGTGTAAGGGGGACTAGCAGGGTAAATACATATGGCTCTGGGGATAGGATCTGGGTGGGATTGTTGTCAGTTCAGGCTCAATGAGACAAAAGGTCTCCTGCACTGTAGAGATTTTATTATTCTATCTATGATAAATGCAAATTCAGGTACAAATAGGTGCAGTGTGTGATGTACTTGTCCTGTCTATTTGCACAAAATATTGAGTGACAAAATCAGCAGCTGCTGACACAGTGCATTGATGGTGGAGCGAGTAAATGTTTAAGGTGTTGGATAAGCCACAATCAATTGGGCTGCTTTGCCCTGGATAGTGTTGATTTCCATCCAGTCATTGGAACTGCACTCAAGCAGGCAAGTGATGAGAATTCTATCACACTCTTGACACGTATGTGCCTTGTAGATAGAGGAAACAGAAAATGAACTCTTGCTGCAGAATTCCTAGCCTCGGACCTGACCTGGTAGCTTATAGTATTTGTATGGCTGGTCCAGTTCAGTTTCTCATCAATGGTAACCCTGAGGCTATTGAGAGGGGATGAGATTTTGTGATGGTAATACCATCGAATATTAAGGGGAGGTGATTAGATTTTTTTTCTTGCTGGTTTGTTCCTGGCTTGAATGTTGTCCAAGTTTTTCTATATATGTACCTGAGGAGTTATGAATGATGCTGAATATAGTGCAATCATCAGTAAACATTTTGACTCCTGACCTTATGATGGAAAGAATATCATTGAAGCAGTTGAAAATGGTTGGGCCCAGGACACTCCTCTGAGGAACTCTTGCTAACAAAACCTGGGACTAAAATGATTGATGTCCAATAACCACAGCCATCTTCCTTTGATATAACTCCAACCAGTGGAGAATTTTCTCTCTGATTCCTATTGACTCTAGTTTTGTCATAGTGTCTTGATGCCATATTCAGTCAAATGTTGCCTTGATCTCAAAGGCTGTCCCTGTCACCGCACCTGTTGTGTTCACCTCTTTTGTTCCTTGTTTAGACCAAGGAGCTGAGTTGCTCTGGTGGAATCAAAACTGAGCGCCAGTGAGCACTTTATTGCTGAATATGTGCAACTTGATAGCACTATTGATGCCTCCTTCCACTTTTGCTGATGATCAAGGGCAAGCTGATGAGGTGGTAATAGGCCACATTGGATTTGTCTTGCTTTTGGTCATCAGGACATATTTGGGCACTATTCAGGACTGGATGCAGTAGGACAGCAAAGACTTGAACTGATCCATTGTTGTGGGATCACTAAGGCTCTGCTTATCAAATGCTGCCTTTGCTGTTTAGTTATGTTATAGCCTTCAGGATGATACCTCATTTTTAGGTATACCCGGTGCTGCTTTTGGTATTCTCTCTTGCACTCCTCTTTGAACAAGAGTTGATCTCTCATCTTGCAATGGCAAATTGGACAATATGCTAGGCCATGAAGTTACAAATTATGCTAAATAAAATTTTGCTGCTGCTCATGGCTCACAGCACATCGTTTTGGCCAGTTTTGAATTGTTAGCTGTCTTTCAGATGTATCACATTTAGCATGGTGGTAGGTGCTGCACAAAAAATGGTGGGACTTTATTCCCACCAATATTGTCATGAGCAGAAGCATCTGAGATAGATGGATTGGTGAGGATGAGATCAAGCAAGTATTTGCATCTTGTTGATACCTTCAACTGTAGATCTGCCGTAGATGCAGTCTAGCAACTATGTTTTTCAGAACTCAGCCAGCTTGAGCACTGTTGGTCCTATTGAGTCACTCTTCATGATGTATGTTGATGTGTACTGGATCTCTCTACCACTAGCAAAGAATGGTAGCTATGTGTACCATCTACAAGACGCAACTGTAAGAAAGTTCCTTAGGTAGCACCTTTCAAATCCACGACTTCTACCGTGTAGAAGGACAAGAATAGCAGATACTTGGGAACTCACCATTCTGACTTGGAAACATAATGCTGTTCCTTCACTATTGCTGAGTCAAAATACTGGAATTCCCTCCCTAACAGCACTGGAGTGTATCTACACATCAGGGGCTGCAGCAGTTCAAGATAACAGCTCACCACTACCTTCTGAAGGGCAGCTTAGGATGGATAATAAATACTGGCCTAGCAAGCCACACCCACATCCCATAAAATTAATTTTAAAACTACATTCTGTGCCCTTGCCATCCTAAGCATTTTTTTTTCAAGTGGTGTTCAACTTGGAGAACTTTCATCTGTTTCTGCAATTTATTATTGAGTCTCTGCTGTAAGTGTATTGGGACACAGATTTAGTCGTTGCCAAGCTAGTTCCAAGTTCTCATGAGCTTTCAGTACAAAAATCTTTGCTTAGTTCCCTTCAGAGAGATTGCATGATATTTGATGAGGACAACAGCTGGGATTCTACTGTACATCAGTCTGTGTAATATTGGATCTGGGAAGTGCTTGGTGTTGGCATTGGGTGCATGTAATGAGAAAAGTCCATTCTCTAGCATCAGTTAAAAGAGGAAAAAGTGAAGTAGAAAACCTGAGTGGCATATAATGAATTAGAGACTGGGAAGAAATCATTACCGTATGCACCTGTCATAAGTGTACAAAGAACAATACAGCACGGGAAACAGGCTCTTCAGCCCAACGAGCCCGCACCGCCATTTTAACATCGAGTGCCCTCCTCTACCTATGACATTTGTCTACACCTATTGGGGAAGATTTAAGGAGAACTAATTTAGGGATAATTTGTTACACCAATCAGCCTAAGAGCATATTTTTGGGATGGGGGAGGAAACCAGAGCACCTGGAGAAAACCCACACAATCGTAGGGAGAATGTGCAAACTCCCACAGACACCGACCTAAATCCGTGTATCTGCACCGCAACAGTGATAGTTGCCTGTCAGATGGTCCCGTTTAAGCGTATACTAATGACGTGAAGCACTAGGCAACTCTTGAAGCAGCATCCAAGAGCAGCCCTCGCACAACTCACCGCGTGTATGTCCCTTGCTGGTCTCTAAGCATAGTTCCCCTCCTCTGTCCCTAAGAGGACCAATTTTTCCTCTAACCACCCTTTTATTTCTAATATAGGAGTAAAATGCTTTTGGATTTTCTTTAACCCTGACTGCCAAAACCATTTCATGCCCCCTTTTTCTCCCTTCTAACTCCTCGTTTGAGCTCCCTCCTACTCTCTCTGTATTCCTCCAATGCTCTCTCCGTTCCCAGTTGCTTAGATCTAACATACGCCTCTCTTTTCCTCCTGACCACGTCTTCAATCTCCCTAGTTATCCACAGCTGTCTAGTCCTACCTTTCCCATCCTTCCTCTTAACCGGCACGTGTCTTTCCTGCGACCTTTTCAGCTGTCCCTTAGAAGACTCCTATACGCCAAATGTGGACTTACCCTCAAACAACAACTCCCAATCAGTATCTGCAAGTTCCTGCCTAATCTGGCTATATCTAGCCTTCCCCCAATTTAACACCCCCCCCTTTCGGACAGCACTCATCTTTTTCCATTAGTATCCTGAAGTAGACTGAATAGTGGTCACTGTTTGCCACATGTTCACCTATGCAACCTCAATCACCTGACCAGGCTCATTTCCCAGAACTAAATCCAGGATAGCTCTCCTCTAGTCGGGCTAGCTACATACTGCTCCAAAGAGCACACATTTTACAAATTCCTCCCCATCCGGACCCTTCCAATCCACCTCAGCAACTTAAAAAACATTGTACAAGTTCTTTTTTTTAGTTTTGTAAGTCTGGGAATAGCAAATATATGCCTTTATCTAACCCCTCCATTAAGTTCCATATTTTTCTAAATGAGATTTTAACTTTCTAACTTTGTCTCATCTATCATGTTATGAGGCCCTATCCCAAAAATGGGATATAGTTGGAAACATTTATCTAAGGCATCTGTGGATCTATTAGAAAAATTGTGTTATTGCAATGATGCTAAAAATGCATCACGTCAAAAAGCTTCATTGTAAGGATGATCATCGACCAAAATCAATACACTGAATGTTTTGCTGTAAGAATTAGAAAATGATTCAGAAATTTTAAAAATGGCTTCTATTTACAGTGATATTCCATTGTCCTTTTCAAAATTGGCATCTCATTTTTGAAAAAGGGATGTATTGTCAAGAGAGCTACACTGATTTCAGACAGGATGTGTGTGTGAGTTTGATTTGCATACAAATTACAGGGCAATGATTGAAGCAAACACTTTTCATGTCAGCCTCACTACCAGGAGGTTTGCAGCTGGCTGACCTCAGTTAAATAATTTAAATTAATATGTTGCTTGAATACATGTCACTCACCTGGGAGAAGCTAAAGTGCTGGAGCGAGATTGGGAGGAAAAACTGTAAGGGAAATTAAGTGTAGCCTTCTATCTCATTTTTAAACAAAGGAAAAATATGTTTTTCCCATGTATTGGCAAATGTTAGGTTAAGCAAGAGCTCACACAAAGTGACCAACTTGGTTGTAAATTGTTTTGACGCTTGGTACAATTTTTATTTTCAGGCAAATGTTGGCAGGGTGAACCTTTAAGTTATTTCCTTCCTTTCCCATTTTATTTTCTCATGTTGCATACTATCAAGAGCTGAGAGAATAAATCAGCTTTATTTCATGCATTTGCTCAATCCCAAATGCCTGATGCCAGTTTGATACTTGTGCATGGCAGCAAGTGAAAATGGAAATTTACAGTGCGAGTAACCTGCAAGAAAATACACCAGTCCCTTGATGCACCAAATCACAATGAATCCTAATCTCAGTAACGTAAGCTTTTCCCTTCACCAGTGCAAAGAGTTTTCTGACAACTGATAATTTGGGGGGAACAGAAAGAGAGATGGAGCAGAAGGAATGCAGGACTGAATTGAGAGAGAGTCAACAGAATCACAAGGAGAGGCAATTTTGGCTTGTGGGTAGCAATGTAAAAATGGATGACTGGCGTTTGATGGAGTTGGAACCTTGGGATGGTTGGAGAAAGTGACATCAGACTCTGCATCAAGGGAAATGGATACAGGTCTGGGAGCTGGGTGCTTGTGGAGAGAGGAAGACATATGGAATGGTGGCTCAATTGGAGAGGTGCAAAATGAAATTTGTGTAAGGTTTTAAAGGTGATGGGCCTGGAAGAGAGAGAGAAAATGGGGTTTGAAAGACCAGAATTTGAGTGACAGAGGGAGACTGCAGAATGGGACTGGACCCTGGAGTCCAGAACAAGGAAGAGGGGAGATTGGGGTCATGGGATTGAAGCTTGAGGGTGATCTGGTGTTGGGTAATTGGAGGCTTCATGTAAACCAAAGGTAAATAAATGTTTTGTTTTTATGTCAGAAATGTTAGCTTAAGCAAACTGTCATGTTTAAAAAAAATCAATCAGGATTACTGTACACGTATGCACCAAGTATAGAAAATAAGATTGGGAAATTGTGGATTACATTGTGGAAATGTGTTGTGTCAATAACATGACCTGGCTCAAGAAAGGGCAATAATGGGTGTTAAATATTCCTGGGTCAAGATATTCAGATAAAGTACAAAGGGAAGGGAGTGGGGTTATTAGTTAAGGAGCAAATTATAGTGCTGAAGAAAGAGGGTGTCCTAGAGGATTTAAAGGTGGAATCAATTTGACTAGAGTTAAGCTTTTTTAAAAAAAGGATATGCAATTACATTGCTCAATGTAGTCAATAGACTTTCAGCTAGTGAGAAAGATGGAGAAGAACAAATCTGCAAGAGAATCACAGAGCAATGCACACATTATATAGTGGTTTTAATGAGAGACTTTAATTACCTGAAAGGACATTGGTTAGTGTAAATGGCGGATGGGGGAAAAAGTTTATAAATTGTGTTCAGGTAAGGTATGCATCCAGTCCAATAAGAAAGGATGCACCCATAAGAAAAAAATGCTGGAAAATCTCAGCAGGTCAGGTCTGGTAGCATCTGTAAGGAAAGAAAAGAGCTCTTGTTTTGAGTATAGATGACTTTTTGTCAAAACTGGCAAAGGAATTTACATATGGAGGAAGTTGGCATGGCTGAGGTACTAAATGAATACTTTGCATCTGTCTTTACCAAGGAGATCGGTGCAATCCAGGGCATGGTGACAAACAAGGAAATTTTGTACCTTGAAGTATTCAAACTCAATAAGGAGGAAATGTTGAATAGATTGTTGGTATTAAAAGTTGACAAGGCACCAGAATGGAAATTTCAGGGGCACTGGCCATAACCTTCTAGCCTTCTCTAGACTCTGGGGAGATGCCAGACAGCTGGCAAATTGCAAATGTTATGCCCTTGTTCAAAAAGGGTTGTTAGGTTAACCCCAACAATTACAGGCTAATTACAGCTGAACATCAGTATTGGGCAAACTTCTAGAAACAATTATTTGGAACAGAATTGGTAGTCACGTGGAAAATGGTGGTTGATTAGGAAGAGCCAGCACAGATTTGAGAGGAAATCCGTTCAACAAACTTGCTGGAGCTTTTTGAGGAGGTAACCAAAAGAGTCAGTGAGGGTTATGATGATGATGTGATATACATGAACTTGCAGAAAGCACTCAATATAGCGCCACACAGCATACTTTGAGAAAAGTTATAGCTCATGGAATAAAAGAGAGCAGCAGTTTGGATACAAAATTGGTTGAATCATAAGAAGCAGAGAGTGTTGGTCAACAGATATTTTTATCTATAAAAATATACAGTAGTTGATAGAATTGGATCATTGACAATAAAATGAAAATAGATGACAGACACATTGGGCTCAATCTTACAAAAAAAATTTTTAGTCCAAACAAGTAGATATAGGAAAGAATGAGTTGGTTTGTTTGGTGAGTTGCGAGCCACAATCTTATGGCACTCAGTGCAAAAGAAGTGTCAGGATGTGATTCTCTCCAGCAGGGGAGGGCTGGGTGTGGAGTGTGTGAAACTTGATCTCACTACGGGAGCCAGCTGCTAAACTCTTGGGGTGCAATTGAGGAGGTGCCCCAATTTCCCAGTGAATTGGGAGGCACTAAGTTTACATACTGTTTTGGAGAGCTGGCACAGACATGGGCCAATTGGCTACCTCCTGTGCTGCAACAAAAAAAATTATGAAACGAGGGAGACTGAGGAATTAGTTGAACATGGGACAAAGCATTTCCTGCAGAAGCAGCAGCAGTGTTGAAGATCAGAGAGGCAGAACTAGGTGGCTGACATAGAAGCTGGAATGGGATAAGAATAAGAAATATCTGGAGGGAATGGAATCGCAGGACAGCACTTTGGGAACTGAATATCCCCCTCTTGCATTTTCATTTCTGTCAATCTATGATATTGAGTCGAAGCCCAGAAAGTGGTTTAGAAGTATTGGTGCTGAGCCAAGTTCAGCAATATGTAACCTGTGTGAACATTGAGTCCACTGCTCTTTTGTGTAATCACTTTGAAATTAGTCTATTGATGTTAGCAACCAGTAAGCAAGTCACCCAAAAGGATGTAATCCTTTCTTCCATTTCATAATTCAAAATAAACGGTTTATGTGTATTTTTGCTGCTTACTTACTATTTTACTTGCAGTACTAAAAAGTTGCTCCTATTTGAGTGAATATGTTTGTGTAACTTAAGTAACTGGCAAGTTGCTGTTCTGGTATAAGAACTATCAGCAGTTGATAGATTCTGATCATTCACAATAAAATGAAAATAGAAGACAAACATATTGGGTTCAATCTTGCAAAAAAAATTCTCTGTGTCAAACAAGTGAGAATACTGGAGAGAATGGCATTGGTATGTTCAGTAAGCTGCGAGCCACAATCTTATGGCGCGTAGTGCAAAAGAAGTGCCAGGATCTGATTCTCTGCAGCTGAGGGGGGAAAGCCAACTGCTGAGCTATCAGCACTATTGAGGAGGCGTCTCAATCTCCCAGTGAACTGGGAGGTCTCCTGCTCTCTCTCCCCCTCAACATCTTCAACTTACTTTATAACAATCTGAGATCCCTATTTGCTTCAAGAAGACGACCATTATCCCAGTATCTAAGAAAAACCAGTGTGCTTTAATGACTATCCACTGGTGGCTTTGACATCCATCATTATAAAGTGCTTTGAAAAGCTAATCGTGACACGAATCAATTCCAGCCTCCTGGACTACTTGGATCCACTAGAGTTTGCATACCGCCACAACAAGTCCACAGCAGATGTCATCTCTCTGGCACTGTACTCAAGCCTGGAACACATGAAGAACAAAGATATCTATGTTCAACTCCTATTTATTGACTGACTATAGCTCAGCCTTCAACATCATTAATCCCGTTAAACTCATCTCCAAGCTCCATGGCCTGGACCTCTGCAACTGGACCCTAAACTTTCTAACTCGTAGACCTCAATCAGTAAGGATAGACGACAACACCTCCTCCATGATCATCCTCAATATTGGTGCCCCAAAAGGCTGTGTTCTCATCCCACTATTACTTATACACCTATGACTGTGTGTCCAAGTTCCCCTCCAATTCGATTATCAGGTTTGCTGATGTTCCACCATACTGGGTCGGATCTCTCACAATGATGAGATAGAGTACAGGAATGAGATAGATAATCTGGTGAATGGCAACAATAATCTCTCCCTCAGTGTCATTTAAATGAAGAGATTTGTCATCAACTTCAGGAAATGAAAAGAACATGCCCCATCTACATTAACGGGGACGAAGGAGAAAGGGTTGAGAGCTGCAAATTTCTAGGCGCCCAGATCACCACCAATCTGTCCTGATCCCCCATGCCGACACTATAGTTAAGAAATCACGCCAAAGCCTCTACTTTCTCTGAAGACTAAGGAAATTTAGTATGTTAACTATGACGCTCACCAACTTTTACAGGTGCACCGTAGAAAGCATTCTTCATGGCTGTATCACAGCTTGGTACAGTTCCTTCTCTGCCCAAGACCACAAGGAACAACTAAAGTGAATGTAGCCCAATTCATCACTCAACCAGTTTCCCATCCAATAACTCTGTCTACACTTCCCACTACCTTGGCAAAGCAGCCAGCATATTTAAGGATCCCATGCACCCCAGACATTTTCTTTTCCACCACCTTCTGTTGGGAAAAAGATACAAAACTCTGAGGTCACGTACCTGCCAATTCAACAGCTTCTTCCCTGCTGCTGTCAGACTTTTGAATGGACTTACCTTGTATTAAGTTGATCTTTCTCTACGCCCTAGCTATGACTGTAACACCACTTTCTGCAGTCTCTCATTTCCTTCTATGAACAGTATGCTTTATCTGTATAGCGCGCAAGAAACAATACTTTTCACTATATGCTAATATGCGTGACAATAATAACTCAACCCAAATCAAATCAAAGGCTTTTGGAGGGTGAGAGAATCTAAATGCGAACCAACTAGAATTATTACCACTCACTCACTGGAATCTGACTACTGGTTTTGACAGGGAACATTGTATTTCACCAAAGATGTGTAGGTTATATTGATTGGCCGTGGTACATATACCCATAATGTCAGGTGGACTAGCAGGGTAAATACCAGGGGTTAAGGGTATAGGGAATGGGTGGATTGTGGTCAATGCATCATAGGCCAAATGGTCTCCTTCTGCACTATTGGCATTCTATGATTCTCTTTCTTATGGCCCATTAAGAAACTCATAATAGCCTTCCAAGTGAAATGAAATAAAAATAAAGGAGTTAAATTATTTATTTTGGTAATTATACTAAAGAAAGTGTGAATGAGTAGTGGTGGAATCTAGATTTAAAGTAGTAATGGACTGTTCATCTATGTTCAACATCTATTGACAATCCTGCTTCTTTGAAAACAGATGATAATTTTTATCATTTAAAAAAATTTTTTTACAGTAACTTCATTGCAATATTAATGTAAGCCTACTGGTGACTGATAAATTAGCATTCATTTTGTTGAGGCCTTGGTAAGGAAATTCTGTAGTTAAATTCAAAATCACTTTAGTACGGATCAAACCTGAAATTAGTAATATTGTAATTTGCAGGAAAACTTGAAATATTCCTAAATGCCTTGAGAGAAGCCAAAATTCATTGGTCTGATCTGCTGATCAGAAATAGGGTGAAGCACATTCACTGAGGGCAAAACTTGCTAAGATTGTTGCTCAAAAGAGAAAGAAAATTTGAGAAGGTTACGTTTCCTACTCGTTATAACAGAAGATAATAAGAATCGATATAAATTTTCTTGCTGCTGTGGAGGGCATCAAGCAGAGTACTCAGCGGTGAACACAACTCTGCTGTTGCATTAGCTACACTGTAGTTAGGAAATAAGATTTTCCATCCGCTTAACCTATTTAATGCTTTCAAAGCAAGCAGCCAGCAATGGCAGTGAGAGGCTGAAGATGCCTGAAAATTTAAATTTCAGACCCAGATATAGAAACATACAAAAACTACAGCCCAACACAGGCCCTTCGGTCTACAAAGTTATGCCAAATATGTCCCTACCTTAGAGATTACTAGGCTTACCTGTGTAACCCTCTACCTTACTAAGTTCCATGTACTTATCTAAAAGTCTCTTAAAAATGTATTTTTGGAATCCATGAATGTATTGCATTCTGAGAGAGCTCAGGCCTGCAGTTCCCAATTTTCAGATGATATCAATGAATGCTCATGGCACATGAGGTAGCTTTCTAGCATAGGTATATATTTATAAAAAGTCTTGTACTCATTGCCAAACATTATCTTTCACATTCTAATATTTATTTTAAACTTTCAGTATATAAAATGTGATTGATACAAATTCACTGCTGTCTTTTCTAGCACTCATAGTTCAGTGTACCCAGTTATGAAAGGAAGTGTCTGCATCCTTTGATAAAAGATTTTCAATACAGCCCCGTTAAACCTGATTAGACATTCTCAGTTTCTGAGCAAGTTGTTTGTTTTTATACACAAATTGACAAATTGATAGCAGTGGAAAAATATTTTTGGGAGGGTTCATTTTTCTTCAGTGGCTGCTTATGATACAAACACTAAAGTCAAAGAATGTCTTCTGCAAATATAATGCAAATCATATTTCATAGAGGGAAAATCTGAATTTCATTTAATATAGTTTGCCAACACACTGAATAAACAGTAAGGAATGCTTGTATACTGATTGTTAAAGGGGTCGAATACCTCCTGTATAAAACCCTTGCACACACTTTTGATGCTAGACAGTGTTATGGACTGGCATATTATTATTGATAACTCTACCGCAAGGATTTAATGCATGATGTTAAAGACCATAAATCCAGCAAAAAAAAACTTATTTTGTTCTACCTCTTGCTCATCATTCTTATTTGCACAGCTTGAATATTAGCTGCACTATAGCAGTGATATAAATCAAAGAAACTTGCAAGAATTAACACTGTAACAACCCTATAATTTGAACATTTCCTAGAAAAATAATAAGTTGAAAGAACTCAAAGTGAAAGATGCTTGTATTTTGCTTAATGTACATTTTGATGCATGTTATAAAACTTCCTTAGTCTAAAGCAATACCATTTGAACAATTTGTTCAGTGGGCTCAATAACTTAATGAAAAAAATTCATAATGGCCTAGGTCTTATATTCCAGTAACTGTATATGTATAGTTAAATACTAAAATCAGGAATGTGCTGTTTGGGTTACAGGATTGCTCCATACATTTCACTCTAATAACAATATCTCAGTAAGAGATTCAGCAGTGACAGTATGCAAAGTTGTGGTGCCAACATGATAGATACAAAATAACCTTATAAGAAAAAATTAGGGATAGTACCTTCCAATATAATATTTATAATAGTGTGATAAGTCTCAATTACTGTGAAACAGGCTCTAAGGCATTGAAAATCAGCTTTAACGTGAATGGAGTGACTTTGCTTCATATCATAATTATTATTGGAGATTTTTTAAAAATTAAATGCATTTTTAAGAAACTCATTCTTTTATCTCTCTTAAATCAATCTTTCCTTCCCAAGAGCAAACATACAGCCAAACATAAGAACATATTGATGAAAGGAAAGCTGGACAATTGCATGAGACAGTTGTTCAAATGAAAAAAGTGCAATGTTTATTTTACTGAATCATGTAGCCCATAAGATGGAATTACCAAATTTCCAAACTGTTAATCTTCAGTACAATTGCTGAGAGGTTGTCAAGGGTCATAGCTTTTGCAGTATCCAGTGTTTCAATCTTTATATCACATGGAGTGAATCAGATTGGTTGAGGACAGGTATGTAATGCTGAGAATCTCAGAAGGAGACTGAGATGGGACTCCTACTTAGCATTTTTGCAGAGCCCAACCCGAGTATCAGTGAGCAGGTTATTGCTGGATGAGTGTTGATTGGCTGGCAGTTTCATCAGTTTCATGAGCACCATTAGTGGGTGCTTTTGAGATTACAGAGGAGGGGATCCCTGAAAACAGGTAAATCCAGAATGGTGGGAAAGAGGGTTTGAGTAAGTCAGGGAGGAGACTAAGAGGGGGGGTGCTTAAAGTTGCGTGAATAGGAAGAAAGGGTTTTCATATTCCTTATCTTAGTGGTACCTCCACTATTTGGCAAAAGGCAGCCCTCAAAGATAAAAATCCCCATTTCCATCCCAACCTCTAAAGAGATCATTTAAAAGATAGTGCTGACTGAGCTGCAGTACCAAATAACCAGACTAACTGACCTATAACTATCCACTTAAATAAGGCCAATGAACTGTCAATTTTGCCCCCCCCCCCAGCCCCACCGAATTGTGGGATGAACTTGGGGTGGGTGGAAAGGTGGTGGGGTGAGCAGCTTCCCTGTTATACTTGCTCCCCACCACAAACACAACTGGGAAGGGGAAGGGGGAGGGGGAGGGGGGGGGGGGGGGGGGGACACGTGAAATGCTGCCCAAATCTTCAGTACTACAGCAAGGATCTTGTCAGCTGTATAGCCTTTGCTGCATTCAGTGCATTCTGCTATTTCTTGATATCATGTAGAGTGGCATCTGTGATGCTGGGCATTTCATTAGGAGGTGAGATCAATCATCCAATTGGCCCTTCAAGCTGAAGCTAGTTTTCTACTCTTTAACCTGTCTTTTGCACTAATCTGCTGGGCTCCCCATCATTGACGTTGAGGATATTTGCAAAGCCTTCTCAACCAGTTCATTGTCTAATTGCCCACCAATGTTCAGAACTGGATATGGAACTAATTTTGATCTTTGGCTTCAGGATTGTTTAATTTTGCAGCATACTGTTTCCTCTGTTAGCATGCTTAAAGTCCTGTGTAACTTCACCAGGTTGGCATTTCATTTTTCTAGATGTGTTTACTATTGCTCCAGGCGTGCTTTCATTAACTCCTCATCAAATCAGAGTTGTTGTGGCTTGATGGTGATGATATAAAGATGAATATGCCAAGCCATAAATTGTTACAACTGCATTATCTTCAACAAGGAGAATACATTGTTCTGGATTAAGATTGGTGCTAATCCAATTAATATGCAAAATATTTAATATGAATTCTGATTGGCAATATAAATATTATAGTTGGCTTTTTCCAATCAAATAGCCAATAAATTAAGAGTTTGAAGAACAAAATTAGGTTTGTGATTTAAATCTTAACCTAGTAGATATTGCTAATCTATTAAGAAGTGTGTCTATGATGCATTTTGGTTAAAAGCTAATGAGTACTTGTTCCTTTTAATGTTTGTGTTTAAAAATTTAATAGCTTTCAGCAGCTTAGAAATCTGCTATTGAAGTACTTAGGCTTGAGAATTTTGTGTATAAAGTTTATATTAGCTGATATTTGATGTTATACTTTAGGTTGGGCAGCAGGTGGTGTTAGTCTTCAGACTACTTCCCAATCAACAGAACAACTTAATGGGTTGATTGAGAACATTAATAAGAATCCATTTAAAGGTAATCATACTATTTGTCCTTTCATTAAAAAAGTGCCATGCAAAATTATAATTTTGTCTGTAACCTACATTGTGAATGTTATTGCTAATTTATAAAATACAGGCCATGTTTATTTTATCCCTACATTCATGCTGAACATCCTGAGTAAAGGTGATAGTGTGATTTAGTGAATGGATGTTCACACAGGCAAATACCATTGAATATTTATTGGTATAAGTCTGGTTAACTGTCCAAATATTCATTATACCAAAGTCACTAATCTTGTCCAAGTAATCCAAGTTTGGGGAGAACATGTTGCTCACATTTTAAATGCTTAAGAGGAAGTACTCATTCAGGATGACAAGTTGCTACAACATCTAATTTCTTCTTTGGTTATTCACTTCCAGTAACAGCTTGCATTTATAAAGCACAGTGAAGTGTCACAAAGGGCACCATTAAACAAAACTTGATATTGAACCACATAAGGAGAAATTTAAACAGCTTAAAGCAGCAGAGAGAGAAGCAGAGATGTTTAAAGAGGGAATTCCAGACTTTAAAACCTGGATAGCTGAATACACAATAACTAATGATGGGGGAAAAGAAGTAGGGGATTTGCAAGAGGACAAGAGTTTTCAGAGGGGTTTGGGCTGGAGATGGTTATGGAGCTAAAGGGGGCATGACCACAGATGAATTTAAATACTGGAATGGAAATTTTAAAATTGAGACATTGTTCACTTGGAAATCAATGTACATCAGTGAACACAAAGTGATAGGTGAACTTAAATGTGGAAGCAATGATGGATTTTTGTACACAAGTATGAGAGGCATGAGGGACGCATCACAGCTAAATCTTTTGAACTAGTTAAAAATCATGTGTATAACACATTTCCTTTATTCTTCCCATTTTCTTCCTGTCATATTTCAGTGTATCTTCTGATTTACTGCAAGAAACTCCATAAAAAATGAACTGATACACAATCACAAAATTCATTTGGCTGGCAGAGTTGTAAGCAACGTCTCAACAGCCACGTCCAATGATATCGAAACCCAAAACTTGCTGTATTTCATGTTTTGTGTGGAGTCTGTTTGGTAATGAGAACGCACCTGTTATTTATTACAATAATAATTGTCATTTATAAAACATGAGTACAAAATAAGTATGATGCAAGATAATGTATATCCTGAATCTGTCTTTCTGGGGACACCATCGTTTTTATTATCATCAATCAATCATGAATCAAACAGGTGACAGTTGAGTGTGTGTGTGTGTGTTTATATATTTATATATACACACAGGCAAAAGCCGTGCACAACCTAGTCTATTGCATAATGTAGTTGCTGTTTTGTCATGTAATTTATTGTAATTTAACGTAACAAGTTATTTCTTGTGTTTACAGCTGCTCAGAAAAACCCAACTGACCTGTCTACATGGTTTAACCTTTTTGCTGACTTGGACCCATTGTCAAACCCAGATGCTATTGGACGAACTGACAAACAGCATGAACTACTCAATGCATAACGCATACCTAAATAACCATTGTCTGTAATCATGACTATAATATTGTAATCTTTAGTAAATCTATTGATGGTTGAGTACTAGAGCCTAATTTTCTAATATCTGTCAGAGAAAACTGCTGAGAAAATGTTCAATCATTTTTATCAGCATCGAAGATGAAGATCTGTTTAAAAATCTAAATCTGTAAGCTTCAATGTCTTGTTGCCAAACAATAGAGTAAAGAGAATAGTTAAAAGTATTTTTGTCCAATTAAGCATACTTTGTCCTTTCTATTTTCTACAACAGCAAGCCTGCTAAGTTTCTCAAGAATGTTGACAAGTTCTAGAGTGATTCAGCCAATTAACCTCACTTTTTTTCTCAGAGCCCTTTTCTTCTTCCACATTCTTCCTTATTCATCCTCAGCCTGCAAAGGCAATTTTGTTGTTATTGATGGGGCTAGTGTAGAAATAATGCTGTCACTTTTAAAAACTTGTAACATTACGTCTCCATCTTTAACAATTAATTTTCTCCCGCTGCATTGCATATTGGTCACTTATCTTAATTCACTGGCAGTGGTTAAAAACTACTTTGTTACTTACATGTTTTCTTTGAAGTAACTCAGTAACTATATTACACGTTGGCAGCACTTTTCTTTATAGCACCAGTTTCAGCATCAATATCAATACATGTAAGTATCAACACCAATAGAAACTCAGCATGTTTTTCATCACTTGCTGCAGGAACATGTAACACCTTTGCTGATTTCCCTAAAAAATCAATCAATTTCTGAGCCACAGGATGAAGATGTTGCTAAATTCAGCTTAAAACTTCAAAAGGACATAGACAAGTCGTGGAACTGAGCAGACAGATGGTAGATGAAATTAAATGCAAAGAATTGGTACTAATCCTGCGGTATGTATGAGGTGAGGGACACCAGTAGTGTTCCTGCTGATTATACCTGCAGGAAGTGTGCACATTTGCAGCTCCTTGAAGATCGTGTTAAGGAGCTGGAGCTGGAATTAGAGGAGCTCAGGGTAATTCGAGAGGTTGAGGAGGATATAGGCAGGAGTAACAAAGAGATTGTAAATCCTATAAGTGATAATTGGGTAACTATTAGGAGGAGGGGTAAGAAGCAATCGGGGAGACAATCCCCTGGGGCTGTTCCCCTCCAAAATAAATTTTCTGTCTTGGAGGCTACAGTTGAGGAAGAATCAACTGGAGCTGACAAAAGGGAGCAGGTCTCTGGGGGTGAGACTGCTGAGAATGCTCAGGTGGGTGGGGGGAATAAGAGATTAGGCCTAGTTATAGGAGACTCCCTAGTTAGAGGGACAGATAGGAGGGTAAATAGTAATAAACAGGACTCAGGGCTGGTGTGTTGCCTCCCAGGGGCTGGGGTCCAGGATGTCGCAGATCGGGTTTTTAGGATTCTTAAGGGTGAGGGGAGTCAGCCCCAAGTCATGGTTCATGTGGGGACACATGATGTAGGTAGGACAAGGGAAGGGGATATTAAACAGAAATTTATGGAGTTAGGGTGGAAGCTTAGGTCCATAACAGGCAGAGTGGTTATCTCTGGACTCTTGCTGTGCCAAGAGATAGTTTAGAGATGAACAGAGAAAGGGATAGTTTGAACTCATGGCTGCGTGGATGGTGCAGGAGGGAGGGGTTCAGGTTCCTTAACAATTGGGACCCATTCTGGGATAGGTGGGACCTCTTCAAGAGAGATGGTCTACACCTGAACCAGAGGGGGACTAATATCTTGGGGGGAAAATTTGCTAAGGCTATGATGGGGGCGTTAAACTGATTCGGGGGGGGGTGGGATCCTAAGTAGTTGGGGTGCTGAGAGGGATGAGAGTAAGGGGGTTATAGAGGAGAGTTGTAAAACACAGCGGCGTACGGGTGGGGTGGAGCATGGTTTGAAATGCGTATACTTTAATGCAAGGAGTATTCGCAATAAGGGGGAGGAACTTGCAGCTTGGACCAGTACCTGGAACTTCGATGTTGTGGCCATTTCAGAGACTTGGGTAGAGCAGGGACAGGATTGGATGTTGCAGGTTCCGGGGTACAAATGCTGTAGTCGGAGTAGAGAAGGAGGTAGAAGGGGGGGAGGAGTGGCGTTACTGGTCAAAGACTGTATCACGGTGATCGAAAAGAAGTTTGATGAGGTCTTGTCTGTTGAGGTAGTATGGGCTGAGATTAGAAACAGGAGAGGAGAGGTCACCCTGTTGGGAGTCTTTTACAGACCTCCTAATATTTCTAGAGAGGTTGAGGAAAGGATTGCAAAGTCAATTCTGATTAGGAGTGAAAGTAGTAGGGTAATTGTGATGGGGGACTTTAACGTTGCTAATATTGATTGGAATAGCTATAGCTCTAGCTCGTTAGAGGGGTCAGTTTTCGTACAGAGTGTGCAGGAAGGTTTTTTGACTCAGTATGTAGATAGGCCAACTAGAGGTGAGGCTACATTGTATTTGGTGCTGGGCAATGAGCCAGACCAGGTGTTAGGCTTGGAAGTTAGTGAACATTTTGGTGATAGTGACCACAATTCGGTTACGTTCACCTTAGTGATGGACAGGGATAGGAATGAAGCTGGGGGCTGTAGTTATAGCTGGGGGAAGGGTAATTATGAGGCCATCAGGAGAGAATTAGGGTGCATAGATTGGACTAGGGAACTACAGGGACTGGGAACATCTGGAATGTGGTGCTTATTCAAGGAGCAGCTGCTGAGAGTCCTTGATAAGTATGTCCCTGTCAGGCAGGGAGGGAATGGACGAGTAAGAGAGCCTTGGTGTACGAAAAGAGTTGATTTGCTGGTTAAGAAGAAAAAGGAGGCTTATGTCAGGATGAGGCTTGAAGGCTCAGGTAGTGCAATGGATAGCTATAGATTAGCTAGGAAGGGGGTAAAAAGTGAATTGAGGAGAGCTAAAAGGGGACACGAGAAGATGTTGGCTGATAGGATTAAGGAGAATCCTAAAGCTTTCTTTCGATATGTTAAGAATAGAAGATTGGTTAGGCAAGATTAGGGCCAGTCATAGACAGCAGTGGGAAGTTGTGCGTGGAGCCTGAAGAGATTGGAGAGGTACTGAATAAATATTTCTCTTCGTTATTCACGCAGGGTGATGTAAATGTAGTTATGGAGAACACTGAGGTACAGGGTAGCAAACTGGAAGGTATCGAAGTAGATAGGGAGGATGTGCTAGATATTCTCGAGGGTTTGAAGTTGGATAAGTCCCCTGGGCCGGAAGGGATTTACCCTAGGATTCTCTGGGAGGCAAGAGAGGAGATTGCAGAGCCTCTGGCTCTGATCTTCAGGTCCTCGTTGGTTACGGGTGTGGTTCCGGAGGACTGGAGGATAGCGAATGTGGTCCCATTGTTTAAGAAGGGGAAGAGAGACCTTCCAGGGAATTATAGGCCAGTTAGTCTTACTTCTGTTGTGGGCAAGGTATTGGAGAGAATTATTAGGGATAGGATTTATAGTTATTTAGAGAGAAATGACTTGATTGGGGATAGTCAGCATGGTTTCGTGAAGGGTAGGTCATGCCTTACTAACCTCATTGAGTTTTGTGAGAAAGTGACCAGAGAGGTGGATGGGGGTAAGGCGGTTGATGTAGTATATATGGACTTTAGTAAGGCTTTTGATAAGGTGGCCCATGGAAGACTTCTACAGAAAATGCAGATGTGTGGAATAGAGGGTGGTTTAGCAAATTGGATTAGAAATTGGCTGGCAGATAGAAGACAGAGGGTGGTGGTTGATGGGAGATTTTCATCGTGGAGTTCGGTGACGAGTGGTGTGCCTCAGGGGTCTGTTTTGGGCCCCTGCTGTTTGTAATTTTTATAAATGATCTGGATGAGGGTATTGAGGGATGGATCAGTAAATTTGCAGATGATACTAAAGTTGGTGGTGTGGTAGATAGTGAAGAGGGGTGTTTTAGTTTACAGAGTGACTTGGACAATTTGCAGAGCTGGGCCGAGAGGTGGCAAATGGAGTTTAATGTGGAAAAGTGTGAGGTAATGCACTTTGGCAGGAACAATAAATGTGTAGAGTATAGGGCTAATGGTAGGGCTCTTAATAGTTTTGAGGAACAGAAGGATCTTGGTGTATGTGTCAATAGATCCCTGAAAGTAGGCAGTCAAGTGGATAAAGTTGTTAAGAAGGCTTATGTAGTCTTAGCTTTTATTGGTAGGGGGATTGAATTTAGGAGCCGCAGCATCATGTTGCAGCTGTACAAAACTCTAGTGCGGCCGAACTTGGAGTATTGTGTGCAGTTCTGGTCGCCACATTATAAGAAAGATGTGGAGGCATTGGAGAGGGTACAGAGGAGGTTTACTAGGATGTTGCCTGGTATGGAGGCAGGTCCTATGAAGAGAGGTTGAAGGATTTGAGGTTGTTTTCGTTAGAAAGGAGGCGGCTAAGGGGGGATCTTATTGAAACATATAAGATAATTAGAGGTTTGGATAGGGTGGACAGTGATAGCCTTTTTCCTAGGATGGAAAAATCTAGCACGAGGGGACACAACTTTAAATTAAGGGGTATGAGTTATAGGACGGATATCAGAGGTATGTTCTTTACTCAAAGAGTGATTAGGGAGTGGAATGCCCTGCCTGCAGCTGTTGTAGATGCGCCAAGTTTGGTGGCGTTTAAGAGGTTAGTTGATAAGTATATGGATGAGAAGGGAAGGGTTTAGTTAGGAGGGGCATTGTTTTTTATTTTGGTCGGCACAACATCGAAGGCCGAAGGGCCTGTTCTGTGCTGTATTGTTCTATGTTCTATGTTCTAATTTATTTTGGAAGAAAATACATTGGTAGAAAGTAAAAAATACAGGGTACAACTCTATAGAGAATACAGGAGCAAATGAACCTGAATGTGTATGTGCATAAGTCATTGAAGGTGACAGCATAGTTGAGAGAGTGTGGTTGATGAAACATTTGGCATCTTGGGTTTAATTATTAGGGACATTGAGTACAAGAACAAGGAGGTTATATTGAACTTGTATTACATACTGGATCAGCCTCAGCAAGAGCATTGTGTCCAGCCCTAAGTGCTACATTTAAGGAAAGAGGATGCTTAAAAGATTCTTGAGAATGGTTCCTGGGAGGAGGAACTTAAGTTATTAGGGTGGATTGGAGAATTTCTGACTGCTTTCCTTGGAAGATTTGATGGGTCTGGACAGAGTAGAGAGGGAGAAAATGTTCCCACTCATGAAAGGATTGCAAATGAAAGAGCACAGATTTAAAGTAATTAGTAAATGAAGCAATAGTAACATGAGGGAAACTTTATCATGCAGCAAATTATTAGCATCTGGAATGCACCATTTGAGAGTATTGTGTAGGCGGGTTCAATTGAAACATTCATTTAGACTATTACCTGAAAAGAATTAATGGGCAGGGTTACAGTGAGAAGGCAGGAGAATGAGTTTTTCATTTGGGTAATCAGTGCAGACATGATGAGGTAAAGGGCTTTCCTTTATGCCATAACCAATTGTATTTCTGTAAGCTCGCTACTGCCTCACAGCGCCAGGAACCTGGGTTCAATTCCAGCTTGGGTGCGTGTGTGAAGCTGCATGTTCTCCTTGTGTCTGTGTGGGTTTCGTCCCACAGTTCAAAGATGCACAGATTAGGCGGATTGGCCATACTAAATTGCCCCCTAGTGTCCCATGACACGTGCATTAGTTGGGTTAGCAGGGTAAATACATCGGATAATCGGGAATAGGGCAGGAGGTGCACGTGGTGAGATACTCGGTTGGAGTTGGTGCATACACATTGGGCTGAATGGCCTCCTTCTGCACTATGTATATATTCAGCAGCATTTCCCATTTCCAAACCTTTCTCTGATCCAGCAATGATATTAAATCATAGAGGTTTTAAGCATGGAAACAGGCCCTTCAGCCCAACTTGTCCATGCTGCTCTTTTTTTTAAATCCCTAAACTAATCCCAATTACTCGCATTTGGCCCCTATTCCTCTATATCCATCGTACCCATGTAACTATCTGAATGCTTTTTAAAAGATAAAATTGTACCTGCCTCTACTAATGCCTCTGTTGTGAAAAAAATTGTCCCTCTGGACACTTTTGTATCTCTCCCTTCTCACCTTAAATCTATGCCTTCTAGTTTTAGACTCCCCTATCTTTGTGAAAAGATATTAACTATCTACCTTGTCTATGCCCCTCATTATTTTATACACCTCTATAAGGTCACTCGTCAGCTTTCTATGCTCCAGCCTTTCCTTATAATTCAATCCATCTATTCAGCCTTTCCTCATAATTCAATCCATCCAGTCGCATCCGAGTAAATTTTTTCTGCACTCTTTCTCGTTTGCCCAACAAGGGGCATACATGTGATGTGTCATGAGAGGGCTGCTCTTGGATTTTTCGAGAGTAGCCCATTGCTTCATGTCGTTTGTGTACGCTTAAACTAGACCAGTTCATGGGCAACACGACAACTCAGTGACTATCACTGTTGCTGTACAGATACAGGGATTTGGGCTGGTATCTGTGGGCGTTGTGCTTTCTCCTCGTGCTTGCATGGGTTTTCTCCAGGTGCTATGGTTTTCTCCCACACCCAAAGATGTACCAAAGATTTTAATCTCCCTAGGGTGGATTGAAAAGCACTTAGAGCTGGGGGTTTGGATGGGCAGGAATTTGTAAAATGTGTACTGGAAGGATTGTTGGAACAGTAAGTGGCTAGCCTGACTAGAGAAGGGGCTATATTGGATTTAGTTCTGAGTAATGAGCCAGGGCAGGTGGTTGATGTTGTAGTGGGGGAACATGTGGCTAACAGTGACCACAATTCTGTCTACTTTAGGATACAGATGGAAAAGGATGCTTGTTGCCCTAGGGGCAGGGTGCTGAATTGGGGGAAAGCTAACTACGGTCGGATTAGGCAGGAACTTATGGAAACTGATTGGGAACGGTTGTTTGAGGGTAAGTCCACGCTAGGCATGTGGGACTCTTTCAAGGGAATACTGAAAATGTTGCAAGATAAGTACGTGCCAGCCAAGAGGAAAGATGGGAAAGGTAGGATTAGAGAGCCGTGGATTACTAGGGATATAGAGGACTTGGTTAGTAAGAAAAGAGAAGCGTATGATAGGTCAAAGCAGCTGGGAACCGAGACAGCATTGAAGGAATATAGAGAGAGTGGGAGGGAGCTCAAACAGGGAATTAGAAGGGCAAAAAGGGGGCATGAAATGATTTTGGCGGATAGGATTAAGGAAAACCCAAAGGCTTTTTATTCCTATGTTAGGAATAAAAGGGTGGCTAGAGGAAAAATCGGACCTCTTAGGGACAGAAGAGGGGAACTGTGCTTAGAGCCCAAGGGAATGGCGGAGATCCTGAATGAATACTTTGCGTCGGTATTCACGAAGGAGAGGGGCTTGTTGACAGCTCCCGTCTCTGAGGGAGCTGTGGACCAGTTGAGGGAAATATCCATACTGAGGGAGGAAGTGTTAGAGCTTCTAGGTAGCATTAAAACTGATAAATCTCCTGGGCCTGATGGCATTTATCCCAGACTGCTTAGGGAGGTGCGAGGTGAAATTGCTGGGCCTCTGACGCAAATCTTTGTCTCTTCTTTGGACACAGGTGAGGTCCCAGAGGACTGGAGAATAGCTAATGTTGTACCGTTGTTTAAAAAGGGTAGTAGGGATAACCCTGGAAATTATAGGCTGGTGAGTTTGACGTCAGTGGTAGGGAAGCTGTTGGAGGGGATTCTTAGAGATAGGATGTATAGGCACTTAGAGCGTTGCCATCTGATTAGGGATATGCAGCATGGATTTGTTAAGGGGAGGTCGTGCCTTACAAATCTGGTAGAATTTTTTTGAGGAGGTGACGAAAACGGTGGACGAAGGGCGAGCCGTTGATGTCGTCTATATGGATTTTAGTAAGGCGTTTGACAAAGTCCCTCATGGGAGGTTAGTCGAGAAGGTCAAGGCAAATGGGATACAAGGACAGGTAGCTAGATGGATAAGCAACTGGCTTGGTAATAGGAGACAGAGAATAATAGCGGAAGGGTGTTTCTCTAGCTGGAGGTCGGTCACTAGTGGTGTGCCGCAGGGCTCGGTACTGGGACCTCTTCTATTTGTAATATATATAAATGACTTGGAAGAGGGAGTAAGTGGAGTGATCAGCAAGTTTTCAGACGATACAAAGATGGCTGGACTTGCGGATAGTGAGGAGCATTGTCAGGCGATGCAGCAGGACATAGATAGGCTGGTAGCTTGGGCAGATAGATGGCAGATGGAATTCAATCCTGATAAATGTGAGGTGATGCATTTCAGGAGAAAAAATGTAGGGGGGAGGTATATGATAAAGGGTAGACCTATTAAGAGTATAGAAATGCAGAGGGACCTGGGGGTGCAGGTGAACAAGTCTCTGAAGGTGGCAGAACAAGTGGAGAAGGTTGTGAAGAAAGCATATAGTATGCTAGCCTTTATAGGAAGGGGTATAGAGTACAAGAGCTGGCCTTTAATGTTGCATTGTATAAAACGCTGGTTAGACCTCATTTGGAATACTGCGTCCAGTTCTGGTCGCCTTACTACCGGAAGGACGTGGAGACTCTGGAGAGAGTGCAGAGGAGGTTTACCAGAATGCTGCCTGGTATGGAAGGTCTGAGTTACGAGGAGAGATTAGGCAAATTGAGACTGTTTTCCTTAGAAAGACGTAGACTTAGAGGAGATCTGATAGAGGTGTACAAGATTTTGAAGGGGATAGATAGAGTAAACAGGGTTAAGCTTTTTCCTAGGATGGACTCAAATAGCACGAGGGGTCACGGGCTTAGGGTGAGTGGGGTAAGGTATAATTTGGATGCTAGAGGGAGTTTTTTCACGCAGAGGGTGGTGGGGGTATGGAATGCGCTGCCAAGTAAAGTGGTGGAGGCAGTACTCTGGAGTTATTTAAGAAATACTTAGATGGGCACATGAACAGAATGGGAATGGAGGGGTATAGAAAACTGATTTAAAATAGGGATCATGAGCCTTGGGAGTCGCTGGGAAGTGTGTAAATAGATGATGATATTGATGTACTTGTTTTTATCCTACAGGTGCTTTGGTCCACCTTGTTGTCTAACGAGGGGCATACACGTAATGGGTCGTGAGAGGACTGCTCTTGGACCTTTTTCGAGAGTATCCTACTATTTCACATCATTAGCGTATGCTTGACCTGGACCATCTGATGGGCAACACGACAGTGCAGTGACTATAGCTGTGCTGTGCAGATACATGGATTTGGGCCTGTGTCTGTGGGAGTTTGCGCATTCTCCCCGTGCTTGCGTGGGTTTTCTCCGGGTGCTCCGGTTTCCTGCCACATCCCAAAGATGTGCTCTTAGGCTAATTGGCAAAACAAATTCTCCCTAAATTGTCTCAAATTTGGTTTTTAATCCATAGATCTATAAACATGGACAGGGATTGCGTGTAGAAGTGGGAACATCGAGGTGGCAGCGCGGGCTCGTTGGGCCGAAGGGCCTGTTTCCTGTGTTGTTTTGTTCTTTGTTCTTTGTTGTTCTTTGTACTCTTAGGCTGATTGGCGAAACAAATTGTCCCTAAATTGTCTTCCCAATTTGGTTCCAATGCAGATTTCCATAAACATAGACAAGGGTCATTGGTGGAAATGGGAACGTTAAAATGGCAGCCATGGGCTCATTGAGCTGAAGAGCTTGTTTTCCATGTTTTCTTTGTTTTTAATAATTTCCTTCCTATAATAGGGTGATCAGAATTGCACGCAGTATTCTAAGTGTAACCTTACCAATATCTTGTACAACTTCAACAACTTGTCCCAATTCCTGTATTCAATGTTTTGACTGAATGCCTTCTTCACCACTCTGTCCATTTGTGAATCCACTTTCAAGGGACTATGAACATGTACTCTTAGATCTCTTTGTTTTGTGACTCTCCCCAACACTCTACCATTAACTGAGTAAGTCTTGCCCTGGTTCAATCTACCAAAATACATTATTATTGGTAGCTTTTCCAGAATGGGGAAGTGGGAGGATATGGGGCAGAAACTTATCTGCCCAGGATGGCACATGGTTAGCACTGTTGCCTCATTGTACCAGGGAATTCCTGGCTTGGGTCACTGTGCGGTGTCTACATGAGTTTCCTCCAATAGTCCTAATTTCCTCCCACAGTTGGAAAGATGCGCTGGTTAGGTGCTTTGGCCATGCTAAATTTTCCTTCAGTGTATCTGAACAGGTGCTGGAATATGTCAAGTAGGGGATTTTCACAATAACTTCATTGCAGTGTTAACATAAGCTTACTTGTGACAATAATAACAAAAGATAAAAGGGAAAAACAGTATGAATTACAGGTTATAGTATTCTGCAGCTAGTCAGCAGCTGCAATACAGGTATTGTAATATTGATGTTAATGATTCTGCAAACATCCCAACTAACTGCTGAAAGATGTATTTATCCCCATGCATCAAGCATTTAGCATCTGTTTTAAATCCACCCCACCCCTCACTGAAATGTGTCAGCAGAAGAATCATCACCAGCCTATGCAGTAACCAACAAAACACAAATATTAATTTTTGCTCCACCTCACTCCTTTTGGGACTTATTTTTGGCCACTGCAGGAGAGACAAATGGCCAGATATCCCTCCTCCTCCTTTAGGGACCATGCTGTAAGAGGATGTTGGATTGATCCAAGATTATGCTTGGCAAAACAACTTGGCCTGTCACCTGCTCTTTTGTGCCAGAAATGAACTTAATATTCCAAATATGTTCTCCAATATGTTTTACCCATTAAGCCTAACTTGTTTTCACCTTTAGCATGCCATTAGGCCACTGTTCACTAGCTGGCTCCATTTTGGAATTTGATACTGATCCAAATAAACAGAGGAAAAAAATTACAACTAACTTTGCAACTTCTTTTAGTGTGAAAGATTAGTGATACACATTTTAGCATGGGTCTGATATTGGTATCATATAGGGCAGCGTCTTCGACTTGTTATTCTCACTAAAACTTGTATTGTCATTTTACCTACCTGTGAGAATTATACAGGTCAGAATGAAGCCATTCAGTCTGTGGTGATAATGCTACCTCTTTCAAAGGGCTATCCAGTTAGCCCCACACTATTGCATTCGTCAGAGCACTGTATTTTTTTGCTCCCCTTATCCAATTTTTTTTTTAATATTACCAATTCATCTGCTTCCACTATTCTTTCATGCAGGCCTGAATTTTAGAGAACTAAAATTTAGACTTTCTGCTCATTGCCAGCTACTTTATCCCCTCCCAGCACTTACCTAGACAGCAAAAGGTAGGACTGGCATAATTAAATGGGGTGAGCAGGAATGCTATATAAATGAAATTCCTTCTAGCTCCATAGCTCAGCTTTAGAACATACAGAACACAGAACCCTACAGTAAGATTGTTTCTTTAAAAGACTTTTATTAAATTGCTACTGAAGACTGAGCAGGTGAGGCTAGATTGAGATTCAAGTCATTTCCAACCAATTTCTGAGTGATCATCAAACAGCTATTTAACTTCCCCCAGTTACAAACTGTTGGCCTTGATGATAACATTGCCCCAATTTCACATTGAGTATATTTCAAGCTGTCTTGGGGTGCAGGCACTCAAATTTACCTTGTTCTCATGTCTATGAAAAGAGGTGTAATTAGATCCAATTTCTACCCCTATAGGTATTATTTAAAACAAAAATAGAAATAATTTCAAACTTTAACAATTTTTGATTTTTGTTTTACAATATCAAAACAATCACAAAATTCAACCTAACTCTATGAAAACCATTGCTGATGAGATTTTTTGCAGTATTCTAATTAACTCATTCTATATGTAGAAACATTAGATTTTATCATAAAATATTTCATAAATTGAGATAGCAGAGTTTGATTTGAAGAACTGATGATTATTGAAAAGTTTTTGTCTTAGAGCTTAGAATCATGGCTCAATAGGAACCTATGTCAGTCTTTGACAAAACTTTTAAAGAGATCACTGAGTATCCTTAAAATTTTAAACCAACATAGGTTCAAATGTTTGCTTTGGAAAACAAAAGTGACTCAGATGGAAGAATACTGGTCATATCTTTAGTAAAAACAAAAGATGTGGGGACTTCACCAATAGCCTTATGTAAGGCTGCTTTTGAGTGCCATTGAGGGCCAATTTGTTAGGTATGTTCAAGAGAGTCATGGCCCTTGTGGCTAACAGAATCAGGGGGTATGGAGCAAAAGCAGGAGTGGGATACTGAAAATACATTATCAGTCAAATCTTGTTGAATGGTGGTGCATGCTCGAAGGGTCAGATAGCCTACTCCTGCACCTATTTTGTGTGTTTTTATAAGGGCCTCTCAACCTAGATGATGTATGATAGCAACTATTCAATCACTGACGCATCACAACTAAGTTAGATACATATCAATAATCATTAATAATAATTCAGAGTATCTTTCTCCTCCTTAGCTCCAGCGACATAGACCAGATGTAGCACTCTTACTGGCAACGTGATTGAAACCAGCTAACAGCAACAAACTGTCTTGCTGGCAATATAGTTCTGCACCAACCCACAGGAATTTTGAAAATTTTTTAAAATTGTTTTGGTGTTTAGCTGTTACTTTAATTATACAAACCTGCTTTCCTCTGACAATTGGATCATAATTTTAACAAGTGTACACAATACATTTTGCACATGAAATAGTAGATAATTATCTAGTAATTCAAGTGCAACTTGCAATTTAATAGTTTAAGCTTGTCATTGACAGCAGCCAGTTCTATTCAACTGAAGAGCTGGCTGTTCTTTGCTGGTACAAATCTGATAAGCTTTGAAGACTTTAAAGTCTGTAATGACAATGAGCAAAAAGCTATGAATGTTTAATATGCTGATATTGAGTATTTATTTCCCTTTGGCAAAAACTTGCTTTAGAGTTTAATCCAACCATTAAAGTAGCAAAGAAAATAAGTTGATGCCAGTGTGTTAAGCTTTGGTATGGTAATACCATACTAATTTCTGCTATTTATTGTTTGTTTCCAAGAAGTAAACATTATGAATTTCTAGTGACATTTTCTTCGAGCCTTAAATGCAATTTTTTGACCACTTTGTACTAATTAATGAATATTGTTTAATTAAGGCAAGCTTTCACAAAATGGTAGCTCAGATTTGGTTAGCATGGAAACAATACAAAATGTTAACAGTTGATCATTTATGTATGGTTTTATTTTCCATTTGATATTTAGCTAATTATTCAAAATATAAAGGTTTAAAACTTGTGTAGAATAGCAAAGCAGCCAAATGAGTTTAGAAAATGCCACTAATAAGAATATCCTAAACAAAAATGTATTAACTTGTAGCCAACAGTGAGATGTATTTAAAGAAAAAAATCAAGAAACAAATTATTCATGGAGACAGTAATTAAAAAGTCACTTCTTAATTGGGTGACTTTTTGTTTGAAACTGGGATTCTTCCTGTGGTTTTGTTTTGACTTACTGAAAATAAAATGGGAATTCAAAAAAAAAATTCTTCCATTATTTTATCAGATTTTTCAACAATGAATGAATGAATGGTCATTGCAGTATTATGAATGACTCCTCTCTCTAATCCAGTAACTTGTATTTTCACATTTGGTGCTGAACTCATTGACCAATGAAAGCTTGGATCCTCATACGGAGTAACACTTCGCAACAAATGATTTTATAAATACCAACTTTTGGTAAGGAGCCGTAGCTGGTGGTAGTGTATCACAAAATGACAACAATTTTCTGCCTTTTTTTTTAATTCCTTGTGCAACAATTCTGGGAGCGACCACTTACTCACCACATCACTTGGTATAATTACATTACAGATGCTATGTTGGCCAGTTTGTCCCTGGAGGCAAAAACTGAGACCTAAAGGACATCCACATGCTTCTTCCTTTCAGTGCAGAAACACTTGTGATCACCAGGTAAGCAATAAAAAGGTATACCACGCTTTTTGTATGAGCAATAAAGGTTGCAAAGACTAAGAACTGCAATATGTCCCAATTGTTCTTTTGATGTGATGCAAACTATATCCATATCAATCTTCATATCCACATCTCAACACATCACTATAGAAATTCTAATTCCTGTCACCAATTTTTTTTACTATCCCAACAGCATTAAATGCCTCCCTCTTCTGTGGTTCATTCAGTTCTTCCACAAGAGACTCAGCAGCCCCAAGTAGAGGAATACCCTTAATAGCTTGACCATCATCAGCAGTATATACCATCTTTTCTGATTTGGCTGAACTGTTTGACAAAGCATACTACCAAAGGAAGTAAGGGAGGAACACGTGCTAAAAATAATCAAAGATGTACAATTAATTATGCACATAAAAAAAGAGAGTCCATTTGAGAGTAGCATGTGGGGAAAGGGTGAAGTCAACCTTGTATCATGGACAGCAAACAGTCTCATGTAGCCGCTATGCTTTGTAGTTTTTAAAACATGAGACTGTGGAAAATCTTATATTTCTTCATTAATCAAAACGTGTTCAGCATTAGGTCAGATTTCAACTTAAAAATGACCATAAGAATGATAATTGCATTTAATAAATGATCTTCATGCAGGATTATATAGAATTGAATGAGACTGTCACCATGTTAATAGAATGGCATTTCTATTGCTTAGAAAATAATTGGTATTTTGTAATGTCATATTTGATGTGAACCATTATTAAGATATTCTATTTCACACTATTTGACAGAAGTACAAACAAATCCTGGCACTTACAAAACATTTTAAAAGATTACTGAACACTTTTATATCAAAGATGTAAAAATACCCAGCAATCAAATTATGACATTAGAAAATATGTAAGAGTTCCCAAAATTAAGATTTATATTTTTTAATCTCTATCATCATTCTGTAACGGTGTTCGGTCAAAGACTACCCATCACACAGTGCATTATTTTTAGTGGATTGTTGCATAAAACCAGGAAAAGAGATGGTGGTACAGTGGTTAGCACTGCTGCCTCACAGTTCCAAGGATCTCGGTTCAATTCCCAGTTTGGATCAGAGTGTGCACATTCTCCCTGAATCTGCGGGTTTCCTCCAGGTGCTCCAGTTTCCTTCCACAGTGCAAAGATGTGCAGATTAGATAATTGGCCATGCTAAATTGTTCCTCAGTGTTCCCAGATGTGCAGTTTAGAGGGATTAATAGAGCAAATGTGTGGGGTTAGGGCTTGGGTAGGATTGTTGTAGATGTAAACTTAGGAAGCTGAATGGCCTTCTTCTGCACTGTAGCGATTCTATGATTACCTATATAATGAGGAAACACAGTTGACAGATCACTTGACTAATGTCTTGCCATTGATATTTATCATTAATATTGGTGAATATACCTACATCACATGGACTGCAATATTTCAAAGTCATTTCTGAAACAAGTAGGAATAGACAATGAATGCTGGTGTAGTCAGTGATACCTCCAACCCATGAAAGAATAAAAAAAAACCTTCAGTGTTATAAGGAAGCAAGTTCCAGGATTTTGAACCAGCAAAAGTGAAGGAACAGTGACACAGTTCCAAGTCAGCATAGCTTGGAGAGAAGCTTACAGGCGATGGTGTTCCCACGCATCTTCTGCCCTTGGCCTTTGAGGTGATAAAGGTTGAGAGTTTGGAGGATGCTGTGAAAGAGCTTTGGTGAATTGCTATAGTGCATTTTGTATTTTGATACACTACAGCCAATCTGCACAGTTTCTATCTTGCAGCAACTGATACATGCGAATTGCTGAAGTTATGTGAAATAACAGAAATCCAGAAGTTACTGTAAGTGAACCCATGCTCCCGCTTTCTCTGGATTGTGCCTCCCAATTGTTGAATTGACAAAAACCTCCACTTGAGCTTAATTTTACAGTTAAAAAAAAACTTTGAAAAAGTTACACCTTAAACTTCCTAGTTTGCAGTATGAAAATACTTTAACATAATTAGCTGTTTGTTGATACTGGTGTCAGTTGTCCAGCATGGCAAGAAGCCTTACAATGCCACGTTCAAGAACCCGTCCAGCACGTTTTAAACTGCTAAGAACCATACCAAAGCTCATTGACAACAGTTTTCTTAAAGAGCTCAATAGCAAGAGTTCTTTCCTCAAAGTGTAACAATATATCAAGACAGGAATTCTCAACTCTTCTGTTTTCAAGACACTGCCTACTGTTATAAAAATTCCATGGACTACTTAACAACAGTTGTTTTAAGATTGGCTTGTCACATGAAACCAGCAGTAAATTTAAACACAACAAAAATCTGACAACAGAAATGGTCATTACAGCATAGGAGCAGGTTGTTGCCCTTTCACACCCATGTCAATTCTCTGCAGAGCAATCTACTTAATCCCATTCCTATAACTCTACAAGCTTATTTCCTTTAAGGGCCAATTTCCTTCTGCTATATCTTGCTCTTATCATCCTCCAAGGAGGATTTATCTTCACAGCCCCCCTGCAACTTTTTCCCAAAACCTTAAACACATGTACTGCAGTCTTTACAACAACAGCTGAAAGAACAGCTTTTCTTTGTCTGCCTGTCAAAAAGTTGTACACCTCTATCAAGTTACACCTTTTTATTGCTTACCTGGTGATCACAAGTGTTTCTGTACTGAAAGGAAAAAGCATGTGGATGTCCATTAGATGTCAGTTTTTGCCTCCAGGGACAAACTGGCCAACATAGCATCTGTAATTATGCCAAGTGATGTGGGGAGTAAGTGGTCGCTCCCAGAATTGTTGCACAAGGAATTAAAAAAAGGCAGAAAATTGTTGTCATTTTGTGATACACTACCACCAGCTACAGCTCCTTACCAAAAGTTTGTATTTATAAAAGCATTTGTTGCTAATTGTTACTCCATATGAGGATCCAAGCTTTTATTGGTCAATGAGTTCAGCACCAAATGTGAAAATACAAGTTACTGGATTAGAGAGAGGATTAATCTCCTTAAAGCTAAGGAAGGGAACCCCCAGCTTTTCAGACTCAACTTCGTAACTAAATTCCCTCACCCATGGAACCATTCTAGCAAATCGCATTGCACATCTTAAATCCTTCTAAACTTGTGGTGGCCAGACTTTTGGGTACAACTACCCCCACTTTCAAACTCAATACCTCTATCTTTGAAACTCTAAGGGGAGCCAATGTGCTTTGATAACCACTCTTTCAATATGTCCTGTTATCAAAGATAATGCACATGTATCTCACAATCTTGTTTTCCATGCACGCTCTTAGAATTGTGCCAGTAAATCTATATGCCAGTAAATGTTCTTGGTAGATGCTTCATCAGTTGCATGTGCCTTGCCTCATTCTAGCATGAACAAGCAGCGGTCAGCACATAATAGCAAAATGAGAAGCCATCCCACAGGCAATGCACAGGATTCACATATGCGTTCTCACCACAAAAGTGTCGCCCAGTGCCAAATTTCTGGTGGCACCTAGGATTTAAATTCTAATTTTAATACAATTTGAATGCTATTAGCAGGCCTGGTACTGAAGTCTCTGGGCCCGCTAGAATCTTCCCCCCCCCAAGCCCTCAACCATTAACTCCAGTGGGGGATTACTACAGCTCCCTGCTTTTGGGGACTTAGCAGCCCAACCCTACTGGAATTGAGAGAGGAGGGGAAAATTAGGCCCTTCGGGAAGTCAGGAGGCCTTCAGCATTGGCCCCACGGCAGTGTCAATCTCTGCCCCTGCCCAAGGAACAAAGGGCACCTTGGCACTGTCCATCAGTCATAGGGCAGTGCCATAGGGACAGGGTCTAGGGCAGATTGATAGGGGTGCGAGTCCCATTGCCACTCTGCACAAGGATTAGTGGGGGAAGCAGGGAGGCCAATGATTGGAGTGGGCTTTAGGATGGGGAGGTGTGCAGAAGGTCAGCCTAGGCTTTTGGGGGAGGGGGGGGTAGAAATACATTGGCCAGAGATCACAGCAGGAGGGAGGTGTCAGGGCTGGGCCAGCGAGCAATAGGGAGTCCAACCATTCAGACGCCACTGGGCATGTGCCAATCTTGGCACTGATCGATCAGCACATGCATAGTAGCCCGCTCAAAACACTGATTTCAGCCTCTCCAGTGCACAGTGTGGAAGATTCTTCTCTGAACTTACACTGCAAAAAAAAAGTGCAAATTACTTCAGTTTTCACATGATTTCGCACTTAGAATTTTCCTGGGGGAGAATTCCACCTTTACTTTTTGGAATAATTGACCATGAATTAACCAGAGTTAACCCCATTGACCTGTGCTTATCTGATTTAAATATGCTGCACATGAAAATGTGCACCATGCAGCCTATCTGGGAACGATCCATTGCCAATGGCCTCGAATGGATCTGGGAGAACAGGGGATATCTCTCCTCCCCCAACATCATCAGTCCAACCTCACACAAATGCAGAATGGAACTTTTAAAACTGATTATATTCTTGGAAGATACTGGCTTGGCAGACCCTTGAAATCCTAAGGGCTCACAAATTGAGAATCCCTAAAATGAGGTAAGCAATCAGTGCTTTCTACAAAAGATTTTGATGATATAGGTTTATTGATATGAAATGTTATATTTAACATTTTATGGAGAAGAACCATTATGAAATTAAAGACTAAAAATCCAGCAATTATAACTTTACTTTTGAAATTAGCGTAATGTTATTCTTCATCTGTCTTGACCTTCACTGGGATAGAAAATTGGTTTGTTTAAAATTGATTTTTCTTCCGTTATAATTTATTGCTTTCAGGCCTATTCTGCAATACTACACTCAAAGCTTGAATCAACTTATTCCAATGCTATCCTAGTTGGCCTCCCATCTTCTACAACAAACCTTCAGCTCTTTCAAAACTCTGTCACTGGTATTCTAGCTTTGACCAATTACTGCTTACTGACCTACACTGGCTCCTAGTTCAGAAGCATCTTTAAATTTAAAATTCTCATCCTTGTGACCAAATTTCCCCTCCCTAACTTTCTCGAGCCCTACTATCCGCAGAGATAAAAATCATTGTCTCTTTTCACAGATGCTCCTTAAAACCAACCTCACCTGTTAGGATTTCCTTAAACCTGTCTCTATTTATTAATGACGCAATTGACTATTAACTAAATATGCATTATAGAATGAAATTCAAAGGTTTTACGTTTAAAACTGCAGTTTAAAGGTAGTGATCACACAAAATTCAGAGCACAATCCTTCAATTAAAACTTAACATAAGCTTTATCTGGGAACTTAAAATGTGTGATAGGGTATGTCAGTGTCTCTATTTATCCAAGAAATTGGTGAGGAAATGAAGGCTTAAAAGCTGGGAAGAATGAATCCATAGTAACTACAGACAAGTGGATCCCATATTCAACCCCTTATCCATTTTGAGCTAGCTGATTTCAAATGTTTCTTTGAGGAATTAATTTTGTATTTATATTATAAAGTTAATCTATAGGTAAATATATATCAACTTGTATTTGTATTTCATTATCAAAGGAAAATTGGGTACTCCAAAGAAGCGAAGAAAACAACAGATATAAAAGCAACCATGGTTTCTCCAGTTGAGACCAGTGAGCAATATTGTCAGGGCCCAATTGTGTCATTGGACCCTGATTAAAATAGTAGTGAAGGAGAATGCCCAGCAACTTTAAACATCCAGTTATCTGCTTCCCCAGAATAAGGTGCCATAATTGGAAAGGGTGGGATCTGGCAGATTCCACGGCATTTTAACTGGCTGCCTGTCAGTTTGTGCATATAGATTTTAAAAGCTGCACAGGTTTAGAAATGTCCCCCATCATCCCTCTTTAACCTGAGGTATTCAGGCCAATTGTAATATCACAATATTAGCCAAGCTGAAATCATTTAGCTCTAAAGGGTCATCCAGACTCTAAACATTGGCTCGATATTCTCTGTCCACAGATAGCATTGGAATAAGTTGATTCGAGCTGAGATTTCCTAGCATTTTCTGTTTGTTTCAGATTCCAGTATCTGCAGTATTTTGGTTTTATTTGAAATCAGCTAGCTCAGAATAGACAATTGGTTAAACATAGGATCCATCTGGTCTATGGTAACTATGGGCTGATCCATTCCTTCCAATTTTATAAGCCTTCATTTTCCTCACCAATTTCTTTCATGGTGCAAAATGGGAGGCAGAAAATTATGGTAGTCAAATACCACTCTGCAAACCAAGAATTTACTTTGTGATGAAACTGTTATGGTCAATAGCAACCTTGGCAAACCTTTGACTTTTACATCTATGCTGTGCAAAAAATCTATTGCCAACTCAAATTATAACTAAAAACCAAATATGATTATAAAATTGCCAGTTTTTATTCATGCTGTTTGCTATAACTTTATTTTAAATAAGACACAAGAACTATATACTGAAAAAAATACAAAACAAAAGCCACACTATGCATTATTTAAAGAAACATTGTGTGGAAACTCATAAATACTGTTTAGCACATGGCTAGAAATAACAGCAAAACTATGTACAAAATTTGAAACAAGTTTTTAAACAATGTGTTTGACAAACAAAATTTCTACATCTGGATGTAGGATACATCTGAGACCAATAATGTTTTAAATTTACATTTCTTTTTAAAGTTCAGCTAATTTCCAACCTATTTGATTTAAAACCTTTATAAAGATTATAATCAAAACTGATTTGCAACAGTGTTTGGTAAAAATTAATATCTAGTTTCTCAGGTGAAAGATCAAGTTAAAAGGAATTTTGGACACCATGTGCCTCAGTAAGTTCTCTCATATATATTCACCTTATGTCTCTTGTACCAACTTCAAGTGGTAACATCCAACGCTGGCTGCAAACTTTATTTCTGTAGTTGAATGCTGAGTGCTGGGTTCTTGTTCGGCAAAATAATAGGCAAGTCTTTTTTTTAGTCCTTTCCAGTGTAACACTTTTCAAATAATAAGTCATTTATCAAACTGAATCCTATAAAGATAACCAGCCATGCTGAACTTTAGTCCATTACATTTCTGTACCAAAGTACATTTTAGATAAATAAATATGAAATAACTAATTTAAAAACTCCTTTAAAAAAATGCTACTTTATGGTAGCCACAGGAAGTTGTGCAAATAATGGTTTTAACCTAACAGGAGGGGTCAAGATGAGAAACTAAACATTAATTTTATTTAATTTTTGTAACACCATTTTACTTTACGTATCTGCCAATTCCAAATTTCACACAGAAAAGGGAACATATCTAACACGAGAACCTGAAGAGTCTGGTTATGTAACTTAAACATTTGATCATTGAGATTTCTTAACAACATGGAATGTTTTTTAGATACAGCCCAGTTTTCAACACTACTGTATTTGTAACAGCTTAACAGTCTTCAACACCTGAAACATATTTCTTAAATTCTGAAATGTCATAAAACGCTGATACGTTTATGAATGGTTTATGTAAGTTTGTGACCGAACATCCATGAAGACAAGTGATGTCAGACATCACAGTAATGCTGGTTCTTCAATATTCACGCTCGTCCAGGTCTGTCCCGGATCAGAATGCACTTTTAGTTAAAGAAAGTGGAATGTAATGAGGAAAGGTTAATGTAGAAAACTGAAAGGCAAGAGAGTGATGCTTACCCTAAACTCCCCTTAGCTTGTTCAGCCACAAATTGGTTAAAATCCTATGTGGATATACATTCCAAATTACCTGAGTTTAGACTTCAACTGAAGTACCTGAAGCTAGGCCATAGGGTGGGCACTGTGCAACTGTTGTGGCCATTTTTCTTTTTTGCATTGTATGTGTTACAGAATTTATAAACTTAAACAACCTGGATTGTTTGTAAACAATATTTTTTTTTTCCGCTGGACATAACGCAACACAACATCTATTTTTTCTATCTTTTAGACAGGCATATTTTATAATATATATATAGAGCTTATTTTTACTGTAGGAGATGGAACAGAACACAGGACAACAGTACTAATCCATCCAGACATACCATGTAATGCATAGTCTGCACTTTAAACACTCAAGCACGTGTTTTGCAAGCATCACTGCTTCTCACAAACATTTCCTAAAAAAGGAATTCTATCCCTGCCAAGAACAGTGTAAGATATGCTAAAATTCTAAGAACCTTTGTTCAGAATGCAGGTGCTACTCCATGCAGACGATCAGATATATAGACTACCCCTACACAAGGGCAGAGGCCTGCTCCACCATGGGGAGGGGCAGCAGTGGGAGGTGCACAGGCTAGATTATCACAAAGTTCTGAGCTGAGGAGAATTCTTCTGTTTGAGACTCGTGGAGCTGTTGCTGTGGACGCGATGTCTGCTGCAGCAAGGCCTCAGAGTCCCTCGTGCTGGTGTCATCTGACAAAGGTGAGAATGAGACCTGAGATGGAAGCTGCTCAGCAGTAACAGTGTTGGATGCTATGATGGGACCGAGGCCAGAGATTGATGAACTCTTGAGTAACAGGTCAGAAGTGGAGAACAGAGGCCGGCTGACAATACTTACAGGAAAGAAAGCTGACCCTTTAGGAATGAAGTTCACTTTGTTTCTGTCAGGACAGGAAAACAAAGGGACAGAGGTGGGAGGGCGAGATCTAGGAGAGAGCAAAAATATTAATAAAGGAAATGTATTCATCAAAGGCTCTTATTGCAGTTTCCAATATTCAGGGGAAAAATATCAGTGAAAATAAAAACAATTCCTTGGATATTACATTATTGAGAGATTGCAACACAAGCGATACCACAGCAGTTTCAACCAAATAAAATTGACAGGATAAGGTACAACATGATCATGTCCAATTAGGGGTGAAAGAAAAGAAAATAACGAACATATAACCTAAATAAACCAGTTGTTTTTAAAAAAAGATTAATTTGACAATTCAAGATTTGAAAATCAAGTACATTTGAATTATTTTTACACAGCATAGACAAGGAGGGAAAATAAAGGAAGTCATGCAAATAATGTTGCCTTCCCCAGAGAAAAACAAAATATGCTGCATAGTAATTTAAAAGATTTGTAACTTTTTTAAATTTTTTTTTTAGTTCCAGTATATACTACATATTGTAGAATTAACTTCATTGCAGTGTTAGCATAAGCCTATTGGTGAAAGTAATAAACAAACTTAAATGTCTTTAGCTGTTTTGTGAAAATTAGCGATTTCCAGTGCTGGCATCTGAAAAATAGTAACATTTGATATTTCAATGTTATGGGCAATCTTTGGAGCCCTTCTCTTACTGTTCGTTCTATTCTTTTCATATGTTCATAAACTATATTTACCAATGGAAAACATGTCAAATAAAATTTCCACTCAATTGAGCTGAAGTGTGGCAGTCTGAGAGAAATGAAGGAGGACTTAACTAAGAAAGCTACTTTTGTTTTTTTTGCTCATTGCAATTTGATGCTTTGTTGATCTTAACAGATGAAGTTGATTTTAAGAAGCATCTGTGAGAAGGGACAGATTAAGAGGTTTTTATCTCAGAGGATAGTAGGGTTAGAGAAACTTAGGGACATTCTTAGCACTTCTAAAAGAATCAGGAAATCTTTAATGAGCAAAATCACATTATCACAATGTTGCAACTCCCACCATCTTTGTTGCAGTTGCACACTTCAACATAGTGAATTAGACAACTTTGATTGAAGGATATAAAAAAATAGGAGCAGAAATTAGTAATTTGGCTCCTGAGCCTGCTTCCCATTCTATAAGATTGTGGCCTCAACTTTACTTCCCTACCTGCCACCTATAACTCATGACTGCCTTGTAGATCAAACATTTGTTTAACTTTCAATGACCCAGTTCACACTGCTCTTTACAGTAGAAAATGCCATAGACTAATGTTTATTTTACATGTGCACACTAAATGCCAACATTGTGGTGTCCTAAGACTCCAAGCCACGTTTTCAACAAATCATTTTTGTAATGATTTTAAAGAGATAGAACAAAGACATAAATCAGACAAATATTCTAAACTCTTGAAAACAGCAAAGTCAAGTTTCTGAATTATTTGTTTGAAATTACCTGACACCATGATACATACAAATGGGACTATTCTACACCAAAGTATCATTTCACTTCTGATGAATTAAATAGTTACGGCACAGTAGAAATACTGAAATTCTGTTTACCAAACTGTACTTTAATCATATTAGAAAACTAAAGACTGAATAAATGTGCTCATCCTGAATTTATTCAAACAATTCCATAGAAAAAAATGCAGGTTGTTTACTATCAGTATTCAAAGATGAAAGCAAAAAAAAATGCAGACTTCAAATACATAAAAGAGCTCTAGTTAAATAGAAATTTTGTTTTTTAATTTATTTCATTACAACTAAAGCAGGATTTCCTGTTAAAGAACATGCCATGTAAAAGGCACAGAAATGCAATGATGGGATTTGTTTTAATCTTAGTCATAGCAAAAGTCTCTATTGTACATTAATGACAGATCTATTACATCAGCAGGAAATGGACCGGATCACACACAATGTGGAGAAATAAACCAGTTTGTGTGTCACATTCTGGGTATACTCATCTTACCAACGGCATCATAACACATCAGGTAATAAGCTTTTCCTTGACTCAATCTAAACCCAGTGAACGTGAAAGAATCATGCCAGAATGGTTTTTACAATGTTAAATGTACCTTGCACAGAAATTAATTTAGCACACTTGGAACATTCTTTTGTCTGGTCAGTGGGGATTTTGTTTCAGTCATTATCCTATTGGATCCAGGTGTTTTCCTGAATCCTGATTTTCCAACCCATCAGATGTAATCTGCAGATTTCCTGATTGATGCCTCATCTGCGATCAGCTTTCAATCTTGTGATCCCATTTATTTGATTTCATTCTGATCAAAAAATTCCATAGGAAACAAACTTTGCTGGAGTCAGAGTTGAAGCAAAAACAGGATTGATGCTTTCTGGTATTTAGATTACAAAGTTTCCTTCAAGTATGTATGAGCTGATCCTTCAGACTGCACATTTTGCATTGTTTGGAGTTATTGATTGCCTAAACAGTCACTTTAATCGGGAAATCTAACTTAAATAAATGGAACAAGGTAATTGGCATTCAATTTAAATAACAAAACATTCTTCTCTGATCAGACAGTGTAGTTGGCCATTAAGGGAAAAGGACAAATCAACAGAATATATTCTGAAGTATGCATTCTTTAAAATAAAAGGTTTTCATACCAAACTTCAAAATACAAACTCCTTTAGTTAGATCACTGCTCATAGATTTAGATACAAAACCAAATATTTTGATTTGGACAAACATCACTTATGTCATTCTGTGGCTACCCGTCTTGTTAAAACCATAGGCAGCAAAACAGCACTAATGAAAATGAATTAATTGTGCCTCAAAATATCTAAGTGGGTGATTTATTTTAAAGTAACATCATTCCAATGCAAGAATGACAAAAAATTAGATCCAAGTAATATTTCGTTCTGATGTTTTCAGTTTTACGTAAGATTCTATATAATGTTTTTTGTCACGAGTTGGTAATATGTTAATAAATTATAAAATATTCTGTGATAACTCACAAACGAACACTATAATCATTCACTAAACTTGTCAATGAGCCCTGAAGTCCAGCAGCTTTGAGCATCTTTATGCAGTTTATACTCTGATACTTAATTTTTAATGAATCCAACATTCCTCCAGGTAAACACAAGGGTCATAAGACATAGCAGAATTAGACCACTCAGCCCATCAAGTCTGCTCTGCCATTTAATCATGGCTGCTGTTTCTCAACTCCATTCTCCCATTTTTTTCCCCCCATAACCTTTGATTAGTAGTCCTTACTAATCAAGGACCTATTTCTGTCTTAAATACACTCAATGACCCGGCCTTCATAGTCTTCTGTGGCAATGAATTACACAGATTCACCATCCTTCAGCTGAAGGAATTTCAGTTCTAAAGGGTTATCCATTTACTCTGAGGCCAAGCCCTTGGATCTGAGTCTCGCCAATAATGGAAACATCTTCTCCATATTCATTCTTTCCAGGTCTTTCAGTATTTTGTAAGTTTCAATGACAGCCTCCCTCATCCTTTTAAACTCGAAGGAGTACAAACCCACAGTCCTCAAACGCTCCTCATACATCAAACATTTCATCCCCAGAATCATTTTTTGAATTTCCTCAGGACCCTCTTCAAGGCCAGCACGTTCCTCCCTCCTCTCTTGCACCACAAACGCTGCTCACTGGTCAACTTGATTCACTGCCCAACATAAGGCTAAAAAACATTATTTGTAACCTTGTCTGCTTGACACTGGAATCGTGTTTCTGACTTCATATTCCCACATTATAAAGAACATCCAGATTCAACTTGCAACATCAACTTTCAGTCTATCCACAGCTGAAGCTCTCAAATGGTTTTGCCATCTCCAGACTGAAGTCCTTCATTGCCATTTTTCAGGCCTCTGATCCATTGCCTTTTATATACTGAACTTATCCAATCCTTTGCTGTCTATATTGCCATTCCTTAGTCAGTACCTCTTGCTGATCATTGTGTCCCAGCATTTCAAATACAAGGCTGGGGAGAAGAACAATGTAGGAATCTTGTCTTTGTTCCCTGCTCTATTGCAGTGATCTCTCCAGACTTATAACACTCCTACCAGCTCTGCATTTCTCCAACTCTGATCTCTTGCATATTCCCTCTCTTCCTCCCCAATACCATTCGAAGTTTCAGCTACCAAAGTCCCAGTATCCTGGATTCCCGAAGCTGCTTGGTCTCCAAAATCCTCCTGTCAACACATTTAGTATAATCAAGGTTACAGTAACGTAACGGTTGACATACTGGACTCAATCCAAAGGCCTGGTAGCTCACTACCACTTTCAAGGATAATCAGAATAAGCATTAATTGATAGCTCACATTCTTTAAATGAACAAAAACAAGTTAATCATCTTTTTTTTAATATGTTTCTTAGTCTCTTTTTTTTGAAGCATGTTGAATTTATTATACTTAATATGCACTTGTTCAGGACACTGACAGGTTCCGCACAGACAAGAAGGGCCAAAGAAGGGTTTCTGAGCTGTAATTTTCTATTGTTTCTATGCACAAAGAATATTTCTTGAAATAAAAATCATCTCAGATATTTACTCCTGCATTCTCTATTTTTGCCATCCTTTTTTCACTGCACCATTTCATTTATTTTTCCTTTAGTTTTGCGTATTTTTTTTCAAATAAATCAATTTTCTTTCATTCACATTTTACTGAACTGCCGTGTGTTTTTTGTTTTTAAATTAACTGGTTCTCCCTTGCCCTTGACTGCACATCCTTGTACAATGCTTATTAGTAAATTATGTGATATAGAAATTAATGTGCTTTTATAATTTTTGCAAAGAATGCCACAGGGAAAATGTTAATTAAGCTCAATGATGCAACATACAAATGAGTATTGCAGAACTACAGTGTGATCAATTTGTAAACGTGAGCTATAATTTGAGATAATTATTTTGTTATTCCTCTTACAGAAATCAACCAGAAATGTGTGCTGTATTAATCCTGTAAGTTTCTAAATCTTGAAATACTAATACCACAGAAGTGAAGAGCTAATCAGTTCACTGTAATGGTGGCAAATCTTTGTTAAAACAATAAACAATTCCTCCCTCCCTGTCACCCTGCACCACCCTAGTGACTAGCTTCTTGAGCGTTGTTGCAGCTTCACTGAAGAGGCTATTGGAGAAAATTCCAACACATTTGTAGATAGTGGACTGACTTTGGGGAGCCAGGAGGTGTTATTCACCACAGAATTCCCAGCCTTTGATCCACTCTTGTAGCCACAGTATCAATGATTTTCCTTCCATTATAAGCTCAGAAATGGAGATGCTTGCTGATGACTGCACAATGTTTAGCACCATTCGTAACTCCCCAGATACCAAAGCAGTCCAGGACCAAATGCAACAAGATCTGGATAATATCCAGTCTTGGGCCAACAACTGGCAAATAACATCAACACCACAAAAGTGCCAGGCAATGACCATCACTCCATGATATCAAAGGCATTACTATCACTGAATCCCTACCATTAATATGTGGTGGGGTGGGGGTGGTTATCATTGACCAGGAACTTAACTGGGCTAGCCATATAAATACTGTGTGTTCTAGAAGAGCAGGGCATGAGCTAGGAATCCTGTGGTGAGTAATTCTACAAAGTCTGTCTACCATCTACAAGGCACAAGTCAAGATTGTAATGAAATACTCTTCTTTGTCTGGATGAATGCAACTCCAACAACACTCAAGAAGTTTGACATCATCCAGGATAAAGCAGTTTACTTGATTGGCACCTCAACCACAAGCAATCACTCCCTCCACCACTGACGCACAGTATCAGTTGTGCGTACGATCTATAGTCCACTACGGGAGGCAGTGCCAATGGATTGCTAGTCCAGCATCATCACTGGATTAGCAATCCAGAGATCCAGCATAACACACTGCAGTAGTGGTTCAAATCCCACCACAGCAAATGCTGAAATTTTAATTCAATAAAAATATGGAAGTAAAATTGAATGATGACCATGAAACCACACAATGGCACTGATTAGTGCTACTGCTTCATAGCACCAAAGGACCTGGATTCAATTCCACCGTGTGGAGTTTGCATGTTCTCCCCGTTTGTATGGGTTTCCTCTGGGTGCTCCAGTTTCCTCCCTCAGTCTGAAAAATGTGAGTGTTAGGTGCATTCACCCAAAAGGCATCAGAGTGTGGCGATTAGGGGAATTTCACAGTAACTTCACTTCAGTGTTAATGTAAGCCTTACTTGTGACTAATAAATAAACTTTAAAAAAAACTGTTGATTGCCATAAAAATCTATTTGGTTCACTAATGTTCCTTAAGAAACGGTCATTCTTACTTGGTCTGGTCTATGTGACTTCAAATCCACAGCAATGTGGTTGATTGTTAAACATTTCTCTGAAACTGCCTAGCAAACCACTCAGCGAATTAGGGAAGGGCACTTCTTGCTGGCCCCAGCCATTGACATTCATATCTCAAAATTTAAAAAAAAATGCACTGCAGGAAGTCACCATGAAAACATCAACATCTGGAAGTTCCTCTCCAAGTCATTAACAATCCTGACTTGGAAATACATTGCAGTTCCTTCATTGTTGCTGGGTCAAAATCGTGGAATTTCCTCTCTAACAGCATTGAGAGTGTATCTACACTACAAAAACTGCAGTGTTTCAAGAAGGTAGCTCATTATCCCCTCAAGGACAATTTGGGATGGGCAATGAATGGTGGCCTAGTCAGTGAAGACCACATTCCATGAATGAATAAAGAAAATAAGTTGTAAAAAAGGCATTCAATGAATCAGCGGAGTTACACATGGACACATGGAGTATAGCTGAGATATTAAATTAATACTTTGCATCTGACTTTATCAAAGCCAATTCTGCTATGCAGGTCCTGGAGGAGTTGGCTCAGACATTCAAATTGATGATGAGGAGATATTAGAAAGCTGTCTGTACTTATGATTGATAAGGCACATGTAATGCATGGGATACAACCAAGAGTACTGATGGAACTGAATAGAACTTGCGCAGGCTTGACCATAATTTTCAGTCTTCTTTAGACCTAGGGTGGTACCAGAGGACTGGAGAATCATAAATGTTATACTCTTGCTCAAAAAAGTTGCAAAGGTACGCCCAGGAATTGCAAATTGGTCAGTTAAATCTCAGCGATGGAGAAGGTTCAGGAAATGATAATTCAGGCCAAAATTAATAATTAGCAAAAAAATGTGGATTAAATAAAGGAAAGCCCACATTGATTTGTTAAACATAAATGATGTTTAACTAACTTGGAGTTATTCAGGATAATGTTGGTGGTGTGGTGTTTATGGACTTCTAAAAGACATTTGATTGATTGCAACACAACAAACTATTGGGAAAAGTTATAGCTCATGGAATAATTAGAACAGTGACAGCATGACAGAAAACAAGAGCAATTGTGAATCAATGTTTTTCAAACTGCAGCAAAATTCGTAGTGGAATTCTCCAGGTATTGCTGTTGGGAACCTCATTCTTCACATTCATTAACAATATAGACCTTGGTGTACAGGGCATAATTTCAAAATTTACAGACGATATGAAACTTGGAAGTAATGTGAACTGAGAGAAGGATAGTGTGGAATTTCTAAGGTTGATGGAATGGGTGGACAAGGGACAGATGATTTCAACGCAGAAAATCACAAAATGATTCAATTTGGTAGGAAGAATGCAAAGAAACAATATAAAATAAAAGTTACAATTCCAAAAGGGGTGCAGTAGCAGACAGTCCTAGGTGTATATGTGCATGAAGCATTGAAGGTGGCAGGATAGTGTCTTAATAACATGTACAGCATTATAGGCTTTACAATAGGGGCAAACAATATAAAAATAAGAAAGTTATCTTAAACTCGTACAGAACACTGGTTCAGCCATAACTGGAGTATTGTTATCTGAGAAGGAACACTATGCAGGCATACAGGGAGAAGGCAGGGGAATGGCACTCAGCAAATTGCTCATACAGAGAGCTGGCATAGACACATATGGTCTTTTTCCGTGCTGTAACAATTTAATGTGATTCTATCAATATCTCTTGATGTGTTCTCTGAAGAGATTCATATTCTGCAAACCAGTTTGCTTTCAATTTAAGATGCACTTATTAGTTCCACCAGAGATTTCATTGCAGAATGTCGCATTCGGAGTAAAGTTCCATTCTTTGGTACAAAAGAATGTTTCAAAGTATGTTTCAATCGTGGCCTCTAATGTGAATGAAAGAGTAATTACATATCAGCACCTCATTGAAATTAGCATCATACTTACCTGTAAGAAAATCAGCACGCATTTATGCTTTCACACTTACCAAATATTTCAAAATGTGTTTGTATAAGAATTCCAACTTGTATGAAGCTATGATAACACCCATGTAAAAGCAGTCTCCAAATGACCTTAATTCTTTTTTTCTTTCCTAGCTTATAATAGCATGTTCTCATACTTTTTGCAAGACTCTAAAAAACATTATTTATTTATTAATTCCCAAATGGTGCACTGCGTTTAGATCATTTCTAAAGTTAAAAGTTTGTTAGTCACAAGTAAGGCTTATATTAACTCAACAATGAAGTTACTGTGAAATTCCCCTAGTCATCACACTCATGTCTGTTTGGGTCAATGCATCTAACCAACACATCTTTCAGAACATGGGAGCAAACCCTCACAGACACAGGGAGAACGTGTAAGCTGTGCACAAATAGAAACCCAAGCCAGGAATCGAATCCAACTCCCTGGTGCTGTGAGCTAACCACTGTGCCGCCCACAGTAACTGGTAATAATTTTAATAGAGGGAATAAAAACTTACGTAATTTCCTCGAAGACCTTCACTTTCTCGCATCCCTCTGGAGGTTCTCGTTTGAACATGTAGCTGTTGTTTGGTTTGGGTGATGAAGCATACTTGGGGAGTGGCGAGTTACTACCACTGTCTGTAAACACAAAGATTACAGGAGGTTCTCAGAGTAAAGAAACAAATCGATCCAGATATGGGTAGTCTAAAAATCAGACACACAGGAGTGGGATTAAAGCCTTGCTTTTGACAAAGAGCAATAATACCCATATGACACAGCACAAGACATCATCTGTTCCAAACAAGTTTAAGCTTCAAGATGATATTAATGTAGCACAAAGCTGCATACAGTAAATTGCTTCAGATTTAAATAGTCTCAGCTGTTTACCATGAACACTTCAAACAGGATAGTTTATAGAAAATTTGGGAAGCTCTATCAAAATAAGTGTAAATGCTAGAAGATGCGAAGATGAATAACATGGGCCTATATAAAAATATTTTGTATTGAAATGTAAAAATCTAGTTTTGATTTGATTGAAAGGAAACACAAAAATTCACTGAGAAGGTGATTCTTCCCACCATGGGAAGGATAGCAGCTGATCACATTATATCAATTTTTCTTTTAAAAATCGGAAAAATGCAGAAATTCGGATAGATTTTTTGTGCAATGAGAACAGGATATTAACTGGCAATAAATGTCTGCCAACACAACTGATGAATATCAAACTTTATAAAATATTTACTTTAACAGTAATTGTGACTTTTATTTCACAAAGAAAAGACTTTAATTTATTTTTATATTAAACATTCTGCCTCAATGTTTAGCACATAGCTCAATGGGCTTCACAAAGCTTCTTTTAACAAAGTTCTTGGGGTAACTACACTGCAATGTAACACAAATGATACTGAAAATCAACAGTTTGAAGAAAAAAGAACAGCATGCATGATGGAGACAGCCAAAGTAAACGGAGAATTCAGCACACAAAAGCCAGGGCTGTCATTCTCTTCTTGATGGCAGGACAGTCAGTGACCTTTTCCACCTTCAGTGTAAAGATCCATTCTTGCTGAATACTTAGTTACAAGGTCCTTCATTACAAAGCGCACACAGCTCAATGCTACTACCAGCCCAACAATTCTTTTTATCCACTGCTATAAAAATTCTAATTTCGGGTGATGAATATTTTTCACTATATGCATCAGTAAAGAGTTATATTTTAACTTGCTCATAAAAGTGCAAATTGAACTCAGGTAATGGAATTTATAACCTTTTGTCCAACTGTACAAAAAATATTGTTCATTTCTTTAATGTGCTCATTCATAGCAAGTACAGGTCAATTTGTTGCCATATTGAATTTGAGTAGCAGTATACGTTGTCCCAATTTTACTGATGTTTTTGGCCTCAACATCATCTAAATATTAATCTACTGTAAGTCTCAGTCTCAAAGATCATTTGGAAGATAACATTCTGAAATGAGAAGTGAACCTGTCCACACTCAAGTTTCTACACACTATACTATTTTCTTATAATTTTCAACATTCCTCAAGTATGGCTATAAGAACATAAGAAATAGGAGCAGGAATAGGCCACCTAGCCACTCTAAAATGCCACACCATTGAATAAGATCGTGGCTGATCTTGTAGTGGGTTCAGTTCCACTTACCCACCTGCTCCCCATAACCCTTAAATTCCTTTATTGCTTTTAAGTGTGATTGATTTCTGCTACATTGAGCACTGTCCTACTTACATGTACAAGCTAGTTTTATCCATAAATTTTGAATTTTGCACACAAGAATTTCATTTTGTACATAATTTTCAACTGAGGACAATCAATACATACAAATATTAGGCACCGCCCAAAATGCGGTGCTGCCTTATAAAATTAGGTCAGCACCAAATTAGAATTTTATCCAATGATTCGAAACGTCAACAATATTAAAGTGTATATGCATATAGTTCCTTCAATGTAATGAAATGTCCCAAAGTACTTCACACAAATGTAAAACAAAATGACACTGAGCCACAAAAGGAGACATCACGCCAGATGATCAAAGGTTTGGTCAAGATGTGTTTCAGGAATGTCAGAGGAGGAAAGCAAGTTAGACAGCCAGGGAAATATAGGTGGGATCCTGTAGAGCTGAGGACTAAGGCAACTGTAAGTCTGGTTCACTACTGATGAGTCACTGGGGATTCACAAGAAGTTAGAATGAGAGGAGTACAGATATCGGAGGGCTGTGGGCTAAAGGAGATTACAAAGACAGTGAGTGGTGAGACCATAGCATAATTTGAAAACAAGGATGAGAGTTTTAACATCAAGGTGTGTCTGACCGAGAGCCAATAATAGGGGTTTGCAAACCCAGGAATTATAGGAGAGCAGGTCTTACTGTGAGTCAAGATGCAAACAGCAAAGTTTCTGCAGACTTCAAGTTTTTAAGAGGGTAGATTGTTAAGACTAGCCTGGAGTGTGTTGGAATAGTTGAATCTCGAGTTAACCAAGGCATGAAGGAAGGTATTGTCTTCAACTGCTTCAATGATCTTCCCTCCATCAGAAGGTTAGAAATGGGGATGATTGAAGTGTTCAGTGTCATTCACCACTCCTCAGGTCCTGAAGCAGTCCTTATCCATATGCAGCAAGACCTGAACAACATTCAGACTTGGACAAGTGGCAAGTAAAATTCAAGCCACAAAAGTGCCAGGCAATGATCATCTTGAACAAGAGAGAAAATAAGAATCTCCCCACGATGTTCAATGTTAAGTTTATTTATTTGTCACAAGTTGGCTTACATTCACACTGCAATGAAGTTGGTCTGAAAATCCCTTAGGTGCCACACTCCAGTGTCTGTTTGGGTACACTGAGGGAGAATTTGGCATGGCCAATTCATCAAACCTATCCAATTTTGGATTGTGGGAGGAACCCGGAGGAAATGCACACAGACACAGCGAGAACATGCAATCTCTGCATAGTGACCCAAACCAGGAATCGAACCCAGGTTCCTGGCATGGTGAGGCAGCAGTGCAAACCACTGTGCCACTGAATTCCCACTTTTAACATTATTACTGACCAGAAATATAAATACTGCATCGACAAGAGGTAGAGGCTGGGAATTCTTCGGCAAGTAACTCAATTCTCAATCCTCTGAGCCTGCCCATCATCTACGAGGCACAAGTCAAGTGTTTAATGGAATATTCTCTAATTGTCTGGATGAGTGCTGCTCCAACAACATTTTAGAAGCTCGCCACTATCCAGGACAAAACAGCCAAATCGACTGGGTCTTCATTCACCATCTTAAACATTCACTCCTTCCACCATTGATGCATAGTGGCATCTGTGGGCATCATTTACAAGATGCACTGCAACATCATACCAAGGCTTCTTTCAGTGGCACCATCCAAATTTGTAATCTCTACCATCTAAGTTAATGGCAGAAGATGCATAGGAACATGACTACCTGCAAGCTCAGGTTCAAGCCACAAACCACACATTCCCTGTTGTTGGTTTAAAATCTTTGAACTCCCTCCAACAAGTACTATAGGTGTAGCTATATCAGATGGGATGCAGCAATTCAAGGTAGTAGCTCACCAATAGCATCTCCCCAAGGGCAAATAGGGATAAGCAACAAATGCTGGCCTTGCCGATGATGCTCACATCCCACAAAATAATAAAAAGCGAACAGCGATGGATGAAATCGGGTGACGTTATGGAAGTGGACGTAGATAGTCTTAGTGATGGCACAAATCGGAACATGAAAGCTCTCATCCTGGGATCAAATATGTTACTGTGGTTACGAATAGACTGGCTGAATCTCAGACTGTGTCCAGAAAGGGATGGAACTAAGAATTAGAAAATGAGTTTGGACTGGGGACCAAAGACAGTAGCTTCAGTCTTCCCATTGTTTCATTGGTGAAAATTTCTGCTCATCCAACATTGGATTTTGGTCAACTAGTCTGATAATTTAGCAACAGTTGATGACTCAAAAGAAATGGTGGTGAGATACAGCAAAGCATCATCTGTATTCAAGTGAAAACTAACATTATACCTTTGGAAGAACATCAAAAGGCACCATTCAGATGAGAAGTAGGATTCTTATCCAGGTGACAATTTCTGAAACTCGAGTTCTGTTCTAGTTACATTCAAAGAGACTGAACAATGGAGAAGTAGCATTTAATGCAGAAAAATAATGCTTGCTTTCTCAAGACAAGTTAAACGAACAGCCCTCATACTGTAATATGTGATCTCCCTCACTTACTTGTATAAGGAACAGGGTTACTGAGCTGGCAGCAGACACCGCATACAATTGAGCATAAATTAGCACATACTTTGGCTGCAAGCCATCGTGTAACATTGTTACGGATGGCTCTAACTTGTTACCACAACACAGCAATAGCTAGGATTTACTGGTATGCTTGTTGACCCTCAAGCTGGACATTAAATAAAATGGCAGCATTAAGGTGATTGTCTGTGGTAAAGTACCCCTTAGTATTCAAAAATGTGTAGGTTAGATGGATTAGCCATGGTAAATGTACAGGGTAAGAAGTCTGATGACACCGCAAATGTACAGGGTTACAGGGATAGATAGGGGAAAAGGGTTTGGATAAGACACTGTCAGAGAGCCAGTGCAAACTCAATGGGCCAAATGGCCTTCTTCTGCACTGTAGAGATTTTGATTCTATGTATTTACACTGCAAATCTCAAAACATTTTCCAACATTATTATGTTAATACATCAAGTTTATAGAAACAGAATATTAAAGCTTTTCAGACAAGTTCATTATTCCAAGCACGCCATTTTAATGCAGAATACTTTTCTTAACGATACCATATGAGCCTGCACATTTTATTTCTTGAGCAAGCTAACTAAAGAAAAAAAATTACAAGCTCAGCCATAAACATTATAACTGTTCTAGGTCAATATATACATTTCACTTTATATTGCTTTTTATTGTCACTGAGTATGTAAGAGAAAACCAGATTCTTTCCTTTCTCCCCATTTTAGTTTCTAAGAAGAACTACTTCTAAGAAGAAAAATGGCAAGCAAGACTCCTGAAGCAGTTTTTTGCCAGATTTTGCTGGCTATTTATTGGCACGAAAAGATTCTTCTCTTCAAGGGTGAAGACATTATTCCCAGTTTAAACTAATGGAAAATTAAACTCGATTCTTCTAAGTTTGGTAGAGGAACAGGAGAAATGAAGGGTTTAGCAAACCTTTTGTTGTACGGTACACAAGTGAATAATGGTGCATGATAATCATCACATCTTGTATTTGTAATTGAAATATATTGCTGACACTCGCATCCAGACACTGATTGGGAAATCACCCTGAAAAGATTCAATAGTAACTTGCAAAATAGGATTGTACATATAACTGAAAAGAAAACATTTTCAGGGCTTTAGGGATAGAGATGGGGAGCAGAACTAATTAGAAAGTTCTTTCAAAGAGTTGGCACAGGCACGAAGGGTCAAGTGGTTTCCTTGTTTGTTGTATGCTTCCATGACATAAAGGGGAAGAACATGTCCCAGCATGCGTCAGCACTTTTAAAAGAAGAGTTGTCTCAATCTGGGATGGATGCAATACATCTTTATAAATGGCAATCTTGCATCTTCCTAATACACACGTACTAACCTTCACATTACCTTGAAGTTGACGTACTGATTTTACAGAATTGTACGGTTTACAGTTCGGAATACCAACACATCACAAAAATAGATAGAGTTTGCAACCACAGTGTCATGGCTCACATCATTGTTTTACACAATTACTGACAATACAACATTGTTAGATCCTTGATGTATAAGTATACATGCAAGAATCACATTACTACGTTCTCTTGAATGGGGAAACGGTTCCACTGAAAACAAATATTTCTCAAATGGATGTACACTGACAGAATGATCAAACTATTTCTACAAGAGGGAGACAAGATGATGGTGAATATTTCTAAAATACAGACAGTTTGACCAAAAAAACACAGGATTCAAATATAAATTTTAATAACAAATTATGCCCATTTTATGTTGTCTAACCTTCAATTGTTCAAAGGGAGGATACCTGGTCCATCTATAGTTTCAATCTTCTGAGCTCAATTTAATTTAATTAAATTGTGCCCAAGTAACATCTTTTTGTTGTCTCTGATTAAACATTTCATATTCACTTGCAATCATGCATGCTAACATGATATTAATCTAACTGGAAATTGCTTATGCTACACAGTTCTAGCTAAATAAATAATAACAAGGGCATCTGAAAAGCATCTTTACCTGCCTTGATGGCACGCAGAAATAAATTTTTCACTGGAGTGCCTCATTCATGAGTCTTTGCCTCTGGTTTCCGACTGCTAATGCTGCCCTTGGCAGAAGAAGCGGAGCTTCCTGAACGTCCACTTGGATATCTGGGTTGCAGGGTCACAAAGGATGGTGGGGCAGAATGTGGATAAACACAGCAGCTGCCAACACAGTGCTTCATTTTTAATGGTAGCAGCGAAAGTTTGAATAAATTTTAATATAAAACCATCAAATGATGCACTTATTTTGAGTTTTCAACAATTGCTAATGCTCAAGAACTACACTACCCATTTGTGCGAAAAAGTTATGAGAATGGATCTTGTAATAGTAAGTGTACAGAAATAATGTAAAACTGGGAAATACTGAAAGCACTAACTTTAAAAGTTAGCCATAAATCTTGCCAGGTTGTTCAATTTTGAAGCTCAATACCTGTCACATAGATAAGTAAAAGGAAATGATGCCCTTGTATTCTATTTACAATCATTAGTATTTTTCCACAAAATCATTTTTTTTTTGCATGCATGGAAAGTGATCAACATGGAAAGCTTCAGAACTACATTGCTCTCTCCTTAGGTATTCACAGCTTTTCCGGTTTAAAAGATAATCTCTCGTGGGGGTGGGATGGGTGGTGTCATCATTAAAATAGATGTGTGGATTGTTTTGTATTCTACATTTCATAGCTTTCATACTATGTGCAAAATCAATTAATTTATATGAAAAATTAAAATTGTTGCTCAAACTACTTTTCTATTTAAAATCTCATTTCAGTTGGCAAGTTTTTCAAATGCTACACATGCACAAAACCTTTTATTTAATACTGATAGTAATCACTTCAAGCACTACCACAATGTGTGTTTGCTTTATAGAGGTCCATCTATTTCAATGCAGAATTAACTGGAAGCATTTTGGAAGCTAGTCTGTACAATGGAATCAAATTAGGAAGGGACTTTCATTGGTTTGAAAGCAGAAATTTTCATATCAATGATATTCTGAGGAAAGGAATATTCTAAATAAAGTTCTGGTGTTGGTATACAATAAAATGATTAGCTTCAATGGAGAGTTATTTAGAAACTGAACGGATCCTATCACTTAGGAATCAGTGCAAAGTTGCTCAACATTAAGTGGTAGCGTAACTTGAGACTATTTCATACTGTTGTGATTTTCTAGAGTACATTATTGATTCAGCCTAAAATAAATTGTGAGATAGCAAAATTAAATAGTGCAAAGTTAATGAAAACCAAGAGATAAAAAAGAGAGACCAGAGAAGGTAAAATTTTGCTCGTTAAAGATGGGAAAGAATTTATTGGAGACAGAAGGGGAAATATTGTGAATGGCTTCCCGTACAACAGCAGCTGCTTTCTTCAATCTTGGTTGGCAGAATTCCAGAAAGTAGATTTCAAGCAGCAGCCTGGCTACACGAGTATGGTCATTTCTTGCACAACACATATTAAACTTATGTAAGCACATGCAAAAGCTTCAGGGATGTTAAATCAGGGGATCCTACCTTTAATGGTAACAAAACAAGGAGGAGGTGGGAAGAGAAGAAATAAGGAGGCAAATATTCTCATTGAATATTTGCAACTGCTCTACAAGTATCATCAGATAGAAAATAATTTTCCCACTATCAAGATGTGACACTCTACACTACTGCTACAGACAGACAGGTAAATAATGGCCTTGTTCATTCACTACTTGCACATTCATTTTTTGCTACTCTGGTGCATTCACACTGGCAAAATTGATTTTTCCCAATTTATTAAAGTCTGTCTCAGAAGAAGGTATTACTTTGCATTTTCCTTAATTTTCTAGCACTTCTACTTTTTAAACTTAGACATAGAGGTAAGAAGTTATTGTCATAACAACATAATAGAATTTACTTATCGTGTCAAACATTGCTTTCAGGTTTCAATGAACCTAAGTGGGTGACTCTTAAGAGATTACAGCGTTGTCAAAGAAAACTGAGCTCATGAGTGCAACAAACTCTATTTTACTTTTGCTGATATTGGAGGGGGGTGGGGGGGTGGTGTTGTGGGGAGGGGTTTCACTACCATCTCTGGTGCCGGATTGGGGAAGTTGCCCGAATCAGCTTTCGTGCTGCCAGAATTTGCCTACTCAACTGTCCTTGCCCACCCCACACCCGCTAGTGACATTGCAAAGTTAATCTAATTATAAGTAAGCACCCCTACCCACTCCCAGCATTATATCGTACTGGTGGGATTTAAAATATTTTTAAAAATGGAGAACCGGGGAACAAAACCTGCCAGGGATGCAGAGGTAAATACAGTCCCCAGGAGCAAGTAACTCGTTACTGTCCTCTGGAGATGACGCTGGGGGGATTCTGTGATGTGTTTGGTGGGGTCATTCCTCTTCTATTTTTGTTCTTTTTACATTGGGGCCACCTTCAGTGAAGTGGACTCATTCAAAGCCAGCTTGCCACTTCGTCCCACTTCATGAGACCCAACCCTTTACTTTTTTCTGCTCAAATCTTTAAAAAATATGGTGGGAAAAGCTGCCAGTGCAGCCAGCAGTCTACACTTCACTTTCCCTGATGGAGGTCACACACTTGAACCAAAAATGAGAAAATTCTGTATCGAAGAGTGATCTCAGATTAGATAAAGCCTTTAGGACAACTTTTTTTTAAATTAACAAAGTAGCATAGGTATGTTTCACGCTATGAAACAAACCAGTTTATTAATTCAACAGACAACACAATGTTATTTCACAATAATAGTTCAAGTTAGAATTTAGCACAATGTTTTTCATGAAATGCTCTCCAATATGTTATTTACACAAGAGGTTTGTACCATATTGAACAAGTTTTACATGTGTTGTAATTTGTTTCAGCAGTAAACCTTCCATAATAAATATACATTAATACCTGACAAATTCTAGCATTCCTCATGAACTCGCTCTACTAGTTCAATCTAAGACAATTTGAAACATAATAAGCAAACAGTAAATTGTACTTGAAAATTAATGCTGGTACTTTTACGAGCTTATGTCTCAGCAGATCAAACCACAAAGCAACTCTTAATATAGATATCTACACAAATATATATACACACACACACACACACACACACAAACACACTCCTATGACAATTCATATTAAAATCATTTAGATACAATAAATTAATCCAGAGCATCCATAAATATAAGTTGGAATTTTGATATGAGGTGGTACAGGGAGTAATGTCATGTCAAACATTCAACTTCTATAACCTGCACATAAATCCGACATGCATACTGTCTATAAAGATTGAAATATTAGCAAGACTAAAATCTTAATGCATGCACAGTGAGGGAATCTTGGTCTGGAGTTCCATTATCTATCTCTGCATCTAGCCTAATCAGCAAGGACACCATCTACCAACAAGCCAAATGCACATCACCCAGTTTCCTATGCAGGTGTTTATTGTCACCACTACTTACACCAATTCTCTGAACACATGATTCCCATTCTGCTACTTTCCATTTCTTTTTAG